>CM075195.1:8910000-10110000 GCA_037577475.1 Chaunax sp. Z400 | reverse complement strand
GCCAGGGCTAACTGCACTCCACAAGCACGCTTGTTTTTATTTTTATTTTATCTTAAAGTTAAGTTGGCTTTTGATGTTTTCAACACATCAACAATATCTGCAAATAAACTAAAGTATCTGCTAACTACTCAACAAAATCAGTGTTCAGCGGTCTCTCTCTGCCTGTGACTAAAGAAAGAAGGAAAATAATCATCTGAAAGGTACGTTTTTTTGTTTTGTTTTTTTAAAAGACATTTGCCATTTCCAGGACGTTTCATAAGTTATTTTGATAAGTTATTGTTCATTTTCTCAAAAACATTGTATTGATATTACACACCGACTTTACCTCTCCCCTGATATGCTATGCTCATTAGATGCCCATTGCTTTTATAGGTGAAGTATGGCTGCTGATCTAGATGTGGTGAACCTGTTAATCATTGCTGGGGGAACTCTAGCTATTCCCATTCTGGCCTTTGTTGCCTCCGTCCTCCTTTGGCCCTCCGCACTTATTAAAGTGTATTACTGGTAAGGTTCATATAAGAAATTCTTTTTATTTGTTTAATAATGATGTTAATGCCAGAAATTAGTCAGTAAAGATATTTCTACAAATTATGATTCTCATCAAAGTACATATTGCTTTTCTTAAAGCACATATTTGTTTTCAACATTTTACCTACCGAATAGCCAGTATCCCTTAATTATTTCTTTATATTTTCTGTATCAGCCTTTCCCAGCCCATCATTGAAGCTATATGATGTTTATTGAGATAAATATCAAACTAAATATTCCCTTTTTATGTTTTATGGTTGTATCATTCTGTGAAATTAAAAGAATTGATGCACATGTCTTGTGCATGGTTTGGATCTCAGCAATGTTTGACTGCACCCGCTGTCGTAAAATAACACTCACACGCCCATATGTGCACTGAAGGCTTGATTTGTCATCTTTGAAATAATAATAATAGTGTTATTAATAACCCTGACTTGGAAAAAATGTTAACCCCTCCTTTGAAATTATTAAACATAAACATGCCAGTGAAGTAAATTTTTTATATGACCCAAAATCACAAATTTACCTCATGTGAAACACTTTCCATCCAAAGCCATTATCACTTAGCCGATATTTGAATTTCACTACTGCCATGTCTGTGCATATGACCTCAGACATACCTGCTCCCCTTCAGGTACTGGAGGAGGACTCTGGGCCTGCAGGTGCGCTATGCAGACTGCGGCGGCTATCGCTTTTGTTACACCTACCGAGGAAAGCCTGGGATGAGACCTTCCATTTTAATGCTGCACGGCTTCTCTGCTCACAAAGACACATGGCTCACTGCTGTCAAGGTCTGGTTCTGCAACATTAAACATAAAAGTTACTTCAAACTCATGGGATCTACGTTCATCCCAGCAGACTGCAAACATACGAGGGCCGTAAATCTTAATGCTAATATAAAACCAGGCTGTTTTCGGGAAATTTAAGCATGAATATTAGTTTTATAAGGATTAAGAGATACATACATGTGGAAGAACAGAAAAGCCATAAGGATTTGAATCTTCAAAGCCAACTGATAATCATAAATGCATAAATCATTGACTTATGTAAAAAAGAAAAAACAACAAGTTGCTCAAATTGGCTTGGTGAAATTCATACCCCAAAATGAAATAAATACAAAAAAATTCAGTCAAGAGTAGATCGTAGACATCTGAATTTGTGAACTACTATAAAAAAAACTGAACTGATTGGGACATTTCACAGAAGGGACATTAAACCTATTCAGTAGTTTCAATGCTATAAGGCAGTGATGTTTAAATTTCAACATAAAATTTTCCAACTATAGGTGCAGATACTTCCTGTCTACATTAATGGTTTAGCTGTACATTCTCTCTTCTGTTCTTCTAGTATCTACCAAAACATCTGCACATTGTGTGTGTGGACATGCCTGGCCATGAGGGAACAACACGCACCAACACAGATGATTATTCCATTCAGGGACAAGCCAGAAGGATCCATCAGGTACATGGAAGAGAGAACAATTGAATATGTAGGTGTATTTGCCAGGTACTTAAATTATTCCATTGAAAATCTGTTTTTATCCCCTTTTCTTCTCAGTTTGTGGAAACCATTCGCTTAAACAGGAAACCTTTCCATCTGGTTGGAACCTCCATGGGGGGAAATGTAGCCGGGGTTTATGCAGCCTGCTACCCTTCAGAGATCTGCAGCATGACTCTCATTTGTCCAGACGGTCAGTCAGTGTTTGTGTCTATTTTCCAGTATTTTCCAATATTCAAGACAAAGATATATGTGCCGATTAATGGCTTGAACATTTCACTTGTTATTCTGCTTTTTGTTAAATAATTTTAATATATTTTATAAAATTAAAATACAAAAGTTGTAGCTTATTAGCCTTCATACTTATGTAGCAGAAATGGAAGTCTGAGGACGCTCCTCTCTTCCCATTGGCTCACTGACTTGGGCTCGTCAGAAGCAACGTCTGCAGTTCAGTCATTCTCCATTTACCAGGAAGGGAGAATGCAATGAAAGACTCTAAGTTGCATCATGGGAAATGTAGGATGCAATATTTTGAGCGCTTGACTCAGTGGATATTTTGACCTCTGCTGATTTGATTCTTCCCATTAATTTTTAAAACTTGCCTCTTGCAAATTCTCCAACTTTATGGAAGTGCAATACTAAAAAGCCTAGCTAGAGGGGCCCTTTTACAGCAAGTAAATTCATGCAGAGCAGGATTCATGTTAAGCCTACAATCATTTGTTGTCTCTGACATTTCATTTGGTTACCAGTATTTATTGTTCCAAACAAAACATGAGTGTGTCATCACTTTCTAATTAGAAAACTCTAATTTTATCCCACAGGAATAAGACACCCACATGAGACCAAATTTGACAATCATCTACAGGACCTGGAGCACAGCAATTACACATTAAACATCCCTCTGATCCCTACAACACCTGAGGAGATGGAGGACATGTTCAGACTTTGTTCTCATGTTCGCTTTAAAATCCCTCAGCAGGTCAGGTCCACACTGGTAACTCATGAATTTCATTTTGTATACACTCACAGTGAATGGCTATAGCACCAATAATTATAGAACATTAAAGTCATTACATTAAAGCAGCTATATTTTGTGGCTATTGAAACATTTTTCCTTTGTTTAGATTCTTCAAGGATTAGTAGACGTTCGACAGCCTCACAACACATTTTACCAGGAAGGTTGGTTCACTTTGATAAGAAACATTTTAGGATTTAGCATGTGACCATTTAGAATGATACATATGACGTACCAGTGATTGTGTGTCTTTTTCTGTTAGTATTTATGGAGATTGTTGGTGAGAAATCAAGATATGCCTTACAGGAGTACTTACATCTGATCACTGCACCTTTACAAGTGATATGGGGCAAACAAGACCAGGTAGTGTATGATGATCCACTAATACTGTGGTTAAGCAAAGCCTTTATAAATACACACATGATTACCTGATTGCTTCTGAATGAATTAAGATTCATGTGATTTTATACACACTTGTAATTTGAATGTGACTCAATAGAGAAATGTGAGTCACATAAACTGAGAAGCAAAATAATTCAACCCCTCTTTGCACATTAGGTTTATTGTTAAAATATGATATTTATCAGCTGTTTGCAACAACCAAATAAAACATGAACGGTTTAAATAGCAATGCAATGCAACAGGTTTTAAGTTTTTTTCCCCCACATTCAACACAAAATGCTACTTTTAATGACTACGGCTGTCTCAAAATTATACAACCCCCTGAATAGCATCCCTCATAAGATCATATATTTGCAAATCAGATGTTGTTAAAACACTGTGCCAACCCTCATAGACTTACTTAAGTTTTTTTCTGTCAAGGCCTAAATTTAAAAACAAGATCCTTGACCAAACTGCAAGACATACACCACTGTTGACCCAAAATCACAAAAAAATTCAGCTCCAGTGCGCTCAAATCCATCTAGATAAGCCACAGACAGTGTGGGATGATGTTCTGTGGAGTAATGAAACAAACCTGTAACAGTTCAGGCCTATGGCTCAGTGGTATGTCTGGAGGAGGAAGAGTGAAACATGCTGAAAAGAACACCCTCAGTTGAACATGACAGGGGCTTGGTGATGAACTGGGGCTCTTTTGGTTCCTCTGGGACTGGAAATCTGCAGCATGTCCAGGGTAAGATGGATCCCATCAAGTATCAGGATGTAAACCTAGGAATATTACAGAACTATAGGCCTTTGCCCATAAGGAATGGGCTAAGATTCCTCAGGGATGCTGCCATACGCTCGTGTCTGGCTGTGCATCATGTTTGCAGCAGGTCATACAGCTAAAGTATGTTCTACAAAGTACTAGAGACGGTTGTAATTAAGAGGTTGAATAATTTTGAAACAGAAAGCATTTTGTGTTATATCTGCTGGACTGAGCTATTTAAGCTGCTCTTGTGTGATTTGGTTATTACAAACAGCTGATAAATAGTATATTTTACCAATAAAACTAATATACAATGGGGGTTGAATCATTTTGCTTCCCACTGTATCTACATAGACATGATAATGTCCTGTGTTTCACCAGGTGGTGGATGTCTCTGGAGCTACAGTCATTGCAGAGGTTTTGCCTGGATGCAGAGTTGACTTACTAGAAAACTGTGGACACTCTGTGGTAATGGAGAGGCCTTGTCGGACAGCAAAACTCATCTTGGAGTTCATTATCTTGCAGCAAGATGCCAGGGGTGACACAAAGAAATCTTCCTGAAACCAAAGACTTTTAATCATTTCTCTCCATTGCAATGCTTCACATGTTCCTTGTACATGACATGCATGTGACTGCAGTTGGCCGAGCATAAAAAAGTAGATTAAGACAGTGAGATTGTACAGTGTTGCAGTAAGATTAGGAAATAATTTGCATCTAATTTGTAATGTGAATTAGATCACGATAATAAAAGCTCCGTACATTTTTACTGCATGTAATTGTGTTTGGGTGTGTGAATGTGTTCATGCAGAGGTGCCGGTGGCTGCAGCAGGACCTCCTCCCCTCCTTTACCGTTATTGTGTGCGCAGTTTTGCTGCAGCATAAAGCTGAGTACAGCTGCCCGGTGAGACCAGCTGCAAGCATCAGCGACTATCTAGCTGAAACGATAAATGCCAACCGCTGGCCGCTGTTTTGGACAAAGAAGAGAAACAGGCGAGAAAGCGAGCTGGTAATGATTTACTTTAACATCTATGTTACTTCCAAGCAGACTACTGAAAACCCCGGTGAACGGAAACCTGAACAACAGCCAACGAGCTATGTGGATGATAGCATAATGCTAGCTTGCAACATAGCAATGAGCTAACAGGCTACGTTACATTACCAGTGTTGTACTCGCTGTGTATTCAACCCTCAGTGCCTCAGTGCATCTAAGATAGATTTACAACTTCGGTCGGTAATATTGTAGGTTTTTGAAAATAAATTTTTTCTTACTTGTCGTTTGCCAGCTTGACTCATGAGTGACAAGAGGTTGGCTACTTCATTAAACAAAGCTAAATTTACTAGCTAGCTTTCACCACTTCCGTAACGCTAAATAATTCAGTCGCACTGTTGCTGTATAATTGAGTAACGTGAAAAATGTAAATCAATGAGTTCTTGTTCATTCAGTAGAGCCAGGTTTCACTTTCAGCTAAGTGGCATCATGATTCAACGTTATGAGGATGAATCATCCCTGATCCTGACTAATGTGCAAAGTTCATTCTTACATTGGAAATAGCAGCTGACCAAACAATATTATCCTATCACAATACCTTTATCAGCAGATGCAATTTGCCAGAGTTGTAATGAAGATTCAGAATCTGCGAATTTCTTTGTTTTCTGAGCTCTCCACAGTCGTATTGGCTTTAAAGGATGAACATACTGCATAATGCAATGTGATCAAAAGCACCCAAAACCCAACTACACTACACTACACTACTATTGACCTTGCATTTAAATTATATAATCAAAAGCAGACTGCTGCTTTATATTTTTCAACACACACCCACAGGTCCTTAGATATAAGTGTGATTGTGTCCCTCTTATTCTGCATGAATGTGATACAGTTCATGTTAATGTGACTGTTTTTCATGTGTGAAATTGAAATAACAGAAACCTTATCTGTTCCCTTTCTGTTTTGCTTCTGACCAAGTGGGTATTGTTCTACAAATGGATAATGGAGACTGGGGCCATAGGGTAAGAGATGCATACAAGTCAGACTATAATAATAATAATGTCAGTATCAGCAGTATTGATGTTGGCTGATTTTAATTCTTAATTCAATCTGTTGCCAGTGTAGTGTACACCCAGCACTGTTATCCAGCAAACTAAAGCAGTCTAATGTAACATCTGTACAGTAAATTCTAGCTTCATGCAGAGTTATGATATTGTGCATTTGTTAAGAGAGGTGTGGATTCAACATTTTGCTATTTGGAGCCTTTGGTTTGTGATTCTGTTGAATTGTATTGTGTTCACTGAGAGATGTTTCTAATATTTAGCACACCATCCGTAGTATAAATCAGGGTGAACAAAAGTTTAAGGAACACTCCTCACTATATTGCATTACACAGCATCACCAACTACAAATGTAGCACTTATTTTAGTTAGGTGTGCCTACTTTCACACAGTTTGTATTATCATAGACAACTACATGATGCTAACTTACTTTAATTTAACATAAACATATGATTTTTTAATCACATTCTGTGTCTTTTTGCCCTAGATGACTACTCCCGTTACCCTGAATGTGGGAGGCCACCTGTACACCACCAGTTTGTCCACCCTGCAACGTTATCCAGACTCCATGCTAGGTGCCATGTTCCGGGGAGATTTCCCCACAACTCGCGATTCCCAAGGAAACTATTTCATTGATCGTGATGGAACGCTTTTCCGGTACATCCTGAACTTCCTGCGGACATCTGAGCTTACCCTCCCTGTGGACTTCACAGAGACAGACCTTTTAAGGAAAGAGGCAGACTTCTACCAGATCGAACCTCTGATCCAGTGCCTGAACGATCCCAAGCCGCTGTACCCTCCTGACATCTTTGAGCAGGTTGTGGAGCTCTCTAGCACTCGGAAACTGTCAAAATATTCAAACCCGGTTGCTGTCATCATCACACAGCTAACCATAACTACAAAGGTTCACGGCCTGCTGGAAGGTATTTCCAACAACTTCACCAAGTGGAACAAACACATGATGGACACCAGAGACTGCCAAGTGTCGTTCACCTTTGGACCATGTGACTACCATCAAGAGGTGTCCCTAAGGGTTCATCTCATGGACTACATAATGAAACAAGGTTTTACCATCCGCAACACACGTGTACATCACATGAGTGAGCGTGCAAACGAGAACACAGTGGAACATCATTGGACTTTCTGCAGACCAGCTCAAAAAGTTGAAGACTGACTTACTGCATAGTTGTTGTGGGTGATATTCATGTTTGATCTGTCTTCATATTACGCAAACAATTATAAGAAAGTAACAATTGACCTTCATTTCAGTAATGTATCACTAATAATGTTCTATCTCTTTATTTTGGTCAATGTTATGCAGTTCTCAAGTCCATACAAATAGTATAAAACAATGGAAATGTGAATTCTTGGATTTGGTTTTTTTTCTCATTTGTTTGAGTGCAGGAGTTTTATCGTGTTTAAGACTTTATCTGCTCTACCACCTCATATTTGACATTTTTTCTGGAGTTAATTTTCTGTTGAGGTTAAGGTCCACAAAGCAAAAACAGCATTTCTTACGAAGCATTCTGTTCTTGTAATGATTTTTCTCCATGTGTGGCACTAAATTATACCAAAATCATGATTAAAAATGTGTGCACATTGGTTTTTTTAAGGAATAATGTTCCAATACCTGCATCGGTTTACTCCCAAGTCAGTAATAAAGTGATTGTAAACAGGTAGCTGTGATTTGAGACTACACTACACTATCTACACTACACTATCAAATCTATATCTGAACCTGCATTTGCATAGATTTAAATCATAGTTTGAGGGGGGAAAAAAAGAGGAGATTGCAAATTGTATTATATGTTTGACAGTATCCCATACACAAGCTGTCTTGGTTATGTTTTAGTGTAGAAACACTGAACAAAATGCCTTTTTAGATCCCACGGTGTTAGGAGTGTACTTTTGTCATAATTATAATAAATTATGATTCTTTTGCCCAATTTCTAACTGGTCAGTTTACAGTAGAGCTTAAAATTAGTTGTCTAGGTCCCCATTATCTCCTTGTACGGTACTATTTCTTAAGATCCTAGCTGTTGTTGCATGTGTCAGAGTGTCCTGTGTATGTATACATATTTGCAGTGTGTGCTTTGTAATGTTATGTCATACTGTTACACATTTTAGTGTTCATATCAACAGTGATGTGTTTGGTCATCCCAGCCAAAATAAACCCAATTGTGTATTTGTCTATTATTTTGCTTTATGGATTAACTTTTCACATTTGCTTGATTTCTTTTTTCTTTTTTTGCACTACTGTTCCTACTACAAGTCAGCAAGTGGCACATATGATGTGTTATTATATTTTCACCAACACTGGCATCAGTTTATTTTTTTTTTAATTTCCAGAGTGTTCTGTGCAGTTAAGTAGGCCTTGAATATGCCAAGATGCTAGTTGCTTGGCACTAATTTCCTGTTGAAAAGCTCAAATTAAAATTGAAACCTAATGTCCTCAATATTTTCCCACTCAAAGAAAAAAAATCTGAGTAAATTTAATGCCATGAAGAAAATATTTTAGTGATTGCAGTTCTCAGCATTCAATGGTTGGAAATAAGTGGGACAGAAATATCTGTGATGAGCTCCATTGTTACAACCTTATATTTTATTTTGTATACCAGTGAAATCCCTTTGGAATAATTTGACTTCCATCCAGTGACACATTTCTAGATTACACTTTAATAATTTACCTGACCCCAAATCATTAAACAAAAATGGCATTGCCCAATTATTTTTGCAAGAGGAAAATTGAATGCTGACCGAAAATAACACACTCAACATTAATCATAATTCTTACTTTTCAGTATAAATATGGAGTCAGTGGACATTTATTCAAAGCGAACATTATATGCCAAAGTGACATTTCCACTCTCATTCCAACAAATATTGTGTCTGTGATGTTACTTGTGCACAGAAGAATATAAATCTCATATCTAAAATGTGCATCTAAATATATTGAGAAAAAAATCATACTTTTAAATGTTATTTCACAAATCTGCATACTGAAAAAACTAATCTATTAATAGTATATGACTTTAAACGTTTGTGTAGCTGTTAAATTTTGCATTTATCTTAATCTTACTGGGTTTAATGTGAAAATAGTAAATCCCATTTCATGGCATAATTTTAAAGAGAGACGCGCTTACACGTAAGTAACACAACCGGATGTGACGACATTTTGGGGTTCGTTCGTTTTTCTTGTAAAGTTGACCTTTCATAGGTTCTCAAGCTTTCCAGCCAACTCCGCTCACTTGGTCGGCGCTAGGTTACAAAACGAGCACACCCTCGCGTATTTTCAAAGGACACTGAAAGGGCTATGCTAACCTTGAAATAGCAGAGTTTAACTTCACCACAAGAGTATTCCTGCTGTGTTGTGGATGTTTTATCGACACACGACTTATACAACTTATGTCTGTCAGTCAGGATGTTTAATAGGAGTCAAAACCTTCGCTATTTTCTGAATCTTGTCCCTGGTAAACGTCGCCTAGGGATGTACAGATTCCTTCCTGTCTTTTTTTGCATTGGCGGCGTCATGGAGTGGATCATGATCAACGTGAGGATAGGAAAAGAGACTTTTTGTGAGTATAAAAAGATAAATTGCATGTCTGTTCAATGGTAAAACCTGGTATAACTTGGTTGTATTAATTGTTAGCCTAAGTTAATGCGGTCCAGCCTTGCTAGCCTGTTCGCCTTATATAGCCTTCTTATGCAAGTTATCTGTTCAGAGTTTCATAATAAGAAAAAATAAAAAAACACTAACTTAATTGGCTACAACTTTACAGTCAGTATCTGCCCACGTGTAGATCTGTTTAGCCTCCTGTGAAAATGTGGTGACATTTGTGACCAGGAAGATTCTGAATGGAAAGGAGTTGCTCTCCAAGACTGAGGTCATTAACAGGAGAGGCTGAATTTTCCAGTCAGATTTAGTATGAACTCAACATGAGTGGGGGAAAATCTTTCACCCTGAATTTGATTCCTTACGCAGTAATGTGTACACTCCTTGGAGATCCTCTTTTAAAATGTCCAACTTCCTCTGGGAAGACTGGAGAGCTGCTTCTAAATCACACACAATTGTTTTTGCCTTGTAAATTTTGTTGAGGTAATTAATGTATGATCTCATGTCAACCAGGAAGGCCATAATATCCATTTTCCTCTCATTTTACGAAAACTGAGCAAACTGTCAGGCCTTATGATTTTTCTGTTGTGCCAGGAACATTCATATTTAATTTCTATCAAAAAATATCAGCTTTTCTCAGTGCAGTGTGTTTGATTTATCATAGCAAGAAAAGCACTGGTGAAAACAAATTTCATACAAAGTGGCTCAGTTCCTGAAGGTCTCATAGAAAGCCATGCCAGTAAGAACACAGTCATCATTAATGATATTAATTACACCTGCGCTTTTTCAGCTATGACAAGCCAAATTGTCTACTGTTGAAAAAAAAGTCTATTGTGCATGTTGGCTCACTGTCACACAGTTACATCTTACTGGGACACTTAAATTGAACAAAGCCACTATTACTGTTCTCACTAACACCTGTGCTTTGCTTACTGTGACGCATAGTTCCCAGGAGTAATTCTTTCTGCTGTGAAAAATGTTTTGCCACCCATGTATGCATCAGTCATTCACTATACTGTCTCAGTAGTCCACCATCAAAACTGGCTTTATTACAGGCCTCTCATTTCAGTCTCTTAATTGTGTTTTGTCTTTCCAGATGATGTCTACCGAAGAAAAAGATCAGAACGGGAATACCAGCAGAAGAAAACAGATGGTTTGATAGTTGGTAATGAGCCTGCAGCCAAGTGAACGATGGTCTGACTTAATGTGAACTACACGTGTCTTCATCTATGGATTCATTCTTCTTTACTTGTTTCCAACACACTGGAATGGACTTCATAGCATATTACTGTGTTACAGCAACCATATTATAGTCATGAATGTTATTAAGGAGTTGAGAGTGAAAGACTGATGGACAAATCACATCCAATATGCAGTTTTATTTTTTACATGATTTTCATTTTGAGAAGCAGTCATAATATTAGCGATTTAAGATAGCTGTCATAATATTATTTATATGAAATCAAATGAAACTGTGAAATGAGCTCAACGATGGTCTTCGATTGATTTGACAATACTTTTGATGGTTTCCATTAAAAACACTTCCTAAGACAAAACTGTCTTTGCCAAATTGTAACAAAATAAGAAATACAAATGTTCTTTTATTTAGCAACCTCTTGGATGATTTTGCACAAATGGGTAAATACTTGCAAAAACAGTGGTAAAAGATGTTAAGAGGTCTTGAGCTGCACGACAAATTTGAGAATAGTAAATGAAATTTAAGACTTATATTTTGTAAATCTTATTTTTAGTCACTGAGTATCTTCATCATTCATTTTACACAGAAATTTCCCCCCAAAGTTCCCCAATGACAGAAGCTTGCTTTGGTCATTTCAGTTGTACCATCCAATAGGGAGAGACTGCAGACAAACAAAGCTGTCAGGATGCTTCGACAGCTTTATGGGGTTCCCATCCAGCCTCACCTCGTCCATGTTGGTCCGGATGTAGAAACTGGTGCTACCTTTGCAGAATGTCTGATCTGTTATTTTTGAGATCTTGTTGTTCTGCAGAACAGACACAGGAGACCAATCCACACACACAAAATTGGCCCATCATGTTGCTATTACTGGTTCAGCAGACAGAAATCAATCAAATTGCTTCTACAGAGCTGCTATGATTAATTGTTGTGATTGCTGTGAATTACAGATGAACTTACATGCAGGTGCACAACGTGAAGAGACTCTGGAAGTTGGGGCACTGCTATCAGTTCATTGTGTCCAAGGTAAAGATATGCCAGTCTCATGAGTTTCTGCAACAAAAAACAGACCGCTGCATATGGTATGAAATATTTAAACACGTGTAATGGATCATTTTACATCTCAACATTTTGCCATTAGTGGGCTTGCTTGCTATCTTACTTTAAAAGCAGTTGCCGTTACGCCCTGCGTTTTAAGCTTGTTGAAATTGGCATTGAATAACTCAAGTTTGTTGGGCAGCATTGGAAGTTTAGTCAGTTTGTTATCTGCAAGAATGAGTTCCTGAAGATTGGGAAGTTTTGAAAAAGCTCCATCGTCGATCTCAGCAATGAGATTCCCAGTTAAGTCAATTCTTCTTAATGTAGCTAGGTACAAAAAAAAGAAAGGTTTTTAAAGGTGACATTTAATGAGGAGCAGGATTAGTTGAGTATTACATTGACTTTTATTTACCCATATCTGCAAAGTCTCTTTCACTTATTTTTGTGATTTTGTTGAATCGTGCATACAGATATGCTGTTTCCTTTGGAAGTGATGGGACAGTTGACATTTCAGGTGACACCTCCTCACAATAAACTGATCCACTCAGGCAAACACACAGCAGACATGTCGGCAGCTCTGAAAAGATCACAATGTTGTTTCATTACCTTTCTTTCTTTGTCTTTTGGTTATGTTGACTAATTGGTCTCAGCCGTGACTGTGCAGCTTAAAATGCACAAGACACAGTCAAGGTGAGGACACTTGATCAGCCACAGTATTACATAATATGGGCTTTCACTACATTCACAAAAACTTGAAATAGAACAAGTGTTGCATAATCGCCACTGAAACACTTGTTGAAATAGTATTATTTGTTAACACAAATCTTACCATTGGCGTTTGGAGCTACTGCTGGATCAGTGTCTGGGTCTACCATGTCTCTCTGTAAAAGAAAAACAAGACTGATTTCTTTCACCTGCCCATCTACACACTTTATATAAATGTCAAAAGATATATTTTACTTTGGGTCTTCTTAATTCCATGTATTCATTGTTTGCTGCAGAAGACGGTATCCACGGAAGCATAAGAGATATGAAAATTAAAATCCTTATTTGCGTCATTGTGAGTCGTTGCTGGTGACAGAGGAGAGAACTGCCTGCTAGACTAGGATCTGAGGGACATGTGAGCAGGAAAATTTTCCGTCCAGTTTGTATTTAGCTGCCAGAGTAAAAAAAGAAAAGAAAACTTTAACTCAATACATGCTGTGTTTATGCTGCTTTCAGAGGTCAGGATGATCCTGAAGACTATATTCAATATTTTAAGGAAGTATCTGATGATGATCAAAACATATTGAGCATAAATTGATGATTAAAATAACAGTCATAGGCTAATTAAGTAAACCTAACCAACGCTACTTTGAAATTTTGCTTTAAGTGACACAGGAATGCCATTACTGGAAAAACTGTTCTGGGTTCCAGTAATTCATGGGGAAAAATTGAGTGATTTCTGAAATAAATTGCCAAAGTACTACGGCCGACCCGAATAGAAAATTATTTTGCATATGTCCCTTTTTAAAATGATACTTCAGTTCAAATACCAACTTAATAACAGCAGTTTAAGTGCTTTCTCTCCCTTAAAGAGGGCTGTTCCCCTGTAAGAGGTGAGTATTTCTGAAGGAGCAGCTGACTATGAGGGTGATTGAATACTCTTCCAGTGTTTATTTCTCAGTCATCATGATACAAAGAAAACAAAACCTTGTGGCAACACCACCACCCTGTCCCATACTCATGGATGTCCATAATGTTTAAATGACTCAAGGACCAGAAATTTAAAAAGAAATAGAAACGGTAATTACATTAATTCATTGATTATATCTGCCATCGCTTGCCATATTGAAATAGTACCAGCTCCAGATTAAGTCATTCTTGCCACTGATAGCTCCATGCAAGGGATGGATGGTAAGTGTGGTATCATGGCACTTGATTTTAACTCTGAACCGAATACAGGTAACTCTCTAACAGACAAGCATTAACAACATTATGTGTGTGGTGTCAAAACTTCACACCAGGAAAATATGCATGCTTCCTTGCTGCAGAAATAATACAACTACTATGTTTGCATGCAATCACTTAGGGACATTAGCTCTGAAATTTTTTCAAATTTACATCTAGAGCTGAAACAAGGAGCAATTCTTAATTCTCAGAAAATTAATTGCCAATTTATTTTCTATAGGTTCTCAGTCCCTTACTGTGCAGAAATGTAAAATTTCTCTGGTTCCAGCGTATCAAATATGAGGGTTGCTGTTTATGTCTGGTTTTTTACTGCCACCAAGGAGGTAATTACATGTCTGTTGTTTGGTAGGAGTATCAGGTTCAAGCCTTTCCACCAACAAACATCTCAATTGCTGATGTGTCCATGAGTGAAATGCTGTAGTCTTGCAAGCTCCATAGGTATCTCTGCAGCTGAGATTCTTTTTTCTAAGTTGTGCACATCGAAGCACACTAAACACTAGGTGCTGCATAGATGCACAAGTAACAAACAAATTCAAAAATACCGTCTGTACCCTAGATAATTATTCTATAATAATTCTTCAGGGCTATTTTACAACATTATTGGGCTGAAGATGGGCTTGTGCACTAAATGTAATATGGAGGGAATAAATGTTGATGGGTCCATTATCCTGTGTGCACTCTATTTTTGTATTTTTCACTTCTCTGAAGCTGACTGACCATTCACCTTGCTGTGCAGGATGGAAAGTAAAGGAGCTTTCTTACACATATAAATGTCATTACGAGTCCAATTCCTGCCCAAAATTGCTTCAGTAGTTAATGTGACGTTCGTGGTGCATAAAGCTCCAATGTTAAGCAGAAATACCAGACGTGGTGGGTTTTCCACTACTGTTTTGTCCAGTCTTTCACAAACGTTGGGATAATATTGATTTTGAGTAAATGAAATAGGAAGTCAAACCGCTTAGAATGCTGGAGAGCAGCTACGTTATTATGCATTAATTGCTTCAGTCAAATGTGAATAGAAATATCCTCATGCGATGCTAACCATCTTACTTCGATTAAATTGTGAACGTGGTGGCACGGTCCTTTTTAAAACCCGTTAGATTATAAAAAATCTGATCTAAGCGTACATATTATGTTTTTTGTCAAGCCAAATATTTAGTTTGGCTATATTATCTTTTTGCAAATGAGCAGAGGTTGCATTATGTAAGGCAGATGTGTAGTGAAAAAAGAGGAAATACAAGTGCCAATGTAACGGAAGTGGTACTGCCCTGAGCGCTGAGCGAGACGGAGGACGGAGGCTGAATAGTCCAGAGAGAGAGAAAAAAAGCAGGATCATAAGTCCCCAATATTGTAAGTGTAATAATGGCACATTAACGAATTGCGCACTGTAATATTAGATTTTCTTTCGTAGCTCAATGTTGGTGTTTGTTGTTTCATCGTGTCCGCTAAATCCCGCTGAGAAGCCATCAAGCCAACAGAACAGGGTAGCTGGATTTGTGAAAGGCTAGGCGTTTAGCTCGTTGGCTAGCAGCTAATGCAAGATAACGGTACAGCTAATGCTAGCCTAGGAGCGCACCGACGTTCGGATTCCATGACACTTTGTTCTGACAGGCTCGTCATCTTGGGCGGGCCGTGGTACAGTTGTTGAAAATGAATTAAACGTGAAAGTAAAATCGTGCAGCGTAAGATTTTGATTTCTGTTAATTAAAAAAGGCAAATGTTGATTGCCAAAACCCTATCCGCGGTTTTTAAATAAAGCCAGTCGTTCCTTTTGTGGCCTAGCTAACGAACGATACCATTTGATAGCGGTAACAGTACATTAGACGACGATCGCTGTATGAAATTGTTCCCCTCTCCGCTCAATACTGTATGTCATTAATACCATAGATTATTAACAGTACTGTGATTCAATCGAGTTAATTCGCCGACTTAAATAGGAAAAGGACGATGAAAAAGCTTGGTCGCACTTCACAAGCTAACGGCAGTTAGCGAAATGTATCATCGTGCTAGTGTTGCTCGCAATATTAAGGGAGGGGGGGGGGCATTAATGCCTGACCCGGGCTTCGGCTGGTGTAGCAAGTATCGGCTGAAACAACATTAAACAAGCCCCTAAATGCTCTTGGCTCATTAGATTTTACATTCTGACAGCCACTAGGACTGTTGACGAAGTGGATTTATTCATCAGTAATATTAGGTTAACAACGATGTGGACAAGACAGGATTGGAGATGCAACTAGCTAACATTAGCAGCTAACCTTAGCCAGTGATGTGTAACATTGGGGTTGACCCACTTGCCAAGGGGCCCACTTCGCGATGCTTATTTCCCATTGAATCAAGTGAATTCCCTATTTGAAAGACCTGGTCTGTCGATGCGAAACAATATCAGTTCATACCATATTGTTCAAAGCACACGCATATCAGGAGAATGGACATTGTGACGACTATTGAGATACTTTTTTTTTTTTAATGAACTAGCCATTACAATTCATAATGCTGTATGTTCTCTTTCTCAGTTTAAAAAATGGATAAGAGCGACCTGGTACAGAAGGCTAAGCTTGCTGAGCAGGCAGAGCGCTATGATGACATGGCTGCTGCCATGAAATCGGTGACGGAGCAAGGTGTGGAGCTGTCAAATGAGGAGCGCAACCTGCTCTCTGTTGCCTACAAGAACGTGGTAGGTGCACGCCGCTCATCCTGGCGCGTCATCTCTAGCATCGAGCAGAAGACTGAGGGCAATGACAAAAAACAGCAGATGGCACGTGAATACCGGGAGAAGATTGAAACTGAGCTGCAAGAAATCTGCCATGATGTGCTTGTAAGGATTTCCAATTTCTTTTGTGTTTAAATGTAATTATTCATACTGAAGATGTCTGAAGTAATTTTTAGTATGTAACCAAGCCTGATTTTCACAACCTTTAAAAAAATTTTTTAGGGGCTACTGGACAACTTTCTCATTGCCAACGCAAGTGCTTCTGAAAGCAAGGTGTTCTATCTGAAAATGAAAGGCGACTATTATAGATACCTGTCTGAGGTTGCATCTGGGGATGCTAAGAAGGGTAAGTTAAAACATGATTAACATTGTGATTTTTTTTGACATTATATATCATACAAAAAATTTTTTCTAATATGAAAATGGTTTCTTGAATTGTTAAACCCAGAGAGCATCACCCAACTCTTTAAGATCATTTTGTGGTTTTATGGCCTATGATTTATGCATTTTTCTTCACTCTCACCACCACCACTCTCACCAAGCAGCTATTTTTCTTTGGTAGGGAAAAACAAACAAACAAAGCAACCCCCTCTGATATACAGACGATAGAAATTGTCTCTTAGCTGGTGAGCACTGTGGACTTTTGAGCTCCTAAAGAGCAAGATATTTCCCTCAGGACTTAGTTGAGTCTAAAACAGCTAGGGGAGTGAATATTTGACTAACATTTGACTTTCAGACATTATCCATCTGTCATTTCAACAAGGATAACAATACAACATGTCATTGTTGGTTACTTGTTCTGCTCCAAATAAGTGGACAAACAATCACTTAACACTACTTTAAGACGTATTGTATATAGTGATTTTAATTTTTCTTGTTCTGTCTGTTTCTGCATAAAGATACAGTGGACAACTCCCAGCAAGCATACCAGCAAGCTTTTGACATAAGCAAGGGGGACATGCAGCCAACACACCCTATCCGGCTTGGTCTGGCCCTCAATTTCTCAGTCTTCTACTACGAAATCCTCAACAACCCGGACAAGGCCTGCAGCTTGGCTAAGACGGTATGAAAGAAGTCTAAAAGCATAGTCTCAATGTTTTTAAAGGTTAACTGCAACTTTAAAGGTTTAAAGACTACCTCACAAGTACTGTAACACTCATTTGGCCTGATTTAAGTACTTAAATGCACTGTATGAAATAGTTATTATTGCTGACTAGTTTACAATAATTCTAGTCTAGATTAGTCACTGCCAAATAGTGTTTAAAGGATGCTAGATTAGTCAAGTTTAAATGACAAGTTTAATCTTTTTATTCTAGGCATTTGATGAAGCCATTGCTGAACTCGACACTTTGAATGAGGATTCTTACAAAGACAGCACCCTGATCATGCAACTATTAAGGGACAACCTGACTGTGAGTTTTAGACCCTTGTTGTTTTGGCCTTGATTGAGCCTGGTGTTTTATTCACAGCAAATCATGCAAATTTTTCTGTTTCCAGCTGTGGACATCAGAAAACCAGGCAGATGAGGGAGAGGCTGGAGACGGGGAAAACTAACGGAGTTGCACTGTTAATCGACCTACACTCTTATGTTAAACACAGACAGCTTATATACATCCCCTTCCACTCCATCAGCTCCTCCCACTTCTGTATGACAAACAGCCTGAATTGCTCCTGACCAACTAGTTTACCACTCTCAGTTCACTGTGAGGTGACAGGGTAATTTTCAGTTAGCAGATTCAGTCATTTTTGTGGAAAGATGTTGTATTGATTAGTGAGTCCATGTTGCTGTTGTTTTTATCTGCTTTGTGTGTATGTCTGTATGTAGTGAGTGAGCAAGTGTGAAAGATTTTATGTGTGGTCTGGGGGGAGTGGGGTGAATTTTAATCGTCCTTCCAAATCCCTTTGTCCCAGCTAGTTTGTTGTGCATTTTTAACCCCTTCTTCCCCCCCCTTTTTTTTCTTATTTTCTTATTTGTGATTCCTAATGATATTTACAGGCTTTATTGTAAGGTAATTAGACTGGCAGTTGATTTCCACTAAACACTGTGATGGTAGGCATTCCATTTGCTTCACACACCTAATACAGTTTTGTGTTTGAATTTCCAGACACATACAATCCTATATTCAACTAACTGCAATTCTGCTGTGGGCTCATACAGAAAGGAGGCAGGCTGTATTGTGACACTGACATCTTGATGTTATGCTCATGTTAGGAAATTCACAGTTTCAAACATTTAAGGGACATCTTAAATTATCATGCTAGATTTGTTCAGGCATCAGACATTCCACATTATTAGGCTTTTGGAAAGGCAGTGCTCTTTTTGTTTTTTATTTTAACTAAGTATGAATTGTCATTGTAGTTTTACTCACTGTTCAGGTGCTGCTTGATCTCAGTACAATAGAAATTTTATGTGCGTAAATGTGGTTCCATGTGTTTTGCAAGATTGACTATCATCTGTATGTAAAACCTAAAGTAACATTTTATTGATGTTAATTGAAAATGTCTTACCACACTGTATCAACCCTGCTTCCAAAAAAAATCCTCTTAAAGCGGTTTTCTCCAAAAAACACAAAAAAAATCTTTGACTGACTTTCTCTTGCAGCCTCTTTTCATGAAGTTGGCAGCATCTTCTTAATGTTTCTAGATATTTCAAGGAAAACTGGTTATCCCAGACAAACATTAGTGACTAAGTCATGGCCCAGGTATATCTGTTGTTAAAGACAGCTGGCGTGAATGATTGCCTCAAAAATTAGGTCTATGTTGAAGGTGCAATTTGGACAGGCCTATTTCATCACTTTGGCGGGAAGCTCAGTGTCACAATACCATGTATCACCTCTACATTCCACATATTGTAGTTGAAAACACCATTCCACATTATAGCTGACTGTTTATTCTGACAATGCTCCAATGAATTGAAATCTTATGTTGAAAAAAAGTCATGTCAGTTTATTATGCTTAATGAAAATGCAGTTAGTGAATGTGGAACGAAGCCTGTCTGTATATCAGGTATCTTACTTGCTTTGTTTTTACTGCAAGTCTTATGGCTAAATTTTGCTTCTGTAACAGTCTATTACCCAGTGCACACACGTGGTTGTGAAAATTTAGAATAGCTATAAAAAGCAATGACGAAATGGAGATAAAACAATGGTTGGTGTAATTCTAGCTTTGTGTTTATGTATCTTAAAACCATTCTAGTTTCACTATACATGTAAGAAATAGGAAAGTGTCAAAGACCATTCAGTGAAATAAAGTTTCGTTTAAGATAACAGGGTAATTACGTCCTCATTTTTGTTCAGGGGTATTCTGTATCGTTCATCCTTTGCAATGAATTTTAATTCGTAAAATTTGCATAAAATGACATTTGGTGTCTAGTCTCCACCCTCTTACCTCCATGATGTGACAGAACTAGTTTTCATAGCGGAGTCTCACATCAGTTTATCAGTGCCCTCCCACTGCATAATTAATGATGTGCGTAGGACAGATGCAGGTGTTCCACGGTCATAATTAAAGAAAACAATCTGTCGCCCATGTGCAAAGTCAACGGCACTCACAAACTGCTGCAGTGAAAATCGTATTTCAGAGAAACACATTGGCTATTTAACAGATGTAAGTAACTTTCATTTGAAGAAACTTTTATCTGTTTTGTAAATTGCGATTCAAATACTTTGCGTCAGTATTAGCTGATGTCTACTTCAGGCGTAGTCCATTTAAAGTTAGTTTAGCTCACTTAAGCTAGCTCTGTAGTTAGTTTGATAACATGTTTTTAACTGATTTCTGAACTCCTACAGGTCATAGCTTGATATGTTTATTAAAGCTTTGTTATAATTAAGTAAAAAAGAGCTTCCTAAAGCTAATTTATGTTGCACCTTTCAGCTACACATTTTCTCTCGATATTAATTATTTACAAGAGCCCTCTGAAGCACATTAACTCAATGACCAGTTAATAGGGTACACATAGCTTAAAGCTAATGCTGGATGTCGTTTTCTTTCTGTTATTCAAACCGTTTAAGAAAGGTGTTGATTCAACGTTATGATCAATTAGTCGGGTGCAGCTAATCAATGGTTGGATTGAGATATATTGCGCTAACGTTATATAGAGAGGTGTTTCTGTTTCGTCCACGCTCTTGACATATTTTGGGTGGGCTTGAGCATATAAATAAATCGCGTCTCTGTTAATACAGTCATTTAATTTAAAAAACCAAACAAACTTCATTCTTACAAACTTTTTCTATGCAGGGATTCAATTAAGATTCTCTTGTCTTTCTCCTAGTAGGCCTACCCCCAGTTGGATCAAAGTTGAGCAAAGATGGGTCAAAAATAAACAAAGAACTATTGATACAAGTCCGAAAAATTAAATATGATAGAACATTTTACATCCAAAGACTATCAACAAATTAAAATTAAATATTAATGCAGTCTAATACAACACCCCTGCCATTATAAGTATACCTTCATGAAGGTTATAATTACCCCTGCCAAGGAGAAAGTCCTGGATTTTGATGGCCGTTTTTTTGGAGTGGTAGGGTATGGCCCAAGTAACAGTCTAGTACATTTTGAAACAAAACAAATAATATACTGTATCTCAAGGGAGAAAATTAAATGGACTTAAATATCGGTTAGACAAGAAATAAAGAGTATACAGTGGAGTGAATGCAGTATAAAACCTAAACCTAGGAGTTTCTGCATGCATGGCCAGGCCCCTGCTGCAGCTCCCTTGACACATGGTGACCTTGAAGTGAAGCGTTTGTGTCATTACTGTAGCCTCATAAATGAATATTTGGCTGGATTAACACAAAAACAGAATATAACCCTCATAAACGTAGAAATAGTTGAAAAGCTGTTATAAAAGGTTTGCACTTGCTGTAACTTGGTATACCCAATATACACTATCAAGTAGGGATGGGAAAATTGATCAGATTTTGATACCACTACTATCGATTCTGTTTTATTGTTTTATTACTCAAGTCTCAACACAATAAAAAAGGCATGAGGTATGAAAAGCTCTACTTTATACTATATTTGTACAGAATTTATTTGTTTTTAGGTTTTCAGTCAAAGAAGAAATCTGCTCAGCCTGCCTTTATCATGCTGATGTTATTATAACATACAATTTCTACCCTCGGAGTTAGTAAGTGATGTACTGCTTGGCTGGAAAGCAGTGGCACTTATGTGTAGAGTGTCAAATGTATGGCATTCCTGGAATTTAAGCACATGTTGCATAGAAGGATGGCTTCAGCGTATTGCTGGCCTTTCCACCCTTTCTTGAAAAGGGCATTTTTACAGACATTACAACCAGCACTTGTCATCTTTTTTTTGGTGAAATGAAGCCCTGCCTTTGTATGGGTTTTTCCTTCTAGCCAGCCATGACTCCTCTTTGTTACATTCCAGAAGAGTAGATGAATGAATCTGACATTATCGTTTTTTAATGTGAAACTGTCAGAAAATCATGTCGGCCATGATAAAAGGAAATGAATAGCTTGGGGTACAAACAAATACAGTGGTTTGGACAACTTGGAACTGGTTTTTGATTCCTGTCCCTAGAGAATATTATTCCTTACACATATAAACATTTAGCTTTTTTTTTTTTTTTACAGTTAAGAACTAGCCTAACATTCTTTCTGTCTTGAACTAGCCTAAGATGAACAGCAGTGGACCATCATATCCCTTGGCTTCTTTGTATGTTGGAGACTTGCATCCTGATGTTACAGAGGCCATGCTCTACCAGAAATTCTCTCCTGCTGGACCCATCACGTCAATCCGTGTGTGCCGGGACATCATCACCCGCAGATCTCTGGGATATTCCTACATTAACTTCCAGCAACCAGCAGATGGTATGGTGTCTAGTTGGACTCATCCACTCTGATTCAAACATGTAAAAATTCTATTTTGATCACTGGAAAACTCCAACGAAGTCCAATGAAACTTAACATAAATGCACTGAAAAGTTTGCCAAAGTTCCTTGCTACCCATGACTATGATTTTGCACTTAGGACAGATTCTGCTGGCATTTTTTAATTTGCAATTGCAATACAATCTGCTGAAATACAGTATGCATGGTATAATGCACCACAAGGTACCCATTATCATGGTTATACCTGATATTATATAATACCTGAAAGAGAATTACCATCTCCTAAGGTTCCTCTAAAATGTTTTTCTGACCTTTCGATAATTGGTACAGTTCTGAGATATTTCTAGTCCAGTCAGCTCATAGAATCCTTTGGCTTAGCTGTGAAAAAGCTAACATTATGCTAGCAACATTCAGAGTCAATAACATCACAGACACTTGACAAATGGTGATTATAATTTGACAGAATGTTTAAGAACAAGACTATCTAGTTGACTATCTTGTTGGACACAGACACAATGTACACAATGGTGGTACGTAAAAGTGCTTCTTTAAATACATGCAGCACATCATTTATTTTGACCGTGCATGCATGCACACCTGCTCACCTTGTGCAACCCTGAGTATAAACCAGAATAGCCTCTGTACAACATAGTGTCACCTAATCTAAAATTACAGATATAAGCATTAACTTTTAATTTATGATGTAAGGAAGAATCTCTGACTTTCAAGCTCAGGAGTACAGTTGTGAGCACTTTTTTTAATGAAGCAAGCACTTGCTACATACATGAAATATAGTATAAAATAAATTCTTAAATCTTGTCAATCAGCTTAACTCATAATTGTGTGTAAAAAGGAAGGAGCCTCTTCTTGCTGTGACATGGTGGTGCTTTATGACTAATATAATGAAAATGTAGTTAATTGATTTTTTTTTATTGTGTGACTGAAAGGAGTTCCTGTTTTTGTTTTGTAGCAGAGTGCGCCCTGGATACAATGAACTATGATGTTATCAAGGGCTGGCCTATCCGAATAATGTGGTCTCAGCGTGACCCGGGACTCAGAAAGTCTGGTGTGGGAAACATCTTCATCAAGAACATGGATGAGTCTATTGACAACAAAGCACTGTATGACACCTTCTCAACCTTTGGCAATATTTTGTCCTGTAAGGTAAGTGGCCTGGGACACTTCACTACTGCATGGTGGCTGTATCTGTATGATCTCACACCGCTTTGTACACTGTTAATTTAAGTAAAGATGCACAGTTAAGCAGATGTGTGATATTAGACTCATCTTCTACAAACAACTACATGTAGCGTCCCTGTCAAACAAACGAATAAAATGAAAATAAAATAAAACTATAAATGTTGTGTAAAAGAATTGAGCTATGCAATATGACTTTATTTTTCATGATATACCGATGGGACAAATCCGTTAAAAATCCACTTATACATGCAAAAAGAATTAGAAAAAAGAATTAACTAATTTAATTTTTAATTAGATTGTTTAAAATATTGGATTTGGATAATCAAAGTTTTAGAAACAACGAAAGGCACTCAGTAGAGCACATAACTCTGCCAAGGCTCAATAGTCAAGACATGTACCCCATCAAAATGGCTGCCCTCAGAATGTTTGCAAATTATTATCATCCAAATGTACTCCAAAATTCAATTGTTCATTCTCTAGGACAATGCCTTCTCCATGAAGTTTCATTGTAATCTGTTGAGTATTTTAAGCGCAATTGACAAAAGCGCTTTTAAAACACCTGTTTTGAAGAAAGTTGTTTAAGATGGTTTTTGTGAAATCCTGCTAACAGAAAAACAAACGGATCAATTAACCTCCTAGGAGGAGGTGGTAATGTGATCGGATCATTATGACACAGTAGATAAGTGGAGTCAGTGAACAAGTGATCCGACTGGATTGTCACCCAGCACAAGAGTGCATATGTAAAAACCAGTACAAGCATGTTTTGCAGCAAAAGCTCTGTAATCCCTGTAATTTAAAGTGTTTGTGTTTGTAGATCGTTTGTGACGAGAAAGGATCCAAAGGCTACGGCTTTGTTCACTTTGAAACTCATGAGGCTGCAAACCGGGCCATTCATACCATGAATGGGATGCTGCTGAATGATAGGAAAGTGTGAGTAAATAATTTGAGAAACCAAACCGGTGATCTCAAACAATGGCCTATACAAACATACATTTGTTTAAAAAGAGGAGAGTCTGAACAATTAACTCTTGAAGATGTCACATATAAAAACTAAAGGTTACCCTGTTAAATCTGTGAATAGGTAGAATGCATGTTTAGATTTGTTATATTTGTTTGTCATGTAATTCAAAGACCAAACAGGCAAAGCGAGATCAGCAGAATGCTATCACATCTCTAAAGTATAAGAGAAATAAAGATTAACATTTTATTAAATCTAGTACCTGCTGTAAATATTTCCTCAAGTATTTTTCTGAATTATGTCTTACAGTCGTGTTTTTTGACATTCTGTCTTCAGTTGTCAAAAGCCAAATACAAATTGCAACACTGTTTCATTTCTCTCCTCATTATTGTTCTCTTGGTTATGGGTCTGACTCTGTCTGCAGTTTTGTTGGCCACTTTAAGTCCCGCAAAGAAAGAGAGGTGGAGTTTGGCACCAAAGCTATGAAGTTCACCAATGTCTACATCAAAAACTTTGGCGAAGACTACACTGATGAGAAACTCAAGGAAGTCTTTTCTGCATTTGGTAAGAAAGCACAGTCTTTAATTCTTTGTGTTGTTCCTACTCAGGTAGAGGTAAGGCTAAATGATTTTCTTTCTTTTTTTAAAGTCGCATTACAATTTTTTGCATTTTCATTGAAAAAGTAAGTATTTCTGCTGTGGTCTGTACCAAACAAGCATGTTCTCTGCAGAATGTGATTTATAACCCGAGACATCTCTATAGCACCGTAGTGCTTCATTTATAATGGTATGTTGTGACCCATTTTACCTTCATTAAAAAAACTGAGCGCCTGTGATTTGGATATTGCACTTAATCTATACATGTTATTTTCATACAACACAAAATACCCTAGCAAATTTGCAGATAAACACAGTGGTATGTTTTTAAATCTCTTGAGTGTGTTAACGCAGTAACAAAAACAAAGAGACATGACACAAACAACAACACAAACCATAAACACCACAAATCTCAGGTGACACAACCGGAGTATGCAACATTTTAGTAAGTGATCAGTAATATGTGCACAGGCCTAGTATGGGTGCCATTGGTCTCTGCTACTGTAGTGGTGGCTGTTCAGAACCTGCTTGAGGTGCAGCAGGTTGATATGTCAATCCTGATCCTGGGTCGTTTACATGTGATCGCCCAGGGTGTGGGTCTGTCATTATTTATCTGGCTTCATAATGCTGGTGTACACGCACTATTGTAAAATGGGGAGTATTCACCATCCTGACAATTTATCTGGTGGACTGCCCTGCCTCCATCATTCCAGAAGCACAAACCTGGTCATGTTGTCCCAGCTGTGCCATCTTCTCCACAATCTTGATGTCCCTTTTTAGGTACTGGTTAGTTTAATAAGGGAGTGGTCATTTGGAATTAGTTGGATAAATGCATCTTGGATTTTCAAAAATCAGTCATACATGACCAAACCTTGGATGTTTCTATATGAATTATCACAGAACCTGCCCTACATACAGATGTACTACCAATTTTAAAATAGAGAAAAAGTTTTCTCACAAATGGCCAAATGAATGGTGTGTTTTTGAGTGTATTCAGATTACTTGTTCAGCCCAAGTTAGTGGCCTCTTCTTGATAAATTACCACAGTTGTTCAACTGTCACTTTGTATATGAGATAGTTACAGAATGACTTGTGCTCAAATTCTCAGGGAGGACTCTCAGCGTGCGGGTGATGAAGGACGAGAGGGGCCGTTCACGAGGATTTGGCTTCGTCAACTATGCTAACAATGACGATGCTCTGAAGGTAGTGCGCCAAGTTTCTCTGTCCTCTCACATTAGATACCTGCTGTCAGTTAATTATATTGAGAGTTAGCTTTTAGTGCTTTGGGGTATGACCAAAATGTTATATCCTGACATAGATAATTTCATATCCACATAATATTTCAGCTCATTTAAAAAGTAAAATAAAAGTAAAAATATAAAACATAGAAAGGTGTGTGTGTGTGATGGTGTTTTTGTTCAAGACGTAGCCATATCCAGTTGATTAAACCAACGTTCTACTGAATGACATCCAGGAACCCACACCACTTAGAAGCTTGTATAAACAATGGCTTTATGAAGTCAGTAGGCCTTCATTTAACAGGACACTACTCCACAATTAATGCATTTGTCTGAGTGATTTGTGGCACAATGAAATAAACAGAACATCTTATGAAATGATGAATGTTTTTCTATGGTCAAGTGCTAGATACAACCCTATGACCTTTATTTCCCTGTTTATTACCACCACTGCATTCACGCACAATCAATTGCATCTTGATTTTAATTTGGTGACACACTTGCAGCCAGGATGCACTATGGGATTATCAAGAAATAGAAAAGAATTACTGTCCATTGGAGTGACTTCCTGCTGAGTGACGTCCAAGTCAAATATCTGTACTCTAGTTTGATCTCAAACACAGGTGCTTTTAGTTGTGCAGCTTCTAGCTTAGTGGAGGTGGAACCTTTGATATTTACTATCCGGTTTTCATTTATAAAAATCAAACTTGTGCCAGCAGTTGTATCCAAACAGCTCTGAGAGACTCTTAAAAAAACTCATAATCTCTTCAAACACCCAAGACTCTGTAATTTGCATCCCCTGACACTGTGTGTGTCCATCCCTGAAAACCTGTATAGAAATTACTTTATTTGATTTTTTTTTTTTTCCTGAAACTGTCACTATGTCCTCACAGTAGTACATGAAACAGGTATGTGAAAAAAAAATCAGATTCAATAGCCCCATCTAGTGCTCTTAATGCCATTTGCAAGAATCCACTGCACCTGAATCTAAACCACCGATCAGAGTCAGGAGGAGTGTCTGACAGAGTGTCAGTCACTCTCGTGCACACGCTGCAGGCAGCCCCCTTCCCCCACATCCTCTCACTTTGCACCCTCTGCAGAGAGGGGCTTTGGAGGAAGGGCTGGGGCCCAGAATCAAGGGAGGGGGAGGGACCAGGGAGCTGTGCTCATTCAAATGCTCTCATCTTACTTGACTGCAGCTTAATCAGAATCTCTTTATTGTCATTGTACAAGTACAATGAAATTGAAAGGCTTTAAGGCTGTCTTTAAGGCTGTCATTAGTGATTGGCAGGTATGAAGGTTGGAACCAAACTTCATGAGCCAGTAGAGGCCCAAAGCTCAGTAGGATATGCTAACCTGAACCTTACCGCTGTGCTCCTGTAAAGGTATTGTGTTGATGCTGCTCTTGTTTTCACAGGCAGTTGATGAAATGAATGGAAAGGAGATCAATGGGAAAATCATCTATGTGGGCCGGGCTCAGAAGCGGCTGGAGCGCCAAGGAGAGCTCAAGCGCAAGTTTGACCAAATCAAACAAGACCGAATCCAGCGCTATCAGGTGATTCTGCATTGTATGCATATAGCCAGTGACATTTGAAGACTTATGAATGCCTCACATTTGTAATAATCTTGCTTTTACCTAGAGATGATGAAAATTGAGTTGTTTGAACAGAGTTGTTTAAATAGAGATAAACAGATTTGAAAGTGATGATCTCCTCTAGCTTTTTGAGAAGAATGCAAAAAAAGTGCATTTCCTGATTTCAAACCGTTTTTTTAATTATTGTAAACTATGACATCAGAAAGGCCAGGGGTGGAGTAACTGCAGTAAATGTTTGGTCAGCATGTTTTGATTTGATGCTCTACACTTCCGTTTGGTTGACAGACAGCCATAATGCTCGAGAAGTATGTAACTTTGCATTTCTTACTTTCCGATTCCAGGGAGTTAATCTGTATGTAAAAAACCTGGATGATGGCATCGATGATGAGAGACTCCGGAAGGAGTTTGCCCCATACGGCACCATCACCAGTGCCAAGGTATGGATAAGATGAGGCATGGGCCTCCTTCATTGACATTTGCGAGTTTCTTACACGTGACAATCATTACTTTCCCAAAATTTACAGGGATCAATATCAAGGACACAAACTGTTAAAACACCAAACACAATAGATTTTCTGCAGAACAGGCAGGTCTGATTGCACAAAGTTATGCTGCCTTATCCTCTTTGTCACCACAGAGGACATTGTTGTTTTGTTTTTCTTACAATCGGTAAGAGACTTTTCAAAGTTTATGGGTCACTAAGATAAAAAAAAAGAAGTATACTGAGTCAAGTCTCCTGAGGTTTTAGCCGTCAAGGTAAATCACATCTTCAGTTCTTCAGGTCTCCAGTCTCAGATGCTGACAAGTCCAAATCCTAATTCCACAGCTCTGATGTAAGTACCGTAAACATTTCTGAATATGAGTGATGATGTTTCCTGTAGGTCATGACAGATGGCTCCCAAAGCAAGGGCTTTGGCTTCGTCTGTTTTTCTTCACCTGAGGAGGCCACAAAGGCAGTAACTGAAATGAACGGGAGAATTGTTGCCACCAAACCTCTATATGTGGCTCTGGCTCAGAGGAGGGAGGAGCGGAAAGCCATCCTGACCAATAAACACATGCAGAGACTGGCTAACTTAAGGACCATGTCAAGTCCGATTATAGACTCATACCAGCAGGCTGGATACTACATGACTGTACCTCAGGTAATGGAGTAAGGATCAACCAGTATGATTATTTTTTTTCCCCATGGCTGACAACAAATATTCGTAATCAAGACAATAAAGGTGACTAAATACGATGTACTCAAGTACTATACTTGAGTACGATTTTAAGGTACTTTTACTATCTGAATTTTTAAAATACATTTTTTCCATAAACCACAGTGGATGATAAATAATGAAAATAACTTTTTTTTTAATCTAAATTTAAAAATGTATATTTAAAGCTCATTGTTGTGTTGTTCTAGGGCCCCTCTTGAATGACCCATGTTGTGCAATGTAACAAGTCCTAATATATATTAAATATTTCCAACAGTTACCGTTAATTCAGAGGTGGGCCTGTAATATGACTCCATTAACTCTCATTAAATCTTGCAGCCTCCCTCTCGCCCCTTCTACAACCACAATGCTGTGAGCAACATGAGACCAGTACCACGCTGGACAGGACAACCACCCAGACTACAGGGTGAACGGATCATTTATTTTATGTTAACATGGATATTATTTCATATGCAGTGTGTATAAATGTAACCTTCCTTTATTTAGGCCCTTACACAACCCAGTTTGTTGGTAGTTCTGGTCCCCGACGTGGATCGACCCCAATCGCTACAGTCAGACAGGCCTCCACCCAGGCTCCTCGCATTGTAAGCTCCACACAAAAGACAAGTAAGTAATGCCATAGCTAGGACAACACAAGCTCCAGCTTCTCCTTGGCCATTCATGTGGTAGTATCTGACAAGTGTAATGTAACTCATTCAGATAACATTGGGACCCAGACTGTGGGAAGGCGCGGCGACATGCCTGGTGTGACCAAAAGCAACCAGTATAAGTACTCGTCTGCTGTGAGGAACACCCAGCAGGTCATCACTGTATCGGCACCCATGACAAGACAACTGGTACGTCTGTCTGTCTACCGCTGTTAGCTACACTCTGGACCAGAAAGGACTGTGAAACCCAAACAGTGTTCTTATTGTTGCTGTAAAATGTTGTATGGTAGCAATATTTTTAGTATATTTTGATGATACAGAAAAATGGAGTGATGTTGTGGTTGACGTCTTTAGGTTATTCCTGCACCTGCAATGGAGCCACCATTGCACATTCAAGGTCAGGAGCCGCTCACTGCCTCGATGTTGGCTGCAGCTCCACTCATGGATCAGAAACAGCTTCTCGGTGGGGCATCATTCAATTCTGCCCCTTTTACCCCTTTTTCAGTAGGTTGAAGCAACTTCTGTATTTATGTTAATCCCCACTCTCCTCACTGTGATCCACAGGGGAGCGATTGTACCCACTGATCTATACTCATCACCCTAGCTTGGCTGGAAAAATCACCGGGATGCTGCTGGAGATCGACAATTCTGAGCTGCTGCACATGCTGGAATCACCCGAGTCCCTGCACTCTAAGGTTTAATTATGTTCACTTCTCTACAGGCTCATCATTACATAGGTGCCATTAAAGCTGCAGTAGGTAACTTAAAACTTAAAAATAACTCACTATGTCCTCACAGTACAGTAGTACACGAGACAGATAATCTGTGAAAAAAATGAAATCTGTGAAAAATCAGACTGCTGTAGCCCCATCTAGTGCTCCTGAAGCCATTTGCAAGAATCCACTGGGCCTGAATTTAAACCACCACTCAGTCCCAGGAGGAGTGTTTTTAAAAAAAAGTTACTGCAGCTTTAAAAGCCTAGTGCAGATAGATAAACAGGACTTTTTCAAGATTGGCCTGTCTGAAACACATTTCTTAGAACTGGAACCAACTACCAAGTTGTGTGTTATGTCCTTTCTGCACTATTTATTACAGTTGCTCTTTACTATACTGTATTTTTAGGTAAGGATATATCACATTTGCACCCCGAAAAGTGACATCCACCTGATTTTCTTATTTAAAAAAAAATAATTTAAGGGTTCTCCAAATAATAACTAATAATAAAAATAAATTTGCAATGTGTACCTGATGTGAGATCATTTGAACATTGCAGTGTTTGCCAGAAGTTGATCATTATTCATATTTATGTGTTTAAATAGTTGTAATGGTGCTTTTTATTAAAGGAGTAGACAATTTGGGACATTTTGCTTACATTTTTGCTGGGAAGATTAGACCAATCCAGCCTAGCCCCCAAAAAAAAAATCTGACATGAACACCTTGTAAGATGACATGTCGTTTTCGCTGTCTTTCTTTGAATTGATCGAGAGATGTAAAGTGTAAATGAACTTTTAGAAGCACTGGTAGGTGGGTGTTTTACCTTTGGATGGGCCCATGTTAGCTGCCTCCCCTTATCCTGTCTTTATGTGAAGCTAAGCTAACCGTCTACTGTCTCTAGTTTCATATTTACCATACAGATGTGAGAGCGATATCCATGAGATGTGTCAGTGAATTATCTTTTCCTTCTTTGATCAGGTGGATGAAGCGATTGCTGTCCTGCAGGCTCACCAGGTGAAGGAAAGTTCTCCTAAGTGAAACACCCTTTCAGGTCAGAAACAGTGTTGAGACATTGATCTGTTATTAAAAACTCAACACACGCCGTGGTGAATACCAAATGTTAGTTTTTGCTAATTTGATTAAATGGAAGAGTAATGATCACAGTTCAGTTGTTCAGAATCCTTCACATCTGTAATAGAAAGTGTACTGACCTGTGCAGACATTAAATGTTACCACAAAAGAATTAACCATTTGTTTTTGTTTGTTTTCAGATGTTAGCAACTTTCTGGAGGGGGAACCAAATGGTGTAAAACTAAGAAATGAAAACGATGCTCAATGTGGGATAAATTGACAGAGATTTGTGAAGTTTTGTTGTTGCAGTTCCTTTTGTTGAAATAAAAATTACAGTATATGCATTAAACCAGTCTCGTGTCATTTGACACACAAAGGTAATGCAGCAGTGCATGCAGCTTAGTTTTAAAATTGTACTTGTCTCCAAAACAAATTAAGTTACACAAAGGTGAGATTTTTTTGTTTACATGTGAAAATGATGACTGAACAGGTTGTTTTGGCAATGACTCGTCACCTGTCCCACCTCCATTAAAAAGCAGTTCCCCACTGACTCCTCTTGGTTAAGGGACAATCCAGGACTCAGAATCATAAAGTTTGACTGCAATATCTAAAGTAAGCTAAGATTAGCCATGTGCTAGTGGTCAGACTGCATCAGCTATGCAGAAAATTTTAGTCTGTTCAATTGGTATAGGTTTGGATTTGAACTAAACTTTGAGAGGAACATGTCATTTTTAAATTCCACAATTTTATTCTAGTTGATTAGCACCACTTGATTCATGTCTCCCTTGTACAGACATTACACATCATAGATAATGAAATCTGCAGTCAATAACATGAGATTAAAGCTCAAATTATTTCCAGCAAACCAACTTTTTTTAGCTGGTTTTTATTGTCCTTCTGATCATGTTGGGTGAGACTTTACAATTGTGTCAGCAGCTGAGTGTTATGAGAAATAACACTTCATATGCAGTACTTGTAAACCCAGTTCCAGGCCTTGTCTGTTGATGGGTACAACTTCCATATTGAAGAACGGAGCAGCAGAGGCTACCTGCATCAGTCAATACGTTTCTACACAACTTAAAAAATGTCAGCTTTGTAGACAACTTATTCCACTTTAAATCAAATTTGAATTCAACTAAGAGAAACATGGGGCCCAAAATCTGTAATAAAGATTTTAATCAGGCATTTTAAACTGAACCTGGATAACAATTCCCAAACAGAGGTCAAAAATAAACTGAATGTCCAATTTGACAAAGTTTATTGGAGCCTTTGTACAAAAATGAAATGTCTGTAAAAAGTTATAAAGGATTATTGTGGACATATACTTGACATTTAAGGCCTATTAACCCAAGACATTTCTGTGACTGCAATTTATTTAAATCTAAAACTGTTGATTTAAACAAGCAGATTAACAGCAATATTTAAAAACACAGACCAGGATACCTGCAGATTACTTCTCAGAGGCAGTTTACTACACAATCCCACAAGATCTGAAAAGCAACTCAAAAGAAAAGAAATCACTGCCCAACTTTCAATGTGAACAAATGAACTTGAGGCAACTTTTATTACATACAGCCAACTAATGTGTTTCAATGACATTTTCATGGATGCAAACAAATGTATTTACACTGACTTTCATCAGCATGTCTCACACTATCGACGTGCTGGCATTAGAAGCTGCTTTGCAGTTACTGAATCAGGGAAAAGGTTGTGGTAGGTTGGTAAGGGAACGTAGGCAGCTGTGATCATTTTGCCTAGAAAGGAAAGGATAAACAAAAATTAAACCTAGAAAGTGTTCCTCACATCGTTTATGGCCGCTACATGTGCAGGATTAAAAGTGACATTACATACCTGCAAACCAGCGTCCATGAAGTGCATTTACAGTTGCCATCGCTGCTGGTATTGAGGGACACTTCACATACACATTACCCTGTGTGGAAAAACAAAGGACAAAAGACTCCTATGAAACTTTTCTACCAAATCTAGACATGGAACATGATTCTCACTTTGACCTACTGGCAAAATGGAAACAGATTCTAATAAACCTGTGTCAACCTACTTGAGCAGAGTTCTTGTCGACATAAATATGAACAATTCCTCCATGTTTGTTACACTCCTCAATGACATCATCTTGGATCTCATTGGCCCAGCTTGGATCGTTTTCTCTGAAAAACATGTTTGGTAATGTTTAAAATACTGTGACTTCAAATGCTTAAACGGCATTAGTATCCCTAAAAACAATTTTTAAGAATGGGATGACATATTTTGAAGTCTCTTACTATCTGACTACATACATACACCAAGTTATTGGTCTCTGTGGTCGTTCCATCTGGATATATACAAAACAGAATTCATAATCCTCATTCTGTGTGAAAATGAGTTAAAGGATTTCTTCACAGTAAATGTAGAGAGGAGGAACGATTACAGAAACCAACAGCTATGATTATTATTTTAAGATGAGCTTGAATCAATGTGAAACTATCCAAATGATAATGTCCTTACGCTTGTGGGTTAAAGAGGTTGGACAGCTGAAGGCAGTGTGTAGCCAGTGGCTGTGATGGGAGGTTCAGGGCTTGGCTTGGAGATGGAGTTGGAACAGCTGAAACAAAAAGGAAAAAGGATTTGTCACCACATAACAAAAACTTATCTACATAAATGTGACATCAAGACTCTTACCACCAGAGCCCGCCATGTTTCCGAAGGGTATGGACCCGGTCATCTGTAGAGCCTGCTGAGCAGCTGGAGGAATCTTCAGACCAGTTCCTGTGGAGGAAAAGACGTGCATAATTTAAGACACTAGAATGGTTTCCTCATGATACTCAAAGATTCTGGCAATTAAAAAATAAGTCAGTAACATGAGATCCATATCCATTCAGTAATTTACTACTCATGCAGTAACTCTCCGTATGCCAAGTCCTATTTATTATGCAGAGAAAATCATGGTTCTGCATTTATTATATCTGTCAGGGACCATGTTCAATATTTAACATAAATCTTTCCATCTGATCTACTGTACCAGTTAGCCCAAGGCTAATTTTCATCTGCAGTCTCTTGGCAGGTTACAATTAAGACATCCACTCAACATTAAATGAAAAAAAAGAAAGAAAGGAAAACAATGTATTGATTAGTTACTGAATAGGAAAACTTGACATCTTCAGCTATTATGACAGACAAATTCATTATTGTTTAATTGTTTTCTCAATCATTTGGTCTTTGAAATGTCCCAAAATAGTGAAAAAAGCTGGTAAATTCTTCCCAGATATCTTTTTTTGCCAAGACTATTCAGCAACTATGACAGATGAAGAGAAACATCACATCCGTCCATGTGAGAAGCTGGAACCTCAGAAATTGAAGCATTTCCCCCGCCACTTGATTGATAACTAAGAGAAATTAAAAAATCATTTATCAAAATAGATGTGCGATCTAATTTCTTCCCCCTCAAATTGCTTTATCAACTCATTTGTGTTTGGTTAACTCAAAGTTGGTATGGTTTCAAACTAAAGGATGACTTCCTCTTTCAGACGTCTGAAATGTTTCACTATGATTCTGAAGCTCGCTCATTTCTTTCAGGGCATTTTTGGAGCCCTAACAAAACGTATGCAGGTTATAGCAAACCTTCTGCCAGTCGGGCCATAAGCTGAAGACGCCCTGTGGTGCCGAGGTCAATTCCAGTCCTCTCTAATTCGTCATTGTCCAGGAACGAACTGGCTGTCGATGAGTCTGAGCGCTCTGTAACATGCCCCACCTTCATTGGACGTCCAGCCAGCTCAAAGCCATTCAGTTGCTCCAGGGCCTTTTTTGCACATTCTGCATCAGCAAACTTAGAAACAAACATAAGAGGTTACAATCATAAAAGATGCAAATGTTAAAGCATTGTCAATGAAATATGATTAAATTACCGATATGAAGCCATATCCTTTGGATCGTCCAGTTTCACTGTCCATCATTAGCTGGATTCCCTCAATCTTTGAAACAAAACACACCAATGAAAAGGACTGTAATGATTGCCTCTAAAGACTGTTGAAAAATAATAATTAGTCAAACTAGTTCGGACCTTTCCAAAAGGCTCAAAGATCCCTCGAAGCATTTCTTCAGTAATATTGAAGTGCAGCGATCCCACGTACAGCCGCATTGGACCTGAACTGCCCTTCTGTAGATTATTGGCAGCAGCTGCAGCTCTGTTTTTCTCTGCCTGTAATAACATTCATGTAATTATGTCAATTATGTACATCAATACATAAAGCTTGTTTTAGCATGGTTTTGTTTGATATTTGTAGTTGTATGCTAGTTGCAGTCTATATTTAGATGAAGTTACCATAACCTGTGAGGCCTGGACAATGATGGGCACTCCTAAAAGCCTCTGGCCAGTCAATCCAATTGCCAGTGGTACAGAAGAAGCCTCCACAAACTCGATGTATGCAATGCCCTTAGACCTCCTGGAGTTTCTGTCCGAGATCATTCTCACGTCTCTTACCTAAAGAGAAGTGCCACAGGGGATTTAGAGGTAGTAACTACACACAGACTTCCTGGATTATTCATGAAGAGAACTTGAAATTGAACTGACTTTTCCAACAGCTGAGAAGAAATCCTCCAGGTCTCGAGCTCTGATCCTTGCAGCAAGCTGCATACAGAAGACTGTGCGGGCATCCCTCTCCTCTGGTGTTAGATTGTCAATTGGTTGCCTTGAAAAGATAAAGACAACCCAATGTTAAGTAACAGACTGCACCGGGAAACATTAATACAAGCCATTTCATAAAAATAGGTATGTTGATCAATAATTGGAAATCTCCCTCATGATCCTTTTAAGAGTTCTTGAGAATTGTTTTTTAAAATGCCTTATGACTCAACCCTGGATCTTCCTAAAAATTTAACAGGTTATTTCCTGACTTAAGCCTCATCCATCAACCAAGTTCAGTGGAAATCCATCCAGTAGTTTTTGCATAATCCTGCTGTAAAAACAAAACCGACCAACCGACACAGGTGAAAACATAACTTCTATGGCTGAGATAAAAATAAGATCTCTCTCTCACACAAATATTCAAGTGAATATTTATCTCACCTGACGGGACTCTTCTCTTTTTTGAAGGGGCTCCGACTTTTGGAACGTTTGCGGCTGAAATATAAAGAATAAATGTTTTAGATTTTAAATAAAGCTTTTGATGGAGCTCTTAATGGAATAAATATGGAATAAATATCAACTTATGTTTTCTGCTCCTGCAAAACAAAATGAATGTGGGCTTAAATCCATTGATTTGCTTTGGTATCATGTTGTTGGTATTTAGCTTGCTGACTCACTGTGACACTTTAACACAATCATGTCACTAAAAACAGTTGTGTTTCTCTAATTATCTGCCCTCTTATGTATGTAAATGTAGGCAAGTATAAGATCAACTTCAAACAGTCCAGTGTGTAAGATTTAGTGGGATCTATTATTACCAATGAAACATTTGTTTTCATTCATGTATGATCACCTGAAAATAATTGTGCAATCATGCGCTCCCCAGATGATCGCATTTCCAGTGTCAGGAAGACGTTGTTCTGACTTTGCTGTGTTCATGAGCTTCTAACTTGTAATGTGGGAACAGCAGGGATGCGTTGTTCTGTATTTCATTGCTCAAAGTGTTCAACAACTTGTTTATAGTTGTTTGAAGCTTTATCTTGTTTCAGATCAGATCATGTTCCTTAGAACCACTAAAACATTGCTTTGCCTGACTAGTTATCAGGATTATGCTAACTAGGTCACTCCAGTGAACAGCAATTTAAGATTATAACCTAATGGCATATTATAAATTATATGCAAGCAGAAAAATTTACACTCAATATGTGAATTTAATTTTTTTTCCAATTAAACAGGAATTCCCATGAATTAATTTATATTGTTGCAGACTGCCACAATATAAATCCTGCCAGCAATACATTCATTTTTGAAGCTGTTGCCTTTCTGTGGCTCTTTCACAAACAAATAATTTATTTCCCCACACAGACTTTAGGCGATTTGTCCAAGCCACCCAATGTCCCTCTCTGGTGTTTAGCACAGATTGTGGTGCAACCACTGCTGTTTTATGTAGGCCTACTTTTGGCCTTGTTTATAGCCTGTCAGTGCTATGGCATCCTGTACAATGCTGGTTTTGCTGTCACTATTAAACCTCATTCACATGTGGTTCACCTGATGCTGTGAAAAGGGAAATTTGAGTTGTGTTTTCTGAGCAACTTTATAACATGTACCGTTAGGGTGAGACATAGACATACTGAGACAGTATGGTATGTCTACAGGGGGCAGGGCAAACCAGTGCATGCATTCAGAGGAAAAGAAAATCGAAAGGAAAAGCAAGGTGAACAGATTATTGTTCACCCCCTGCCAACACAGTTACACCATAAATGTCTGGGGAAACACTTCAACCTAACGTGTCTGATGTCAAAATCAGCAAGTTGTGTATCAAAATTTTATCAAAGTTTCTGACTTGAGGCATTTTGTAGTGAATTTTCCCAGCTCAGAACCCATTTGTTTTCGATTATTCCGACACCAAGTGAATGCACAACAAAAATTGCTGTTACTTTTTGCCCTAGACTGGGTCCTTTATAACTACAAAAGGAGTGTCAACTTGAACAAAGCCTACAATACTTCTAGAGTTGGCCAGAATGGACAAACCAAACATTAGCCATCAAGAGGGATTTTAGTGCTTTTTTTGTGGTCATAGTATGGGAAGGTAAGGAGAGGGGTGTTGAGTTGATTGCAGTGTGCAATCTCAGTGCTAGATGCCACTAATCCTACACACTGGACCTTTAACCATCAACTCAATAAATAAGAATGTACACATTTCTGATAAGACATCAAAAATTGAACACTATAGATACCATTATTAGATACCTAATAAAGTGAGCATGTATGCCATTAACTTAAAAGAGGTAACATACATGGGGCTCTTGCGTGCTTTGTATCGTCCAGAACGTTCCTTGCTTCTGGAGCGGCTGCGATGGCGCTCTCTGCTGCGGCTTCGTTTCTTTTCTCGGCTCTTGCTTCTCTTCTTACCCTTCTTTTTATCTCTGCTTCGGCTTCTTCTCTTCCTGGAGCCTGGGCTTCGGCTCCTGCTTCGGCTCCTCCTTTTTCTTAAACATATTACAACACTGCTTTTGTTGTCCAAAATTACAATTTTCATATATTAAACATTTAACTTTCTATAATTGAGAGACATGTGATTTATTCAAGACTTACTTCTTGTTCTGGTCATCATGGCCATTTGCATGAGAGGACTTGATCTCATCCTAAGCAAGGTCGATAGAAGAAGATCGTGAGGACGTAGATGAAACATTTCAAGTCGTCAAGGTAAAGGGGTAAAGGGGATGGGGTGGGACAAGAGAAAATGCAGAATATATTCAATTAATAATAGTACTTCAAACTTCCTACTGTCATGTTTGGACAGCCTTTCCACCACCCCAATAACTTCCCATCCCACTCCTTTTTTTTCTTTTCAAACAAGGCTGCTCAGTACTTAATGCAACAAAGCAAAGTTAAGGGAGAGTGTCCAACATATTAGCTGAGTTCAGGAAGATTTGACAGTAGTCAGATCATCTCCACCATTCCCCTTCTAATAGGTCGTACCAATGCCACTGCCACTATTTGTGCCTAATCATGAGACCATGCATGGCCCACGACCACTAAAAGAGATCCTGTGTGGTTGGTGTCAGTCCAGTGATCTTCACCCATTTTCGTTCTTGGACTGTAAGAGCTCGATGCCACCTCTGTCACACATCTTGCCCTGAAGCAAACAGGGATTCACACTTCTTAGTAATATTGACGCCCAAGAAAAATAAATGAATAAAAAATAATTAAAAAAAATAAATCCATCAATTCAGCCACGTGTTACATTACCATTATCTGTTTGCATAGTATTTATAAATATATACGAATAAGTAATATTTCCAACCTTTTGACTTAGGGAATTATTAACTACTGAAATGTAACTCAAAACAATGATGCTAGAAATATGTATTGTACAGTCATTTTAAAATATTAAATTCTGTGGTATTGTGTAGCATGCAAAAATCAAGATGCTGATTCACATTACAGCTGACTAAGGCAAAGAGGCAGTATTCATGTTTACACACAAGAAAAACTATTGTTCACTCGTATTGCAATAAAATCATGGCATGGCTCATGTGTTGAAAAAATACTTTAAAAAAGCAGCTCCACAACTGCAATATTTGCTAATGTTGTCCAAAAATTTTTGGATTTAGAACTCTTACTTTGATTAGGTTTACTACTTATAAATTTTGGAAAATTACTTTCTATGAACACAAGTTGTTTCTGTAATTATTATATTACAAGAACAATTTCGAATCATTTTAATTATTCAATAAGATTGATTGTCACAGCCACCTACAAGGCTGCATTTTCAGAAACCGTGATCACATGCAGATTGTAAATCTGAATACTGCCTCCTTTGCTGGACAGCTAAGGATGGGCTTATGAACCATTGGCATTCACCTTGCTGGAACCGAATACGGATTGGATGTTCTAGGTTGAATCTCTTTTAGTCCTAAGGTGAACCACAGTACATCAGTATATGCACAATAACTACCTTCCTTTTTTTCACAGTTCAGTGGAATCAAAGATGAATTCATGGGAGTAGAGGTGAGATATCATTAGGGAAGTCTATAAAGAGAGATAGATGTTGATTTATTTATAATTCTGTATTGCGTTTTAATACTCAATTACACCACACAACATTCAAGTAAACTTTGTCACAGTAGCAAATATGAAAGGACTCAAGAGTAATAAGTACAGTAAAACAGGCCTCATCTCTGTAATCTGCAACCCACCTTTCTGAATGGAGCTTCCAGCATGGCCTCTACGTCAAAATCATCAGCCATGATGATCCTGTAAGAGGAGACAACAATGACTACTTTAACATGCACGACGAAAATCTATAACCACGAGAAACCACTTTACTGTCCTGGATCTTTATTAAGTAATTGCGTACAAATAAATATTTCCAGGATTGATTTAAGATTTACTAAGACAAGCAATGATTCACTTCTGGAAATTTTAAGTTCTGACTTAGCCTTGCACACAATAGCATGTTTATAATCGTCGAGCAATCAGCCAAAAAACAAAAACAAAAACAAAACTGCTATGATATACTGGGTGCATATATGAGCCTTAAATAAAAACCTACCTAATTTGCTATAAATAAGTTGCATAATGACACGAGACGTAGTGGCTCAAGGAGTTTGGCCTAACTTCCTTAATATTTCCCCTCTGTACTCAAACATTTAACATGGCATGCGATTAATTTTAATTTCCCTCATGACTAAATTTAATAACCTCGATGCCATAGATTCAACAGAGCTTAAGGATCGCCATATATCTGACTTTAGAGAACACAAAAAAAAGATAAACACGCGTTGCACAAAACACGAAGCTAACGCTAACTAGCTATCTCGATAGGCCAACGATACGTCTCCGTCATTTCAACATTGCCTTGAGTTAACGTAAGCTTATTTCAACAATTAATTTACCATTGGGTTTGACACGGATGATAATTTAGATGAATGATGATGTAAAACTAGGAATCAACTTTAATCCTTCATCTAAAACAGTGGTGCACACAATGTAACCGTTGGGGAACAAGCGCTAAATTAGCAGTAAAGCGTAAATATGGCGAGCTAACTGCGTTTCGGCGGCATCGAGCTAGCTTACATTTGCAAACATAGACTTTACCGTTTGGAATCGACGAATAGGTGTGCCAAAGTCAAAATATCACGGAAATAGTGCTGCTGAAGAGACTCTTCTCGACGCCTCCGTCTTGGTAGATCACACAATGCTAAAAATGGAACAACAATATTCGAAGTTATGCAACCTTTTTATGGTAATAATCTTCTGCTGCAGGTCGTGGCCTACTATCAAAATGTACTCCTTCCTTCTTCCTCGTCTTCTTCGTTTACTTCTGCTATGAGGTTTAACGGCAGTGGCACTATAACGTCACCTTACTGCCACCTACTGGAGGTAAACAAGTACTTCACCATACTCCTAAAACTAAACTCCTCTACCCTCCTCTCTTTGATGGAAATCAGTGTATTTGACACTTTATGTCTTATCCTCGGTAATTATCTATATTTGTATGTATTTTACATATACGAATTTTTACCCAGTAAATCCAATCCAATCCACGAGGGTTATAATACACCCTATGTCTCTCCATTCCCACAATCAGACAGTCATTAGTGGAATGTAACAAAGTATATTTAATCAAGTATTGTACTTAAGTACAAATTTGAGGTATCTGCACTTGAGTATTGTATTTTCATGACTCTTTCTACACTCAAGTGATTTTTAAAAAAATATACCGCTGTTTATCTGCAAATTTCCTTGGGTAGTTGTAATTGTATGAAAATAACAACCCATGGCTATTTTGTTCCTTATTAACTCTGAAGGTTTATCTTAATTTAATTTGTGACAAAAACAACAAAAACAAATAAAACAAAAACAAATAAAACAAACAAACATTAGCACCATAGTTTTCTCAAGCGACACAAATGGAGTAGACAACATTTTACACAGTAACTAATGTGTCCCCCCACCTCTAGCACAACCTTTGGATCTAATCATCAGGGATCGTGGCCCACTCTTCAGTCAGAGCTAGCAGCAGTTGCTGCAGAGTCAGTGGAGGATGTTCATGCTGTCACACTCACTGATGTTAGGTCAGAAAATACCGGCTCTGTGTCACCATCTAGTGCAGGAGACAGCAATCACACTTATCACAATTGTCCAAAGGCCAGAATCTCTCCCAGTGGACATGTGTGTGGGGCCAGACTTTTCAATCAAAAATAAGTAATTTATTAAGATTTAATTGGCTAATTATTGTTTAATATTTTTGCTATCTTACCAAATTAATGCTATTTTTATGAGGCTATATCAGTGTGAATGAATACACTCCTAAAAACATGGTAAATACATAATAACTAGATACTTAACTAGACTGAGAAAAACTTCTCTCTATTTTAAAATAGGTAGTAAATCTATATGTAGAGCAGGTTTCCATAACATATGAGGTCACATTGGACTGATTTTTGTGAGTAGTCTTGAGTCTGTAAACAGTTTTTAGAAAAATAGCCACCATGCCTTTTTCCAACTAATTCCAAAATAATGACTCCTTTGTTAAACTAGCTAACCCCTAGAAAAAGGCACCAGTCGGGGCAGCATGACCAGGATTGTGTGATTGGCATGCCTGAGGTGGTTCTGGAGTTCTGGAACGGCCAGCGGTCAGCCCAGACATAAACCCCTTAGAAGACCTGTGGGGTTGTCTGAGTGAGCGAGCGCAACATCATGAACATCCTTCACAGACTCAGCAGCAACTCTGGGCAGCTGCGACTGAAGAGTGGGCTGCCATCCCATAGGATGACATCTGGAAGTTGTGTCAGTCCATTAGGAGGAGGATTAAGGCCTTAATAGGTCTTCATGGGGAGACACACCAGTTACTGGTTGTGTAAAATGTGTAATATTTTAATTTATTTTATTTTATTTATTTTATGCACAGTCTGGGCAGAGGGTCATTTCACTGTAGGTTGTAAATGTATGACTATGTGACAAATTAAAACCTTGAACCTTGAACCTCGGACCTTGATTTAGTGATAATTAAAAACTTTTCCACGGGACATTGACATCCAACTGATTAACAGAATAATCTCTCATCTTTCTTCCCCTCCAAGATTATAATTGTTATTGGGAATTGGGATTATTATCACAACCCTGATTCCCAAAAAGTTGTGACACTGTGTAAAAGATAATCCAAAACAGAAAACACTCAGAGAGCTCAGACCTCCACCAATGCGATTGTCACTAATGAATTGAATCATCGTACCCTGGGCATCACACTATGGTGATGTCGGAGCTGCCTCATACAAAAGTGAGTAATACCACTTTATTCAATGACCCTGGAAAATAGCAGTTGGAATCATGTGTTTATCATCTGTATTTTATGAGTTATCAACAACAACATGATGTCCCATAATGGTGGATCCAGGTCTCTTCTTTGTCTAGACATAAACTCTTACTTTTAACAGATACATGAAATCCATTTGAATAACTCTGAATTTACTTGATCTAAGCCACATATTGTTGGCAGTGCCTTCTCTGCTATCGTTATGTAGCAGAGGGGATGCTTTTACACTTGTTAACAATAATTTTCCTTACCTTTGGAATGTGTAAAAATGTGTTTTTGAGCTTACCACAACTTTCCCAGTCTTTTTGTTGCACGTCCAAATGGTGCTGAGATCAAATCATGAATAAGAAAATACTGTATTTACAATAATCAATGCAGCATATGTCTGAAATGATTTGAAAATTATCACATTTTGTTATTTATATTTTAGACAATGTTCCAATGTTTTTTCTGACTCAGGCTTGGCTAGGAAATGGTTTTTTTTAACTACACTTCTCATTTCAAACTTATAAATGCCGCATTGTTTCTTTTCCATTCATTAATAAATTAGGGGACAAAGTTTTAAATTTAAAGCGCAATCAAACTGGAACAGCTTGCCTATATTGCATTTCTACACTTATTATTACATTTTTTTCTGTTTTCATGACTTCTTGGCTCATTTCTGAGAGATACTGCTCACATAATTGTATTTGGGCTGACAGTCCAGTGACAGTCTGATGATGATGCTCATACTACAGTAGAGAGCCCCGTTTACTTTTGTGTTTGTTTCATGGTCCTGCATTGATTTTATCCTTATTGATTATTCTTAATGATAAAATCAATTGAAATAAAGTTGACGCATCTCAAGGAGCTTATTGTCAAATTCAAATGTTGGAAATCTTTATTCAATAGTTTTTCCTTTTCACAGCTTGAATTATTACAAAAAATAAAAATGCATGTATTTTAAAAAGAGTTTATTTCACATCACAAACTTGTGACAAATGACCAAAGACAACTAGAACATTTTCTTCATTTTCTTTTTATGCTTCCATGCATGTTCAATGAAAAACACAGTTCTTGCTTTTATTAGACAGTGTTGGACAGGGTCACTGACATTGTTTTTCATTTTTTATGATCAACTAATTTACAATGTATTGGATAGAAACATTTAATTATAATAATGATAATTAATAATAATAGTGATATATAGCCTTATTTACATCTTTTTCTTCAATCACATGCAGTGACCACATGTGGCTGTTGCATATCAGGCAGCACATTCCTCCTTTGTAATTTTGTCTTTGTATTGAAGTGGGGAATCGTAGTCTTGAGGAATATCAAAGAACAGCTCATCGTCAAAACAGAAACCATCAGATGGTGATGCAAGGTATGGCAGCTTCAAGATGAAGCCTGTGATAATGCCTCCCACTGCTGACAATCCTATAGTGGAAAACACAGCTGCGACCTGGAAGAGCGCCTGTTCTTGGGCAGTCCTCCCCAACCCAGGCTTTAAGCCCGGGATCAACATCTGGAGCTCCTGCAGCTTAGGGTCTCCTTCCATTGGTGCTCTGTGAGTAAAGATCTCATAAAAACTGGGCCCATAAACCTCTTCTTTAGCCAGCAGTATAGCACATATCCCTGCAGTGCAGGATATAAGTCCTGTTAGACCGTGCAGATTATGTATTCCGCACTGATCCTGGATCCTGCAGCGACGGGCCAAGAAGGGGGTCAAGTACTTGTAGCCCAGCATGCATGCAGTGCAGCCCATCATACCAAGAGCATATGCAGCTGCAGGCGATATCATCATATCTACAGATGCCCCGACTGTCACACCACCAGCCAGAGTCACATTCTGAACATCGGCCATGGTGAGCTTTCCTTTTTTGTTCAGCATGAAAGAGAGAGCGAAAGCTGTGAGTGTGGAGGCACTGAGGCCAATGAAGGTGTGGAGGATGGCTCTGTGCTGGTCGTCTCCTTTCAGGGTCAATGCTGAGTTGAAGGAGGGCCAAAACACCCAGAGGAACAAGGTTCCCATTACCGAGAGGATGTCAGAATAGTAGCAGGTTTGCTCCTTTGCATGGCCTTCATTCAGGCTAGGCCTGTACAGTACAAAAGTGACACCCAGACCAAAATAACAGGCAAAGAGATGAATCAGAATTGAGCCACCTGCATCGTTGATCTTGAGATACTTGAGCACGACCCACTCTGTGACGGCAAACACTGGCACTTCCAGCAGAGCCATGACCAGCAGCTGCAGTGGACTTGTCTTCCCCAGCACTGCCCCGAAAGATATCAGAACCACAGCGCAGGCAAACTCTGCATTTATGAGGTTGATAACTCCGAGGTGGATCTTACCATCATGGCTGAACTGGAAGTACCCTTGCACCAAAATGGCCCACTGGATGGCAAAAGTAGCTGTGAGGAAGTTAAAAACCATCCCCCCAAAGCCATAGAATCGAAAAAATGCCAGCAGGCACCCAAAGCCGAGGAATATCATGACCTGTATATCGGTAAAAAAAGGGTAGTCCCTGTAGACTGCATTGTCCATGGGGTTAGTATTGTTGTTCTGAAATATGGCATCTGAATGCTCATCGTAGGTGACAAAACCAGCATACAAGCCAACAAATATCACCTCTGTGGCAAACACAAACACAGGTAATGTCACTCGAAGGTTGGTCGACTGCGACTTCATCCTGAGAGCTCCTCGGTAGCAAATGACTGAAATTTCACGCCATCACTTTTTAAGCCTGTATTATCTCTCTGTAGATAAGATGGATCAAAGGTGTTTGTCAAGTCTGCTGTCTCTCACACAAACGAAGCAAAAAGTTTCCTCTCAGAGAAAAACTGCCGCATGGACTTTGGCCATTTTAATATGACGTGTAGCTGTTTTGATGCAGATGCACATTTTGCTATTATCTTATAGAAATAGAAAAACCCAGCATGAATTTGCATCAATAGCTTGTCTCGTAAAATGTATATGCACCAAAATCTGATTTTTATCAGGCTGAGTAATAACAGTTATTATTCAGTTATCACAAAGTTTGATGTTCTTACTATTAATATATTTGAAAATATGTAATATACAATATATTATACACATTTGTATGTACAATAACATAATTTCTGATTTAAATTGGAATGTTTTTTAACATGGCTGGTGGTGGTCCGGATTGTCCTGTCCAAGGTGTTCATCAGGGAATTGTGTGAAGAAGAGCTGCACTTGCAGTTCTCCTACCATGGGAGGGCACCGGGCTCCTGTGGAGGTGAGCTCCATTACAGATTTGTTTGGCAAAGAAGGGTGTGTCACAAGGATACTGAAGTGCCACCACAAATTACATTAAGAAGTGAATTTCACAGGAGAAACTAAGCTGCCTTGGTGAAAATTTGAGCTCTCTGACTGCTGTTTAGCTGTTTATGTGCCTTGCTTTAACCTTCAATGCTACAACTGAAGATTTGCTCAGGTTTGCTCCTGTGCAATGTGCAAATCATCGCTCCAGGCAATATCCTGAATTTTTAGTCATGGGTGGATTGCCATGAAAATGTGTAAATACACACATGGTCCCCAGAGGAGGAATCTTAGCGCTGCTGTCTATGGATGAGCTTCACGTAGTTGCTAAATAAACTCTCAGTCTTGTCTGAACATGAACGCTGGAAGGCTATGTGAACTTCATTGGTCGAAGTGACCAAAAGAGAGACTGAAGCACAGTTAAAATGCAGATTATTCTGGTCTTTCCTTAGCAGAGAAACAGGAGGAATTTTCAGACGACATTTGCAAATCAAAAATCAGCCAAACTGATGCAATTAATCTAAATGCAGACACTGTAATAAAACAAAAAACAAAAAACAGAGCAACATGTGTTACTGTTATATTAAAGTTATTTGAATTTATTGCATTTTGCTCTGTCATGGCTTCTTTAAACCATTACTCATACAAAATTACATCAAGACATGGTAGAACATAAGAGAAAGTTTATCATTTTCAAATGTCTGCTTTATCTATAAAATCTGTTTTAGCACACATTATCTCTAAGACTAAAACCCACAGGTCTATTTACAAATGTCCCGTCTTCACTTGATCTTGCAGTTGATTTCCATACACTGTCCTCTCCAAAAACAAAGATCAGCTTCACACACAAACAGCATACAGGTACGTAGTCACAACACACACTCTGGGTGAGGGAGTAATAGAATAGTGACTCGGACTTCTGCAGACGAGTAATCAATATATCAGCCTCTTATCTTCATAAAGTAAACACGTTTCTGCTAATGTTATGTACTCACACTTTGAAGAGTTATAAGGGAAACACTGAGAGCTGCACAGATATGAACCAAAAATAAGACATATCAATATGGGTATGATGAGCTACAATGTTGAAAACTATACATCTATACAATAAATCTAAAGGACACTTACAGTTCCCATGTTTTCCCGGAAATGATACTGAAAGCGTATTATTTTCTTTTAATACAAATGAACACAGAATGGCTTAAATGAAGCAGGCTGCTGTATGGAACCAATAAGCCAAGGAGAAGAGGGAAAAAACCCCAACTGTAACATACATGTTTGGACAAAAACCTCCTTCATAAACTATCAATGTTAAGCACTTTGTTTCCATAATGATATCGTGAACGTCTGGTATGCACTTTCGAGGGCAAGATAATGCACATGAGCCAGAATCTTACTGGCCACATGTCTATAAAAAACAGAACATGTACATGAATTCATATATATTAAAAATTGCAAACCAACACACATACATTGTGTAAATTCTCACTCACAAAAAATAAAATGTCTGGGAGGTACTGCAGGATAACTTTACTTAATGCACCTGTTAAAAATCTCATGCCTGTACAATAAATATGAAGCTCTTGACAAGACATCAAACAAGCTTGGATCCCAAAATTCCAGATTTCTCCTTTAATCCTGTGTGCTCATCATGCATAAAATATAGTATATTTTAAATAATTCAAATAAATAACATTTACCATTTTTGAATCACAATATAAAAATTTAATCTGTAAGATAAAATTATTGTTATTGTGTATCTACGAACACAGATATATGTTTTAAAATGTCTGTTTACATATATTATAAGTAATACGGTATCACAGAAATGTCAAAACTTAATAAAAACATCCTTTACACTAATAAGTTTGTATGGATGTCTGGTTTGAAAGATTTTCAAATTTCACATTTAAATTCCAATTAAAATATACTTTTGTCTATTTGTAAACAGGAAGAAGTGAGGCTTATCAAGGAGGTGTTGAGAGGATTCTTCTGAATGCAACAGGGAGGAGCCAGTGATGCAAACAGTCTTAGATGTGACTATTTAATACACCACTTCAAATCATGTTAAAAAATAAATCTAACTGATCGTTTACATTTTGATGAATTTACTCCAAATACTCCAAATATGAAAACCACAGAGAGAGTGCATCCTTGTACCTGATCAGTGAGCACAACTTAAGCAGTATCACAGAGCATTTCTTGGGCTCCCAGGGAGAACTCCAAAACACTGCAGGTAATATATATCAAATGTGCAGTATTCAACGTGACTGTTGTTGAGTTCAGAGGCTTGTAATCTAAATGACCCCTGATCAACAGTGGGGATAAAAAGATCAAGCAATCTGGTTCAGGATCATAATAATCTGCGTCAAATCATTTCCTTTTGATTTTAATTTCTGTCGAACTCTCGGCAATGAGACAAATTCATGACAAATGAATAAACAGATAAATCCCTGCCATAACAATGATAAGTCTGTTGATGATACTATTGTTCTCATAATGCGGGGGCATAAACCTCAAATCACATATCAGTCCTGAGTTTTTGCAGATGATGTAATGTTAGACTAGTCGCATTAAAACGAGTGCAAACCAGGTTTTCAATTTTCGGTGGGCTGTTGAATAAGAGAGGTCGATGCTGTTTTCCTTTGATGGTTTCCAACTATTCTCACTAAAACAGAAATGACTGAATATCAATCTGTACAAGCTGCATGCTGTTGATTACGACACTTGTATTTTTAACCTGCAACAATTTGTATTTATTACAAAAGTGGCACACATTGGCATGTTGTTCAAATCATGCAAAAATAAAACAAATTCTTCTCTCAGTCATGTTTATCTTTTGCTGTGTAGACCAGAACATTTTGTTTTGCTGATCTGTTTGGATTATCAGCATATTTAAATATATTGCAAAGAGCGTCAAAGAAAGACTGCTGCTACACTGACTCCTAAAAAGAGAGATCGGCACATGGCTTTGTCAATTCATAAGATTGTCTCAACAGAAATGGTCAATATGCTTTGAAGACAATATATAGACAATCATGTTAGGCAGGAATCTTTATCTATCCCATCTTGCCAACATTGTTTTCTGGGTTTTTCTAGTTTCTATAGCAAATGCATTAGCAGGTATTAAATTAAGCAGCCTAATCTTCATTTTAATCACTGATACACATGCTACATAGCTGGAAACTGGCATGATTCAAAAGTCTTCCTAAGGCATTTACAAATCAATTCAATTCCAGTGGAATGAATTATTTAGCTGTACATCACCTCTAGTAGGTCTATCTGCAGACTCTAAGATGCTACAAACACCTACTACATGATCCACCCTGGATGATGAAGTACCAAAACTACTTGTTCAATGTTATGAAGCTAAAGACCATTCTCAAGATGACATCTGCTTTTGAACAACCTCTGTTCCGAGATGAACTGAAAAGTCAAGAAACTTTATCTTCTCCCAGTCATTTAGGATGGTGGGCCTAGGCCCACCTACATTGCTATGCCTGGTGCAAATTAGTGGGAAATCAACTTGATCTAATCAGTCTTTGTTTTGGGAATATATGTGCAGATTGACCTGGCTTCTACGAACCATTACTATTACTACTGCTCTAACATTATTACTTGTGTGTTTCCAACCATACAATCAAAAAAAGAACCAGACCAGGACAAAAACAGACATGATTAGCTGAATAAATACATAAATAAATAATAAATAAATAACAGAGAAAAAAACACAAAGAAATTTCATAATTTACAAATAATCAGGAACAAAAGCGAAAAAAATAACAGAATGTTTATTACCATCAGAAAAGGGGGAAAATGTTTGATAAGCTTATATTTTCTGAGAATGAGATAAATTTTATGAGCTTATAGTTTGGCAATTAATCTGTCAGAACTAAGTAAATCATCAGCTGTTATCAGCTGACATGAACAGAGAACAGATTGTTGCGTAATTCTTAGTGTAATCAATCAGTTAAAAGGTGAAGTGATTAGATGTGAGATGTGACAGGTTGTGGATAGATTATCCTGGATTGATACAGAGGGAGGACAGAGCAGATCCATGTAGGTGCTGTTAAAGCCCCTCAGGAGTAGATAGTGATGACTTCACGTCCGCCTCCTCGCACGAGGAGGACCCGATTGAGGCCTTCGGTGAGAACCTCAAGGAACTCCATGTCTGAGAGACAATCACAGTGAAGGAATGTGTGTTCCTTACATGAAATAGTGCTGACAAGAGTAAAACCAAACCATGTGATATACAACATACTGCAGAGCAGTGGTTTCCACCTTTGTTTATTCATGTTTTCCTGTGATATGAACTCAAAGATAATTTGAATTACACACATTAGATATATTCCAAATGTGTTCATTTGAATTTATTTAAGCTGGATGTGAATAAATGTGCAACTTGCAAGATGAGGCCAGATTTTAAGTTAAAAATTAACCAAAATAATTAAATATCATTTTTAACAGAATGTGCTGACATATTTTTATTGTATTGCAGAGAATCTACTTTATCAATGGCAATGGTGGCACATGCAGATGCAGTAGCCAACAGCTCCTTCAAACTTCAAACTACTTTAACAATTTCCACGATTTATCCATTACTTTTCAGTAACAACTTATCATTTTTCCATTATTTTAGCCTAACATTTATTCATTACCATTTATCCATTACTTTAAGCTAAAATGTAATCATTTATTGATTACTGCCAACTGTTTTCAGTATGAAACTTTTTATTTATCACACAAAGTTGTGTCTATTTGTCCTTATCTATGCGAGAAAAGTCCAAAAAAGTGTGGCAGAATTTTTTTAGTTATCTTTTCCTGCCGGGTTCATCATCAATCATCTTTGGACCCTTCAGATTTATCTTGAGAGCCTTTGGAGCGGGAGGCTGTCATCCAGATTTGGAACCACTACACCAGACCTATTCAATTGGTTGGCTGATCATTTTATTTGTAGACTAATTAGCCCGATCATTAATTAAGTCTGTTGATTAGCACTGAAAAATCCTACTTCATTGAAAAGGTTTATCCCAGGCTGTTTCAGCATGGGGAATTTAGGAGAGTCAGGAGTTTGTACTTATAAATTTGTTCATTGTGTTTATTAAGACAGCATTGCTTTTCCCTGTACTTTTTTATACATACCTGAACTTTTTTTTGTATTCTGTAATGCATATGCTGCTCTTTCAACGTCTTCATTTGTTTTATAGAGTTTGTATTGTGTTTATGTTTTCATGGTGCGGGACAAAGATCTGGGCTGAGCTAAGTACATAAAGACATATGGAATTAAGTATGATGTATGTATGTTGTAGGATACAGTTCTCATTGCCCACACGGTTCTTGGGTGGTCCAGGCATGTTGAGCAGGACAAGTTTTGCCTCCTTGGATTTCTTGGTGATGACCTCATTGAGTCGCACCGCTGTATGCATGCGCCTCACATCGATTTGGTTTCTAATGCAAGAAACATTAGGTCACTGTGAGTTTGGTTTACATATAAGTTACCTCACACAGTATGTCTGCTTAGGAATGTTAGTACTTACAAGTTCTCCCATTCCCTGCAGCAACATTTAGGGACGAAAATAACTGCAGTAAATTACACATGCTTGCACAGGAATATACAGTCATTAGTGTATGTATGTATGTATGTATGTATGTATGTATGTATGTAACACAATATGAAGTCACTGTTGAATATGAATACCAGTATACTGGTTCTATTGTGCAAACCTAGTGTGTATGTATGCATGTATGTATGTATGTATTTACCTTGAATATGGGTCAGTATACAAAGTACACAAATATTATCCACCGACCCATTTTCCTTTATGCATGTCTTGTGTTATGTCTGCCTCCTGTGCAGTTTGCTGAGCTGAATCACTCACGGCTTCATGTTGAAGGGGTCTTTGCCTTCCTTCGGGCTCGTCGATGAAAGGGTCAGCCCTTTTTCTGAACTCTTGTTGTCCGTCCAGGTGGCAGCGCCCCTTGCAGGCCCAGCAGGACACGTGGGGCTCGTGGGGCTGGTTGGTGTGGAGGCATTCTTATTGTGGATCTGCTGTTGCCGTTTTGGGTTGGAAGCAATCCCAGCCTGAGAGGGACGCCGTGACTTGACAGTGCGACAGGGTAAAAGAGAGAAAAGAGACACTTAACAGTATAGGTCAAACTCTGGAAGCCGGTGACCAGTGGTAAATCACTGGGCAGTCACTGGAAAGAGTAAAACATTGCTTTGATACCTGCTCTTATGATGGGATAAGCTATGTCTGTCACATAATCATACAAATAAAGCAAAGAGAGACAGGTGTGGAAGGACTGAAGTCAATAATAAGGGTTTTTCTCCTAAAAGGACCATGTGAACATTACCTCATCTTCTGGTTTCTCTACCAGGCTGACTCTCTTCTCAGTGCTGTGCTGGGAGCGTGAGGCAGATGGGTTTTTGCGCCGAATGGACCCACGGGATGAATCTGTAATGCTCTGGATCTAAAGTTATAAAGGAGGTGGGTGAAGTAATGGCTTGGTTCAACTTATAATTTCCCACGTGGAATTCATTCATTCTTCTCTCTAATCAGTAAAAACAAGCCCAGACATTAACACCTGATTATAAACCATTTCCCTGTCACAGAGCTGATATTTGGAGCAGAGAGTGACAGAGTTATAAATTAATGTCATGTTCCCCGGGGACCTGTGACGACTACAATTTCAGGTTGCTCAAAATGGTAAAAGTGGTTTAAAAGGATATAAGCCTTCATTACATATATATTGTCATGGTTCAGCATTTAGGTTGACATTTCCCGTTTCTATTTTAAAAGTCTATTTCTATGTTGTATTTTTTGCTTTGCATTTCCTGTGTTTTCTTGGGATCTTTAAACCTTTCGGTTCTCCTGCCTCTGTTTCAGAGTTTGATGCTTTTAGTTCATTCCCTCTCACTCTGTGTCTATGTTTGCTCTGTCTTATGTTAGTTTATTATTGTATCCTCCTCATGTCTTCCCTCTTAAGTTTTCCCTCTTCATTTTCCCTCCACTGTGATTGTCTGATCATTCCCACCTGTCTCTGACTGTCTCCTCCTCCCTGTGCCACCTGTTCCCCATCTCCTCTCATTACCTATTAGTTAGTCCTTAAAGGTATTTTTGGTCTTGCTGTCATTTGGGTCCTGTTTTTTGAACCGCACATAACACGTAGTGTACTAAACACTTCAGGTTTACCTCTCTCTCCATCTCATTCTTGGTCAGATGCATCTGTTTGAGGATCTGTGATCGTTCCTCCATTACAAGTGTCTTCTCATAGGTGTAGGCTGAGATGTCACTGTCATGCTTTAAAGCAAAAAAATCATGTTTGATTTTTATCATACAGTTCTGAAGTACTCAACAGGTTTTTCTGGATAAAAAAACTGGCTTTATCACATAACACCACACTATTTTCCAACAGTTGTTCCTCTCCTTGCAGGATTTGTTTGTGAACTTATGTGTCAGACAAGTCTCTCACCATCTCCACCACTTCCACCACAGCATCGATGCGCAGGTGATAGAGGAAGGTGATGAGGTCTTTCTTCATCTGGATGCTGTTGTCGTCCATTTGAGCTACAGTGAAAATGCGCATCCTGCACTTCCTCCACACCTGCAGGACAAAAACCAGAACACTCACAGACAATTATTAAGGACATGTTCTCAGGGTTAACTGTCTACACTTCATCCATACAAATGTTCCTCAGACAATATCTCTTTGAACTGCCTAAAATGCAAAGAATATTTCATAATATTTTGTGTCCCACCTTATGCTGGCGCAGCAGGAAGGGCAGAAGCATCAACATGCCCCCATCATGGACAACCCACCACACATCTATGTGGCCTTCAGTGAAGCGCTCTCCATTGGACGGATAGCTGGAGATATTCTTAGGAACCAACAAAGCCAGACTAGCTACAGTTGTCTCTCTAACCACCTCTGCAGAGAGACAGAAGAGATATATTTAAAGAAGGGCCTAGGAAAGGGTTACCCAACTGGTGACTCTAAATTGACCGTAGGCGTGAATGTGAGTGTGAACGGTATTTCTGTGTGGCCCTGTGATGAACTGGCGACTTGTCCAGCGTGTACTATCCCCAACTGGGATAGGCTCCAGCCCCCCCGCGACCCTACACAGGATAAGCGGTTACAGAAAATGAATGAATGCATATTTCTCTGGTGATGGTGTTAATTGCATAACTAATTTTCCTATCTTGTCACACATGTCTTCTACAGGAATACAGTGGGAGACTCTTAGAAAATCAATTAACTTTGAAGATATAACCACTTTAAGATAGGGCTGTTTTTTCATTTGTCATTTGTCATTTTCTTTTGCAGGACAGACCACTTCTAGCCATGAATGAAAACCAGGATAATCAGATGTCGATGATGTGAGAAATCCCATAAAACATTCATTCACTTACATTGAAGGAATCTCTTATGTTACTTAAGACATACCAATAAAGTTCCTAAACTGCTGGTGGTACTCGGGTTGTTTCCAGTTTCGGGGCCAGCTGACCATCACAGTGTTGTGCTTGAAACCGCCCAGCCCCCCAACCTGGATCAGGTGGGACGTCCCATCTCTCAGATTGGAGGAGATGACCACCTGAGAGAAGCCCTTCACCTTCTCTGTCTCCATCAATTTACGCAAAGACTACAAATACACATAGAGGGGAAGACAGCCGTTAAAGAGTCTGTGAAAAACTGTGTGATATTAATCCCTTGTGCTTAAATCAAAAGTGGAAATGTGTTTGTTAGAGATTAGAGGACAGACCTGGTCCGCCCTTTGGGCCTCAGCGTAGTTGTCGAGGAAGGTTCCTTGAATTGAGGTGCCAACGATGGTCAGACCCTTCCCTGCTTTTAGCTGATTGGTCAGAGAGAGCAGACGAGGCTGTTCAACGTTCTGCTCAGCATCCACACTCAGCAGAACCAGGACCTGAGGCCTGACAAAAAAAGCACCAAATAATTGCATTTTAGATTTGATATTTGATATTAACATATGTGTGCATGAAATATGGAAAACTGTAAATAAAAATAAAAATAAAATCAATCAGAGTTTGAAAGTTGAGCATGTGAGAACGGACCTCCAGTTCTTAGTGTGTGGCGGCCCCTCCTCCACTCTCATGAGAGCAAAACGTGCAGCGCTGAGAGAGATACCTCGTATCCCATCACCCCACTCCTTCTCTGCTCTGTGACATGGCACATTGATGTGTTGGGACATGGTGTATATATCATGATGTATAAGCAAATGATCAATAACATTTAGAGTACAATAAAAGCAAGCCCAAATCCATCACTGTCATTCAACCAAAACAATAACCAGTGGCAGAATAACTGGATGCTGGTTTGATATTGTTCTTGTTTTTGGTCCAAGTCCTATCCTATCATGATGATTACCTACCCACAGAACTCAATGTATTTGTAGATGCAGGTGGCAATGCCCATGGCGACCATAGCGTAATACCAGGAACAGATGAACATGAGTGACAGGCACAGGCTCATGCCCAAGAAAGACAAAGCCCTGTAGGGGACAGGAAACCACATGTTTGGTCTAACAGGGAATTTCAGCAATGACCAAAGTCCATTTCTTCTTATTACGTCCTGGGATAGACAAGCCTCAGCTTCTCATACCAATTCAGGCTAATGGTTAATATCATCAGCAAAGTTTATATCAGTGTATATTGTGTCAAGAGCAGGCATATGTGTGCATGTTACACTGTTAACAATGAAACAATGACGAGCTCACCAGTGGTAGAACTTAAAACGTGGCCTCCAGTTTGGTGTCCTCAGCAAAGTCTGCAGGGCACAGGCAAGATTAACAAACATGTAGCACATCAAGAAGAACCTAAAGAGAGATGAGAGGAAGAGGAATATACAGAAAGAAAGAGAGACAAACACAAATAAGAATCCCAACTTGCAGTAGGCCGGCGCAGCAATTAACATAAAGTGTGTGCAAAGTTTCAGTGTATTTACATGGAGAGAATGGGTGCGACTGAATCCAGGGAGGCAATGATGATGCCAATTTCACAAATGCTAGCTGTGACCAGAAGGGCCCAGGTGGGCTCCCCATTAGCTTTGCCATGCCCAAACACCTGCAGTAACATAAAAGGATTAAAGTCACTTTCTGTGGCACCATCGTGACAGTAAATACCACACAAATAAACTATGAGATGTACGTCTAAAACACTTTTATGTGTTTACGATAGTGACACATTTAAATAGTGTATACCCACTCTAAGGAATGGGATGATACCGTCCCTAGAGATAGCCTGTAGGAGACGTGGAGCTCCAGTCAGACTCTGGAGCCCCGCTCCACAAGTGGAAAAGAAGGACCCAAATACGATGACCCACGGAGACGGCCATGCCAGAGTCCCAATCACCAGGTTGCCGTTGACTCCTTCACCGAATCTGTGCAAAGAGGCACAGACGAAATGCACTAAAGCTGCAATACGACAATAAAACATGTTGACTTGATCACCAGTCATTTGCTTAAAAACACTGTCTCCAGCTGAAACTTTAATGCTTTTAGTTGGCTTGTTTAAAAAGAAGAATATTTTAAAGAATTCTTATATATGCATTATATCGTGTTAAAAGACGTGCATGTTGCATTTCTGAAGCATCAAAACTGCATCCTCAGCAGGTGATGATCCATGTGTAAGACATAGGAATAAAGAAACAGCATGGTTCTTGATCGCAGGGTATAGCTACTGTAGTTAGTCCTATTATTACGGAGAAAAGATTTAATTTTGGCTGCTTGAACAAGTGAGATACATGTTAGATTTCTATTTCTGATGCCTGCAATGATGATAATAATAATAAAGGGAGAAATATACAATCGGACTCACTTGTCCCTCAGAACCACTCCTTCTATACAGGCGCCAAACAGTACCACAGAAGACATGTCTGGGGAAAATCTGTTAAGAAAGTTATCATTGGAAATGTCTGATCCAAACATTATAATTACATGTAAAGGGTTATATAAGAGACATCACTCAGTGCGTTCAGATACACACAGTTTTTGTTTAATTGACCGTGGCCTGTACTGAAAGATACACACTATAGATGTGGTGGTGATAGCTGCAATCGTGCCGATGGGGATCGACTTCTGAGCATCACGCAGGTCTCCAGAGCGGTTGGAGCCTGCCATGATACCTGCAAGTGGAACAAGATGAAATAATCATGAACTTTGTGCTTTTAAACTTGCAAAGGAATGGAATATTTCTTTTTCTTTTTTTCTTCTCTGTGCACTGGAGTCCCTTCATCAATATGACAGTAATCAGACTGTCAGTGTGGACATACCTATACATATTGTGCTCTAGGAAAGATGGTACAGCTGTAGATTATTTAAAACCATGATGAATAATGTTTTAAACCATAGGTTAAAATCGAAACAGCTTGTTTCAATCTGGAACAGCACTAATTATTTGCTGCTAACCTGTGACAGATGGGAAATATATCCCGACCAGGAGGGTGAAGAAGCTAGTGATGTCTGCCAGGACGTAGCGGTTGGAGCTGGTTGTGGGACTGTCTGGATCCATGTCTGATGGAAGCCCACGCTTCTCTAGGATTGTACCTTTTTCCAGGTAGTAACCAAACAGGTTCTCTAGAAGACAGAGGAGCATTTAAATGAGCACGTGACGTGGATTGATCCATCCTAAGAGGGTATTGTCATTTACATTGATGAGGCATCGCTTACCTGCCAGAATGCCACTAGTGACCCCAGGGATACCCTGTATCTTTGTGACATTGTTGTTTGTAAAGTATTCATCACAAGTGGCATTGAGGTACTCAGAGTCACAGAAGGACCTCCACAGTTTGGTGGTCACAGTTTCATTGTCTCTTTCCATGACCTTTGCACAGACATCATATTCTTTAGAAATAAGAGTTCTATTTCCCAGGAGGCAGACACTGGAAAGGAAGTTAACAAAGGCATCATTAGACTTGGATCATCACCGCAGACTCTGTCCAGTGAATGAACAATGACTCACGGGAAGACAGGGGGGTCGACAGCAGTCTTGATGACTCCTGCATAAACAGCCAGTATGGAGAGGATGACACAGGCCAGGAAGACCAGTGCGAGCTTATTCACATATTTGACTCCTACAAACACCACCAGCACCATCAAGCTCAGTACAAAGGTGCCGTACACCCGCATATTGTTAAGGAGAGCTATCTCTGCCTCTGGCCCCTCCAGGCCCTCGATCTTGAAGATGGCCGCTTGAGGAACTATATAAATCTGAAAGAATGGAAAGATTGAGGGAGAAAGGTGGAGACAGAGGATATAGGGTAGGGTGGAGAATGGTGGAGGTACAAGGAAGTAATAGTTTAAGAAAATTAAACACAGCACACCGATAGAATGGTTCTTAAAATTTGAAAGCAAATTATTTCCAAATATGTTGTTGTACTTGTTAAATTATTCATATGCTCTTTGTTTTAGGGTTTAAATTTTTTTTTTCTTTTTTATCAAAGAGCCAGAAATTTTAAGTTGTAAATTCTTTACACTGATGATTCAACAGCAAGAGTCTCACATGCCAAAGGCTTATATAGACAATATATAGGGCTATGAAGACAATATGCAAAACAATAAACATGTGTGTTATTTGATGATTAAGTTTACTCACCAGCAGAATTTCAATACAGCCTAGAATATACATGGCACCTGCAAAAGTGGTGCCTAAGTAGAAACAGATACCAACAGCTCCACCAAACTCGGGCCCCAGGGAGCGAGAGATCATATAATATGAACCTCCGGCTGTGAGTCACAAACACATACAGTTAGGGCACTGCTGTGTTATATACAAGCACACTATTATAAACCCCTAAGACATTCCCTCACCTGGTACGACTCCATTTGTTGCAATAGCACTCATGGAGATCGCTGTGAGCATCGTCTGAAAAAAAGCAGAACACATCAGAGGATAAAGTTTATAGGGGTCTGAGAGGCAGTGGGGAGGGCATGTTAAATTAAAAATGGCTGCAAGGCCTTTACGTATTGAGGGAGTGAGCAGAGAAAAACATCTGGCAACACAAGAATCTGACTCATGTGTTGAATCTTTCAGGACATAAAAACCTGCAATTTTCTCATACTTAAGTCAGACCAAACTGAAGCTATTGACCTGGACCCAAAAACATTATAAAGGAAAATGCAATATTTAATGACAAAGCTACTCTAGCTGGGATTAACTTGGCCTTCAGCTGCAGCTCTTCACCTTTGATCTGTACATGTCCTCTAACTGTCACATAAAACCAGTTTCGAGGACTGCTCTCTTTCACTGTAAAAAAACAACAACAAAACAAACAAACAAAAAACAACAAAAACCAGGCACATCCTTGATGCAGGAAAAAAACCCCGACAAAAAGGAAAATACAACGGAAAACAATAAACAATACAGAAAACAATACAACCCCACAATTTTTTATAACAAATCCCTATTTTCTTTAGCTGTTTAGGAGAATACTGCAATGATGTTTTGCTGTGAAGCTCCAGAAGTGTTTTGTGGACTTTCCATCGATATTGGGGTGTATAGATAATGCTGGAACTTTCATTCTCGGGTGAACTGTTCCTTTAAATAGCCCATAGTACCTTTTTAAAAATTTTTTTTTTTTAACCTGAATAGAACATTATTCTCACGGAGAATTCACTTTCTCTTCTTGTAAAACATTCAGTATATGTTATTAATTACATTTTCTAAACCTGGTTGTTGACAGAGTGGCAAAATACCAGATTCCATCAGCGGCAAAGTGGTGGTGGTGGGGTTTAGTGGGTTTATTGGCAGATTACCTCATGCCAGGATTTACTATGTCACCTTCAGCATCTGTGCAGCGCAAATTATAATTATACAGCTTTTTATATATTATAACAGCCTGTAGTTTAATCTCAAACTCCCCTAATAGGCTATGTGTGTGCTGAGAAACTGCTTAGATATAATTTTATGGATAGACATTTACAGCTCTACTGCTCTGCATTAAATTTATCAGGCATATTCTGACATAGCATCTGTTTTCTCAGTGGATTGGAGCCCTCAGTTACAGAAAGTGGTTGTGTTATGCAACAAATATACGACAGCAGGTACATCTGCAGTTTTACTCACTGTGGAGCAACACATGAAGACGATAATAAAGGACCCGAAGACGCCTCCGATCCCGACCATCCAGGTCATCCGCAAGAAGAGGATCACTCCAAAAATGTTTTGGATGCATGGCAGGTACACACCCATCAGTGTGCCCAGCTGTGGAGCCTGATGAACACAAACATGAAAAGTGACGAATCAAAGTTTTTGTGTCTTACTTTCAGTGTGAATAGATTTGAAATTGGGCTACATTTTATTTCATTTTACAGCCTGCGAGCTAGTTCAGGCAGACGCACACACACACACACACATAACTCTCATTGCAGGTTTCATCTCTCCACAGACCCTTTCAATCTTGTGGACTATTTAAGCTGCAACAATTCCCATCTCCCCCTCTGCCTTCCAATGCTCCTGCTGCTCCACATGTGTATTGCTGCTGCCTTTCAGCCCCACCACCGCCCCAGCATCCACCTGTAGGCTCCATTTATGGGATATTAGAATACCCAGTCCTCATCCCCAATACCTCTATGTAAACATATCTGCAGGGAATGATAAAAGATGGGAGCCCAAACCCAAACTCTGTATGTTCTGCTGTGATAATAAACATTTCAAACTTGTGAGTTGTCTGACTGAAATTCTGTTTAAAATAGTTCATTTATTGTGCTGCTCAGAGTAACAGGCCTCGAAATCTGCATTAGAATATTGTTTTAACTACTGTATCTGGTTGCAGAGGATAGCAATTGAAATAGTGCACTTTGAACTCTGTTGAAAGGTGACAGTGTAAATGATTTATCCGTTTAAGTTTTTACTTGTCCTCCTAGAATCTTCATTTCAATTATGAGGAAATGTGTGTGATGAGTAAGGAACTGCAAAAGTTTATGCACTGCTTGTTATCGCTAATAGAGTTTAATATTGTCCTGTCAACATATCCACTCTATTAAGATAGATAATTTACTCTCACTACATAAATCTTTTTAAAATAAACATTTTGCATTGAATAATTCTATCATATGTCCAGTGATAGAAACCTGATATTGACTAAGAATTTGAAATGCAAGTAGTAGTTTTCACAGAGCAGAACGAGCTGGAGAGAATGAGCCAAAATAATGCTTTACAGAAAAAACTGAAAAAGCAGACTAATAAACATCCAGTATCCAGCCAGTACCTGACTGAGGGCAGCGGTGTTACCTGAGTTTGAGCTAATGGGCTGCTGGTGTATGACCTCATCAGTATATTTTATTGCAGCTTTAAAACTGAAAGATAACAGCATGTAAATAACCCAAAAATATCCCTAAAGGCAGCATTTACTGTTTATATCCCCTTTTCTTTTGTAACCCCATAATCTACACACCTCCACATCACCTCACCTCCTCAGCCATCAATCCTGTTGTTTGGAATACACTTACAGATGCTGTTGATAATAGAAGCTGGGATTGGTAAAGGAAATATTAAAGAGTGGCTAGATTTTGAATTCATGCAATCGAAAAACAATCCCACGATCTCCCCTCAGGCCTCCCTGCAAAGCCACTCCCCAGAAACACACAAACACGCACTATCCAGCTACACTGACTGATACATGTGGGCAATGAACTCTCCACCTTAGACTTTTTTAGTCTGATAAATACAAATATAAACAACTCTATTAAATGTCATAATTCTGGTGTGCGTTTAGCTCAGTCGGAGCGTGCACCACATACCAAGGCTGCAGCCCTCTAGTGGGCATGCCTTTCCCCTCGCTGTCTCTCACATTTCCTTTATCCTGCAATAGCTGTCTCATAATAGAACAAAATAAAGGTTGAAATATGCCCCCAAAATATCTTTAAATGGCATAATTATAAAAAACAAGCAAAATATCTACGAGCATGCCTCAGTCCAAAAAGGCTACCAGGACTGGTAGTTACTGCACATGCTAATTAGTTTACTATCCTTATTGTAATTAATAATTGATTTTATGTAAAGCTGCTCTTCTGGTTCAAACTGCTGCAGGATGTAGGTAAACAGATCACACACAGTAATCTACCTTGACAGTTTTTTTAGATTGACGCACTCCCTCCTCATTATTCTCTGCCTCTTCATGCTCTTTGCTCCCCGTCGGCAAGTTGGAGTAGTTAGCCAGACTGCTGAGCAGAGAGGACACCATTGGACTGGTATCCATTTCCTCCTGTTACACACACATAAAGAAGCCCATGAAAACAACTGCATCATCTCAGCAGGACCTCTATAAAATCTGTTCTCTACCCACATTCACGCTTTGACTTTACAACAGCAGCAAGAGGGGGTTTCGTATCCATATTCCCAGTGGGTTTATACTGGCTTATGAATCTGTCCTCACCTCAAACAGAGCCATATTTTTGCCATCATACTGCTGGCTCTTTTCCACATCATTGGCTGCACTGCTGTTGATGAAAGGACTGCTCTCTTTGGGGTTCCCTTCATCTGAAACACATGCAGACACACCAACCTGCAGATTTAGATCTGAGCCTTCTCCACACATACAGCTTCACAGAAACATCATGGAATTCAATTTACAACCAAAATAATACTAGATTGTTAATGTAATAATATATTAAATTCCATTTCATTTCATTTCAATTCAATTAGTGTATTTGAAACTATTCATCAATTGTGATTGAATACAGTGGTGTAAAATCTTTACTGAAACACATATTTAATGCAACAATACTGGATTTTTTTCTGTTAAAACTAAGGGCTTTAATTAAATTAAAGGTTTGAAATTAGACATCATTTTGGTTGGAAAACAATCCCAACTCAAGGCTCACTTAGTTGCTTGTGGAGCTTTTGCACAATAATCACACTGTGTGAAAGGACAAACGTTTTGCTGGTTATTATTGCATGGAAGTGTAAATTTTGTTTCCAAGTAATGTTTTTTGTAGGCCTATATGAAGTGATACATTTAAAAGAGAAATCATAGGACTTTGACAAGAGGTGTAGTGCTATTTATTTAAGTACCAGAGCACACATGGCTTGTGTAATGAAGTTGTGACTTCTTTAGAAGGTTATATCACCAGGATTGAAGGGCTGGCAGGCCAGATCATAAAAATTATCATTCAGATTATTTATGGTTTAATTGTAGGTAGGTGATACACTAGATCATTAATGAAGAAAATATTAACCAGCAGCAGGAAACATCAGTGCAGTTCCTCTTGAAGAGATGTTATATTATTAACAAGAAACAAGACTCTTATCTTACACATCTGAAAAGGTCACACAAACAATCCAGGTTCATACAGTGTGATTGACTAGAATGCAGCCGCTTCCCTGTTAAAATCCTAAACTCCATCAGAGCTTTTTACACATATTCATTTCAGAAACTAAAAGATTAGAACTGCTTCCTCCACAGCTTGTTGTGGTGACATTACATCTAAAACATAGATCATTAAACACTAATACTGCAAGCCAGAGATAAATTTGTACCGGATCTTGCCATTCCATTGAGATTAGTGTCGTGCTAAGTTGCTTATTGCCTATTTTGAATGCATTTAAAATATGATTTTTAAAAAGAGAGAGACAGGTAATGACAGGAAGCGGTCAGGATATGCAGCAACACCTGAAACGTGTGAGCTTGTGCACGTCACGAGAGCCATGTTAGCGTGTTGACACCACTTAATTGTGATTGTGAATAAAAGTTTAAGCTTTAATCCCAGAGTAGTAATCCACAGATCTGGCAAGGTGTGCCACAGGGAGAGTTTGGACACAAATAGCAAATTGAGCTTCACAGGGGGAGCTTCATGGGAAAATTACGCTGTCTTGAGGGAGGTTTGCGCTCCCTGAGTGCTGTATAGTTTAGTTTAGTTAAGATTTAATCACACCTTTAGGAGTCGTTGGAGCACAACAACTATTTGATGAGTTTTGTGAAAAAATATTCTTATTTAAATCTCGCAGTGAATGACATCTGGGCCATTTGCATCATACATCAGAATCGTTAGAATCAAACAATGCAGAAAACCAAGGGTGAAACCTTCCTTAATCCTACTGGGAAACCTCTCCACAGATGGACGAGTTAAAACAAGGTTAACTTTCCTCCAACACTAAAAAAACAATTAAAAATAAAATCTACGGCATGTAAGGATATCACCATAAGGTACCACTTCCTGATATTTCTCTTGTTGTGATTTCTTCTAATTTTCTTTTACAGAAGTCGAAAATCAAGGTTTGTTTTTTCCCGGTACAATGTCATTACAATGTTGGTACATTTTAAAGTAATAAAAGGCATCTTGCTGCTGATCCTCTGTGATGAATGAAAGGTGTTAGGTGTTTTGTTTGAAAAAATAGAAGAATATTTAATCTGTAATTGTTTTGTTTCTTTTTTTTGTCGATTTGGGGCAGCACAACAACCTATAATCTCATTATCATCTTACAACCCTGTTTCCAAAAAAGGTTGTGACCCTGTGTAAAATGTAAATGAAAATCATTGAAACCCCATATGTAATTGAAAATAGCTCAAAGACAACATTTCAGATGTTGAGACAAACTTTGGAAACTGGGTTGTATAAAGTTGATATGATGAATATGTTACTTGGTTTTCACTTTGTTGGCATTCTCACTGGTTTTGCTCAGCACCACTTCTAAGAAAAATGTCTTGCTCTTTATCTACCAAATGCTCCACTGTGTTCACTGTGTCTGACTGCAACCCTGTCTCCTCTCTTTCTCTTTATACATGACTAATCTGCACTGTGCAATACCTTTATAAGGGAATGTCTGCTTGGATTATTTTGAGAGATCAATTATTTGACTGAATGAAACACTACATTTATGTTGCGCACAAGAGTCACGGGGAGATGGTTGGTTGAAAGTGGAAAGACTGCATATCATTTTTAAGAAAACACACAAAAACACTTGCATGGTCATTGGTAAAACAAACTGTACAAACGCAGACAGATGGCCCTCAAGTCATCTTCGTCACGTCTCGAAATACATACACACACAGTCTTTTCAAATCAAAAGTTACATGGCATCCATAAAAATTTATACGTGTAAGATATCACCTCAGCAGTTTTTCAGCCAATGACGGAGCTCCACCACACTTCATCTCGGGGTCAACTTAATTTATTCTTTAACTTAATTTATTGCTCTTCCAACAAAGATGCACTTTGAACCAGTACACCCTGTTCTGTTGCTGTCATTAATACTGCAATTTTGCTGATGCTCAATATTTTAACTTTATCATGAGGTTCAAGTGAAGATTTATTTCTAAGATATATAAACCAAATACTTATCATACTTTATCAACACATAGATAGAACCTGAGACTGAGTTTACATTAATAAAAGTGGGAATAGAATCTGCAGAACTCTGAAACCAGAAGCCATGAGTCCAGACTCCTGTCTGTGGGTAAATTTACAGTAGGGAACGAAAACACTTTTGTGTAGGTTAAAAGTCATTCTATAGATTAAATGTACCAGAAACCCTTAACTTGCCATTATTTTTTATTTGTTCAGCCCTAGCATCTGTTACCATTTTCTTTTCAGTGGGTTAGACTCAGTCTCAATGACACTCTTAAATGAATTTAGAGTAAACTTCTAATAACCTCTGCATTTCTCTAACCTCTGTTTTTGGTTTCTGTTTCCCTCAAGCTGCAAACTTATATTTCTCTCTCTCCTCTTCCCCCCCCCTGCTCCTTTGCTTCGAAAGGAGCCAGTGAAGGTGGTTTGGCCATCTGATTATAATACCATCTGAGCACCTCTCTCTAGAGGCTTTGGGAGGTCCAACAGGGGAGAGACCACCTTTGGGAACACCTTGCGAAAACCCAGGATGACTAGAAAGTGTTGCTGGGGAGACGTACATGTGGAATAACCTGCTTAGCCTGCTGCCATTGGATGGATGGATGGATGGATGGATCATAAATGTTGTTGCTGTAGTCTGCATATTATATAGTTTGTGATTTTGATGGGGTGTTGTACGATACTTATTGCCCCAGTCCGCCCTGGTAGAGGGACTCTTTTTGAGGTTTCCTCCACATTTAGAGACATTTAGACACATTTTTCCTCACTATGACTGCTGTTAGTACAAATTCTGAAAAGTATGAGAACCCCTTCCTTCCTGTACAACCTCAGCAAAGCTATGATACATGATCGTAGAGCACAATGGCATTTAAATGGCTGTGCAAATTGTGAAACAGCCCCCTGAGGGTACATCCTGCAGATCCGAGTCGGTAAAAGCAACACAATCAAGTTGTCTATTTCAATTCTCCAAGCTGTAGCAGTATTATACACTAATGTTTAAAGCAAAAAGGAGAGTCAAATTTCAGCCAGAATGCTCTCAAGCAGCACATAATCCTTTATACTAAACGACAGACTGCATCTTAATTTCATGTTGTTTTTGAGTTTGCATGAAGGATTACGGCTTTTATCAGCTTTCTGAACACAACACATTAAAACACCGGAACACTCCATGACGCTTTCTTCTAGATTTTCCATAAACTGTAAACGATGTTAAATTTTCTCACAGCAGGTCATCAGTTTCTATTTGTAGATGTAGATTATTTTGAAGCCAGCCACCTAAAAACTGCAAACCTGTCTTTTAAATCTGACTTTAAAGCTCTTTTCTTTGCTTTAGCTGAAATCAGCTTTTAAATAATTGGGAGTGGGCAATATTTAACTAAATGTATTTGTGTTTGTGTGTCAGGATGTCTCTTTTTGCATGTATAGGTACTGTATGTGTATGTGACATATTTGTAAGTGTCAGTATTTCATATTCCTACTGTTGAAGAGGCTTGGATCAACTGAAAGGAAAATAAAATTATAAAATAATCATTTAAAATAATACGTTGAGTTTGAATGATTTATCAAATTATATTAAAACTGTTACTCATATTAGAATTTATTTCAAAATGTCTTTTTAAATGAATAAATAATGAACATGTTGGGGCTCCATTTCACAATCTGGCTCCAACCTCTGTATTCTGCCTCCTTACCCTTAAAGAGTCGCTAAAACATTTGAATGTTGATCACGTAATGAAGCTGCATGTCAATATTCTTGGAGTTCTTGCTGGCAACCCTGTGACAGTATTAAACATACAACTGTACACTGGACTGAGGAACGTTCATATAAGAATTAAAGCTGTATTGTATTTTCAGAGGTATTAAATCTACGTATTTTATAATAATCATCCATTTGCAAGCTGAACAAAAACACACCACTTATGTATTTGTGTCCTCAGATAAGAAACCACATCACCTTTCTTATCCTTAACTGTAATCAGTGAGTGACCTTGGAGTCTAACCAACCAGAAGCTCTGTTTGAATTGCTGATGCATTACTGTCATACACAAGGTTATAAAAACATTAGAATTTTTCCTGTGCTTGTAGTTTTCTTAATTTCTGCACGTCATGTAGTTTGTGCTGCATTAAAAAATATGTCAGTAACTGTATAATAAGTGTCATGCAGTGCCATGTTTGTATCTGACTAACAGTCTAATAAAAACAACTTCATATTTCTATAAGTGCAGATACTATTCTGCTTTCAGAGGGGTTCTTCCAATGCAAGTGTCTGAAGTGCCTTAACTTGATAACAGCTATTGTATCACGTTACTGTGACTTAACAATCATAAATCCATTAAGCATAAATTAATCCCATAAACGTCTGTCTTCATAGGACTTCATGATATACCCTGCATATATATAGTAATGTATTAGTTATTTTATAACATCTGAAAATGCTTTTGATCAAGTGTCTTTATTACATCAGTGCAGCGGTTCATTTTAAACCACACCACACGCTAAAATATCTCAACGACTATAGGATGGATTGCCATGAGATTTGGTACAATAGATTGACTACTTACTTGCAAAAACAATGACAGTCTCAGCTGTACTTTTGTTCTAATTAGTAAATTTTATGCAAGTTACACAAACTGCACTGCACTGCAATATATGTACTTTTTGAAAGGGAGCCTTGCTGATCTCATCTGTCAGTGAAAGGTCGCATCACTTTGACAGTAGAGGCTCAGTCTGTGGTTTGGGAATTGAAGAATTCACATTTAGACTCCAGCATGGACCAGTTGGTGTGGAGTGCCAGTGCACCACCTGGCGATTGCACAAATGCCCTTGAGCAAGATACCAAAACCCTTGAATACTTAGGGCGCTCAGCCGTTTCTCTCAGGTACTGCATGTCTACGTCCTTTTTGTGCATGTTTGGCAATTTCAGCCTGTGTGTGGAAATGAAAAATAGCATAAAAAATATTATTTCCAAAATGGAATAAATATAGTAATTCTTTTACTTGTACTTTAATATATTGTAAGTGCAGAAATTATCATTAGATAGAGATCAGATTAGTTTGCCGCTTTGTATTTACTATAGGTAGATTATCACAACCTACTAAGGCTGTCGCCATATTTGTTGCTGTCGAACTTTTGAAAATTCACTGCCCCACTGTGGTTGTATCGATGTCGAGGTAGAAGACGTACGGAAGTAAGTAAAGGTCGACGTATAGCCCCTTTTTACGGATGGATGTATCCATTTTCGTACATAGAGGGAGAATTATTGGGCCTTTAGCAGACCTCTGTAGTTTACGATGTGAACCTAGGCTGTAGAGAGTAAGGCAGGGAAGGATAATCAAATGTTCATTACTCTTAAGGTGGCCCTTATGGTGCTCCGACCCTTTTGACTTAGCAAACACGAAGTGCTTGAGGGGAAGGGGAGAAAACTATGTGAAATAATAATTTAGCTGTCACTAACTGTTAACCCTTAGACTGTGTTAATGAGGCTCACACTGTTCATTAACTGCAGCTGGGCACTGCTTCTGTATCAATCTACAACATCCTGTGGGAGGTTATAGAAAAAAAATTGTTAAATTAACCCTGAAAACAAAACATTAGCAGATAAGTTTGTTATTCATATTGTTTAAAAGGATGCATCATTGGCAGCAGATGTGACCATGACTTTACTGCAGGATGCATACCAAAAGATTGGGCGTTGTGTATTTGTACCCTTGATGTGACATGGCTATTACAAAATGGACCGTTTATACCGGCTTTCAAAAGCTTAATAGGACACAGGCTCAAGGGGATTATCTGGCAGCTGCTGGAGGCCACAGAGGAAGGCAGAAATTAACTGCATGTGAGAAAACTATACCAGTCAGCTGCACAGCAACCTCATCTGCATAAACTCAGGAATTAAAGGAATTTGCTTTATTTAAATCTATCTCCTCACTCACACTCACACCTATATGTGACACACCGTTTCACTGTCTGCGCTCTCTCTCTCGGGCAGATTGTCAGCAGTGGTGTGATGTGATGTTGGATTTGCTGCAGTAAGAGCAAGAGCAATAATATATGTTGAACTATGTTGTCACTTTGGTATAGCGGTAATGACTTTGATATAGAACAGTTGCGTTTGCTGGCCTTTCATTTGAGAGTCCTTTAAGCCATTCTAGTGGTATAAATTTGTTTAAGACTGAAATATTTCCAGACCTTTGGTACTGGTTCCCATAACATTTTTGCACAGACATTCATGATTACCAGAGGATGACTTTGTTGATCCATTTTCTTCTAATTTCTTGTAAAAAAATATTTAATTTGCCCAATATTTGGTTTATGACCAATTGCCTGCAAATACTGTAACAATATTCCCATCAAATCCAACTGTTCTTCATCTTTACTGTTAATAATTGCTAGTGTTCTAACATGCTTACATTATATTTTCAACATTTTAACCTTATACCTTTTAAACATGAGCATTCTAGCATACTTACACAGTTTTCACCAACAGATGAAGAACAAACGAGCAAAACTCCCTCTGTTTCCTGTCTTTATCTACAGCAAGTTACCTCCCATTGTGATGGTCTAAATGCTGTTTCCACAATGGCAATACTGTCACATTGACTTGTAGCATTTGCCAACTTGATTTAGCCTTTGAGCATCCCGATCCCAATGTTTGGTTTGTAGCACTACACCTTTTTAACCCAAACCACAGGGGAGTCTGATGGGAACGCTCATGCTTTTTGACCTGTAGTCTGACACGCCCATGCTGCTCAAACAATTCTGAGATGAACAAGGCTCTGAAATTACTCTGATTGGTATGTGGCGATTATCTCTCTGTAAATGAGACAGCTGCTCGAGCTTACAGCCGGGCATTCAAGCAATCCTGCCACCAGTCATGCCATTCATGGTCCATCCTGTCTGCTGCTGGAGTGAATACAATGATAATAAAGTACATGTTGAGCGCAAATATGTGTATGAATCTCATGGTCATGGAATCTCATCATCTGCTAGCTCCACAACTAGCTCTGAAAATAAAAATATGAGCAAGTAGCATGCTGTTAGTGATGTGCAGGTAGCTGTGGTTAACGGGCAGGATAGTAGCCATAATGATGATGGAAAGACAAACATGTTCAAATGTGTTGTTTGTAGTTATTGGACATTTAAGACATTGGACATTTCATGTGTGCTACAATGGATTTTATGTTATGGAGACATTTGGCTATTTAACTAATGTATCATCAGATGCAGCCTGATGATACATACTTCATGTAAAGCAGGTAAATTGCTAATTTATATTTGCAGTCTTAGTAAATATTCCACTCAACTGGAAAAGTATGGTAATGCAAAATATTCCACACCTGAAAATGGTTTGTAACAGGTTTTATTTAGTTAATACAGGCAAACAGAACTATAGGCTACATTTGGGAGAATACCACTTGTAAAAACTGGTGTTTGGGATACAACTCAGAAAGTAAGTAGACCACCCATTGCCTGTGATAGTTTGAAAGTCAGAAGAGGCTTGCATGTAAATAGATGCAACGTGATTGTCAGCTGGCCAACACAACACAGACACAAACAGTACACAAACTACACTGGATATACAAATAGAGGATGGATACAGGAGCTAGAGGTCGGTCCAACTAAATGAAAGCAACATCATATTTTGAACTGAATATCTTTTTTTAACACATGCATAATTTGACATCACCATCTGCTCAAATCTTGGTTGCTTCACATAGTGGAGGAATAATAATACAAAGAACACAGTCGACCCTGCAATAATGAGCAGGAACAACAAAGCAGTCCCACCCATACATGCAATAGTTTTCTATCTTGATTGGATGACTGATCAGTGTACTGTATCTCTGTATGTACTAGTGCACTATTGCCTTTAATGATATAATCACAAATAACAGGGAATATCCCTATAATGTAACATATGGTTGCTGTTGAGGGATGCCATTATTTTCATGAATCTTAAAGGAGTCTCATTTGGTTTCCCGTCAATGGATACAGACCAAAAATGATTTTGAAAAAACTATCAACAGTGAAAGAGCAAACCTCCGCCAATGCCCAACAATCCTCGAAATAATTGTTAGGGCCTGTGTCCACCAAAGCATTATTTCCTGAGGCCAGTGTATTTTTTTTATTATTTGAAATGGGAGCGGCGCCTATTTTCACTACTTTACAAATGCCAGGAGCATGACAAGGAGCTAAGCGTCTTTTCTGCGCTGAACGCTGCACGTTTGGTGTTTTTTTTGTGGTTGTCTAGAGTTGAAAAATTTTCAGCTTTGGGTTAAACGCTGTGCTCGTCACTGTCACTCTTTACCAAGTCGTCAAATCACAGTGGAGGAGGGGCTAATCTGGGGTCTCAAGAGCCTTGATCAGTTTTTTTCCAGCCCCTGAGGCTCAAGATGTAGGTTCACAGGGAGATGCGGTTGTTCCAGGTAGTCAAGTGGTTTGCCTCCATAGCCCTGCGGAATTTCTACCCTCAGATTCCTCTTTGGGAAGGTTACAGGCTGACCCTTCTCCTGGAGCATAGGAGCAAGGATAAGAGTAGGCTGTTGGCCTGCCTGGCTCATTCTTTGCCCTGGGGCCAGGGTCCCCTGGTGCCTGTGCATGAGACTGTTGGGGCTGTTGGAAGTGATGCTCGAAATAGTACCGTTGGCACTCCTTTACATATGGCCAGAGGGAAAGGGGGCCATTGAAGCAGCAGAGTGGCTTGACTTGCCCTACAGGAATCCCTGCCACTTTGTCAGGGTCGCCATGTGCTGAACAGTGCAGTAGCATAGGCATACATCAGAAGACAGGTGGGGCCCCTCCCACCTTGGCAGACTTGCACTTGAGCCGGGGATGCGGGCCCCTCCTCACAGTCGCTCTCCCAAACCGGCAGAGGTCCCTAGACTGGAGAATGAGGCGGCGGGCTGGATTTTATTTTATTGCATAAACATTTATTGACTGTACGTTATTCAATGATAAATGATATACATGCATGTTGCAAGTTCCTTTCCAAGGCAGTTCATTAATTCTGAGGGCACATCAGTGAAATTACAAGGAAGCAGTAACATTTTAATCCCATGTATGGTATTAAAAGAGCAGCTTAACATAATGCAGCACTCCTTTGTAATGAGATAATATCCGATGTGTAATCACATGACAATTCATGTCTTTCTACAGCTCAGCCACAGGTAAAGGGAAGATCAATGAAACACAAACATGTTTAAGGTTTTATAGCTGCTTTTGTTTCTGTAATTAATTTCCTGTTGATTAAAATACAATCATAACAATAAGGCTGATGCTTGTGGCACTACGATTAATACTTACAATGTGATGATATAGTAACGGGATCATAATATCAGATGTGAATTATCAAAAAGTTACGTTTTGTCTTTTCCTAAACACTTCATGAGGTCAAGAAAAGATGTGAAGGAGAATTCATAACAACTTAGGATAAGACAACTGCGATGCTAAGGGAATCTTACCGCAAAAACAGGAGGTTATGTAATTCAGCAACTGAGGATTTTATTGACGTGGGTATGCCATGTTGAAACTACAATCTCCCTACAGTAGACTACTTACATACATGTTGTAGACTTCCTACTTCACGTTGTGTTGTTTTGTGCAGGCCTAATAAACATGGACAACCTGCTGAAATATTTCTTCATTACCAATACAGAAAAAAAGGAAGAAGGAAAATAGACGTGTTGCTGCAACACCCCCAAAACCAGGTATTATGAAAATCACCATGCAATTAAAACGTGTGATGTCTCTGCAACCACGTGGCAGAGGCAGTGTGAGAGAAAGAGAGAGAGAGAGAGAGAGAGAGAGAGAGAGAGAGAGCTCACTTGGATGTGTGAGAGAGAGGGAGCATGAGAATGTGTTCACAAATCTGCCACTGTACATTTGACCATTTCTAAGTTTCAACCATCTTTGACCTCTGGCTAAAATGTCTCATGTTGCTGTTTTTTGAAAGAGAGGCCTCTTTGTTATGGCTAATTCTCTGATTATAATCTCAATATAAACAAATGAAGTGATGAAGACCCTTTCAAAAGCATTTCAAATATTCAAACTGCTCTTATCATGGGTGCCACTTAACTGCTTTCGGGCCCTTTCCTTCATTTACAGTAGGAGTTTCTTAACAAAAATAGAAAAGAATATTTCACTGCAACCATCATCTGGAATAGGAGAAGGTTTTTGTTAGTGCATCAGCAGCAATGCTAACGTGTCAGATGACCCCCCCTCTCTCAGTGAAATTACAAAATAAAAATTTAAATATTGGCAATCACACAAATTGATTCAGATTCACACACCAATGGATGAGCTAGCGACATCTGGCAGGCAGATTAGGTCCATCTCACCAGACTGTAGTTGTATTATGGAGGGCAGGGGGTGCATGCATAACAAACTATAACAAGAAACAGTTTGACGTGTTGAGAAATGTGCTCATCCACCTTAATCTTGCCAATAATCAAATGAGAAGAAGAAAGATTAGTTTAAATGACAGGAGATAGCCTGGCCCTGTCGAGAGAAAACCAAGTCTGCCTTGCTAGCTTCTGTCCTAAATGATCAATTTCAATATCATGCACTTTCTGACAAACATGCATTCTGATAAACATGCAGTTCCAACTTGGGCTAAGAATCACAAGATAAATCCGAAGGGTTATGGTATAATTAACAGGATACAAAAAGAGAAAGACAAGCATTCTTTTTGTTTGGAAAATGATTGCGTTCTGTTTTCTACTTATGTTTTACCCAGCGTCCAGTGTATTTAGAAACAAGGTGATAAAAAGCAATACAGAATTCTTATTTTATGCTAATAAACTGCAATTACTGCCAGGCAAATTAAAGGGGCTGCAAGCACTAAGTCTGCAACAAGACAGATGCAGACCCTGCTCATAAACTACTGAGGAAAGTAACTCCAGATGACAAGGGGCCACAACAATCGCCGTGCAGAGGGAAAACAGTGAAAGTGATACCAGATGTTCCTCTTCTGGCTTTCCGTCTGCTACTCAGGAGAGACCCTCGGGTATCCATATTACATCCATTTAATGAAAGATGTATAAACTGTTTAAAAGTGGATGTTAAAATATTATGACTAAAAAGCTTACCAAAGAGCATTTCCATGGCCACAGGGTATAGGCCTACACATACATGTTCTGTCGAATGTGTTTTCAATTGTGCTCCTGCCTAAATGAAGAGTTGAAGAGGTATAAAAAATACTAATGTATATGAATATGCTCAGGTCGAGCTCTGTCAAACTGGTCAGGTTGCTTTGAGCAGAAGTGAATCCTACTCTGCCTCTGACTGGCTTGTTATGGTGATTTGGTCACGTAGCCCGTCATTGAAAGAACTTGGAATATGAGTATTTTAATATCTACATAGATTTGTAAATTCGCTTGGTTGGGTTTAGGATAAGATCATAGCTTGGATTAAAATAAATACGTAAGTTATGCACGTAAGCAATGGATGTAAAACGAGGCTGTCGGACAAACGTGCTTTCGGACCAAAGGTGCACTTTTAAAGATGATTGGGATTTCTGAATAACGTGACTCAGGACAATGGAATAGCACCACCTAGCCTCGTGTTTTTCTGAATCTTAAACATATTAGGAAAGTTGCCATCCAAGACAAATTTGCATACATATTTAGACACACTTAGACTGCTCACAAATACTCACATACACAGATGCCTTATGAAAGGCACATATTGACTCTTGCAAGTTGCTCTTGATGGGAGGAACATAAACTGGTTTCCCAAACAATCTACAGGGACTGCACTCAGTCCATTAGAGGGGTGAAAGTCTTTGACATAACTTACAGCCACAAAATGAACCTCTGGCTGGTCATATCTCAAACACATCCACTGATGACAAATTCATGCATCCACCCACAAAAGCAACTCATTTAAAAAAAAACAAGTGCAAACCAGCAGACAGTCTAGGAGGTGCAGAGCATGAGAGCCAAGTAAAGGTGCAATGGAGCAGACACATCCTTGACCAAAGTGCAACCACTTGTTTCTATTTTCTAAACATGTGGAATATTGATATGCATTTCCAATAATAATAATCCTAAAAACAATCCACTCTTTCTTAGCTCTTTACACACAAAAACGCAGATGTAAGGACCAACACTTATCTCCATATACGTGAAATGACACAATCTCATTTCCCTAACTTTCCCAGAACTCACTCATATGTGCTCACACATTCAGCACCCACACTAACACACAAACAGACAATGACGCACGCCCGTCCACACACTCCTCACTCATCAGTCTGTGTCAGGTTTCATCACTTACCCCGGCTGTTCGGCCCCTCTCCCTCCTCACAGTCTGTCATCTTGTTCATCATCCTCTCTCTTCTTTAGGCTGTGCACACTCTTGATGCTGTTGCTTAGAAAAAAGCTCTGGCTTGGCTGGAACCTATGACAAGTTGCGATTCTACGTCTCACTTTCTCTGTCCTCTTGCTCCTGGTAGTTCAGTTTAAAAACGCATTAGAGGAAGGGAAGCACTGTTTTATCCTCACTTTTGCTTGACTTGTCTGTTGCCTGATTATCTGTGTCTCTCTTCAGGAGGATGGAGAGACTAAGAGAGAGGCTACAAGGGAGAGTTGATGATGGTGCTCGGTGTCACTCACATGCACGCTCTCGCTCTCCGAGCGCCACTTGCCCCCCAGTCAGTTAAAGCCAGATGACTACATTCATCATGCATTCAGAAGGTATTATCCCTCCCCCCCTCCGTCTTTCTGTTTCTCACGCACGTTCACCATCTCATCACAACAGAGGGATGATGGAGTGGGATTGAGAGACAGACGGGATGCACGTCAGATGACAAAGTCCTGCCTCCTGAGATTAAGCATCTCCTTTGATGTTCTTTTCAGATGGAAGGCGAGACTCCATTTCATTACTGTTTATTCATCTTCCTTTTGTCAATTTCCCCCATCCTGCTTCTCTCTTTTATATTTTCTTGCATGGTCATGACCCATTATCTGTGGCAGGGCTGCAGGCTGTGCTTGAATAACTCTGTGAAGTTAAAATGCAAGCTTTCCACACTCACTGGTTGAACTGTCCTGGCTTACCTGGTTTATTTTAGTTTCCGGGATGTGGGAGAGACTATTTTCTGAATTTTAGCTCTTTATTTGTAATCTATTTCTAAATGGCAAAACTAAAATGGAAAGACAAGCACTTGGTTGATCTGACTGGATTTTTAGGCCGTGATGGGAAACCTTATTTTATCATACTGGTCCTTCTTGGTTTAAGTGCTGGGTTTGATTTTAAAAGAATTTAAAAACCTATTACATTGATTATGGTATTCCACAGGGTTTAATACTTGGTCACCTTCTTTTTTCATTATGCATTCTTCCACTCAGCCAAACTGTACTAACAACATGGTATAAATTTTAATAGCTAAGCAGATGACAAGAAAATTGTTCATATCATCAGTAAGCCTTAAAAATACTTGAGATTGGATATATAACAACTAATTGAGATTAAGTAAGGGCAAACCTAACATTATAGTTGTTGGTGCTGATCCAAAATTTGAAATGCACTTAAGACTCTGCAAAGAAGACTCAAACCAAGGCAAAAAAAGTGCCTAGCTGTCATTATAGACAATGATTTAAACCTTACTGACTATTTCCACCTGAGAAATATCACCATATCTTACTTGAAATGTGGTTTTGACGTGATTACATAAACTATTAAATAAATAAAGTAAGTGACCTCATCTCATACAAAATGCAGTTTTAGCAAAGCCAGTAAAAGAGAGTGAATTACACCCATTTTAGCATATTTTCATTGGCTCCATGTCTCTTAAAATTGATTTTTTTGAAAAGGCTCTGAATTGTTTAGCACCTCCATATTTAGTTGATTGTCTTTCTGTCTAAATTGTATGGATTGTGGGTTAAAAAAGGAAAAGTCTCTTCTCTTGTATTTTACAAGACAATGTGTAAGATTTCTATCAATAAATAATAATGCCCAGCGGTCACCCAAGGGACCATGATCCTGGTGAAATTTCCATTGGTACGGAAGCAGCTGTGAAGAGATGAAAGAAATGACAAATTGTGTCGAATGAGGAATCAGAGAAAAAAGGAGGTGGCACAGCGGATTGATGTGGCAAAAACTGCAAGAAGACATAAAATAGGAAGAATATCAGAGGAATAAGGTGAGGAGAGGCTAGAAGATGTGAAAATCGAAGAAGAGATGGATGAGATAAATACAGGTGGCTGTTGAAGATGAAAAGGCTGCAGGCCTCTGGATAATACATTCATGTATCATCCCATACTGAGGTTTAGAGAGTATCATTAATCCACACCACCTGCCTAGTGATAAAGATAAAATGGCCAAAAACACAACTGGACTTTAATGGATGACAGGAGACCAAAAAAAGCTTTTTTCAAACCATTACCATTTGTATGTTTGCCAGTTTGTGTTCCCATCTTTGGGTATGATCTCTGAGTTTTGGCAGATGTTCCGAGAGACTTTATCCTCACTGATGCATCATGCATTCCTCTGCAACCACTGTAAATACTGCAACACCTGCTACAGAGCTGTCACATTGTTTGAGTGACAGGAAGACAAAGGAGGAGAATGGGGTACTAATTTTAAGAGAGCTGAAATTCGTCAGATGGAAGCAGGACGAGGGTTAGCGAGTGGATCGCAAGAAGACATAGGTTAGGTCTGCCTATTGCATAGGCAATTTATAAGAATAATGGGAAATGTATACTATTATCAAGGTTATTACCCCAGTGAGAGGCAAATATTTCAGAGAACACAAAGAAGATTGGGAGGTTGTTAGACATTAAATCAAAGATCTGGATCGTTTTCTTTTCTGCAGTCAAAACAGCCTGTGCAAGTTCTGTGATATCAAAGCTTTCACTGGTATTTATTAGTTGTTGGAACAATACCATCATATGACAAAAATTTCCTCCACCCCTTCGTCTGGATCCACTCCAAAATTGAATGGGTTCTTCTCTGCCACATGTCCATCACTCCAACCAAGTGTCATGGAAATTTGTTAAGTAGTTTTGTGTAATCCTGTTAACAAACAGACAGAGAAACAAACTCATCACTTATCTCCTCGACATGGTTAGCGAGAAATTGTCAAATGTCCATATGAAATCCAATTCTCTGTAATGCCCTGTGATGAAACACAAATCTAAATTGCTCACAAAAACAAACAGTGATTGTCGTCTGTTATTTACAACTCATTTAAGTCACATTATCATAGACATGATTTGCTTGCTAAAGCAGCGCTTTTTGCTTTTATAGATTCACCAGCATTTCCATTTCCTCATCCAACATACAACTTTTTGCTGTATTTTCAGCTTTTTTAATTTCTGTGTTTCTGCTCAGGTTCTTTGAAACCACTAATTGATGTTAAATTAGCATGAAATTAGGTTTTTGGAGCCTTAAAAAAACAAAAACAACAGCTGTCTGCTGTTTGCTGTGGCCAAGAACTCGATGAGTTATGTTAAGTTATGAGCCGTAAAACCAGAATAATGTACTAAAAACTGTTACTACTCAGTAGGGGTAGTGGGGAACTCCAGAATTAGGTACATTTATATTCTCTTCACTATTAATGACCTCTTTCTCATACATGTAGTAATTTTATTATATAAAAATATTGATTCTACCATCTTTAATTAAATGCAGTTTTGTGTAAAGCCCTCACTCCATCTCTATTCCTGTACTGCCTTGTGATTTCATGCACCACACTACATCTGTACTATATATTGTAGGCTGCAATACATTAAGTATGCGTGTCGACTAACACACTGTTTCCCTGCCCTGTCAGTGAGAGTGGTCTGTTGGCTGGGCTTTGATTGGCAGAGAGCCTCAGAGCATTCTTCATCTGGGCCAAGCCGCTTTAGCTCTTAACCCATGGGCACCTCTCTCCCTCCCACCCTGTGTGTCTGTCTGCCTGCTGCTGCTGACCATGTTGCTGTGGATATGACTGTTCACACTCTCATTCTCACCTACGTTGGTATATGACAGTATGCAAACACACAAGCATGTGATCTACAAAGAAAGCTCTACAAACACTCACATGCACACAGATGTAAAATAAATTGCAGTGAACTTTTGGATGTCCTAATCCTGCAGATTAAGGCCATGAGCACTGGATTGAAATTCACTTTTCATTTTTCCTGATCAAACACCGGGCTTGTTTTGTGGTTTGCAGTTCTTTATTCAGCTCCTCTAGCAAGCTGAGCACCAAGATGACATCTAACCTTTATCACATCTATCTAGCCAAATAACTTTTAAACTGACACGAATAACAAAAAACATACCGGGTTTAAACCAAAGATTGATCGGTTCAGTCAGCTAAAGTAAGATAAAAGAGGTTTTGTTAAATACAAGTATGGCAAGGCCAGAACCAGTTGATATAAAGTGTATTTTCTTTAACAAACCAGATAAAATAGACAAGAAAGTAAAAAACAACAACTTTAAATGCTTTTATATAGGTTATATGATAATGACCTTTTAAATAAACAACCCAAAAAGGCATAAAATGAAGACGTTACAACCTTTCTTTCAAAGTTGGAGACAGGCCTTCGAGGGAGATTCAGTGAATGAAAGAAAATATTACATGAATACATTAGTACATTACATTACATTAGTAATCAAAAGGAAATCACATCTGAAATGTGTCTGATTTGGTTAATAAGTTTCCCAGAGTTAGAAACTATTAAATGTCTGAGGGTAAAGTTTTTCTTTATGTATTTGGTGTAGTCTGTAGTTATATCAAACAAAATATTAGACTCAATTGTTGAATGTCTATGGGATCAATTAACATAATCACACTCCCATAGTCTTAGATACTGTTTTGGTGTTCTCTGTTCAAATTTCATTATATCAGCATACAGTATATACTTGGCTATGTTGATATGCCATGTTCGAGCTTTTCATATTAAATTATGTCAAATAAAAAGAAAAACAGTATATTTTTACAATTCTTTTTGCTTTCATGTCATATTATATGCCTGTAACATTTATTCGTGTCTGTCATGAAGATCATCATCATGGCCAGCTCAGCATTATCATTATTGGAGACACTGGGAGATGTAAGATTTATAGGGCTCTGGGAGCTGTCAGGTCAGAAGGAGGGATGAGATATTTGTTGCATGTGGGAGGACATACAAAGGCAGAAATTTTATCTGGCCTTGCCTTTCAAACCATTCGTCTTGTCAACACTATCATTTCCATGAACAACAGGGAGGGAAACAGTAAATGCCTCTCCTGCTTTTATCACCTGCCAGTCACCCATCCTCCCCCCTCACGAACCCTAAAAGCATTTTAACTATCAGCGCAGTCAGAGTAAACTTCAGCCTCTACTATTTTAGACCAAGCTGCATTTAAATGAGACATGGTTCAGTAATATAAACTGGTTCATTGTTACTGACATGAAAGTATAAAATAGGCCAAGATACTGACTATCTATGTTGTCTAAGTTGCTTATAAGTCACATATTTCCAGCATGGGGCTCAAGAATCTTTGCCAGATGACTCATATCAGAAGAATGATTGTATTTCCATGTCACTGCTCAATGAGACTTAGATGCACACAAAAGTCAATATTCAGTAGAATCTAAATTCAGGGCCTGTTATTCTTGTATATTTTGTCACATTGAAGAATAAAGATCCCCGAAAAACAAATCACCAAAAGTAGCAACATTTTTATGATGCAACCCTGAACTTGCTCCGTCCATGCACTGTCTCAAGAGCTCGTAATAAATGTTAATACTCGAAGAATGATAGGGCTATGAAATAAAAATGAACAGATAGACAGAAAAGAGGGTAGGAGTCTGTGTCGATAAATTATAGTTGATATATTATAGAGGAGATGGCGTGCGTTTGGCCGCTTCTAAAAGGGACCACATCAGATCTGGTTGTCATGCAAAGCTTTCTACACATTTCCAAGCTGTCACTTATTTGAAAAAAGATTACAGAGAGCAGATTTTGCTATTAGAGGCACTATGCAACAATAACATATGTGAAAAATTAAAGTTGTTTTTGGAAACAATTCTTCTTTAGGTGACAAAATGACTTATTACTGGCTGCTGACTTGGGAATAAAGGCTGCAGACTCTGTCCTAATGCTGCAGGGCAAAAAGTGTAGCCTTCAACACCGCTGAGCATAATAAACAGTTATCACGGGCAATGCACTGAAGTGGTTTAACTCTTACCTGCATGGAAAGCAAGGAATTGTTTGTCTCCATCCAGGATTTTAAATCAGCAGCTGGCATCACCTGTGGTTTGTCACCAGGGTCTATTATGGAACCAGTTTTATTCACGTTAAACAGTTCGGGGGTTGGGGATAGTTTGTAAAGATTAGTTTCTTGCTTGCTCCATATCTCTCATCTCTATTGTCACAAGCCCATTTTATGTTGGACCAGGCATGTCACCATACGGTGGTCGTTCATCAACATGCATGTCCCACTATTGTATATTGTATATTATTTTGTAAATACACATTTTATCTTTATTTTATTCTACTACTGTATATTCATCCTATTTTCATTACTGTCATATCTTTTACTTAATTACTGTCTTTTTTCTTATGGAGCTTCCCAGCATAAGTTTTTCACACCATTGTACAGTACCTGTACAACCGGTGTGACAATAAACATCTTGAATCTTGAATCTTGATGTCAGTGGGTGTCAACCATGATCCCAGCAGTAGATCCAATCATGTTTCAATGATAACCTGGCATGAAAAAGCACAAAGGCACCAGGGAAGAAGTCAAGTTAGTAACATGAATTAATGAGACATGGATGTGTAGAGAAGGAGAGGGAGATGAGGAGAGAGGTGATCACTGCATCACGGGAAGTTCCCTTACACTTAATACTTTAGCCCATATAAGTTCCTTTATATGGGCTAAAGCTATGGGCTAGTCTAAGCCAGCTTTAATTATAAGCTTTATCAAAAAGGAAAGTTTTAAGCCTACTCTTAAATATTGAGAGGGTGTCTGCCTCCCGGCTGGACTGGAAGATTTTTTCACACGAGAGGAGCCTGACAACTGAGGGCTCTGGCTCCCATTCAACTTTTGGAGACTTTAGGGATCACAAATGATCCTGCATCCTGGGAGCGTAAAGTTCTAGATGGGTAATAGGGTACTACAAGCTCTTTAAGATATGTTGGTGCCACATCATGACGGGCTTTGTACGTGTGGAGAATGATTTTAAATTCTGTTCTGGATTTTACAGGGAACCAGTGCAGAGAGGCTAACAGGGAGATATGATCTCTGAGAGACTTATTGGGACAGCCTGATAATCTTTTTAAGAAGAGGTATAATTACAGCCACTTGAAAGGACTGTGACACATAGCCTGTAAATAAAGACAGATTCGTCATATCTAACAAGTGTTAACTAAGGGTAAAACATCTTTAAGCAGCCTAGTTGGGATGGGGAAAATATTATATATATACATTATATCGCTTGTTTTGAGTTTGTTTCCATAGCCCTGGACTTTTTTTTTTTTTAAAAGCTTTGGGCTTGTTTCAATAAACTTGGTTGCTTGTATTTCTTGTGAGATCTGGCAACACTGATGTTACCCCTTCTGTGTCATTCGGCAACACAACATTTCACTGTTGTGCTGATGGCACACAGACATACTGCAGCTCTTACTTAAAGCACATGAACTGAACAATCTAAGCATACTGAATTCCTGTTCATCCATTGCCAAGGACTAAATGGCAATTAACTTCCTGCAATTTAATAGCAATAAAACTGATGTTTTTGATCTTTAGTCCAGAACATCATAAACTAAAGATAGAGTCCTCCCTTTGTTCACCTTCTGCCAATGGAACCTTGACTAATACTCACCAGTTATCATTTGAGCAGCATGTTAGAAATGTCTTCCAAGCCTCTTTTTATCAGTTTAGAAACCTTTCATAGATAAGATACATTCATTTTATTGTAATCACATATTTAAATGGTGTTTTAGTATTATCATTCTGGTATTTTTACACACACTTCTATATATCCATTTTATTATTTTATGGTGTTTTGATTTTACTGTCATAACTAATTAAATTTCTGCTTCATGTCAGCTCATTAATAAACTAGACAATCCTCTTTATACAATATCATCTGTTTCTATATGTGGTTATGTAATGCACTTAAACATCACCAGCTTTTATGTGCGAAGTCTGTTATCCATATTTGACTTTATACTTATTTGCACTTCAGTCGGTATACATCTGGGCTCAGTGCTGCTAGATGAACTGCATGTTCTCTCATGTTCCTGATTTTGTAAGTCATGCAGGGGTGCTTACATGGGTATCTGATGTTAATTTTACTCTGTGAATCTTTTAATCTGATTAAAGCTTTTTTCTGCTTGAAAAAGTCTAAACAAAATGTTATTGACAGAAAACAATATAACTTGTTCTCTTGCTACACTGACAGAAATGTTTGTCATTTATTATTATTTGACTTCTGGCAGTTTATGGATATTTTACACCAGTGTAATGGTGTGGTGTGTGTTCCTGTTGATATTGAACATGCTCTTACTCTATTCTTTAGAATAAAAGAGTTACATCTCTAGGTGAAAACATGTTCCAGATATGGTATGCTATTGATTTCTCCTACTTAAAAAACAAAAACAAACAAACGAAAAAACCCCCATTATATTTCCACTGTAACACATAACACAGTAATATATTATAATATGAATGAGAATATCATACCATAAGTTCAACAGGTTGGGGCCTGCTGCCAAGGAGCAGTTGAAAGAAGAATCCAACATTTGGAACAAATATATCCCTCACATGCTATAGCTCCAAATGAGGGGTACAGTGTTAACATACATTTGACATATGCATGAATATATATTACAGCTCAGTCAAATTAAAAAAAAGAAGTCTTTTACAGTGAAATGATTAAAAAACAAAACTTTCCTTAAAAGCATTTAATGAACTGATATTCAGTTCCACCTTGAGGTGAATACAGGGTAAGACATATAGAAGATTCAAATACAAAATACATAATAAAAAAAATCAATACAATACATACATGTTGCTGTGTGTATTTCCTTTGTATGAATTCATTTTCTGTCTCAAAATCAAATAAATCATATTAACATATGTTAAAAGGTCATTTATTTAGGTTTTTGTTCTTAATAACTGAACTGCAACAAGCATTTTATTACATTAGTTTATTACATGAGTTTATTGCATTAGTTTATTGCATTAGTTTATTGCAGCAGTAGACACCTAATTTGTTTCATGTGGTCATTTGAAATCTTCCATAAAGATATTGAGATAACCTCTCCACTGCAGACAATGATAATAATATCTGTGTCCTCAAATGACCTTTCATCCATCCTGATTTCAGTGACATAAATCCCACGGACATAATCAGCCCCTAAAATATTCTAAATTGATCTGTCACTCGATCATAAAGGTTTAAGGGTCTTGCTGGGTCTCTAACAGGGTTGCAATGGTTTTGTGGTAGAGCCTACCATGGTATAAAATTTGTCAGGGTCCCACCTTGGTCCTACTGCTGCTAGGCAGCTAACATAGACTGCTACATACTGTACATCCGTATACTATATACACCCGTATACTGGATCTCTACAGATGGAACTTATTGATCTGCAACCAAATGGGGCTTTGAGAGAGCAATGTGGATTTTTCCCAGTGAATTTTGGAAGGAGAGACAATGCATGAGAACAAACAGCAGCCTAACAGAGCACTTTATTTATGCTTCCTTTGAGGATGTTATGTTTTTAAGGACTGAAAGCAATTTATTTGCATTTCAAAAATTGACACTGAATTTCTGCTTGTTTGAGTTTGTTAATAGTTTTGGATCTTTACCAAAGCAGCCTGAAAGAAAGAAAGACAAAATGTTCCAAAACAGTTAAATGCTGTTAAAGATTAGTTATGCCAAAAACATGTTACTGCAAAACTGTTAACATTTTATATTTAGATCAATAAAAAGGCAAACAAAACTGATTCTTTCAATCTGGCAAAAAGCATCTTTAAATGGTTTGGACCTCAGCGGGGCAGGATGTTTGACTTACTGGACCTATTGTCATTTTAATTGAAGACCCCTTGCCTAGACTGAGATGGTGGTCTGCCTAGCACATCAGGATCTGATTAGTCATCCTGTGGCCTGCATGGCCCAGATGCACAAATCCAGTGCTCTTATAAAGCTAGTAGGGACCATCTCTGCCTCCGATCTCCCTCTGCTTCCAGGGAGAGGGAGGGGAAAAACCCCCAACCCTCAGTTGAACCCCAATTGTTCAACTGAGATGTGCTTCCGATAGAACCTTACGGTAAAATATAAACCACATGTACTACAGGTCTCTGCAGAGATTTGAGCTATAGTGTGTCTGCTGTGCTGGGTAGTGACCAACAGATGGCAACACATACTGTCTCCTATTTCTCCAGCTAATCACTCTTAATTATTTGCAACTTTTCATTTGTGTGAATTGCTGCTACGATATGAGTATTGTTGGACATCTGCTTCCTGTGAGTTTCTGCCTCAATCTGGATTAGGACACTCATCCTGGAGGACTGTTTGTATCCCAGTTAACAGTGATACTATGAGAGAAATTCCTGAGAGAATTCCTTGTTTCATAACTGCAAATGAGCGGCAAAACCTGGCTAATATTAAAGAATATCCACTTTAAATGTGAACAGCATAGACAGCTGTCAAAAAGAACATTTTCATGATCCACATTAGAACACTGTCAGTGGATTATCAGATACTATTAAAAACATGTTGCTGGTGAGGACAGTCCAAACACGGATGAACCAGATTAGTATTTTCTATAACTACATCCAAATCACGTTGTTCTTCTAATCTTCTCCGCTGTAAATTGAAGCGGATGTGATGCATGACAACATCAGAGATCGTGACGTCTGCCAGAAAAGAAGCATCGCCACAGACGTGTTATGTTATGCAATCAGCAAATCTGTTATCTGAACTGAAACCATGCAAGTGAAATCATTAGTTAACATAATCCAACATTAGACATGCAATGATCATAGAGTCACAACTCAAAATACGATAATAACAAAATGTGAGGGTTTAGCAAAAATATTTAGTTCTCTTTTATAATTTTTAATGCCCAGCTGGTGGGCATCAAATTTGAAATATGGGAAGCAAATTACAACACAATGAGACATCATTTAACTCACTTTAATGTTTACTGACTCAATGGTAGAAAAGAAAGTTGACAGAGATAATCTGCCACAACAAACTGGCCAGTGGGTGCCAAATTAAGATTTCAGAAATGTTTAAAAACATTTTTTCCTAATGACTTTCCTGTAGCCTTATGTAACTTCTGCACCACACAATAATAAAAAGTCATATTTCTGTGCACTGCTGTTGGCGCAGCATCATAAACTCGTTGTTCCTCCACAGTGGGTGGCAGCAGGGAATAGCAGGGGCTCATGCTGTGTGTTGTGCTTAGAGTCAAACACCTGTGGGCAGCATGGGGAGAAGCCAGTATTTGTTAAGTCTTAGATGACCCTCCAGAGGTGTCCCATTCCTCTAGACCAGACCATTGAACCCTGGTTTCCTCGTTTAATATTCACCTTGCACATGTGTCTGAAGTTGCTTTTCTTACCTCAGCTGTTATATCAGGACATCTTACAATTAAAGAATTAAACCTATGTGCTCACTTACTTCTTGGCTCTTGATCTTAAAGCTAGGTGGTGTTTACAGATTACACCATATTTGATTCTTATTTTTGTAGCTTTAATGAACCCTTTCACACCACCTATGATGGCAGTAATATTCTACAGCTGTAGCACTGTTTTGCAACTTGGTTCATACTTAAATAATAAAATTTATGACTAGAAAATTGGCACCATGTTAAAGAGATCCGTCAGCACAGCAACAACAACAACAATGGCGAGGCCCCAGATGCAATGTAAAAGGGGAAAAGCCTGAGAGCACAGGCTCACCCTCAACCCCTGCCCAATATCCGGCTTGCAAATTTCCAATCATTGCATAAAAGGCTGTATGACTAAAGGACCATAATTGACCATTTATGCTCCCTCTACACACATAAACTGATACATCCGTCAGTATACGGTCTATCTGTCAATGCCTTCATACTTTCATACGTCCTTTACCTCGACATCGATACAACCGCAGGAGGACAGCGAATGTCAAAAGTTCTCTCTCTCTCCGAAAACGTGTCCGATTTCATATGGAATGAACGCAGAAGATATACGGAAAGCTTGGTCTCCGTCTCCGTCTTTAACGTAGAGCATAAATGGGCTTTTAGGGTCCATGATTAGCGGTACATCAGGGACTGCAAAATCTTGTACATGACTGAGACATGACTATCTTAAGGAGGGACCAAGGGATCCAACCAGCTGTACATTACTCCATCTTCTGCAAGGACAGAACAACATAGTCCAGTAAATCCAGAGGTGAGGGAGCCTGTCTCAGGACAAATAACTTGTGGTGTAATCCCAGAATAATCAAGATCGTATCTTCAGCCCGCTCACCTCATTCGGAATACCTGATGACCACGGGAGTTCAACTAAGTAATCATTGCAGCTGTGTTCATTCTTCCACCAGCAGACACGGTCAGGGCCATATCTAAACTACATGAACCGGACTACAGACCGGATGGCTTCTGCAGACCGGTTCTCAGCCTTGTGTTCTCAGATATTTGAATATATTTGATCATTTCTGTACTTGCATTGGGAAATGCCTGGGAGCAGCAAATGGGCATCCCAGCATATCAATGTGCTGGGTGGCTCACCTTGCCCTACAGAGATTTTTGCCACATCATTGAGGTCACCTAGTGCTGCTGAGAACAGACAACAGACGGTGGCAGCGGCATACATCAGCAGACAAGGGAGACTGAGCTCCTCGGTGAATGATGTTTGAATCATGGTGGGAGCAAATCAAACTGACCAACTCCCGTGCAGAGTGCAGGAGATCCTGCAGTTTCTGCAAGAACAGCTGGACCCTCAAAGGAATGGTGGCTGCCATCAATACTGTCTGCATTGGGACGTGCAGTTTTTCTGAGGACTTAAAGCAGGGGTTCCCAAACTTTGCCATGCCAAGGACCCCCATAGCATTAGCCTCTGGCGGGGACCCCCCTGTTGCAAAATTTCTTAACTCCTGTGTTGTCTTATCATTCTGTATACTCCTCTTATTCTCAGGGTCAAAAATGACCCGCCTACACTAAACCCCTAAAATAAATCAACTTAACTTTGTGAATATCTGGGCTTTCCCTCTTTACAGTCAAGAAAGACTGCATTTATTCAGTGCACACCACTCGTTTTTGTACAACACACCTGTCATAATTGTTTTCTTCACTAAAGTAGAGGTTTATTATTATTATTATTATCACTGCTTAAGGTACTGCTTAAGGTACTGCGTACCAAAGCCATTATTCTTTTAGTAAGAGATAGTTGTATAGCCTAACAAAGTAGCAGTAGTCTCAATTTCTTGTGTGTGTGTGTGTGTGTGTCTTTGTGGTTTTTCTAGTGTGTAACTGACTCTGACTGTGATTTTAACTTTTTGCACCCTGGTGGTGTAGGCCTACAGCCATTCTTTCTCTTATGCTCACTGTTTAGCTGTTCGGTCATAATTGCTTACAGTAAAAAAACAACAACTGTAAAACCCACTGTAAACAACCTGTTCAGCGTCAAACAACAGACAAAATTAGCCACAAGCTGGTCGACATTGTGGAGCATTTTGCAGCTATATATTTGCCTCGGGAAATGGTACAGACTGAAAACAGAGGTAAACAAAAGTTGAAGAGGGTATTTTCACTGCACTCAAGTGGTAAAAAACAAATAAAACAAAAAAACAACAACTTTTATTGCAGGTTTAATTCAGGTCATTGAGCTTAATTTATTTTTAATTTAAAATTCCTATTTTATCACATGAAGATTCATACTTTTTCTTTCTCCTTATCACACCATCGTAAATCCACTTTAATCATCAACTATGCACATAACACCAGGCTGTTGACACACATGGCTTACATGATGAGGTGAGGGGGGGCGTGCCTACCTTTTGCCTAAGCAAAATGTGCCTATTGAGCAAAGAGGCATCCATGATGCCCTTATTATGGTACTGTCAGTGATGCGAGAGGATATGAGCCTTCAAAAGAAACACTGGATGGTGACACTACAAGAAGTTTTCTACCCTGCTCTAGCAGCTGTGGGTATCCCCTGTAAGTACATGTGAACTACTGTAAAAACTGTTGGCTGATGTCATACCAAAGTACTTTACTGTTTAATGACATGAAGAAATGGTGCTGTTAATCTTGGTATAATTCTTTTGGGAAATTGCCTTCTTTGACACAAATATTTTCTTTAGCCAACACCATTACCTTTTTGATCATCTTGAGGAGGAACTGCATGCTCTCCAAGTCCAGCACCTTCTATCTGATGGCAATTGCTGTGGCCGACAACCTGGTTCTCATCTTCATTGTGGTTTGTGAGCTTTCCGTTAAGTACCACCAGCAGGAGCCGTTTTGGAGTTATGAGCCATGGTGTAACCTGAGGGACATTTTTAATTATGGAGCATACAATGCCTCAACGTGGCTGGTTGTTGTCTTTACAGTGGAACGTTTTATTGCCATCCACCCATGGAAAATGAAAACCAAAATCTGCACTCCAAGATGTGCAGCATGGATTATAATGGCAGTTTTCCTCTTCAGTCATCTTTTCGCTATTCCTCACTACTGGTCTAATGCTTCAGTCAACGAGAACAATCACACCAGATGCATATACAAACGGGAGGCCCCGTCTTATTTCATTCACTCCCTTGTTTGGTTTCAAACGCTGCAAGCGTACATACTCCCCTTCCTCATCATCCTCACACTTAACGGGCTGACTCTGCGCCTAATCTCTCTCAGCAATCGGGTTCATGTAACTGCTAATTTGACCTCCAGGATCAACAAAGTTATGCCTTTGCTGCGCTCCAAGAAAAGAAAATCTGTGGTGCTCTTGGTGACTGTGTCCATGACTTTTGTGATGCTGTCTATCACCCGGGCTATAACTCAGATCATAATACGTACCACCCACATGTACACTTTGGATCGTAATGATTACAACCATCGGATAAATATAGCGGCAGACACTGGCACCATGCTTAGCCTGAGCAATGCGGCTGCTAACATGTACTTGTATGTATGCACCCAGTCCAAGTTTCGCCAAGAATTTTTTGCCTGCATCCGACAGATGTCCTTCTGCTGCAAAACAGAACACTAGACAGATGTTTGCACAGGTGCATTTTCCTGGTGTCATGGAACAAAAGGAAATTATTTTTGTGCTAGTCATAACTGCTGAATGATTTTGTTTCTCTCAGAAGACAAGGCCTCTAATTGAATCATGGGTCCATAAAACAATCTTTATTACCATGTTTTACTCTTTCTATCACTCACACTTAGAAGGGAGATGGTTTTTCCTCATTGTTAACAATCATACTACACATCCCTGATATTAAACATTGCATCTTGAATTTCATAATTTCCTGAAATTGGCTTCCAGACCCAAAGCAAACAAACAAGAAGGACTGACTTGACAACCATTGTCACTCTTGGAAAAGCAGTTTTGTACTGTCTAAAAGTTTACTGAATCAGAGAAGTATCATGATAAGTATGTAGTACACCATGCTTAAATATTTTTACTGTTCCTGGATACAAACATATAACATAATGCTAATTTTTTTAATGTTAGCCTATTAAAACCAATATTTAAATATTCAAGCATTTTTTACAATCAATCAATATTTGTAATATACAAAAAAATAGTTTTTTACCAAAACTACAGAAGGTATAAATGATCCTGTTTATGTTACCTTTGTATTGTTTAAAAGTAATAAACATGATTAAACACTAAAAAACAAATCAACGATGCAATGTATTTACAAAGGAAATTCAGATATACTGTGAAGATCACATGGGCGGTATCTCCACAACGCATCCCAGCTACTCAATATGTGTTTAATTCAATAATCAACACCCATTATTAAAGTTATTCATTAATAAAGGAGGTGTGTTGTGGTAGAATGTAAGAAACACATACATTTAGCCAAGAGCTCTTTGCCTGCATCAGACAGATGCCCTTCTATACTGTGAAACTAAACTTGAGACAAATACCCCTTTCTCCTACGGATAAATGAAAAACATTAATTGCTAACACATTGAAGGAAGCTTGTACAGATGGACTTTCCTGGGGTCATGGAACAGTGGGCGTGCCAGTCATAACTGCTTTATGACTTTGTTTTGTCTCAGCAGACAAGGCCTTCAATTTAATCATGGGCCCATAAAACACAATTCAATTGTCTTTATTACTGTGTTTTACTGTGTTTTCTCTCCCACCAAGGGAGACGGCTCTCCCTCCTTGCTGTCAATCATATTTGGAATGGAATTTAAAATTTCATATATAATTTCACTCCACCTCCCCAGCACTCTTGGATTTAGAATATCTGCTATTTGGAAATATGGGAAAAATAATGTGTTCGCTGAGAGGCTTGTCTGTTACATTTGAGGACACCTTGGGACCATTTTATGAATATGCTGATTAAGACACAGGGCAGGATGGTGATGTAATGGTTACCACTGTTACCTCACAGCAAGCTGGTTCCCCTTTCGGCATGGAGTTTTCATGTTCTCCCCATGTCTGTGTGCGTGTCCTTGGGTGCGTTGGCTTCCTCTCACAATCCAAACACGAGAATTAAATAATTTGTGACACTAAATTGTGGGTGGGAATAAATAGGTGGGAATTGTTGTCTCCACGTGTCAATTTCCTGTTGTATGTTTCAATTTCCTTATCTAATAAATGGAAATAATTAACTTGTTTTATTGTTGAATACCCAACATACATTTGTAGGTGCTAGCACGTTTACACTCTTAGATGATTACTTAAATGTTTGCCATCTAACTAGATCATTTCTTCTTTTCTTTCAAGCCTTAATTGAAACTCAGTCTGTTATGTTATTTGTCAGGAAATCTACTAAAGCTTTTGGGGGAAAAAAATTGGATTCCTCTCCATCCCAAGTGGAAATCATATTATAGATTGGCGTTGGGAAAACAACAGATTGATTGCCTACAAATACCACCTTTTACAACTAAAACATCTTCAAAAGTACTATAAAAATGATTAAGTGTCAGAAAGTAGATTTGCAGATGGAACATTAGATTGGTCACCACAGAGACCTGACCTCAACAATATGTAAAGCCTGTTTAACTGCACAAAGCCTCATTTGAAAAAGTTCAAATTTAATTTGACAGTTTAAACGAGTCAGAGAAAAACAACCAGGATCTAATGAAAATTATGGCAAAGTCTGTGAGGCGTTAGACAGAATTTATGGCATAGATTTGCCTTTGGTGTGGTGACTCAACCCCCCTGAAAAACTGCAGACCTGAATTAGAAGAAAAACCACATCAAACACTGGCTTGTTAAAGTAGGTTTGTTACATTTTATGGCATTAATGTTTCTCTGCAGTTACTCCATCCACAGTTAAAAAATACATGTTTTATCTTTTTATGAACCCTAAAACCAATGCAAGGCCCTTGATCCTAAACTGTTTGACAAGTTAAGAATTGCTGTATGGAGGCACCCCGCTAAATATATAATAGCCTGAAGTAGTAGTAGCATTTTAGCTTTAAAATATCAAAAATCAACTAGACCTTTCTTATTTTTGCTTCATTTGTAATGTGTACTTACAATATCCCTAATGTTTACAACATTGTTCAAACCTAAGGAATATGTAATTTCATCCAAGGTAACAGTGTGTTGTATTTAATGACCGGTAAAACTTTGACCCAGGTAAGAATGGCTGTGTAGGATATGGCAATGCACGCTTCAGGGAGCTCTCAACACATTGTTCTCCTATAATTTGAAAGCTGTGCAGTGAATACAATCACATCAACATCTGATGCAATGCAGAGAGGAGAAGAAAGCACCGTGTGGTTTTGAAATAGATTTGGAATGTGCTAAAAAACATGAACATAGTGTAATTAAACGCCTTATTTCTGTTGAAACTATCCACTAAAATTGTTTCATTGCTGATAAACGTAAACTTGTTTGGACACAGCATTAAATGTTTATTAGCTTCATGCAGAGTTTAATCTGGTTGTTCTGAGAAGAGATTTCTCCAAAGGGTGTGTTCCCCAGAAGAGATGAATTACCTTGTGATGAAATGATGCCTCTCTGGTTTAAATAACCCTATCAGTAACTTGAATCTGAATGATCTCAAATGGACAAAGGGGAACTGCTTCATTCATCAACTGTCAGAGGATGAGGGTTAATCAAATTTATTACATGTCTTTACCGACAGTGAACAGTGATAAATACAGTTATTGGTTGCTGTAGCAGGTTGAAATACTACTTCTTCTTGCCACCTTTGGGAGCTTTGTCTAGTCCTTGGATGTACTTGCGAGGAATTTGATAATGATCTGAAATTGAAATAAAAGATTTGACAAACTGAATGTAGTTGTACAAATACACATATTTGAGAGAAACTGTAAGACAACTCATTATTAAGTTCCAAACCTAGCAGCAAACTGCTAACTTGACGGATCTGGTTGCCTTGAATCTGCACCAGGACTTTGTCCTTGCATCCAGTGATGGGCTGTATGACGGAGCTGGCCTGTACTCTGTGCTGCAAAGTAGTGGCAACGACTGCTGGATCCAAACCATACACTTCCAGGTTCTTTATTAGAGTCACCTACAGGTAGCATATGGAAACAATTAGAAAGAGAACAATGAATCGACCAGGTTGACAGATGAACCAATACTTGCTTACCACCGACATATCTGTTTGGCGTAAATAAGCCTTTCACAAAATGAGAGTCACAACCCATAACCAGGCATAGACCAGTTCTCTTGGGTCACCCATTGGAAGAGTTAAATGCATAACAATGCAAAAACATGTGAATTCAAAGATATAATCCTAGAACTGGTGTTACGTCCAGTGACTACCATTTCTTTGTTTACTACTCTGGTCTGCTGGTCAGATGTTGTGTGCAGCATTCCCTCTCTGCTTAAGAACCTGGAACTTGTTGTTATTGTCATTCTCGTTTGTGTGCACGATGTCAAAAAGCTAGCTAACATTACATGTCAGCCTTAACAACAATTGATGACATTACCTGGCTTGTGTGCATTGTTTTGGCACTATAGATTCAGTAATGTATGTGTATTATGTTTGCAAAATTTTTTTTGTATGTCTATATCTTTGTGAAAAATCCCTGCTAATCTACAGCGGGAAATTTAAGGAATTGCAGCAAAAAAGTTGTCACCTTCTTATTGGCGCCTCGAGAAGCCACAGAGATGTCTATGGGCTCAACGTGGCCTTTCTTTATAATCGGTGTTTGCCCAGAGAAAACAAGTTGATAACACTCCTGCATTAGTCCCAATGTCCTGTGAAAATAAGAATATATTGTTTAGTCCCCAGCAAAAGTTAGATAACAGAGAGATAAAGACTGATATAGATATTGTTGAATTGGGTCTGCTAATCAATATGCCATCTAACAGAGCAATGTACACTATGATAATCAGAAATAATAAACTAAGCCGTCTTTATACTTATACTTATTCATTTTGTCATAAAGAACAAAGATGAGGAGGATCACCAAACTGTTGTCACTGCTGTTCTCACTATCAATGCTGGTCAAGCTGATCAATCACAGTTCTTGTGCTCTCAATGTAGTATCTCCCAAGTTGTATTTACTTTTTTTGCAGGTCTGCATCGGCAAATCAACGTGACAAATATTATTAAAGACATTTTTTTTGTAGTGACAACATTTTTCATAGGTCATTTAAATTCAAATTAATTGGTCGTGGCTTTTTGCAACCAGAACCACCAAAATATGCTATGACTCCTTCATAAACAATGTTTTGATAAGTCATTAGTTACTCAACTCCCAAAAGCAAAATGGATTTTACATGAGGCAATGTAACTATAAACATTGTAGACTTTGTTTCTTCAATAATATTTTTTTTTGGCAGTTATAAGCCACATGTTGAGAGTATAAGACTTCAAGCAGCATTACTGCTGCTTATAGACAAGACAGGGATGACAGGTTTGCATTAGGATGATTAATTTATCCATCCATTCCATCGTGCAATGATTTTGCTGATGGCCTCCGCCTGCCTGCAATTACAGTGGATTGAAATGCTGGCTCAAGTTTATATAACTGATGTTGCAACTAAGGATTACTTTCAGTTTATTTATCTTTTCTTTATCAACAGTTAATCTATAAAACCCAATCGTATGTTTGTAAAATATGTAATCTATGTTGTCGCAAGACAGCCTACTTAACGAGTGCAGATATGAATTAATCTAGACTAAACTCTAAGCATGAATGGAGTACAAAATATTTATATTTTACCTGCAAAATAGGTCATCCCACTTGACAGAATCCACATCATGATACTCTGATTTCTCCAGCAAGCAGTCACACAGAGTAGGGTTTATGGTCACATAACTATTAAGAGGGGAGAAATGCATTAAAGCTACTCGTGTTGAAAAAAGCGCATTAGTGGATGGATGGCATTGAACAAGGGGACATGCTGCCTTGCCAGTTCTATGGCATAGATCATTTAATGTGTCCCATTACTCATTGTTAATTTCTTTCACATCGGAGGTGACCTAAAACATGAGATGTCTCCTTAGGTTCAGACTCACATTTATGCATTTTGCCTGGTTATAAAAAACATCAGCTGGCCTGGGCTGAGCTCTACATTGGTTCAGTTACCATAAGAGCGCTCTCTTAAAACTGCTGGTTGTGTTTATATTCAAACTGATCTCTGAGGCTTCAGTGTTATTTGACGACAGGAGGTCTTCATCGTTACTTGTCAGATGTCTGATAAGCTCAAACGTTGGGGAATGGAGATACATTAATATACAGTGATTGCAACAATGACATGGTCTGATATCTGTCGTCTCAGTTACAAACGCTCTACAGCAATACACATTTTTGCTCTTATACACTTTCAAGCCTCTCCTTACTTCTTATTATTTTCATCCACCAGTTCGTTCTTCTTCACATACTCAGTGACAATATTTCTCACTTCAGCAGGTTGCAGTATTGTTCCTTTCCTGTGGGGACGCCAAAGCACACATTAGTACAAGAATAAGTGTGCTTATCTATCAAGGTATCGTATCTTCATCTCAGGTCGTTTTTAAAGAGTTTTGTGATGATACTGAATACACAACCAATTCAAAAATATAGAGTTGGCAAAAACCTTTATAGGTTAAAGTATGTAGCATCCATACCCTCAGTAAGCCTGATGGACTTTAATAATACATAAAACATATAAAACAAAATAGTGACTGTGGGCTCTTACAACTATTTTCTGAGTGGGAAAAAAATATTTTGTGGGCTCAAAAATGTGCACTGTTTTTGACATGTCATAGTACAAAGATTAAGTAACACGAGAATATTGTTTTATTCCCTCAGGAGTTCACGATTAGCTAAAGAACAACTCTGCCCAATCCAGGAGTCAGTGGTACAAGGAAGCGAGCGGGAAACTTGTCGCTGTTTGCTGACTCACAAGGGTAATTTCTCTGTTATGTCTGAAACATACATTAAAGGTTCAGGTTATGCAAACACAGATATACTCACAGTCAACACTCACACATACCTCTTGTTTGCATCCAGAAAGAGAGGCTCCACTCGTGCGGAGACAGAGTACAGAGTTGTGATCTCAGGAGGCCGGTATGGGCATTCACCTTCTCCTCCATCAAACACAGGAGTAGCTTCAACATCTGTCTCCTCTGCTGGAATGTTGAAGGAACGCAGTCTACGACATGTTAAAGAAATAAACAGGAAAAGCAAAGGGCTAGTCAGCCTCGATGTGTTTGGGCTGTGAGTTTGAATCTTAATAAAGCATTTCTTTAAGATGGTGCAGGACTTGGCTCACTCTCGATTTTTCCAATCCACCTCTACAATGCTCTCAACACCCTTGGTTAGCTCTTTCACTCGCACAAGGTTATGCTGTTGCTCCATGGCTTGTAGAAACTTGGAAAGCTGTTGGTTAAAACAAGGAATACATGTTTACTAATCAGCATATTTATCTGTGTAAAATGTTGCATTCTGGACATCTAATATACCTTTTTGTAGCTGGATTTCTTAATGTCAAGTTTCTTTCCACTTGGGCTAAAACATATACATAGAATTAAAAAAAAAGAATAAAAAAACAAACATATTTTCAGTACTAAATTGAACTACCGCTTCACTCGTCTTAAAGGACTAACAGTACTTTACCAGCAAGGGAACATGTGGTTGCGGAGAAATGTACTGGTCAGGAGAGGGAGCTCTGACTTCTTCACCTTGCTCTTGAGAGCGTGGAGAAAACATTGCAACAGCAGGGAATCCATATCATCTGTGAAATCAGGTATGACCCAGGTCACATCTTTTCCTCTCTGAAAAGGTCTATTTTGCTGTATCAGAAAATCTTATCTCCCACTTGTGTTAAAAAAAATGTGGTTACAAAAATAACTAGGCAAGCCCTGAAGCCTGCCCTGCTACCTTTAGTTAATACTTATGATGCAGGGTCTTATATGTTTATTTAACAAGATGTGGGAAATTTGACTAAATCTAATACCTTGTGACATTTTTTGGTCATCTTGGCTCCCCTCTTCTTCCTCATCACCCTTCTCTTCCTCCTGTTCAGCCAGATTCAGGTTCTCAATACTAGAACAGGCTCGATCTGTCACGGTCTCCCCAGTGGAACTCTGCTCCTCCTCCACACACTTCTCCAACTCTTCCTCCTCTTTCTCATTGACTTCAAATTCCTCTCCATTCACCCCTTGTCCTTCACTTGCTGCATCTATTAAAGATGGAGGCCCCGATTTTTCCCCAAGTGCCCTACAAATGTGTATAAAAACAGATGTGGAGTGTTTACTTGACTTTAGGGCTGCACAGTGAATCCTGTAAAAATAATCATAATTTAGTAGAAAGTCATTGTTATTATGACAGGCAATGCTGGGGAAAAGACAGGGAATGACATGCAGCAAATGGACCAAGTAGGAATCTAACCCGCAATGTGGCGATAAGGACTCAGACTTAAAATAAATGGTAGTTGCTCTGCCAGATGGGCTACCAAGGTTATTTAAACTTTGAGAGTACGAGCTCAAAGAAACAGCTCAAACATTTGGAAAGAAGCCTAACCATTTCCTACTCTTTCCAGTTTTATGCTAAGATAACCATCTCCCAGCCATAGCTTCATAATGACAGGACAGACATGAGAACATGATGTATCAAATCTTCACATTTAACTTTTGGCCAGAAAACATTGAACTGTCCCTTTAACCGAACACCGTAATTCCGAAAAAATGGGAGCTTCTCACCAAAGATTATCCATGTATGTGTGGACAACACACACTCCTCTCCCTTTCATACCCAAACTGTGCATCTCGGCACTGGACACTGCAGCAGTGCCAACTGCAACGGGAGCTCTGCAACAGACCAGAGGAAGAGTGTGTCACACTTAAATCTTTGAGGAACATGTCAGTAGTCTTTCTGTATATCTCATCATAACTTGCCTATTGTTCACCACTGTAACAGCACAGCAGTCACCCTGTTTCACATCTGGGAGACCACTTGAAGGTACCACCACACCTGGCAGCATGAGATCTTTTGCGAAACAAAATATTTGTTACTTGATATCAATCTAATGCTACAGAATTAAACATCTGTCATGAGTCTTGATCTTTATAACAAAACAAAAAAAAAGGACCATACCTGCCCCTCCGATCAACTTCTGAAGCACAGGAGGCCATGTCGGGAATGTTGGCAGGAGAGAAGGGTATCGCCAAAGCACATACACTATAAAATATGACAATACTCAGCAAAAATAATTTGGTTAAATGAACTTACAGTATTGTATCCCCTCAATTTGTCTGAATTTAACTTAACAGCTTTTCACCTGTGGGATAAAGTCTTCTCGCCAGTTCAAAGAACAGTGGATTGTTGTGAAGAACATAAAGTGTCACAGCATCTCCCTTATGTGCATAAATCTTCACGACATTTAATTCCTCCTTGTTGGGGATGAGCTTAGACAGCTCTTCAGCACACAGGGAAGGAAAGGCTGCAGATATGTCAGCTTTGAGCTTTCTCCTTAAGATAAAACAAAAATGAGTCTCAGTCATGCTGCTACAGATATTGAATATTTACAGACATAATATTTGAACACAATTCCTTAAAAAAATGTATTCCACTCTGTTTTCTCTTTAACTGAACACGGCTTTCTGCTGTTTAATACATCCTAATCATACCATACCATGCGTTGAAGAGCGGGCCAGGTGTTATGCCGAGAAATGCATCCCTGCCGGGATTTGCAACCCCCCCACACTGTTGCCAGAGCTGTTTTCTTTCAACTCCAGTCTGAAAGGGTTAGGTCTGTGTTAAGCGTAGTACTCTGAAGGAGTACAATAAGGAGCACGGGCACAAGAGGACTGGATATAAAAATACTTAAAAAGCTCTGTATTAAAGTAAAAAAGAGTTAGGGTTAGGGATAAGAATCTAACGGGTATATCAGTACATCTACATGGCATTCTGACTCCACGGCGTGAATGAACTAAGTTGGAATAAAGGAATGGACAAGGGGGGGGATGCAAATCCCGGCAGGGATGCATTTCTCGGCATAACACCGGCCCTCCAAAAGAATGGCAGGGCTGCTTTGCTTCATCAGGCACTGGAAACCTGCGGCGTTTAGAGGGTAAGATGGATTCCATCAAGTATCAGGAAATCCTACAAGAAAACGTCTTGCCATCTGCGAGGAAGCTGAAGCTTGGGCGTCATTGGATATTCCAGTAGAACAATGATACCTCAACATCCACCTATGCTTGGTTTCACAAGAATTCCTGGAACACTGCGGAGTGGCTGTCACAGTCGCTTGATTTGAATCCAACAGAAAAACTCTGGTGGGATTTAAAGAGGGCAGTTGCAGCATGTAAACCCAGGAATATGACGGAACTGGAGGCCTTTGCCAATGAAGAATGGGCTAAGATTCCTCTGGTTTGATCCATAAGCTGCTGTCTATGGCTATGCATCACATTTGCAGCAGGTTATAGCAGCAAAAGGGTGCTTTACAAGGTAGTAGAGATGTTTGTCATTCAGAGGTTGAATAATTAGTGAAAGTGGCATTTTGTGTTATATTTGGAAGAACATTTGCAAAATCTATTGTACTGAGCTATTTAAACTGTGACTTGTGTGATTTGGTTGCTCCAAACAGTTGATAAATTGAAAATGACATTAAACCTAATATATAATAGGGGTTGAATACTTTTGCTTCCAGCTGTATATAGTTTCATGGGTAAATATGACGCTAAACATAGGAACAACTCTCGGGACTCGAGGCTTGTTGCAGCTACAGTAAGTCAGGTCCAACATTCATATATGGACAGCCTTATGATACATTTCATGTCGAGCTTTCTGATACATAGATAAAGTTATATATAGATCGACTTGAAATAAATGGTGACACAAGAGTTTATTTTGAGCTGCGGTGTCTCACCTGTCTGATCCTTTAATAGCGGTGTTGGATTTGACACGAAACGGTCTAACAAACATCTTCTCTGACAATAAACAGCTGGTTACAACGACGATTTCATTATATCTTCTTCTGAGATAAGGTGACTGTTTTCATTACATCCGTTTTCATTTAAAAGGCCCCTGCACTGACGAAATAGCCAACACAATCTTTCTACAGCTGAACCATGAGTGTGAAGGTCCGACATATATTTACTTCCGACTTGCAACTGCACCGCGGCAATGTTAGTTCCGCGGGACGAACGAGGCCCAGGGACACACTGCATTTGTCAGTAGTAATGTTATATCGCTATTCTAGCGCAGGGTGCACACCGATAAATCTATAAATGAACATTCCCAAAAATTCCCCATCAGAATTATTGTCTGCAAGGCTGCGTTGCGACTTGCTTTAAAACAATGTGCACATGCAAAACCAATTGACAACGCTGTGGTACGCATGCAAAGGCCAGTAGTTGGCAGAGTAACTTTTCTTATACAGTGCAGTGAGCAAACAAAAGAAAAAGATGATGACGAAAGCATTCTCAAAAACAGACATGGAGAGGTTCTGCAATAGATACAGCGAAAAAGGAAGTGAAAATGGAAATCCTAAAGGCTTAACTTAAGTATAAAACTAAGGTAGAGCAGCAGCTGGCAGAGAAGAACTCTAGGTTTTGCTACAACCATTGTTCTCTGAGTAGAGAGTCTCTCCACCCAGGTGGAGTGTGCCCACATGCCAGGAGGCACAGGTGCACCTGTTACTAGACATGCATGCTGAATTATCTCTCTTATCAGTGGCACCCATTGAGATGGTGGTCTACTGAGACACTCCTGCGCAAGCACACAAGGAGTTGGTCAGTAGCCCTGCAGCCTGCATGGCCCAGATGTACGACACAGTACAGAGTGGGGACCATCTCCACCCCTGATCTCCCTCTCCTTGTGGGAAGAGGTAGGGACTGTTTGATTGAGTTGGGCATCTGAGAGTACCTTAGGGTCACAGGCCCCCTGGGACGTAGCACTGCTCCACTATTGGCCAGACAGCTCCTCATGTACTGACTGGGCTTGAATTTCCCTTACTGTCCATGCAGATATTACAGCCAAAAGGAAATGTGTCTTGAGAGGCAGCCATTTGAGGCTCACTGACTCAAGAGGCTTCAAAGGAGACACGCTGCACTGAGTCTAGGATCAACTCTCAGTCCCCAGGTGGCACAGCTGGGCTCTAACATGAGTCCTGAATTTACAGGAATTTTCCTGACATTTTGCAACAAGGATATCACCTTTCTCCATCTGAAAATCTGAAAAGCTTGTGAAGTCATAGCTTGTTAGGGAAACCAAGCAGATATTTGACCCTATGCAGTTTATTTATAGAGCCCACAGAGGAATCGAGACTGCTACAATCACCCTGCTCAACTTTAAACATCAAAATGGTGATAAATCACATACTAGATTGTTATTCTTCCACTTTTTTCAGCCTTTAATGCTATCCAGCCCCAGATTCTAGCCGTGAGGCTGATGGAACATTTTGATTTATGTCACAATCTGGTGGGATGGATGATGGATTTCTTAACAAACAGATCACAAGGAGTAAGAGTGAAAGATATTTTATCTGATTTATTATGTTCTACTACCGGCTCGCCTCAAGGCTGTGTTCTCTCACCCCTACTGTATATGTTGTACAAAAATGTGCAAAGTAAGCATGAGAACAGGACTATGCTTCATAGACTTTTGTAATGCTGATACGTAATGATGAGCCCAGTCGTGGTCCAGTGTAGATGAATTTGTCACCTGGTGTGATGAATTTTTCTTGGAGCTGAATATATCCAAGTCAAATGAAATGATCATAGAATTTAGGAAGCATGCTTCAAACCATAAACCTACAATCATTAAAGAAATAGGCTGTTGACTGTGTGAGTGGCTACAAATATTAATCAAATTGTCAAATGGGCCAGGAAGGAACCTAAACTGGATCTACCTCAGTGACGGCACCTTGAATGACGTTGGTAACAGTCTTCATTTTTAACAGATAAACAGAAACTGAAATCCATCTTTTCATCAAACAAACTAACACAGACTATACGGACGCTTTCCAGTGTCATCCACGCGTGTGTCACGTCTCCAGTTTCAAAGACTCACAATCAGTCTGCCAGACTCCAGCAAGCAGAGCCATCCAGGTCCATCACGCTGCAACATCAGAGGGTGAGAGCAACCAGTTCAATGCAAAACACCTGGAATGGTTAGCTCTCTCCTTGACACCATTCCCCGAACCACCCCTACTCTCCCTCTTTCTCTCTATCTTGCGCCTGTAAAAATAAAAAGCAGGGTGACAATTGGTTTACGGGTTTACAAACTTCCATCCAACACATTCACTTCATACATACGACTGCTGTCTAAACCAGTAGCCTCCAACCAGGCCAACAGTTAAAAGTTTGTCCCAAACCTGCATGTATTACATTTTTTCCAAGGAAATCATCACATTTTCCTTAATTTCCGTGGGTCAATTAAAAGTTATTATCTTCAAAGAGCATGGATTAACCGAGGGACAGGAATCTGTGTTGCCAGATCTCTCAAGAGAAACAAGTAATGAGGTCTATAGAAACTGCTCTTAAAAGCAAGCTCCAAACAGGCGACGTCACCTACCACAATGTGTGTGACAGAAACCACTTGATCAATTTATGTATGTGAATTTATTTAACATTTCATAAGCAAGCATAATAATAAACACTGTAAATTGTAATTTTGCATTTAAAATCATTCCCTTGGAGGTGACAAAAATTGTTTCGTTGTGACAATTTTGGAACACATGGGTATATTTCTCAAATGGTGTGAAAATCCAAATAAAGTATTCTAACTATCATGTTTATTTTTTTGCTGTGGATTGTTTCCACCAATACACCCACACATTTTAGAACAATAACATTTTAATTCTATTTAAAAAAATACCATCTTGTTTGGATGACGGTGACTGGTGTCAAACCAATGACTGATTGGAATTTTTTATGTTCAAGTTGGTTGGAGAGGAGAGAGAGATCGGCTACCGGGTGAGCTGCTTTGACTTTTAACCAGAGAGAGAGAGCAGCACACAGCGCTGCCAGTTCATCAGTTTAGTCACAAGAGGAACAGCGATATGAAGAAGTGAGGCAGGAGTGTTCAGCTTTATACCTCCCATCTTGCTTACATTGTTTTCTGGGTTTGTCTAGTCTCAAGAGGAAATAGGGTGGTTTGATACCCTAGCCCCTGCAGTCTCCATGTCTCCTTGAGCAACTTACTGAACCCCACTTTGCTCCGAATGGCTCTTCCATTGGTGTGAGTATAGTGAATGGTTGCTGCTTCTGAATGGCAGCCTCCGAGTGTGAATGAATGCTGGCTTGTGTTTTCCCAATTTCTTGTGTGCTGACTCTAGGCCAGGTGGTTAAACTGTATGGCAGTAAGTCAAGAATCACAAGCTGATAATGGATTTCCTGAACAGTCAACGGTACAGCTGCTTGTGCAGGACTTGAGTGAGCTTCCTAGTGATCCTGGCGAGGTGTCAGCTAACGTCATAAGAGGTTGAAATATAGCTCACTCATGTTGAATAAGCATCAACCAGCTTTCCCAATCAAACAGCAGCCTAATCTAATCTCTGCTTCTTCTACACAATGTTTTGTGAAACATTTAAAACAACCCTCTTCAATACCAGAGAATGTAATAACAGATGTGTAACAAATCAAGAGCTCTGGATGGGGAAATATTCCACTATAAAAGAGTGGAGAAAGATATGCCCTAAAGTGCCCTTTCCTGTTATTGAATGGTTAAATATTATATATATATAAATATTAAATAATATAGGTACTAGATACATTTCTGTAAAATTGATAACTATATTGAAAATGGCCGCTTTCTGTGCTTCTGTTTTTATCCAGCAGAAATATGTCATTTTTCGTTAAACCACAGTGCATTGGACTAGTGTTGTTTCCTAGTGGGAGAGTTCGAGTCCTGCAAAATATAATGCCCTGTTTGTTAATAATGATCGCAAAGCATGTAACTAGATATTGTGGGTTCAGCCTACTGTACTTCTATTTACAGTGATAGATATGTGCATTGATGTCTTACTTTCTGAATGTAAACATTCTGATGGTGGGTTCCAAAGCTTGTAATAGATTAAGATTTTAGGCCACCCACTAACTCAACCTTCCGATTAGTCTTTGGGAACTCTCGCCCGCCACTTGAGGTTGTCTGTTTTTTCACATTCTGAGACTCACTCAAAGAAAATGCAGTGGGCCGTACCCAAAGTGGATCACTGAGTTGAAAGTTAACAGATGCTTCTTTCTGATCTTTAATTTGATCAAATCTGCTTCCCATTCACTGTTTTCTCTTATCAGGCCAGTATGTGATCCTTCATGTTTTGATTTCAGCCAGTAGGGAGCGATGATTATTATATTACCTCAGTACATTCCACTGGGATCACATAATCACTCATAAGCCATGTGTGTTGCATATCTACCTAAAAACAACCTGGTGTGCTGGAGGCACTGTTGGTATCGGATGTGAGTTATAAATGTTTTCTCAAGGGAACCTGTAATTTTCTGGCATGTATGATCATATACATAACAATTTGTCAACTTTGTCAGGTTATAATTCTTTCAGAGCCGCATATTTTTGTAGATTTCAACTGCATTTCGTTGTCACTGTACTGTACTTGTACTATGATCAATGACACAAAGTTGAATCTGATCTGATCTGATCTTATGTTATGGATGAGGAACAAATTTCCTCCTCCTTACCACATTTTAGTAGTATTATGACGAGATATGGCTCAGTTGAGTATGACTCAAATCGACAGACAGGAAATGCCAGCATACCCTGCACAAATATCTAGTTTAATATTAGATAACAGACAGTTAGGCTGGAACGGTCTGGAATTTGATAAACAAATCAATGAATCCCATTGTCAGTTTGACATTTAATAATGTCCTGGCAGTTCACTTTCTGGATAGACTGCAGTTTACAAGGAGCAGGAGGCGCACACATAATAAAAAATGTTGTTCTAGGCGGCTAACTGCGTTGCGTCTTGTGGTGTAATTGGTACAAAGGTCGACACCCCGCTGACATTCCCAATTTGAATCTTGTTTGCATGTGTTTTACTGAATGACTTTTTCCTACTTTCTCAGCTGGGGTTTTGAGTTATGGTTAGGGGTATAATAATTCATTAAATTACATATTCTCTCCGGACCTACTCTGACTGTTGCTGCTATAATATTTAGGCTCCCTCCACCTGCCAAATTCCACATTAAAACCCCTTATAGGTACCTTTCAAGTCTAATTGTTTGTCTTGGATCCTGTTAGAACACACTGAACATAGAGCCAGTTTATATATCTGCATTTGATACTAGAGGGCACTCAAAGAGTGCATTCTATAGCTAAAAAAAAGCCTCTCTGCCAGCCTGAGACAATGATTGGCCTGAAACCATATGACCATCTTCCCAGCCTATCCTTGTAGGTGCCTCATTGGCTGATATGTGTGCAAATGTACATGATTGGTTGTCTTTCATGTATTTGAGATTTTTTCTGCCTCTTTTAATTTTTTTCTGCTTCATACATACCCTTTTTAAATGCTGTTTGTTTTATGATGACCCTGATGAAGGCCACAAGCTGAAATGCGTTGGTCTAATTGTAAAGTTGTTCCTAATACTGCAAGTGTTGCTGCAGTTTTTGCCATTATAGCTCAATTTTGACATGTAGATGTCTTCAAGCCAAGACTCTTATTTAACATTTTAAGTTTGGGCAAATTTAATCATGGATAGTGGAGTTGTTAATTAATGTTTAATTTAATAGTGATGAATGAGTTGTTTGTAGTTTTGTGCTGTTAATCAAGAGCCACTCATAAAGAAAGTCGTCGGTATGATTTATTCACAGATGTTCATGAACTAACCATTACCTAATGATTCAATAAGATAGGAACTCCAGGTGTGTTCTATAATAACGCCTCCTCCTTATAGAAATTATAATATACTACATACTCTGATCAAAATTCTGTGTGCCTTATCGTAAAGTGTTACCATTTAACCTGCGTCCTGTTAACTCCACTATGACAATTTAGTTTCTCTTCACTCAGGGGCCTCTGACATAATGAAAAGTATTGGAGATGCAGGACATTTCTTGCATACATGTATCATTAAAATTGCTCACAGAGACATAAAGGTAATGCCTCATTGCCAGACATATTTGTGCTGATGTGGAGGACCATAGCCCCTTTCATAGGTGCTTTGATTGCTGGATTAAATCTGTTGATATACCCTGTGATTTTGCCTGTTTTTTTGATCAGCTAGCTGTTTGCTGTTCATCTTAAAGTTGAATGAAATCTCATTAATTTTACAAAAAAAGAAGTTTTTGTTGCCATTTTGATAATAATAAGCTATAATCTTAATAAACTTTATTTGTATATCACCTTTCATACAACAATGCACATCAGAGTGCCATACAACAATAAAATATTATTAATATTATTATTATTAACCTTTATTTAGACAGGGAAATCCATTGAGACTGGAGTCTCATTTTCAACGGAGCCCTGGTTACATACAATAATTTAAAACATGAGACAATTAAAAACAAAACAAAAAACAAAACAAAAACAATAGAAAAAGGGGAAGAGCAATAAAAAAACATCAGCCATAAATGGTGCCATGGTTATGAACAATAATCTAAAAAAAATCATAACAATAAAAAATAAAAGACAATAAAAGAAGAGGGAATAAAAGCAATAAAACATGAGCCATTAATATCAGCATATCAATCAATAAATAATACCAATAAAAGATACTAAAATAAACCACATGAATCATTTGCAGTCCTCTACGTCAAACTCATATAATAAATCTTTTTAAAATGTCCAAGGAGATGAGTGTCTTTAATTTAGCGTCCTCTTGGAACTTATTCCAACTTATGCACCAAGAACAAAAATAAAGATGCAGAAGGAACATAAAAACATTCACGTAAACTTGATAATAATTGTACATAACAATAGTAAGTATAGATATGCATAAAAACAGGAAAAATAATTTGAATAAAAATGGTGTAGAAATGTAAAAATGTTAACACAATTCACATTTGCAATAAACTAGTGTGCCATGAAAAGTGGAGCAGAATGAGCAGGTGACTGGGATTTTTCACTTTGGATTAAAGCAAGCGATTAGCACACAGTCACACAGGTCTCTTTCATCTATTGCTAGTGCATTTGCTCTGGAGAGACTGAATGTGATGAGGTGTCAGAAAAAAACTCAGTTTCCAAAAGATGTCAGGATAAAATGAACAAACACATTTGTGGCTGTTGCTCTGTAAGGAAATTAGGACATACAGTAACATCTGATTCATGACCCAGAGAACATTAGTATCCCAAATGTGATGGCAGTCCATCCAATAGTTTGTAAAGAAATTTCTAGAACCGTAGTGATTTAGCTAAAAATGCTGACCTCCATCTGAAAACTGGTATGGGGAATTACTGGCATGAAGATATTTGCTGCATTATTAGTATAAGAGCTAAATGACTTTTAGCTCAAGTATAGTCCTTACGATTGGATAAATGCACATGAAATTTGCTTATTTTTACATTTCACTTTGCTAATCTTCACCCTATGTTTGGGGTTATGGTCTATCCACATCAGCACACGTTGAGTTTTTCCACTAACATCTGTGTCCTTAGACTGAGATTTTTGTTTTCATTACAATCCATCCCATCTGTTTAAAATAATAATAATTACAGCTTGACCTTAAAGTGTTTATTGCTTGCTGTCATATAATTGGGATAATTTGGCCTTTTCGACTTTCAGGTGGTGATTGGGTTGGAGTCTTGTTGAATATGAGTTGCTCATACTGAGTGTGACAAGATGTTTTGATTGCAAGATAATAATTTCAGCATTGCATCCTGTTTTAAATCAGCCTTTCTTTGTGGCACAATCAGAGACACAGACATGTAATACAAAGCTGTCTCGCAATATACAAATTATTAATGTCTAGTGTCTACTTGTTTGTTCTTGGCTGAATAATAAATCAAATTAAAGTCTCCAAACAACATTTATTTCCTGGTAATGTTTAAGTTGGCCTCAACAATTACTACTACTTTGATTTCTATTTGTTGGCAGCATGGTTATAACAGACTACATTTACTGTTTCATATTTGGCTTTCATTTCAGACTTAAGGTTGTTAAGTTTGTGTTGTTACTAAAAGTCTGCCAAATCCTTTGTGCGAAATGCTCCCATATGTGTATCCCCAGGTTCCCTCTCCTCTCAAATAGGAGGTTATTATTTGGTGGTCATGGTCTATTATTTACTGAAGAGGATCCATTTCCAAATCAGCACATTGTCGTGTTTCTTCCTCAGTGGGGTTGGGGTAGCAGATTTGGGGGAAAACATTTGAATCCCTGAAATTTTATCTCCAGTTTTCCTGCTCCAGTAGAGGAGATGAGTGGCGAGGCTGGTGTATGATTGGTGGTCTTCTATCTGCAGGCGTCAATGCAAAAACATGCAGTCTGAACACTGTAATCGTCAAAAATAGTGACTTTCTCCAGTTTCAACACTGTAATTGATACCTGTTGCAGACAGGAAAAAATGCATAAGGAGGATGATTGTGGACAAATACAGGGTTTCTCATTCTTTGTACATGTTAAAACAGAAAGTGTAATGGACAGAAGCATGCTGCAATTTAAGTTAGTCTTAAACTTGAGCAGAGCTATATTGTTTTATCTGAGAGGAAACACAATTACAGTGTCTATTCCAGTTTGTTACATTTTCCATACCTTCCCCCCACCCCCCATATAAAGTCAACTACACAACAATAAACTAAATGCCAGACTTTGAGTGGCTGCGCTAATGATACGCCATGCCATAATAAGAGAATACAAGGCTGTTAAAAAGCAGATGTCTCTACTAGTTCACAGATGGGATTGATAATGACATGGCTGGAGGTGATATGTTATAGTCCAGGTTTCACATGTAAGTAGAAAACCTAAGTGCTCTAACGAGACTGGTTGGCGGGGTCTGCAGCTGCGTACAGAAGGGGATGTTTACACCAACAACATATTTTACTCAGTCTGAGAAACTCTCAGGCAACGTGAGCAAGAAAGGAGGCATCGTCTCTGATCAACCAATCTGTAGGTATACTGTACCACCAGTGTATTTAAAGAGTGGAGCAGAGAGAATTAGATCTGTTTTGAATTATTCAACCAGTGTAATTAAGTGTTAGTTGCAAACCATTTAATGTTATCAGTATATTGCAGATTTGGTATTAGGTTATAAGGTAATATACTTCATTTGACTTCATATCAACATTAACTTACATCTTTTTCTTTCTGGCTTTTCCATCAGTGATCATGCGGACTGTGATGCTCCTACTTATAATGGGACTAGTGGATTTTTGTATTTGTCAGCATTACAGCCAGTTCCAGTGGTTGTCCCATCTACGAGGGCGGTGGCGGCCTGCCAGCTTGCAAGCCGAGGATGTGGACTGCCCCCTGGAGTGCGACTGCCCTTCAGCCTACCCGACAGCTATGTACTGTCACAGCCGCAACCTGCAGCATGTTCCCTATGTCCCATCTCATATTAAGTATGTGTACCTGCAGCGTAACCAGATCACAGGCATTCAGGATGGTGTGTTTGACAACGCTACTAACCTGGTCTGGGTTGTACTATTTCACAACAAGCTCAATTCAGACAAGATTGGCGAGAATGTATTCAGCAAGCTCAAAAACCTGGAAAGGCTCCTCTTGGATCACAATGAACTCACACGTGTACCTCCAAACTTGCCAAAGTCTATCACAGACCTGCGACTTGGTCACAATAAGATCTCAGAAATCCCCTCCAACTCTTTCGAGGGAATGGCCAACCTCACCACTCTTCAACTCCATGCAAATGTTATAGAGGATGTTGGAGGTGCTTTCAATGGACTGAAGTCTCTGACCATGCTGGATCTGAGGAAAAACAGGCTAAGGAAAATCCCTGACAACCTGTCCGATAGGCTGCAGCAGCTCTATTTGGAGTTTAATAACATAGAAAGTGTCCCAGAGGGCTTCCTTACCATGTATCCCAAACTGCAGTTTGTCCGGTTGGCTCATAACAAGCTGACAGATGACGGACTTCCCTCCAATGTCTTCAATATCAGCACACTGATTGAGCTTGATCTGTCTTTCAATGAACTGGAGAAAATCCCTGTTGTCAGTAAGAACCTGGAGAACCTCTATTTACAAGCCAATAAGATCAAAGGTACGGACACTCCACTAACATTTTTTGGCAGAGCAGAATATAATAAAAGGAAAATGCGAATAAAAGTCCTATTGGGAATATAAAAGTAATACATACTATAGCACAAATTATTGTAATGTGATCGTAAACACTTTACAATCAGAATTGTTGGATGATGCAGTAGCACAAACACTCAGTTATGATTAATGTCGTCACAAATGTGGTTGAAAGGTTTAAACTACGAGCCTCCCAATGTGACTTTGTTGGATCTTGAATTAAAGTTAAAGGAAGCTTATAAAATAGTATTTGATTCGAAGCAGATAATGTATTTTTCCTTTACAGACTCAGCATGCGCCTCCAATCCAGTCGCTTGTCGGATTTTTATGTAGACTTGCACCAAATCACTTATGTTATTTCTTGCTAGCTTGATATTGTTTTAAGGGATACATGTTGTGTAACAGCATTATACATGACTAAATTTGCATCTCATAAGAGAGTACAGCCAAAGTAAGAGGCTGCAGTGTCCCTGTTGCCCAGTTCAGAAAACCCCCTGCTAGGGTCAATCAAGAACTGTCAGGACCAAAATGATCATTAAGCCATGATTTCATGTCACCATTTCTCACAGCACAAGACTTAAGTAGGTAAATGCTCATTCTGCATTGCCTATTTTTGAACTCAAAACCTGTACCATCATTTGGCATGTCGTGATCATGTTGAACTATGCAAAGAAATTGGAAAAAGCAGAGGTGGCATGCACATGAGGGTCCATCAGCAGTCGGGCAAAAAAAGTTGATCGTTTGAATCAGGTGCGTCAGAACAGGGAACCGTGTAAACCATGCAGGACATGTAGTTCCCAGCATCATGCATGAGTAGGTATATAATATAATGTTCATTCTGCATCACCCAGGGCTCAAACTCAAAACGTTCAGCATAGAAGTTATTATCCTGTCAAGCTACCAGCCAATTGAGAGGTAGCTTAAAGCTATGACTCAGGCAATAGGTCTTCCATGAACAGGCTGATTTCAAATTAGCAAAATTCAAAAGATTGTCAAAATTTTTATTTTTATGTGTTACAATTCTGAAAGGAGGAATGAACAGCAGTACTCCTCTAACTTCACATTTCTGTCCTCTTGTGTCTTTCAGACTTCTCCCTCAGCAGTTTCTGCAGAACAATCGACATGACCAACTTCTCCAAGCTGAGAATGTTGCGTCTGGATGCCAATGAGATCCGTGTCAAAGACATTCCTGCTGACGCTGCCTACTGTTTGCGAAATGTTGCCTTTATTGATGTATAGCATGCACTTCTTGATCTCTCTCACTGATTTGTATCATCAAATCCGTTGCTTTTCCCCATGTGTAGCATGTACGGCCCCCTCTCCCTAATTTACCATGTCTCACTTCATTTACCCTCATAATGTGTTGATTAACTGTTATGAAAGCTGCTGTTATTCTCCCAAATGATTGAACGGTTCTGGTATTAGTCAACAGGAAATTCCACGTTGTATTTTCACGTATCCAAATGATGAACATATGAATCACATGGAGCGAGAAAAGACCAGAACACTCAGTCTAATTTAATTATCAAATCCAGGTTTGGGCAAAGTAGACCCCTTCAATATGAATAATTTGTAACAGATGACAACAACGTCTGCTTGTATCATGTCTGTCATGATACATGGTAACCCCAACCTGTATAAAATCTATCAATGTAAGACCCAGTTTTGATCTTTGCCACCACCATGTGGCACAAGGTGATAAAAAATTGAGCAGCAATAATTCACATTTTGGCATTCAGGGCACACTGTACCTTTTGAGCTGTTTCAGCTATTAAAAAAAAGACTGCAAATGTTTTTTCCATCAATACGTCAACACGTGTGATCATGTGTTTCTGAATATAACAAATAAAAAACATGTTTTCCTCCTCAAATGAGATGTAAATTATGCAGAGATAATCATACTGTATTTTGGATTGAAAATTGCTGTATTTGTATTTCACTGTTAAGTATTTTGGTCAATTTAAAAACACTAATTTTTAAAAGAAAAGAAAAGGAGAGCTCTGATGTAAACTTTCTGTAAAACTAATCTTTTTATCTAGAAATCCACCACTTTGTGGCTATTATTACATCTGTGAAAAAAGTCTTTCCAGAGAGTTATTTATGCCCCTAAATGCTGAATTTGACGGTGAGAGGCAGAGGTTGGGAGGGAGATAAAGGGCGGCAGCTCTCATGACAATTCTGACTGGTTTAGGCATTTCTCACATACTTGTTGAAGACATATTTCCTTTTCATCTTCCACAGCTGCCCTTCGTCCATCCTTCACAGCTGTCATCTGCAGAAAGGCACTAAGTTGATTTATTGGAATACTTTTGTTGCTTAGTAATGGAGCAATGTCTTGGGATGAAGAATAGATTGTTAATGGCGCAACAGTGATTTGCACACTTATAAGCTGTAGCCTGTGAAATTAGATTTGTTACAGATCGTGTTGTATTGGAGTCTGAAAATGGCTATGCTGAGGGGTGGGCTGTGCTTTTTGTTCCTTTGCTGCTTCATATAGTCACTCATGGGGGCCAGAACACATGCTGACAAACACTGTGGTCCTCTTTGAGAGGCACACACAAATGTTTCTCTTTGTTGAGAATTGGTCTCACAGTCAGATGTTTTACAATTTATTAGCACTTAGGGTAATTAATATTAATTTATTAGTACGAAACATTAGGTTGGATGATCACTGAATAAAAAAAACGCTGCCTGTTTTTTTTCTCCCTCTCTCCTCTATCTCAGTAAACTCAAGATATACTGTATGCCACCTTGCAGTCATGAGCTGGAGATTATATTTCAGGTTTGTTATTCATGGAACTTTTATTATCAATATGTAGATTGAATAGAGTCAAACTAATAAATAACTTGCGTTTGGCAAACAACAATGCAAAAAGTCAGTTAAGTGGTATCAGGTGGAGACACATTATTCAACATACATAACTAGTGTAAAAATAAAACTGTAATAAACAACACATAAACTTAATATACATAGCATATTATTTCCAATAAGGCCCCATCTTTGCTCTCAGTCAAAACAATGTTTCTGATTAGATAGTTGGCTATCATACATTACACATACAGTATTAATATGTAAAAAATGTGCTTGATGGATAAAATGTACAGCTTCACATATGTTCTGTCTCCTGCTGCTGCAGTGAGGTCATCTTTACTGCCTGAGGAGAGAGAAAAATAATGAATATATAAAAGAAAAAAACAAGACATATAACAGTGCACTGCAGTCATACCTTACATTGTGGATTTGTTTCAGCTCCAGCAGCCAATTTTAAATTAAGGAGGTCAGATTGAAACTCACTCCATCTCTATATCCTGCGGGTCTCTGCTTTAATCAAGATGACATAGGTATGCATTAAGATCAACAAATATGAAGAGATTATTGATCAATTTAGCTTTATAGTTCAGCATGTTCTTACCTTGAGTTTGTGTATGATCTTGATCTGTGAGGGTTGTGGATTTTCTGTTTTGGAAAGGAGTAGTAAATAAAACCACAGAACCAAATTGCGTTACATACTTATATACATAGATACAGATGATCCAGACTGGCCTTCCGGCACCTTCAATAACTTAATAAATAAATCTGATTGGCCGTTTTATACTTATTAATGTTAAGCCAGTTCATTCTTCATGTTTGGCAGCATCCTGTCATTACTTTCAGTGGGTGCCATCAAGATACTCACACGGCAAATATGACAGGAATATCACCCCAAGGAGCCTCATGCGACAATGGGATTGTTTGGAGTATTGCTGTTGCTACATGGACAGATGACAGATTTTAGTGCACTGCACTGCTGGGTGACAAAGGAGTGATTTTTAGAGTCCCTCTCACAGTTGGTACAAAGGAGCTTTTTGAAAATTTTAAGACATGCATGTCAACTTCGTCAGATGTGCACCTGAAAGACTTATAAAATCTGATCATTGTAACCTAACCAGTACACTGAAGGTTATAGGAAAACGTCCGTATCAACCAGAAACAATATGCCAGATAGTTACATCATCTAGGCAATATATTGCAGAGAGAGATGTTTAAGACATGAGGGAGATTGATTCAATAGAAAAAATCAATGAAAGGAATTCTCATTTTGGAAAATGAGACGAAAGGAAGAGGAAGAAAAGTATCATTTCATTTTTTGGAAGATATCCAGTCCCTCCAGGATTTTGCAACAATTAACGGAAATTCAACCAATTCCCACAAATTCTGCACGGCCTTGCAATTTTGTCGAATCACCAGTCATCATCAGCCTCACACCTTGAGCCATACTTGTTCGTCACCAAACTCACTTCCTTGTTTCTGGTCATGAAGGTGTGGACATGAATGTCTGACATTTACAAACAACAATTACAGCCAAAGACCATGCGAGGCAATTCCCTGATGTTCTATCAGAAGGCGGGGGTAAACTGTTTTGCACAACATGCAACGCTGTGGTGGAACACAAACAAAAGCTATTGATTGACAAACACTACACTATTGTATTGCTACTACTACTATTACTACCAAACACTATTATACAGCGAAACACACCTGTAGAATGGCTGAGACATGTAGACAGACCTAACAAATCACCAGGACAGAGGCTGATGTATCCAGATCTGTTGCAAATGCAGAAAGAATCAAGTTTAATATATATATATATATATATATATATATATATATATATATATATATATATATATATATATATATATATATATACTTTCATATGTACTGCTTAATTTTATATTTCTTTAAATGTTCAATGTTTGATCTGTTGAAGAGAACAATACTCAACATTCTGTCATTTTAGCACCATAGGTAGAAGGTAATGCTGCAAGAAGCAGAAGCATTTTCATGCATTTCTCAATATTTCTTCTGCCAAGAAGAGTTGTAACCCCCTGGGAGTCACAAGACAGCAATGGTGGGGTCAGGAGATGATTTCCAGAAATCAAATAAAATTTAAAAATGATTAGAAATAGTCTATTTTAGCCATAATTCTCAAAAAAGACAAATAGTAGTTAAATTTAGCATAAAACCATGCAAATAAAAATATGTGTTGTGTGTCTGAAGAAGCCAAGTGCATGTGCGCTTAACACCTTTGGAGATAGTCGGGGTCGTGAGTCTCTGGCACCGTTATTTTGAGGGTCGGGGGGTGAGAATTTTGGGAACCCAAGACCTAAAACATATTTGTGTCATGCAGCGCAAAAGGAGAGCACCAAGCAACATCTTCAGGTGCTCATTTGAGAACCAGACCAAAAAATGTATGTGCACCCCTGGTTCTAACATGTACTTGTAAATTTCCCCACTGTGGGACTAATAAAGGGATATCTTATCTTATCTTACTTTGAGTCCAGATACTGTAAATTCTTTAGGTACACAGCTTATTCAGCTGACAGCCTTTATAAAAATAACTGTATGCATACGCAAAATTTACTAGCCCATTATATAATGTAGAGGCCATTTAATTCTGTTTGCTAATCCAAGCTGGGGAAAAAAATTAATACAGCTGAAAATTCTTTATAAACAGAGTATTCACAGATGTTGTCCATTTCCTCATACAGCGTTTTAAGATGTTGCATCCTCATGTAGTCACATATTCTCACTCAGCGTGCAGATGATGTTGATTAAAGTCACAGAGAGTTCAGTGATTTGGGGCACTTGGCAGGGCAACAGTTACTCTTACACCATGGCAAAATGCAGGCGAGACAGGAAATGGGGCGAGAGGGGATCAGTGATAAAAGCTGAATGAGAAATTATTGCCAGCAGGCAAGTGTAGCATTTTATCTGTGAAGAAATATGCAACCCATCAAGCACTTCTCTGCTGCATGTATTTTGTTGATGCATGCTGTTAATAAGGATATAAACAACTAATATTTCCTGACTCTCTCTGGTTTAAACACCAGTCAGATTGCACTGTGAGCGGGAAAAGAACGGTTCATGATAGGAGGCAGATGTATCTCTCCTCTTTTGTCAGTTTAAATTCTTTAAGTGCAAAATTGTCCGAAACACAGAGGCTCACTGATGTGCAATGTTCCCTTCACATCTGGTGCATATTCCTAGTGTGGGTAACGTTTTATTTGACATCCCATCACAAGCACAATATGACATCATGAACATGAATCAGAGTCTTTATGAATGTCATTTGGTCAGTCATGTCATCATTGATTCAAATTTTTTTTTAAAGGTGACATTTTTTGTGATGTCTTTGTAATGACATCTTGGTATGAACCAAAACAGCATAACTACTATTTTGCATTGTGACAAAATTATGTCAATGAATGAATGAAACATTTTTCTAGACTTCAACTACAGTGGTGCACTTTGGATAATCTCAGAGGCTGCATTTGGCCTTGGTGTCGTGTTCATGGAAGTTAGCAGACTGCTGATAGCTTGTATATCCTGCCCCATCAGTACTGCACGTGAAACTCTCAACAGAGATGAGAGGGAGGCTAGATGATGTTGATGATGATGATATGAGTATATATTTATGGTGACTATCAAAATCTGTAAAATCATTTTCAGTAATCTATTATGTTATGCTTTTATTTGAAGTTGCTCGTGATTTCCATGTTTGCCAATTTGGATCACAGTTTACACTTTATATTTTTATTTTCACTTATATTTAATACTGTTTTTTTTTTAAAATCCTGTATTGTTTAATTGTCACCATAGTTTGGAGCAATCTCTGGCATAAGAATTTCATTCGGGATTAATAAAGTTGCATCTTATCGTATCGTATCGTATCTTAAATCTTATTTTACAGAAGGGGAGAGAAAGAGAGAGAAGTCAGGTCACACTGCGACACCTTAAGAGTTTTGGTCATGTCATGTGTGCTGTGGAAACAAACCATAGTACTGAACCAAAGTGATGAAGATCGATAGACAGAAAAACAGGACATGTCATGTAGCTTGGTTTGTCTGCTTGCTTTTCATTGTTGTAAATAAAACTTCCAACCCTAATAACCTCTCTATTTTAAGTCAAGAAAATTATTCATGACTTAGTTATGATGGTCTCATGACAGTAAAAGTTAAATCAAACAACTCATGATTATTTACTGTAACGCAAGCAGAAAAATCAAAGCATCTCGAGAGCCGCTCATTTGATCTAATTCAAACTTGGCATGTGAGTAGCTGGGGGCCCACGAAAGTGCAGTATCGAATTTGGTGCAATTTGGATATGTAACGCGCTCAATAAATTTAGAATACGCAGGCAAATAGCAAATAGCAAATAGAAGCAGGGACTGGAACTTTAAGTGACATCATCGATCACGACAATGGCGTCTCACCAAAATTGTTGTACCCGGTCCAAAACAGCAAATTCATGAGTTACAGGATAATTCTTCTGGAGAACAAGCTGCAGCTAAAAATCCTCACCCTAGATCATCTTAACTCTGGGAGTATTTTAGACAGAGACTGAACGATGTGATGCTCTGTAATCTCTGCAAACTAAGCATGTCTTCTCACAAAAGTACAACAGCTCTGCGTGAGAACTTGAAGAGAAAACACCGGTGCTCTTTGTGAAAACGTCAGATCACCATTAGTCCGGTTTACTTTTTTAACACGCGGAACATGTTTCTGATAGAAGTAGTCCCTTATTAATTTAGGCAATACAATGTTCAGGTCAGCTTTTGCACCAACATGACATGTAGAGTTTTGCATTGCTAGATAATGCAAGTATATCATGGCTGGTGTGTTGTTGGGGAAGCACAAAGTTTAAAGTTGTTTCTATGAGTCCTTCTCAAGACAGCTGCAACCAGCATTACCACAGCCCAAGCAAATGTCCCATTCCGACCAGGCATGTTTAGAGCATGCTCTGAACTAGTATAGATAATCGAAACACTTGTGTGGTCATAAAATGTAATTGCAAGAAAGTCCCAGAATAAGCATTGAACTTAGATGAATAATATCATTGATTTATTTCTCTGCAGTTAATTTGCTTCTCATGCTCCAGTGTGACTGCATGCTGTAAATTATTGATGCAGTCATTCAGTTCTGGTGTACAGTGACAACTACGATCTATCCCCTGCATCTTGTGATCAAAATCCCTGCCTTTCAAGAAAACATAAAAAGACTTAATGTATTGCACCACTCTGACTGATAATTTAGCAGTGTCACCTGACTGGTGTTCTTTCAGGAACTCCAAATGGCTGACCAAAGAATTTGTCCCCAAACACTTTTCTGTGGCTGTCCAATGCTCCCACATGCTGTACTCGTGTATATGGGTAACAAAGCAGAATACAAATTTCCCTACATGGACTAATATAAAGTTGCATTCTTGACAAAGTAAACACTAATCACATACATAGAGCAGCCTTGTCCACCATCAGCCAAACTTACCAAGCAAAGACACACTGCATGGAGACTGCATAGAGAAATGACTAAGGCCAGGTTGTAATTTAAGAAAGTGATCAGATTTTCAAGACCCAAAGAATTCACAATAATGCATCTCAAGCAAAAGTTCAGCCAGGAAGACTATTCCCTTGCACACTTATGCCAGTTTATTTCTCACACCGTCCTGTCATTCACACCTCTCATGCATGCTCAGCATTCATTTTCCTGTCTTTGTGTAGGGATGTCAATTGGGATGCGAGCTATTCTCATCAACTGGTCACATCAACACAATAGCACATCGTCATTGTTAGCCTTCATCTTGCTGCTGCCATTTTAATGTGATTTCCTCTATAACTCTTGTTCACTCATGCTGCTGCTGTGCCCCCATCCAGCCCCCCATCATTGCCAAGTCTGTGCAGATTCAACTTCATCATTTCATCAGTCTCAGCAGACTCATCAGCCACCATGGTGGGATTCATCCTGCTGCTGCCCAGGGCAGATGGCCTTCAATAACAATCTCCCTGAGGAGTCTATGTGCCAAAGACTTTCTGATCGACTATTTATCAAATATCTGCATAGATGCCCAACATCTATGCTGGATTATTTTACACAACATAATGATATGTGTATTATTAACATCATATCTATATTCCATTTTGTTAATGTCATGGTTATCGTCAATACTGGAATATTGCATCACCCTTAATACATAATGCTGCGGCCTCACTTTTGTAGATCTTGATATCATACACACGTGTGCAAACTGTCATACTTCCGGGTGAAACACATTGAAGGCCTATGAGCTGCTTCTTTGAAGTTTTGCAAGGAGTGCTGTGGAGCCATTTTGCCAGTCAGTCCTGTAACCCATAACAGATCATGATGTTTACCAACTGATGAATGGGCCTGTGTTGGTGACTTTCTGAGCATCCTTGAACTCTGAACACTAACTTCTGGTTTTATGGTGAAAATCAACGGTCACTGCACCACTGTTTGATGAAAACCCACAATACTGACATCAAAGCTTCATCAAAGTGTGAGCTTTTATGACCCAATTTGAGGTCAATATAGTAAACAGGCTTAGTAGGAGTGCATGGAAATATGACATATTACATTTCCTGTCTCCACTAGGTGGTGCTATGACTCTTACGGAATTTATCTATGTGGATATCTTGAGCCTGAAATTTGTACCAGATTGGGCCATGGACAGTGGAGTTCCTACCCCTAGATTTTGGAATCACATATGTGTCATCATTAGTTTGATTTCACTAATGGTGGTTTTCTTCAGGATCTAGCTCTAAAATGTTATGATTTCTTCCATGGTGCATGACTCATCCTTCCACCCAGGTTCATGCTATTCTAACTGAATCCACCCCAGTATTTAATGGGTTCCTTCTTGTAATTTGCCCCGTCATCCTTCCAAGTTTCATGAAAATCTGTCAAGTGCTTCTTGTGTCATCCTGCTAAATGACAGACTAATGCTAACAAAAACCCCTTGGCAGATGTAATCAGGGCAAATGTGGATTGTTAGCCTCATTCAGTTCAAAACCACCACTCTAAGCTATACACTGCATTACCTGAAATAATAGCTGATGGCGCCAATTAGTAGTATTTGTGGTTTCTGTACCGCAGCAAAATAGCACTTCTTTTCTGATGAATGAAGCCAGCTTCCATTTTGTTTTATTATGCTCACTAACGACCAATTAGGGAGTGCACCAGAGAACAAGGACAAATGCTGCCAAAGCCTGCTTTATTGCATATGACTTGAATGCATTGCTAGACGGCATTTGAGTTGTAGGAATTAAAAAGCAGACACACTAGTACCTTCTGTGTGATGAGACAGTAGAGAGTTAGTATGAACACCATTCCTCCGCAGACAGAGGCAGTGATGAAGCCAAGCTTGTACAGGTCCCTGACTGGTTTTCTGTGTGAGGCGTTCACTGAGTTCCTACCATAACTTTCTGTAGAAAAAGACAGATTTTGTGATCCAAGTGAATTCAGATAGCTGTATAAATCATCACAGAACTTTCCAAAACATAGAGATTCCCACCTGTAAAATGTTCCGTGGTTGACTCTGTGGCCATCTCTGTCGTAGAGTCAAAGGTTTCTGTGTATTCATGTTGGCATCTCCAATCAACGGACACGTCACTCATTGTCACCAACTCCCAGTAAAGAGCCAGCACCTCTGAGGTCCTTTGCAGGGCCTCTAACGGAGACCCTCTATAGAGCATCTCAAAACTCTCTGGCTTGTCCTGCAGCGGATTCCAAGGAACACACAGTCCATTAAATATTTTATTTCCTCCCTCTGGGCAGTTTCTTCAAGTTCACCACTCAGAAGCACACACTCACCTCAACCTCTTCATTAATCTGAGGCACACATTTCTGAGAGTAGATGTTGAGGATGAGCGCTCTCAGGGACTGAACATAGCCATCATTGACCGAGCCCCGACTATATTTAAAGTGGGTGGTGAGGAGCTCCAGGATCCAGGGTAAAGCAGCTTTTACAAAGCAACATTTGCTCTGTGGGACATCACACAACAGGGTAGTAAGCAGGAAAGCATGGCACAATTTATGGAAAGTTGGAAAGGTGTTGGTAGGACACAGTCCCATAAACCAAATGTTACCGTACCAAACTTCTCCGTTCTATAAATGTGTAGGTTATCGAGCACCCACTTCTCAACTGGTTATCCATCTGCAGAAGTAACAAAAGGGAATTTTCAGCATGAGCCATGACCTACAATTGAGGCATAGTTTCTAATGTTGTTTGAGCAGCTACTGTATGTTGCTAATGTTGTTTCAGCACATACCAGATGCCTGACTGTCAGCAGGTGCTCCCTGGTGATGGAGTGTCTGCATGGACCAGGGACCTCAGTCACAGTCAGAGGGAAACTCAGGAACATTAGCACACACAGACACTTTACCTGCAACTAATACCATACATGATGTTATTTTTATGTCAACAATACAAGGACATGCACAAGCCGGGCTAAAGTTGCCCAACCCACCCCTTTTGTCCTCTGTGGTTGAGCTATCCCTGTAACCCTAAAATAAATAGTGTTTTTTTTTGTGCGGTTATTGCAAATATATACATAGCCTGTAATTGCTTAAATTAGATCAAACCAAAATAATTGTGGTGCAAAGCAATGCACATTTTTCATTTTTGCCATTTCACAAGGGTTTCATGTGAGTAAATATAAATCTCCACATGCTTCTGAACAATGCGGGGCTTGTCATATTTGCATTGTGTTTTGTAATATTGCTTTGGGCCTATATCATGCCATCCAATGGACCAATCTGAGTAAGCTACGGAGGCTAAGAGGAGCACTGTTTTGTAGAGTTAATTTCAGACTACCAGTAGGCCAGAAGGTGAAGCATTAAGATAGAAATGTCAAGCAACATTTAATGTGATTTGTATTTTCCTCAAAGCTCCAGGACAGAGAGCATGGTAAAGATGACAGATTTTCATCTTATCCCATACAACATCATTTTTGACTGTCCACGGAATCCAGTCTCTTAATGTGCTCATTTTCTCTGATTTTGTAATTGTTATTTTTAATTTGTATGATTTTATGTGGAAATTTTGTGTTGCTGCTATTCCTGGCCAGGTCTCCCTTGTTAAAAGAATCTTCGATCTCAGTATGACATCCCCAGTTAAATAAAGGCAAAATAAAAAAAAACATGTCATGATTGTTTTCTTTACTAAAGCAGAGATTCATTATTGTAATTACCTCCGTCATGAGGTTGTGTTTTCATCCCCATTTTTTCTGTCTGTCTGTTAGTTCAGTGGTTCTCAAATGTTTTCACATCAAGGAGCCCTAAACTTAAAAAAATCATGGATTTTTTTAAATTTTGCTTTTAGATGTTTTCTTTATGATCATAAAGAAAACATCGCAGGCTTGGTGGAGGTATGAGATCTCAGTGTTACCCCCTTGTTTTTCATCACATCTTAAAAAAAGGAAAGAATGACACCTCAAGCGATTCAGGTTCAGGTTCCACTATTTATATTATTTCATTGGTTGCATTTGTACTGTATGTATCTGAGTGAATATGTGTATTTGAGTGCGCAAGATACACACTGGCTTTTTGAAACAACATTTTGCAACATTTGGCATTTCAAAAACATTATTTGATAGAGGGAGGCAAAGGATTTAGGGTGGAACTGAGCCGGTGGCCACCGCTCAGCCTCCGCCTTTGGTGCGCCTGCTCTACCAACACTGCTAAACGGCTGGCCTTTTCATGTATGCAGTGTACTGCTTTGTGTTACACACTTGAAAGCAGAAGTGACATAAGTTGTGCGTCACTCGCAGTACTTTTCCCCCCTGTGTCTTTAGTTTGTTATTTGCTCTGTTTTCCCTTACAGTTGCACATGACATGTCTTGAAACAAGGAATGCCAAATGAGAGTTTACCATGCATCAACACAGTGCGTCATGCTCCTGTTTGTGTTACTGTGGTTTTCACTGCTTGGTGCACTGTATACACAGGGAAACGCCCACCTGGAAATAAGCGCTGGTTTACTCATGCTCTGCAGCTTCCAGACACATTTGTTATTAAACTTGATTCAGCAATATGCTTTCAATGTGCTCCATACCGGACTATGGCAGCACTGGGCTATGACAGTCATGACAACCTATTGTTTCCCTGATACATGATTATCACCACAGATCTACACTGGAGGTGCCACAGCTAGATACAGAAATACACTTCCAATGTGCTCCACACCACATGTGGCATCAGCCAGACCTTCTGGTTTCCTGGACACAGTTATCACCACAGATCTACACTGGAAATGTGTGACCTTTCAACAATAATTTCTTGTCTGCTCAACATGGGGATCTGAAAATAAAATTCAGAATAAGCATGTATTTTTAAACATCTGTGAAGTTGATGGGGGGCTGTTTTCAATAGACTGAATGTCAGAAAGGATTAGGAAATTATCACATTCTGTTTTATTCATGTCTTACAGTGTTACAACTTTTTTGGAATAGGGGTTGTTCTAGTCTTTTCCCATTTTATGAACTATTGCCCCATCCACAAAAAACTACAGTAAATAAGAATAAAGTAAAGATGTAGATTTTCAGCACAAAGTATTTATTTATAGTCAATCACTATTACACATATTCTCAATTCTTGTCATTTATGTGTGTGTGTTTGTGGTTTTTGTGATGTATAGATGATTTTATAACTGCTGGGTCAAAATGACCTTAAACAATCCCTGTACCTTGGTGGTGCACAGCTTAGGTGGATATATAAACAAAGGTAATGTTTCACTTTTTCTGATGTTTGGCTCACTCTCGGAAAAGTCATCAAATTTCAAGTTGAAAAAAGGTTATTGAGGGTTTTTTTTCTCCTCTGTTATACATGGTGGTGGGTCATTTTTCATCCTCATGACAATACAAGGGTTAAATAAAAGGCCACTGTGCCTTGTTGAAACAGTCTAATCAACTATACAGACACACATCTATTACAATAAAATTAAAAGATGTGAATATTAAGCTCAAAACAAGTTACAAGAAATTATATCTACAATAATAATTCATTAATTTGAAACAATTCACAAATTTAGAATTCATGTCTAGTGAGTTAAATGACCATATCATATCAAGGAAGAGCTGCATTGTTTCAAGTTAGAGCAACAGCTCCTCAAACTGTCCTTTCTCATCCTTGCTACAATACATTATTAGTAGATAATGTTTTATTTTAGATTAAGTGTGCTAAAATAGCTAAATGAAAAATGCTCTCAATCACCAGCTCTCCACTATGGCAATGTTAAGGGGAAGTGTGGCATCCGGGCATTAAGTATTTCAATATGAATGCAGTCCACATAGCAGTCTCTCTGATTCAGTTTCCCTCCAAAATAAGGAATATCTTAAGAGATCTTTCCTATGAAGAGCTTAACAAGGGAAACCAAACTAAATTTAAGTGGAATTTCCAACTGATTGTGCCAAAGCAGTTTAACAGAATGCATTTAAATAATTCTCGCAATAAACTTTCTAATGTGTTGAATAAAGCAGATGTACACTCTCCCTCCCAGGACATATGACATATTACAGTTCAGCTTCTTGATCTGTATCATGAAAAAGTAGCAATATTCAGGTAGAATTTGGGCAATCTCCACAGTGCTCTCTGCTGCAACACCACCAGTGATTTATTGTATATTATTGTGCATGACCTCAGGAGAACCTGGCCTGATGTTACATTATTGCCAGCTATATCTTGGAAGCCTGGCATGCATGGGCTCTTCAATTGATGATTCTTGCCATCAAACATCTTTTGGCAAAATAAAATTGGCTTCAGATGGAATTAATCCTTCGACTGAGCATGAAAACATTTTTCTCACACTGCAGGCAAAATGCTTGCACTTGAAGGTTATGCTAATTTTCCTTTTAACTTACTAGACATGTGACTTTGATGCAGTTTTTGCAATAAAAGACAAGACAGATGCAAGCTATAAAATGAAATTGGACAATAACAATTTTTTTTCTCTTCTTTTTGCATGTCGACTTCTGAGACTAATTAACATACAAAGGGCAATAATTGTTTTTCTAAAGGGACGAGAAGTATTTTATTTTGTTGACTGTTCCTCATTTAGCACATGGTTGTTGAAACAGAGACTAAACAGAGATTTTCCACGTATTACAAGATTCTGTGCATGAGCTCAAAGACTGTCGTGTTTGCTACTGGTTGTGACTGGAACACATTTGGTAAATAATGCAATTAATGTAATCTAATAAAACTATTAATGTCAGTGGTATGTGGCAAACACAGGAGCACATGATGCAAATTTTGACTGCCACATGATTTGTTTTCTCCATGCTGTTTATGATGCATTTAGGACAGCAAACTCCACAGTGAAGCCATAAACGTCATGCACAGACTATCATAAGCATGCACTTTTCGTATTGTACTGTTGATGAATTTTGACAGAAATGATAATAGGAAACTTCTTACCTACCTTTGCTTTGCTCTGAATCAGGGTTGACACAAGGATGGTCATCTGGTAAGTGTTTGACAATGGAAAACACCAGATTCCTCTGTCACACACATTGAAGCAAGAAGATCCTTTTCATATATTCAGTTCCAGTCCACAGAAAGGAATTTGCTCTTATGTAAATGTGACACTTTGTCATGTGGTTGTTTTCGTCAGTATATTGCCTGGCGTGCTCCTCCTGCACAGACTGAGTTCAAACTAAGACTGTTTCAGCTGACAGACGGCCCTTTTAAAGACCTCCCACCTCTCCTTTGTGTGACAAGACACAACGCCCCACACATATGCAGATTTGCTCTGACAAAATAGCCTTAGGGTTGCAGATAGACTGCATAATTTAGCTGTGTTCAGTACGTCTAGTTAAATAATAAAAAAAATTAAAAATTGAGGGAAAAAACTTGTGGGAGTCTGAAATGAATAATAATAACATCTGTTCCTCAAAACTCTTTCAACTGAAAGCAATTTTGCATTTAAAACACAAATGAGATATCAGAATAACAGAATGACATTATATAAATTCACCCCCCTCAGAACAATTACACTGGAATTTAATGAGTAAGAAAAAATGTAAGGTGTTCAACACTCAGAAGAAGGGGTCTGCTGAGGGTAATGGACGCAGCAGATGTTTCATGCTGCTCAAGGAATCCTGAACTCTTGGCGCTTTTTTTGTTTAATCAACATCACATTGTGATAAAAGAAAGAATACAGACTTATGTGGACAGTGGGTGGGTGCTACAATTTTTAAGACCTGACCTTAGCCTGCAGAGAGACATGCACATAAACCTCTTAATGAGCTGCTTTTGACAGGGAGTTCTTAAAAACAGATCAGAATACTCTGTGAAGGGTTAAAAAAAGCATTTGGCCTGGGATTCATTAACACAGGAATTGAATTTCTAAACTTGAATTATGAACACATTTCTACAATCATACCCCTAACACCATATACTCATGTATGTGATTAATCCATTGCTGTCATACAGTGAAATGTACTGTTCGTGTTGCTAAGAGCTCAATCAGTAGTAAGAAGTGACTAAGTACATTGAGTCAGGCTAGTCATGCTTTTGTGCTACTTTTGGGTACTTTTGACCACACTGAATGTACCAGACAGCTGCATTTAATTGCTTTGTAAATTAACCTTTAAAATACTAAAAGATTATGATACAAGATGTCCAACGCAGTTGAAAGTAATTCAAATCAGCTCCACCTCGAAACAGAGCTGGGAATAAGTCACAGGGCAAAATAGTACTGCACCAAACCGTATGTAACTGAATAAAAAAATTAAATAAAGAAATAATACATTTGATATATGGGCGCCTTCCAAGACACTCAAGGACACCATACAAAAACACAAAATAAAATCAAACATTCTGTACAAAAAATAAATGAATAAATAACAATGTATAAAAAAAGTAATAAATCAAGATATAGGATTAAATAGAATAGAATAGAAGGTTACAGGTTTAAGATCAGTCTTACGAGGTGTGTTTGAGGTGTGATTTAAAGGAATGAAGAGAGTCAATATTTCTGGTGCTTTGTGGGAGGGAGTTCCAGAAGCAAAGGGGCACGGCTGAAGGCTCTAAACCCCATGGTGGTCAGTTGGGCAGGCGGTACAGTTTGATAGAGGAGGAGAATCTGAGGGGGGGAAAGGGTGAGCAGATGTTAAGGAGATCTGAGCGATACAGAGGAGCCAAATTGTGAATAATCTTTAATGTGAGGAGCAGAATCCTAAAAATGAATGGTGTCTGTAATAAAACCAAGCATATAAAAGATTAAAAAAACGTAGCTAAAAAACATTACTGACATTATATCAAGACATGAAAAGATAATGTACTGAAAGGAGGCCTTCAGTGGTTTTAGTGTGCCACTCAATACTAACATTAGTAATCATTACATCACAAAATATAAAATTTATGAGGCTACTATCATATGTGAAGTCTGGACCAATCACAACAGACCATTTTACTGTATGTAGACCCAGGCCCATGCAGGCACATTATGGTATGGAGGTGGATCAGCAGCAGATGTCATGTGTAGAAAGATCCAGCTGTGGTCTCACACAGTACCACAGCACCACACAGTACTACAGCACTTCATAACAGTTCTTTCCCTAACCCTTATCAAGCACTTTTGGTGCCTCACCATTTGTAGACCCTTTGTAGGGGTGCTCATGCACACCTACATTTCATTCCATTATTATTAGAAAATAACAATAATAATATATTATGATCATTAAATAATTTTCTGAAAACATTTTAGCCCTATAATATTAGATTGTCAGAATCAAGACAAATAATTACAGGTTAAATGGCTTTATTTAAATAGGTTTAATGTTCAGTATTCTGTATTTCATCCTTTGGAAGAACCAGTTTTTGTCTAAGGGTGTTACTGGGTTTAAAGTCCACCAGGATGTTGTGCTTGGATAAAATCTTTCTTGGTTTCTAAACATCTTTCTCAGAGGATAACTCACCAAAACACAAGCTGAGCAATGTTGTATATGCAGCTCAATGCAGCGAGGAGAGCCCTAGGCGAAACCGAAGAAACTCTCCACAAGTGCATGGCACAACACAGGAGAGCCAGCTCTTCATGTCAGGGCTGAGCAGTCCACCTGTATCTAAAGGACAAGGGACACTCGTCTGAAGACAACAATGTGCACATTCTGGACAGAGATGACAGATGGTTTAAGAGAGGAGTAAAGGAAGCCATCTATGTCAAACTGGAATGCCATCTCTAAAGTGGGGTGGGGGTCTACATCACCACCCATCACCCACATCTCAGTCGTAGCATCTCTCCCCAGACAGTTTCATGACCATTCACATTTTGAGTCAAGTCAATAGATAATATTTCTCACATGATTCTCCAGTAGTTATATAAACCACTTAAGCCCTCAATGACCTTAAAAACCCACAATAGTTCCAGATGGCTCTACTGTAAACGTGTGACCTCAATATACTAACAACCTCAGAGGATTTTAAGTACCTGAAACTCCTCATCAGGCAGAGCTTGACATCTTAAACAGAAGCCAAGTTGCTCCTGATTCAACCTTTGAGAATTACCGTGACCTGGATGAATGAGAATCTGCACTAAACTTCCAGCTGTGTAGAACGTGGGCATATGAGGTCAGACGGATGATGAGTTCAATTCAGAGCTGTTAATGCATTTTCCATAGACAGCAAAAGAGGACAAGACTGGAAGTAGAGCTGAAAACTCCTGGCTGATCTTAGCGTCTCTGTGTCGCCTTGAAATCATATAAACCGTTTGTGTTGAGACAAGCTTATTAGTTGACAGTGCGCCACTCTCTCTGGTGAAAGTCAATCTAGCTCACCCAGCAGTTGAGCTCTCTCTCTCTGAAATCAACTTGAACAGATATAGTCCAGCGATATCATTCAAACAAAACGGTATTTCCTTAAATACAATTAAAATGTCAGCGTTCTAAACGAATGCACATTCATTCATGCTCTACACAATCCACAGGATAAAAAAGCTCATTATAGAGATTCTTCGTTTTATTTCCACATAATTTGAGCGAACGTTTGCTGCTTGTAATAAATACAAATGATGGTACCTAAGATATCTCTGCATTAGGTCAACTCAGTATTTCTGATTAAATTGAATGTTAGATTTTACAGTGTACATGGAATATTTTGGAAATGTGTGTGATCAGATTTTCAGTTGAGCACATGATCACATCGAGAGGAGTCACAGGAAATAACTTGCTGTTGTAATTTCTTATGTTGCTTGGGGCCATAATAGTATTTTTTGAATAACAAGAATGTGCAGAAAAAACTACAGGGCTTTGAGTTATTCATAAATCAATGTCTTCACAATTCACAAACTGCAGACACCTACATTAAATAAAGTCTTCACACTTTGGCTTTGTGTGTATTAAACAAACATTATATTATCATGTTAATATGTGAGTTTCAGAGGTGTTTGTAGGGAGAGTTTGTGAGATTCAGACAAAAACAGGCTACCTAACCATCTGCGAGCTTCAGCTTAACATTTAACAGACAAATATGAGACTGGTATCAATCATCTTATCCAACTCTTGGCAAGAATGTGAACAACTGAATAAACTCAAAATGAATGAACTATTCCTCGAATATGTGATGCATACTATGAATGTATTTTTCCTGGAACTTTAGCCTTGTATGTAAGGCTGGACAATATGGCAAAAACATATCATGATGATTTTTTCCATGTTGATCAATGTTGCTATTTATTATGGTCTATAATTTGCTGCCAATTTGAAGAGTACTGACCGATCATACTGTGTACCTTTTAATACTGCAAAGGGTAACTTCGCTGTGTACTGTGTACTGTGTACTGTGCTCTAAGCTGCTGTCCACTGTGTATGTAGATTAGGTTGTTAGATCAAGAAAAAGAAAAGGTTCAAAGTTTAACATTCCAATCAACAACCCCCCCTTTTATTTTTTATTTTGATAAGATCTGCCACCACTTTGTCTTATGATAAAATTTGTTATAAATCATAGGTTAGAATGGTTTCAGTGGCCGAATGGTAAACTGTGCTGTTTTCTTTCCAAACCAGACAATTCATGGATGTGAGTGCAAGGAAGCATGGCAACCTCACTGTCACATTTTTGTAGCATGAGAGGACATTCCCGTATGATTCAGAGAAAATGGGACAAAAAGATGTGACAAGAATGTCTGATGAATATGTGCTTTTATTGTTTCGTTATCTTTGTGTCTCTTCTGCCTGCTAAGCAAGCAGAAACAACTTTGTAGAGTCACGATTCAAAATCATCGTAAAGGGGCATGTTTACACCTAAAGTGGTTTGTAGTTACCTGATTTTAATAAAAGGCTTTACTTTTTAACAAACAGGGTTTTCATCTCTAATCTATGATTTCCCTGGTGACAAAATTAATTGATTATATGTCACAGTCTGGAGCCATATATTGATCCAGATCCTTTGTTTTCTCGTGAGATTATTGCAGTTTCTTTTTTGTCATGTTTCTTTGCTTGTGAACTACTTGTACCTCCTGTTTGCCTGCTTACCTGTGTCTAGCTTATTTTCATCTTCTACTGGTCAGCCATTTCTCTTGCTTCCTAGCTGCAAACCTTCATCCCAGTTTGCTAAACTCAAGCTGGCATCCCCAGTCTACTGTCCTTCAACCCTGCCTGTCAACAAACAGCCTTCCCTCTTACCCATCCTCAACCTGCTTTCACTCCAGCCTTCCAACCTGCTAGCTTCTAGCCTATTAGCTTTCAGTCTACGTCTCAACCTGCCAATCCTGAATACGCTAGCTCATTACCCACCTGTCCTGATCTTGCAAAGGCCAACTAGCCCTCCCAGATCATTACTCACCCGCTGCCTTCTCTGTGCTCCAGTTATCAGCCTTCTGTATCGCTGATGTAATGCAGAACTATCACTGCAATTACTCAAACTCATCTTTATATATCATTTAACATGCAAACATGACATGCAAACTTGCAATGCAATGCAAGTGCTTCACAGAGCAATAATAGAGCAGCACAGACAAAATAAATAGTAAAAACAAACAATAAAAGAGATCTTTGGAAAACAACACACAAATAAAAGATTGCACAAAAATCAGAACAAGAACACAGTAAAAATAAAATAACTAACGTCAATAAAATTACAGTTAAAACAAATTAAAACGTAAAGTCAATGTCAAGGAACATTAAGTAAGTAGTATAATTAAATATATATATATATGTGAGTGTGTGTGTGTGTCTGTGAGATAGGCTGGTGCCTGGCCATTCAGTAATTTATAAAAGCAACAGGAAAAACTTAAAAACTATTCTTAGACTGATAGGCAGCCAATGTACTTAACCTCCTAAGACCCAAATTCTTATTTGGTATGCATTTTTAATTTAACCGTTAAGCAGAATTAAGTATTATGGTATAGACAACCCAAAATGTGATGTCCACGCATGTGGACGCCAGGCCTTTGGAGGTTAATGTAAGACTTTAAAATAGGTGTGATGTGTGCGCTCTATCTGGCCTTCATCAGTACGCGAGCTGTGTTTTGAATGAGTCCTAAGTGGACAACCATCTGAGCCTGGAGTTTATTAAGGCATGCATTAAGTTTTCTGTGTCATCCTGAGAGAGAAACAAGATTTACCTTGGTAATGTTTCGGAGATGACAGAATGACACTTGGGTAACACTTTTAATATGTGCTTCAGACCTGAGGTCAGAATCCATGATAAACCCAGAGCTTTCGACCTGGTCTTTTATAAACCTCTAGTGACTCAAGGTACACAGACAATAGCTCTCACTCTCTCTCTGGGCTTTTTTCCCAAATGTAATGATCTCAGTCTTGTCTTGATTTAACTGTAGAAAGTATGACATATATATGTTTATGTCATGCAGACATTGCACAAGAGTAGTATATTAAATACACTTTTTTTCCCATGTGCACACATGTGCTCATGTGAATGTTGTGTGTGTGTGTGTGTGTGTGTGTGTGTGTGTGCTGCCTTTGGAGTGTTGTTCTATGCGTGTATATCTTAGTGTGTGTCTGTGTGTTTTGTTAAACAGGGAGGGGTGTTAGGAAACTCCCATCCTTCCTGTCTCTCTCATACGTCCTCGTGTTTACTAAATTTTGTCATGGAAGTTTTATTGAATTCTAGCTTTTGGGCTAATAAAAAACCATTAGGCTTTAATTATCACATGATGGAGATATTTTGCAGACACGTAATTCCTAAAATGATCTCACAGTGAAGTTTTCAATGTGTGTGTTGTAAATGGGGTGTCAAGAAAGCTCCCCATCCTTAATTTATGTTTCATCCTTCTTCCCTTCAAATGTGTGACCAGGTAAAACATGCTTTGACTTTTACACAAAAACCGTTTCACCCAAAACAGACACCTTTTGTTGTGTTTTGGCCGTCTGTTTACACCAGTGCAGGGTTTTTTGGGGACTGAAAATGCAAACTTTGGAAAACAGGCTCCAGAGTGGAAACTTTTCAAAACGCCATCCAACTGTTGTTGCGTAAACACGCAAAACGCAACTCCACTGAAAGCGATGATGACACAGCCACGCTTCGTCGATGCCTATTACAGTTCCTGTCAGCCTTGCGTACACAGAAAGGAGAGAGCCCTCTATGGCCAAAACAACAACAAAAAACAATGTCGGACTGATTTGCTAGAACCACCACTGTGATCTTATTCTGTTGTGTTGAATTTGAAATGTTATACCACCAACAACAGACTTGGCATACATACACCGTGTGAACACAGAACGTTTTTCTTGAGAAAACTTCAATTTTCAGCAAAAATGCTGTAATGTAAATGGGGCCTTTTATTCCTATGTGTTTTTTAAGTTTGCATTTTCATTAGTTTCAGAAAATCTACATCGGAGGAGCATTATGAAACTAAACAGAGTCTGCAGCACAAACAAAACCAGACAGTCCGATGTTGTATTTTTGTTGTTGTTCTGGCCATAGTAGGCTGTTTGCTGTCTGTGTATGCAAATAAGGCTGGCAGGAACCGTAATAGGCATTCACGATGCGTTTTGCCCATTTATATGACAATTGTAGGGTGGCGTTTTGAAAAGTTTCCACACCGGAGCCCATTTTCAAAAGTTTGCGGCTTCAGTCCTAGAAAACGCCATTTTCTTATAAACGGATGGCCAAAACGCAACAAAAGGTGTCCGTTTTTGGATGAAATGTTCCCCAATCCCAAAACACTTCAAATTAAGGAGAATGCCATATTAAAAAGTCAATGCAAAGAGCACAGTACTGACTTAGCTGAATGTATAAAGTGGGCAGGAGGGATGTATGATTTGAATGTTACAGAGGGAAGAAAATTTAACAGGCTTGAAATCAGACACCATGTAGACTTTCATAGTATCAGGATGGATGATCTGAGGACTGCATCAGCAACCCTAAGGCATAAATTAACTGATAGTTAATTGAGAGGTCAGTGTTTAATACTGCATATTCATCACTGTACAGTGACTATACTGCCAAAATGTTTCTGAATGAAATTGAGCAAGTAAAGCAAAGCAATGACAAATTGCTTATCAACTTTGTTGTTCACAGCACCTTCAAACAAACGAGGGGATGCGAGGTGCAAATTAGGAAACATACCATATGATCAGAATATTCGAAAGACACAGATATGTCTTTATGTGCCTTCCAACACAGATGATAATATGCTTCTCCATGTGTTTGGCACACCACATGTACCGACATGTCTGTGAATGAATTTCAAGAGCAGGTGCAAGAACTCCAAGCAAATGTAGGCTTTCATTCTACCACAAATTTTCACGAGACAAAACTGAGAAACATATGGATGTTAAATTTCCACCACACTGATGGTGGAAATCAAGAATTATTTTCGTACAGATGGAGATATACTCTGAAACAATATATCTCCATTTGTACAAAATCACTGCTACACAAATGTAAAAACGTTCATAATATTTGCCTCTGACTGCCATATGCCAATATGACTGCCACAAACAACAAGATCTGACATCCATACGTTCCCCAGACTGTTTGCAAATTTGCAGATCCGATTTTTGTTTTACAAAACAGGACAGTGGTTGTATGTAGGCAATAAGTTGCAGACAAAATGCTGTGGGTCAAATGTAAGAAAAATAAATGTGTTTCATCAAAATAGTGAGGATCCGAATGCAGACACAAAAAGTGAAGACAGAGAATTTGTAGTTCAGTGATTTTGTACACCAAAAATTCAAGCTCCACAGGAAAACAGAGTAAAAAAGTCCAATAACAGAAAATCCGACGAGGCAAACATCCGGAGGCAAAGCAAAAAACTAAATCAGAGGCGAACTTCATACACAGAGAAAAACTATTGGAGTCCAAAGAGCACAAAGGAAACATGAGGGCAAAATGCTAAAATGAGCGATGAGGAATACATCCACACGACACGACGAACTGGCAGCTCAAAATGTAAAACACAGACTGAATACACAGAGAGATGAGACAGGATTGGGAACAGGTGGCACAGAGAGGAGGAGACAATCAGAGACGGGTGGAAACAATGAGACAATCACACACAGAGGGAAAAATGGAGAGAGGATAAAAAGGGGAAGACAACAGAAAGACGCAATGATGAACAAACATGAGACAGGGCAAACATAGACACAGAGGGAGAGGGAAAGCTGAAATCAAGCAAAAATTCTACTGACCAACTGGCATCATTACATCACTAAACTCATGTCGATAGAGGCATGCATGCTAACAAAACAGTGTTTAAAACATTAAGATTAACAGTTTCTGGAGCAGCACTAAACCTGAATACCTGTAAAAAAAAATTTTTAAAAAGCTAACGTTAGTTGTCTAGATACTGCAATGATGCACCGAGCGACGTAGCTAATGCTATAATGTGTCATGGTCAGGTTGCACTGAACAATGATGTTGCAATCTCATTTTCCTTCTTTGTAAGTGAAATAATGTTTGATATAAGTGTACCAAGTTGAACCCTTCAAACACACAGACTCGGGTGTCATATGCCACCAAAAGGAGGAAATATGTCAAGATGCTGCACTGTAATGCACAAATCAGCCTTAAAACAACAATATAACTATAGCTATTTGGCCAGAGACAGCAGATTCACACACACAACTAGAGATTTTTGTTATAAAGAAAATGCCGATAATACATATTTGAAATGGCAGTAAACTAATATGACCAGATGGTCATCGTAATTTTTTAACAAAAAAAATACATTTGTGGGTTGTTGTTTTTTTGGTTGCCTCTGAAATATTTGCCACTATCTTTCCAATGATTCACAAAGCATTGTGGCTGATATCTCCTGCCCCCCGTTTGAAGTGTGCCTCTGAAAACCCTCCGTTTGGAGGGCCATATAGCCCCCACACTTTGCCCTTCTCCTCTGTCTCTGCAAGAAACGGGACACACTACATGGATTTCATTGAATAACTAGAAAGCACTCGGAGAGCGCAGACCTCCGCCAAAGCTGCTGAGTTTCCCCATGTTGGCATTTCACTCCAAAGCAAGAGTCCCATGATGTAAACCTCTGAATTAAGTCATTAGAAAGTTTGACAGGAAAAATGAAAACAATAATAGAGTACCATCAGTAGGCTATTTGAAGGGGGATGAGGGGAGAGTAGTCGTGGAGAGGGTACGAACAATGAGCAATTAGCGAGGCCATTATTATTACTAGACCTTGTGCGATGTGACAGTGTCTATGCGTGTGTTTTCATTTTGATAATAATTTGCACTACATGATATGCACATTACACCCAAAGTCAGCTGGGATAGGCTCCAGCCCCCTGCGACCCTACACAGGATAAGCGGTTACAGAAAATGAATGAATGAATGATATGAACAATTTATGTACACCCTGTTAGTGCCATTGACTGCTGAAAAAATAAAGCATTTCATTTTGATAATATTTTCATGCATTTGGATTTGACGGTGTGTATGTTATGGCTGGACATAAGGGGGAGTTCAAGCCATCCTCAGGAGCACCTTTAAAAATGCAATCTACGTGCATTGTCACTCTCATAGACCGAATCTCGTCCTGGTAGCTCTGGCACGGACATCAGCTGACGCGTCAACTTTCTTTGATGCAGGAAAACTTTTCCATCAGAATCGGAGCTTTCAGTTTTTCTACAACACGTTGCAAGGAAGAGGACAAGAGGAGAGAGTTTCAAAACTCTGATGGACGTGATGGACATACTGATCAAAATTACTCACAAAGAACAAGTCAGGGGTCTGCAAGAGTTTCTGGCTGGGGTGTTTAGTCTGACAGCTGTAAGAAATCTCCTCCTGATACTTGTATAAAGCCCTACTAAGCAGATGGAGAACGGCTGTTTTAACACTCTCTAGGAAGAGCTTTGACAGAACACCAAGTTGCTCTGATCACATCTGTGGAACATATTTCACTTCCCTCTTGTAAAATGGCAGGGGGTGGAGGTGTCTGGACAAACAGAGATGGAGGAGATGGAGAAGCTGTAGGTGTCCAGGCAACAGAGATGGAGGAGGTGGGGTTCTAATAGAGGACGAAAGGTCTCGAGCTACACTGGATGTGCTCTGAAAAATTATACCTAATATTAGAAAGGAAAAATACACAATCAAATAAGTTTAGACACACATACATAATGTGAGTGTGTGCATTCTACAGCCACTTAGAATAAAAAACAAACATATTTAACCTACTAGCAGTCTGCATGTTCCATGATTTTCGGCCTGGAAAGAAGGAGGCCAGTTTGCACATCAGTTTATATGATTAAAAAATAAGCGGTAATTCTTTCTCTTTTGATAGCTTTGTCAATGTCATTAAATACCCTTTGCAGAGACATCCAACCACACCACTGGATAAAGGGAACCTTTTTAAACCATTATTTAGATTCTTGAAGAGTGCAAGGCTATGGGTGTAGTCTCCATTCTTCATGGCTTCTGGTCACAACCATTCTCTCCCTAGCTTCACAAACACCGAGAAAAATAGATCCATCTGAAGGCCTGATGAAAAGATCCACTTCAGTATGTCTTTTTTTTTTTTTTTTTTAACCTGTCCTGTCTGGCAACCTTGGCATGCAGTATAAAGATCTGGGTGCCTTACACGGCCAGACAGAGTCTATCATACGTCTATCGTACTCCTGTTGCATAATCTGCATTTTATTTATTATTAAATTAGATGAGGCAACTGGAATGGGGACGATGGGGAGACAGTGGAAAGAAAGGGAGCATGACATTATTTTCAAACATGTTTGATTTTTAGATGTTTAAAATCTGGAAGAGTTCAAATCTGGATGATTGCATCAGTACTGTAGTGCGAGTCTGGCTTAAGGCATTGTTACTCAGTAAAACATGAGTGCTGCGAGGAGATTTTGGTTAAAGCGCAGTCTCAAGAGGGAGAGAGGTTAGTGGAGCGAGATAATTATAACAGGTGTTGTCAAACATCATCATCTGAGCCATCACTGAGAGAAACCACACACACTGGTAGCAAGAGTTCACTGTTACAATGAGAAACATCAACAACTCTGTTCAAACATTTATGGATGCAAAGTGGCACAGAAATTTAATAAAACATGCACAAAAGGCATTTACCTTGTCACACCTACTTCAAATTTTCAAATTTCAGATCAAAGTCTTGGGTTTGGTGTTTTCAAAGCTAAGTCTCTGTCTCAACCCTATAGGGTTAGTCACCACGAAATAAGATAACCTATACTTTATTGTCCTCATGGGGAAATTGTTTCTCTGCATTTGATGCTTCCCGGAGAAGTCGGCAGCCCTTACACTGCCCGGGGAGCAAATTTGGGTTCGGTATCTTGCTCAAGATACTGCATAGGACGGGGGTCGAAGCACCAACATAACCGATTTAAATGGACGACAACTCTACCTCCTGAGCTACAGCTTAGTAAGTGATAATCGTGCAGTCGTCTTCCCTTCACTCCCCATATTTACAGGGCCCCATCCCAGACAATAGTTCTAATATCCCTGAGAACAAGCTTTATTGCCTTGTAAACGCATCAATACGTGCTTTGTTCAAACAAGACAGCAACATTTCCAACAGTCACCAATTCTCCAACATGGTAATAACAAATCTATAACTCACTGAGTTAGAATGTCAAAATATGACCGGCTCCAGATGCTGTCTTACCCAGCTGACTCTTTCTGCCTCTCAGTTGCCTGCTGAGCGGCGGTTCTCACTCATTCTTCTGAAGCAGACCTTCAAATTGACCAAATGAAATAATGAAAATATCTCCTCAAAACACCAAACAGGAATGTGTTCAGCCAGTTGTCAAGACAATTGCAGAATCGTAGCTGGTGGCCGACCTGACAGGTGGCACCTGTGTCAAGTTGATGGCAACAAAAGAAACCTGGAAATACGGTAACATTTTAAAAACTGATATGACTTAACTTGCTTGCTTGAAAACATAACTAAAATAGCTGCTTACTTGAATCGCAAAACTAGCATTTTATGTCACTTTTAAGGCAAAAAAGTAAGTCATTTAAGGTTAATAAAGGAAGGCATTACCCACCGGTTACATCATTTTTGTTGTTGTAACACTAGCATTTGGAAACTGAAGACACCAATTCTTGAATCTTTTCGGAGTAAAATTCTGTCTCATTCTTGCTTGATATTTAATCTCCTTTACTTAAAAATCTGGGCTACCCTGTTCTATTTTCAACTTCATAATGCACCACACATGTTTATTGGGAGATATGTCAAGATTTTAAAAACTATTTGAAATGTGGTCACCACACATTTCCGCTATGGGCTTGGTCTTCGAAAAGCTCACATTCTCTGAATCTTGATGGAATCATGGATTTTAGATTTTTTTTTGGCTGCCCCTGTTCCAACCTGTTTTAGATATGTCTGTTGTATCTGCCAAAGCAATGTGTTATACATTTCAGCCTTAACTTCCTTATAGTGAAGGAATGCATTCAACAGACTTCAAAGGAAGTGATACAGTCCTGAATGAATCCAAGATTTTGAACCCCTGTAAACAAGTTTATTCATGTTATTCATTTGTGCAATACACATATGGGTTTCCACAGTTGCTACATGATCTTAATCATCAGAATCATAAACAGGAATTTTACATTTACTGGTAGATTAAAAAACACATGTTTAGTAGGTGTTCAGTGCCATTGGTACAAAATAGTATATAATAGGAATGCAGGATTTACAAGAAGATTGGAGAATGATACTCCTTAATGTGCATTCTTGTTTACCATTTTATAAAACAGATGTGATCGTGAGTTATCGTGACAAGCAGCTGAAGGGAGGACCGCACAAGAACTGCAGTAGATGACAGCAAAGATATAGAAAAAGAAACTAGAGAAATGGGCCAAAGTTTAACTTCCTGTCAGACTGCTGTAGCAAATCCAATGCGATTATTGTGACGGTCAAACTCTGTGTAGTAGCGGGCAATGAAGTTGGCTCCCAAAATCCATATGGGACCTATAGGGGGTGGGACATCCAAGCCCCTGAATGTGACGGTGCAGACATCTCCTTCAATCTGTGATTGCTGGAGCCACAAAAAAAGAGTCAAATGTGCATTAAATAAACGCTTATTATTTCATATCCTAAAATAAAATGCAAATGAAAGTCGTGATTCTTCTTGTTTTGTTCCGGGACAGTTAAGACATTATATTTATTACTGGTACACAAAGACCCCTGGTAAATTCCACCATATGTGGCTTTGCACAACTCCAACCTGAGCAGCTCTAGTCAGCCTCATAACTGAAACACTTGTGTGGATGTGCAAGGCCTTAAATCTCTAAAAATACATCATGTGTCCTGAGATGATCACATGGTTTGGTTGTAAAATCAAATTTACTTGTAATAGCAGCTGAAAAATAGATGTAGTACAACATTTCAAGCTGAAATGTGGTGGAGAAGAGGTAAGGCTGTTCTTAAGTAAAACAAGTCCATAGATTGACACTGTATAGGTCTTTGTTCATATTTTATTGATTCAGAATGCATCCTGCTGCTTACCCATAGGATATAATCCTCCTGAGTAAGTGAGTATTCCTGGCCACCCAGGTGGAAAGTAACACTGGGCAACGTCTTCACAGTGTCACAGTTGACTTTGTACTAATAAACAACACAAAGACAGACGGTGATCGGTGAACAGAAAATCATTTTTCCATTCAAATGTTAATTGTGAGAAAACCACGTTGCGTGTGTAAAAACTTACTCCTCTTTCATCCTGCTGGGCTCCGATGGTTTTCATCAGCACGGACACAGAGGAGGCCGGGCCTGTGATGTAGGAGGAGCCTGTGTCGATCACAGCTGTGCAGCCTTCTGCACAAAACAGCATCTCCGTCCCCACAGAAACACTAGAATAAAGAGAGAAGGAAGCTGTTGGAAATGACAGACCTTTTGCTGACCTTATGATAGACCCCCCTACACACAATGAACCTGTATCTGTATGAAACACAGATCTTACCCTTTCATGATGATTTCCCATTTACCAGTCTCCCTGGTGTCCATATAATTAAAGTTTCCAGAGTAGTAGTTTGGGTCTGTGCCACCGAGAACCAGCTCTCCACCTGGGGAGTGTTTTGGGTCCCTGAAAACAATACATCATTTTGGTGAATTTAATGAATGGCTCCCCCCTTCAGTTTAATCCATGACCTCACAATGCTAATGATTCTTTAGGAAAAAAGACTGTTTTTTTTAAACTGGGTTCTTCACAGCATAGCTGAGCATTATATATATTTTTCTTTTAGATTTTCTCAACAAAAAAAAATGAATTAAACAAATTAAATGAAAGCCCTCTAGCCTCTCCTGGATCCAAAGTGAATTTGTTTTTCCTCACTTTTTTTCTTCTTCAGCTCTACAGTTAAGATTTAACAATAACCAGATGTTTGCACAAGATAATAAGACATTTCATCCACTCATTTCTAAAACTAAAGTCTTGGCAGTAGCAGTAGCAACATTCTAATTGTAAAAAATTCCTTCATGCATTTGTTCCAATTATCATGCAACCTTAATTCTTTTCATCTGATGAAGTGATTTCATACAAAGTGGGATGGAAGCTGGAGTGTGTCAGCTCATTTGAGCCCACCTGCTGTAGTAGACAGAGAACACCTCTTCCTTGAGGATATGCTGAGACATGATGCGATCAAACACCGGAGTGATGCCGTCGATGGCCACTTTTGGGTAACCCATCCCCATGACTCCATCAAACTTGGCAAAGATGAAGGGCATGGCAGACAGAGAGGTGGCCTCGGCAAACACCTGGACCACAGGAATACCACCAACCTGCAGGAAAAACAAACAAGCTGAAGGTCAAAAGATGTTAAGTGTAAGAAGATAATCTTTATTTTTATACTCGGAGGGGACTTTGAACTCACCACGACAACGTCCTCGCTCAGAAATCCCCTGACATGTCCAGAGGCATACTGGATTGAAAATCCTGTTCCGTTCTCTACATGAGTCCACGACTTGGAGGCGTCATACCTATTGTGAGTAACTAAAAGTTCAAAATGTATTTAAGTCATGTAGTTTATTTGGATAATAATGGTTCATCACTATGACTTCATTTGTCGTTGTTTTCACATTCAGTGGGTTTATACATCAGTTATTGTAGTAAATGTTTTTTTTTTCTGGCTTGTGTGTGTGGACACTTACGACAGGCAGTAGAAAAAGGAGAACAGCCTTGCGAGGGCACCCACAGGTTTGCTGAGCCAGTGTCAAACACCACATTGAACACCTGGGCCGGGGATCCGATGCTGATTTCCCCAAAGTATTGAGCCTGTTAGGAATTAACAGTAAAAATCTAAATTTATTCTTCAATTTCTGACTTTCCACAAGCAGCTGAATCTTACCACTTTGATGCTGTTGGAATATTTATTTGAAAGCTATTTTAATATGGCAGCGAGCTACATACTGACTCATACTGATCCTAATTCAAATGCAACTGAATCCTCTGTTTTACTCTTGAAGATGATGACATGTGTGACTGGGACATGTCTGTTTTTCAGCTTTTCTTAGCTTTTGTCTTTAACACAGCCTATTCATTACACAGATTTCCCACTTCCTACGATTCATACTGTCAGAAGATTTGGCTTTTGAAAATTCCTTTAACTGTGTGTAATACACTAAATTGTCTTACATCTAAGTAGTTGGTGAGAGGTGTGGGAACAGTCCCATTGTTTGTGTCATCTGTGCTGCTCTGGGCCATCTCAATCAACACCTGCTCTACAGAAACACCCATCTCCCTCAGTGTCTCTCTGATAGACGGCATCTTCCGTAGGCTGATTCTGGAATCACAATAGAAGTGAGGGAAAATTTATCTTCAAGCATAATACAAAGATCATCTGTGTATCAGACGAGATGAAAGAAAGAGGCCTTTCAAGTATATTGTCTATGCTCTGTGTCGGATAAATTTGACTGTGCAAAAAAAAAAAAAAAAAAATCAAAGTCAACGCTGGAAACATCAGCTCTTGTAATGAACCAAAAACACGTTGTTCTTCTCTCTACACGATATTTAAAACATGTTTCATCGAGCAAGCTAGTCAGATATAAGAAGGGATCATTTTCTTACCTTCTCAAGGCATGACTCGAGGTCATTGACAGAGCGATTAAGCACATCCAGTAAGTCAGCAGTGGTGCCATGGCGACTTCTCTGATAACGGGCAGTTTTGTGAATATATTCCAATTTATTGGTACCAAGAGTTTATTGAATCTGAGTTTCTGAAAGCTGCAACTCTCTGTCTGTGCTGCCTGGTGCCTGAACTCTTTTTATACTGTACCATGTCCTCTTCACCATGCTCTCACCCACGGGCCACTGACTTTGGCTGGGAGCTTTCCCGGAGGTGACCACTTGAAAACAAGCTCTCCATCCCACCTCCCACCCACCCCATTCACCCTTCTGCCTTGGTCACACAACCCGTCCTGTGATAAACTGGCCTCAGTGAGATGTCTGATCTCTGACCTTTTAAAAAACACTGGAGACAGAAAGCAGGGATGCAGAGCTCCTGGCACTGCTGACGTCGGTAGGACGGACAGTTTGTCTCCTGGTCTGTGAGAGTGAGTACGTTTATTTTGGTTTTTGGGCCCATAAAAACACAGAGGTAGACATATACATAGACGCAACAGAATTTCTTAGGTGAGTGGCTTCTTTAACAAATTTGGTACAATGAAGTAGTACACAATAATTATTACTGTTGACCAATTTATGATAGTTTCTTAAGGGGTGATATATTAGAATTATACACAGTTATATATTATCTTCTCATTGAATTGTATGTGGAATAAAAAAAGAGAAATGTAGCTCATCTACACAGACTTTACATACTTTACACATATTTGCATTTGTACATCTGACATTACATAATAGCTTCAGACATAGCATCCTTCTGTACTCCTTCAATTGTATATGCAATACATAATATTCAACTCAACTGACTTAATTTCATTATCGTATGGCATATGAGAGAACTGAGCAATTTAACTTGTTTTACTGTTTTACATTGCTTACTAAACCCAAATACAAGTCATTTTAAATCTCACCTGCTGCACATTGTGTCTTACACACATCCTTTAAGACATTATTTAATTCTTCACTGTAATCTGTTGAAGTATTGCATTCACTAGACGGTGCTCTAGTTTTATAAATCAGCAGATTTGGTTGAATATGTTTACACTGGAGGACCGCATTTTAGTTTTTTTCCACTTGGTAACATATAACTTTTCCATGCGGTCTCTTTTTCCCATGGCCGTTTACTCCTTATCTAGACAGGTTTTATGTTGCTCTGTGTAATCTCAACTCATGATTTCTCTCATATAAGTTAAATAAGCATTGATATTCAGTTGAGCAAGCTAAGGAGGAAGGACAATACCCACCTCTCTGTTCAGTTCAAGGTCTTAGATAAGGAATAGTGGCAGGAAGCAGATCCCATGTGGAGTGTATTTTGCAATGGAGTGATTTTGGCAGTGTACTATATTTTTTCTTATTGTGACTGGCTGCAATGCTCAAACTTGACAAGGCTTACACCCAAAAATTCTCTTTCTAACTGTGATTTACCACGGGGAAGATTCCCACAATATCTGACATGTCAGGATGGTGTTAATGCTGTACCGACCACCCAATAGAGCCATGAGATATGTGGGTGTCCACATCAGGCGCAAGCTCAGACAGCCAAAGCGGAGGTCAAAGGTCGCTAAGATACTCCCTGTGGTCAGAACTTCCAGAAAATTATAGCGCGGTTACACACAGTTTATAGAGGCAGCTGTGCCTCACAACAACAACAGGGTTGGTTCATAATTTGTTCTCTCTATAACTAATGTTAACATGTGTGCAACTTGAAATTATTAAAAGATTAAAATACTCACTATGTTGCCATTTTTTTAAAAAGAAAAATCGTGTTTAGATCGACAAGTGGTTCTATGAAAGCTATCACTCTTATTGATGAACCTGCAGATAATTATCACCAGAATCTGTAGCTCCTTTCAGCTTTACAGAGATTTATATCAAGTTTCATCTTGTTACGCCATCCAGTCTGCAAATGTACTGTTTTGGTTTACTCTGATTGCTTTCATAATGACAGTGTTTAGCCCCAGCAGAGGGGTGTTTACAGAAATACCCTCAGCAACAAACAGCAGTCACATCCACTTACCCATAAACTGGTGAACAGGGTGGGGCATCAGGGGCTGAGATTTCACCTCAAGAGTTGGAAAAGACCAAAACCAAGATAAAAGAGCGTGTCTATTGGATGTAAGTTCATCAGGTGGTCAGACACAACTCTAAACGACTGACAATGTTTTCCATATCAACATAAAAGGGTGTTGTATGTATCAAACCTGCATGAGGCAGGAGAACAGGCCATAAGCACAAAATTATTATTACCTTATAAAGTCATTTTGGCTAATGTAAGGAAACATTTACACATTAAACATACAGAGCTACCATCATTAGTACATATTTAAAGTTGTGTCTCTAGACAAATGCAAAGCATGCAATCCCTCACCTTTTAGCTGAATTAGTTCATCATCAACTCATATCCTAAAGAAATATCTGTTTTGTTAAGTAGCATGTCTCCAACTTTGCCAGTGCATCACTTGATGCTGGGCAGGTAAAGTGGCATAAAGTGGGTTAATTAGAGCTTTTTCATGAAACTGCTAAAAGACTCATGAGAGCAGAGAACCTGTAGGCCAGAGAACCAAAACAATGATCATGATCGGGGCTCAAAAGCTGACTTGGATGATAGTGTTTCTGTGGGTTGACTAAATGATCATGATCATTGAAACATTGAATGCTTTAATATAAACACATTTCACTCAATAAGAAGCCAGTACAACTGCCTTATGTGTCCCACAATTAGCCCCAAAAGGTTGGTTTTCACACAGTCTTCTGACTCTGGGTCTGCTTAGCTAAATGGATCAACAAATCTTTTTTCCCACACTGCCTTGAAGGACCCATACGTCATTCCTGCTTGGCCTCCCACCTCTTCAGTATGTCTACTCCACTGTTGGGCATGGGAAATTTAAAACCACCTCCTGAAAGATGATTTGTTTTCAGCTTGATACGTTTTTTTCAGTGTCATTCATATTCCCTTGGAGGTCTGCTGTGAAATTGAAACTTAGCTGTAAATAAATCTTCAGGTCTTCAGAAAGAGCCAGCTTTCTGTCATGAAAACTAATTAAAGGTTTAAAAAAGAGAAGTTTATTTAAAAGAGGAAGCTGTTTAAAAAGGTGCAGCTGTGACATATACACTGTGAACCATTTGGTGAGAGTGCTGACAAAGAGATTGACATCAAAACACATTTAACACCTGCAAGTGAATGCACATCTGAGGCAGACTTCACGTAAGAGGTTTCTGTAGGGTAGTGAGCCATCTATCATGATAAGAGAGATATGAAACAGAGCAGTGGTTGTGGTAGAGCAGGAAACAGCACTTAGGGGAAGTTATCACTCAAGCCTTACTCCCAAAGCCACAGAAGTTCAACCTTAAATTCTAACCAACCGCTATGAGCTACAAAATACAATACAGAAAGTTTCTGTATGTTTTCCTTTTATATCTTTTGGTTTCTCTGGTTTCATTCATCCATCTATTTGCTATAACCGCTGATCCTTTGCAGGGTCACGAGGGACTGGAGCCTACTCCTGCTGACATTGGGCTCGAGGCAGAGCACACACTGGATAGTTCACCAATTAATCACAAAGTTAACATGCTATGATTTTTTGCAGTTATTTGTTTTTTGATCTGACACCATTGAACTCCAAATTAGACATGACAGGGCAGTAATTCCATCTGGAGGCAATGTGTATGAAAGCATGCGGACTGCTCTCATAACAGGAGGTAAAAAGAGGAAAGAAATTGAGACCAAAGGATGTTGTCAATACATATTTTATTCATTGTAAATAATTTTGCCTGTTTCAATTTTAAAATGTAAACTTTGGTTCAAAATTGATTTAGTCAGAAGAGATGGGCCAAAGGAACAAGTAATATTGAGAAAATTGAAGTAAGATTAAATTTATTGTGAACAGACGGAATAGATTTTGATGCTCAGACCCTGATGGGAAGAGAAAGCTAGATCACTAGGGAAAGCTATTTATTGAATTATGTGCTTCCAATATGAAGGTGACTCCCCCCAGAGCACACTGGTGGTGGCGATTAGGAACAGAGCTCAGTGTTGGGATGACTTCATGAAAGGACAACTTCTGATTAGAGGATTTGATTGGAGATGTGTCCAGGTGTGGAGGCTGGTTGTGAATCTTTGCCGTGATGAAATCACAGCTCAAAGACAGTAGAGAGGGAGAGCACATTCAAAGTTTGACATTTTTCAGATTGATTAAAAAGCTAAACTAAAGCTAAGCGTGACAGGCTGTACATGGATGAAGAGGAGAAAAAGCTAGTGAAGCTTTAAGATAGCAGGAAGCTGCTTGTGATATAAAGGGTGTGTGCAAAGAGATAGTCTTGTCTTATTCTTGTCAAGTTAACTGCAGTTGAGCTCACAATGAATCAATATTAAGGTAAATCAGACATTGCCAATTGATTTGTTTTCTGTGCACATTTTCACAGAACACATTTGAAGTTGTTTTTTTCATTTCACACAAAGAGTGAGAGTTGTAAGAACTTCATAAGTGTTTGTGTGAATATACAAACTAGAAATAGGTTGCAATCAAATAAGTTGAAATAATAAAACTTGTGTATTTATGTTATGTTGAAATGACTTGAAAATTTCAAAAAATTCCTTCATGATGTTTTTTACATTTTGTGTGTAGTATATCTTCCCCAAGATCACTGTGAATACTTATTTGTTAATATTTATATTATATATTATTATTATTATATATTATTTATATTTTAATGTTAGTACGCCATTTTATTTATTTATTTATTTATTCTACCTGTCTTATAGTGATAAATCAGTGTTTTTCTTGGTTTTGTGTGTTTCCAGCTCCTTTTAGATGAGTAGACATGCTGTATCGTTCTTACCCACCAGAGAGAAGCATTGGACTTCGCTTCAGGACAGAACTGGGAGAACATTAGATTTCTTTCAAGTGAAATATTTAGGGAATCAGCTGCTCATCCAGAACAGACAGTTAAAAAAAGAGCAGTGACAGATAAATAGTGAAAAGCACAACATGAGTATAAATAGAGTAATACAATTAAAGTAAAAATTAAAGTAGTAAAACAGCAGTAAATGTTAATTAAAGTGGCTAAAGTACAGATTGCACAGTCCAGCCTAGAGATTTGGGAACTCCTGACCTAAAACATGTCTGCTTCATGCAGTGCAAAAGATGAGCACCAAGCAACATCTTCAGGTGCTCATTTGAGGACCAGACCAAAAATCTTATGCACACCCCTGTTATTAACCAATGCAAACCTGTTTCACTTCTAGTATCCCTTTGCTTTTAATGTTTTGTATGCGGTTATGAGGAAGAATGGACAACATACAAATGAGTAAAACAATATTTCACAAACTGAGATTTTTGTTATTTATTAAAATTTTTTAAGGTAGGAAAGTTACATAGTGGGGGCAGGGGGTCTTGGTTTGGACGGATCGTGGTCAGGGGGGACTAGGTCCGGAGGGATCATGGTCAGTTTACTTTTTGCGTTGAAATATACGCAACAAGAAGCACTTCTTCTTCTTCTTCTTCATATCTTGCTCTTGGAGCTCCTGAGAAGAAAAAGACAGCATGTTTGATTTCATTTCCAAAGGTGTTGCTGTTGGTTCAGGGGCTCACTGAACCCCCTAGTGGCCGTAGCAACAAAACATGTAGGGATTAAATGTCAGTATTTTAAAAAAACAGAACAATTATAGGTATCCTGATGAGTAATTCTGATGTCATTGAAAATTACACATTAAATTTAGTCATTATTTTATTTTCAATCCCCAACCTTCAGTTTTAAACTGCACGTATGATCTGAAAGCTTCTAAAAGAAGTCATTTAAATCAAAATATGAGGCAGCTCACCTGTAGCCGGGTGTTTTCCTGTCTGAGGCCTTGGAGCTCCTCATTCCTCTGAGCCTCTTCAGATGTCCGGTTCTTCTCCTTCATCAGTATCAGCTCTTCCAGACTCCTCTTTTCCTTCTCAAAAAGCTGTGCCTTTGTCTCCCAGCTCCCACACATGTCATACATTTCCCTCCTGTCCGTGAGCTCCTTCCTGTAGCTCTCGTCCTTCTCGAGAAGCTGCTGTTTCAGAGTCTCTTCTCTTTCAGCAAGCTTCTTTTCGAATCTCTCCTCCTGCTCAGGGAGCTCCTTCCTGTGGCTCTCTTCCTTCTCGAGGAGCTGCTGTTTCAGAGACTCTTCTCTTTCAGCAAGCTTCTCGAATCTCTTCTCCAGGTCAGAGAGCTCCTTCCTGTGGCTCTCGTCCTTCTCCAGGAGCTGCTGTTTCAGAGCCTGTTCTCTTTCAGCAAGCTTCTTCCCGAATCTCTTCTGCAGGTCAGAGAACTCCTTCCTGTGGCTCTCGTCCTTCTTGAGGAGCTGCTGTTTCACAGTCTGTTCTCTTTCAACAAGCTTCTTCTCAAATCTCTCCTCCAACTCAGAGAGCTCGGTACTGTAGCTCTCGTCTGTCTGGAGAAGGTACTGCTTAAATTTCTCCTCTTGGTCAGTTAGCTCTTTCAGAATACTCCTCTGCTTGGAGGGCTTCCCCCGGTGGTACTTCTCTTTCTCTTTCTCTTCCAGTTCTTCTTCCAGAGCTTTACACTTAAGCTCATTCACATCTAGAATTGTCAGAGTTTCAGTCAGCTGTTGCAGAGTCTTTTTGTGCATTCTGGCCTTCTCTTTTTTCTTGCTGAGCTTATTGTCCTTGTTTTCGAGGAGTTCATCCTTCTTTTCAAGGATTTCGTCCTTCTCTTTGAGCAGTTTTCCAAGCCGTGTGACTTCTTCCTGCAGGAGGCCTATCCTCTTCCGCTCCTCTGTCTTAGACTGGAGGCTCTGGTGAAGAGGAGCAAAATAAAATAACATATCAAACAATTGTAAATAGTTATAAGAGTTCTGGATAACAGTGGCTCATGAAAGTAACAGGTCAAATGAGTTACAGATAAAATAAATATTATATATAACATCTCTTATCATATGGTCACTCACCACTGGAGGCTTCTGTTCGATGTTTTGTCGGTCTGCCTTAACGACTTTTGGTCCGTTGTTCACCTCTGGAGGAGAGACTCTCTTTGGGGTCTTAGCTGTAAACCGAAAGACAGCGTTAGTGAATAAAAAGGAAAAAAAATGATTTCATAAAGGTGTCACACTGCTTACAAATCAAGCATAACGATTTCATGAAACTAGTTGGGGTGTTTGGGCATACGACAAGAAAGAACCCTTTAAATTTTGGAGTGGATCTCCTGACAGGGCAGATACAAGAATCTTTTTTCCCTTTTTTACCCAAGACCTCTGGAAAATATTTTTTACAATCTTGCAACTTGCGTCAAAAACATAGCTTTTCAAGTTGCTACTTATAAAAACAACTTTGCCAGCCCATGTCGCCTCTCAATACCAAAGGAGGTGTTTTCCTCCCAACACCCGGGCAAAATCTACAGGCTCTACAATAATAGTACAGAGCCCTTTGCGGTATAACACATACCTACAAAATCCATTTAGCAAAAAACCAAGGTATTTAAGTATACATAAGAGCAAATAGTTTGCAAATAGCTTAAGAGCTAACAGTGCTAATGTGTGGCATTACCATTTGGCTCATCATGAGAGATCCCAGCCGAAGACATAAACTTTTTGCATCCTGGATTTTCCATCGGGTCATTAGGGACACTCTTCTTCTTGTCTTTGTCTCCTCCTTTGTGTGTGGCATTACAATTTGGCTCATCATCAGAGACCCCAGGCAGACACACAAACCTGTTGTATCCTGGTTTTTTCATCGGCTCATCCCTGACACCCTTCTTCTCCTTCTTGCCTTTGGCTCTTCCTGTGTGCCCAGATTTTGGATCAATAAAGGGAACGAAGTCGGCCTGTCTTTTTTTCCCCATTGTACTAAATATATTAATACTGATGAAATTTTTTGAAATATGATTTGAGTCTGGGCTTAGTTGTGTCTTTTATAGAGACAATTTTCTTTGATGTCATTAATATCCAGATCAAAGTGTATCCATGGATACACAATGATTATGAAGATCAAAGTGTATCCATGGATACACAAAATGATGTCATAAGAATAAAAGTCCCCACCTGTCACATGACCCCCTTGGGGGGGGGGGGGGGGGGGGGGGCTGTGTGTGTGTGTGTGTGTGTGTGTGTGTGTGTGTGTGTGTGTGTGTATGTGTGTGTGTGCAGCCACATCATTTACATATTCTCTTTCTTTGCGGACTTCTATTGTAGTAGAATTTTAGATTTAGAGAATCACATGTAAGATAAAAACCATAATATCAAAATGAAGCAAAGTTAAAATAAAAGTAAAAATGATTAAATTTGCCTTTTTCACAGCAGACATTTTAACTTCACATGGTAGTGATAAAAACAACAATGGCTTCAACCAGTAAGTCATGACAGTGTTACAGTGAGTCAACTTTTAGATTTTAACACTCATCATCAATGTGGTCACTTACGCCTGCACTTTTTCTGTTAGATGTCAAAATGTCTAAAAGGCCTATTTTTATTTTTTTTACAGTCCAAACATTTAAGTAGTGTCAGGTGCACATAATGTGAACAAACAGTGGAAAAGCTGTGGATGTGCAGACATTGGAGGGGAAAATCTGATTTCAAAAGGAAATACCATACCATCCTAAATAAATATGAAACAAAAAAGTTATAATAATGCAAATATAAACAAAATAAAACGCTTAAACAAAATACATGAATCCAGCATGAAAAAAACACTATGTATTAGAAAAGTATGTCTGTTGCACTGCATAAAAGAAGATCATGCATGCAAACTCTCTCTGAGTCATGCAGGGACAGAGGATTGAGTCTGTGTCCAGAATAAATATATAAAGAGTAAAAACTCAACTAATTATTGCCAGATGTCCCAGCCAAGGGTCTGATGGTACGACAAAAATTCAATCATCGACATTTACCCTTTTGTGGTTTGGTAACAAGTACACTATGGGCCAACATACGTTCCTGGGCAAAAAGAAGAGACAGGACTTATCGTGTTGTATACTGTATATGTATGTATAATTTCTCTTTGATTCTAACAAATACAAGTGAAATAAGCAACAATGTTGCACAATATTGTATACATTGTCTGTGTGTATGATGCATTTTAGTATGGGATAGCCTTTTCCTTACTTTTCTTCTTCTTCTCTTTGAGGTTAAGGTCTGGTGACTGACCAGGCAAAAACATTATCGACAGAGAATGTCACTTAAACCAGTTCTATTGTTATCGTCTCTGTTGTCTCTATGACTTTATTGCCTTCCCAGTAATGCATTTTGACCCATTGCCAGCATTTCCCAAAGCCTCAAACAAACAACCATGTGCTGCACCAAAGGCTGTAATGACAAAACTGCTGAATGAATATAAAGGAGGAGCAATTGCCATCATTGTTCCTATGGTGCAAAAATGTGAGACTGGTGACAAAAGTCGTGACATCTGAGATTCTTTCAATTAGGATGTTCAACAAATATTACTTCACATTCAGTAATAATTAGAACCTGTAAAAGTATGTACAGTATATGCACTTCATGGTTAATCACTCTTTTGCAAATGTTAGACATCATCCTCAAGCGTCTTTGAGTATTCTGAAAAGCGCTTTATAAATAAAATGTATTATTATTATTATCTGTCTGTTATATGAAGCTACAGCCAGCAACCAGCTAGCATAGCTGAGCCTGGAAGGAATCAGGTAACCTGGTTCCATACAGAGGCAGCAAAATCCTCCTCCTACAATAAGTACATATGTGTTATAACTTGTTTCTTAAATCCATAAATATGAGTATTAAAATAACAAAATGTGTTTTTATGTCTACTTTATGCTTTCGATGTACTCATAGACAGATTTTTCATTTATATATTTTACTAACTTATCCATTAGACAAAAAGACAACACAACACAAGACAACATTTTAAAATATATCAATGAACCAGTAACAGCCCAAACAGAATATAATATGAACACGTAGCTAATACAAGTAAAATAGAATAAAGGTCACATAAATAAAATGCAGAACTACAAAAACTTAGTATATTCTCATCATAGAAATTGCAGAAATATTTAGCTTCTTAAATAGAAAAGGTCTAAACTTCATGAAATTTTAGTTAGTAATTATTACTGATGGACGGCTCTGTCCAAAGCCAGGCTAGCTGTTTCCCCTTGTTTTCAATCTTTATGTGCTGTATAGCCAAGGTAGGCAACTTGTGACTGAAGCTTTACATTTAGCACACAGACCAGAAAGTGGTATCAATCTTCTCATCTAACTGTAAACAGGCAAGAAAACATGCATATTTCCCAAAATGGCAGCCTTTAAGTTTGTCAATGACACATTGATTTTTATCGGTAATTGAAGGAAGAATATTTGATTTGATTAAGCTCTCAAACAGACCTTAAAAGCTGGAACAACACAGTTATTAAGACACTCATTCAGAAAATGTCAGCTGAAATGTAAATGATTCATATCAGTCCAATCCTCAAATCTTTTGGTGCTTTCCATCTGATAAAACACACACCTTATTTTCAGCTCAAAGATGAGCTTTCTTTTAGGCAGATTTGCTTTGTTTCTCTTACCTGTGTCCTTCCTGTTAATACTAGTTACTTTAGCAGGTGTTTTTGATATTTCCTTTTCTTGTCAGCCACATTACTGTATCTCTCCCAGACAATAGACTCTTTATGAAAATACAGGGGTAAAAAAGCTATGTGTCATCTCTTCCAGTAGAAAAGACAAACACATGAAGAGGATAGTGTTTAGATAATAAACTGTTCAAAAGGGATTTATATTTGATATTTTCTCATATCATTTTTTCATCTTTTCATGGTTCAAAATCTCTAATTATGTCACAAAATCTTAGAAATAGGTGCAATTACATTATTGTGTCTTGTCTCGGTGCATGCCTACATAAATCAAGTCCTTATAGTACCCTTTTTATTACAAATTAACCATTCAGATTGAATTATTCATTCATTATCTATATTGCAGGGTCACAGCTGACATTGGGGTGAGAGGCAGGGTACACCCTGGATGCCAATTAATCATAAGGCTGACACATAGAGACAAACAATGATTCATGGTCTCGTTCACACCTATGGGCACATTTAGAGTCACTAATGGACTAAGAGATGACCCTCCGCACAGACATGGGGAGAATATGCAAACTCAACACAGGAGGGCCTCATTCAGCCAGTGGGTTAGAGGCCAGAGCCCTGTTACTGTAAGGCAACAATGCTAAACACTGCTACCCCCTGGTGCCCCAAATTTAAAGTTGATTATAGTCTTTTCCCCTTGTCTGAGTTTCCTGAGACACTGACACATTATAGCTCTACCTCAATTATTAAATGTCAGTCATCATCGGGTGCACTGAGGATGACTCAAAGCAAGAAATGTCCCTTGTTTGTTAACAGCACCCCATGAGAATTCATAGGAAGACATTTAAATAGAAAAAGAACACGTGTGTTGTTGTTTGTTTTTTTGTGGACATATTACTCACAATGGGTTGAATTGTAATAGGAGTCATAAGAACCCAAACAAGTTGAAGATACACACATACACAGAATAAATAGAGGTTCCTTTCTGAACAGTACCTGTAGGAATAGGAGAAATTAAAAAGCTAAACTAAAGCTAAGCGTGACAGGCTGTACATGGATGAAGAGGAGAAAAAGCTAGTGAAGCTTTAAGATAGCAGGAAGCTGCTTGTGATATAAAGGGTGTGTGCAAAGACATAGTCTTGTCTTATTCTTGTCAAATTAACTGCAGTTGAGCTCACAATGAATCAATATTAAGGTAAATCAGACATTGCCAATTGATTTGTTTTCTGTGCACATTTTCAGAGAACACATTTGAAGTTGTTTTTTTAAATTTCACACAAAGAGTGAGAGTTGTAAGAACTTCATAAGTTCTGGAGTTTGAATATACAAACTAGAAAAAGATTGCCATCAAATAAGTTGAAATAATAAAACTTGTGTATTTACGTTATGTTGAAATGAATTGAAAATTTCAAAAAAATCCTTCATGATGTTTTTTTTTTTTTTACATTTTGTGTGTAGTATATCTTCCCCAAGAACAATATTTCACAAACTGAGATTTTTGTTATTTATTATTTTTTTTTAAGGTAGGAAAGTTACATAGTGGGGGCAGGGGGTCTTGGTCAGTTTACTTTTTGCGTTGAAATATACGCAACAAGAAGCACTTCTTCTTCTTCTTCTTCATATCTTGCTCTTGGAGCTCCTGAGAAAAAAAAGACAGCATGTTTGATTTCATTTCCAAAGGTGTTGCTGTTGGTTCAGGGGCTCACTGAACCCCCTAGTGGCCGTAGCAACAAAACATGTAGGGATTAAATGTCAGTATTTTAAAAAAACAGAACAATTATAGGTATCCTGATGAGTAATTCTGATGTCATTGAAAATTACACATTAAATTTAGTCATTATTTTATTTTCAATCCCCAACCTATGATCTGAAAGCTTCTAAAAGAAGTCATTTAAATCAAAATATGAGGCAGCTCACCTGTAGCCGGGTGTTTTCCTGTCTGAGGCCTTGGAGCTCCTCATTCCTCTGAGCCTCTTCAGATGTCCGGTTCTTCTCCTTCATCAGTATCAGCTCTTCCAGACTCCTCTTTTCCTTCTCAAAAAGCTGTGCCTTTGTCTCCCAGCTCCCACACATGTCATACATTTCCCTCCTGTCCGTGAGCTCCTTCCTGTAGCTCTCGTCCTTCTCGAGAAGCTGCTGTTTCAGAGTCTCTTCTCTTTCAGCAAGCTTCTTTTCGAATCTCTCCTCCTGCTCAGGGAGCTCCTTCCTGTGGCTCTCTTCCTTCTCGAGGAGCTGCTGTTTCAGAGACTCTTCTCTTTCAGCAAGCTTCTCGAATCTCTTCTCCAGGTCAGAGAGCTCCTTCCTGTGGCTCTCGTCCTTCTCCAGGAGCTGCTGTTTCAGAGCCTGTTCTCTTTCAGCAAGCTTCTTCCCGAATCTCTTCTGCAGGTCAGAGAACTCCTTCCTGTGGCTCTCGTCCTTCTTGAGGAGCTGCTGTTTCACAGTCTGTTCTCTTTCAACAAGCTTCTTCTCAAATCTCTCCTCCAACTCAGAGAGCTCGGTACTGTAGCTCTCGTCTGTCTGGAGAAGGTACTGCTTAAATTTCTCCTCTTGGTCAGTTAGCTCTTTCAGAATACTCCTCTGCTTGGAGGGCTTCCCCCGGTGGTACTTCTCTTTCTCTTTCTCTTCCAGTTCTTCTTCCAGAGCTTTACACTTAAGCTCATTCACATCTAGAATTGTCAGAGTTTCAGTCAGCTGTTGCAGAGTCTTTTTGTGCATTCTGGCCTTCTCTTTTTTCTTGCTGAGCTTATTGTCCTTGTTTTCGAGGAGTTCATCCTTCTTTTCAAGGATTTCGTCCTTCTCTTTGAGCAGTTTTCCAAGCCGTGTGACTTCTTCCTGCAGGAGGCCTATCCTCTTCCGCTCCTCTGTCTTAGACTGGAGGCTCTGGTGAAGAGGAGCAAAATAAAATAACATATCAAACAATTGTAAATAGTTATAAGAGTTCTGGATAACAGTGGCTCATGAAAGTAACAGGTCAAATGAGTTACAGATAAAATAAATATTATATATAACATCTCTTATCATATGGTCACTCACCACTGGAGGCTTCTGTTCGATGTTTTGTCGGTCTGCCTTAACGACTTTTGGTCCGTTGTTCACCTCTGGAGGAGAGACTCTCTTTGGGGTCTTAGCTGTAAACCGAAAGACAGCGTTAGTGAATAAAAAGGAAAAAAAATGATTTCATAAAGGTGTCACACTGCTTACAAATCAAGCATAACGATTTCATGAAACTAGTTGGGGTGTTTGGGCATACGACAAGAAAGAACCCTTTAAATTTTGGAGTGGATCTCCTGACAGGGCAGATACAAGAATCTTTTTTCCCTTTTTTACCCAAGACCTCTGGATAATATTTTTTACAATCTTGCAACTTGCGTCAAAAACATAGCTTTTCAAGTTGCTACTTATAAAAACAACTTTGCCAGCCCATGTCGCCTCTCAATACCAAAGGAGGTGTTTTCCTCCCAACACCCGGGCAAAATCTACAGGCTCTACAATAATAGTACAGAGCCCTTTGCGGTATAACACATACCTACAAAATCCATTTAGCAAAAAACCAAGGTATTTAAGTATACATAAGAGCAAATAGTTTGCAAATAGCTTAAGAGCTAACAGTGCTAATGTGTGGCATTACCGTTTGGCTCATCATGAGAGACCCCAGCCGAAGACATAAACTTTTTGCATCCTGGATTTTCCATCGGGTCATTAGGGACACTCTTCTTCTTGTCTTTGTCTCCTCCTTTGTGTGTGGCATTACAATTTGGCTCATCATCAGAGACCCCAGGCAGACACACAAACCTGTTGTATCCTGGTTTTTTCATCGGCTCATCCCTGACACCCTTCTTCTCCTTCTTGCCTTTGGCTCTTCCTGTGTGCCCAGATTTTGGATCAATAAAGGGAACGAAGTCGGCCTGTCTTTTTTTCCCCATTGTACTAAATATATTAATACTGATGAAATTTTTTGAAATATGATTTGAGTCTGGGCTTAGTTGTGTCTTTTATAGAGACAATTTTCTTTGATGTCATTAATATCCAGATCAAAGTGTATCCATGGATACACAATGATTATGAAGATCAAAGTGTATCCATGGATACACAAAATGATGTCATAAGAATAAAAGTCCCCACCTGTCACATGACCCCCTGGGGGGGGGGGCTGTGTGTGTGTGTGTGTGTGTGTGTGTGTGTGTGTGTGTGTGTGTGTGTGTGCAGCCACATCATTTACATATTCTCTTTCTTTGCGGACTTCTATTGTAGTAGAATTTTAGATTTAGAGAATCACATGTAAGATAAAAACCATAATATCAAAATGAAGCAAAGTTAAAATAAAAGTAAAAATGATTAAATTTGTCTTTTTCACAGCAGACATTTTAACTTCACATGGTAGTGATAAAAACAACAATGGCTTCAATCAGTAAGTCATGACAGTGTTACAGTGAGTCAACTTTTAGATTTTAACACTCATCATCAATGTGGTCACTTACGCCTGCACTTTTTCTGTTAGATGTCAAAATGTCTAAAAGGCCTATTTTTATTTTTTTTACAGTCCAAACATTTAAGTAGTGTCAGGTGCACATAATGTGAACAAACAGTGGAAAAGCTGTGGATGTGCAGACATTGGAGGGGAAAATCTGATTTCAAAAGGAAATACCATACCATCCTAAATAAATATGAAACAAAAAAGTTATAATAATGCAAATATAAACAAAATAAAACGCTTAAACAAAATACATGAATCCAGCATGAAAAAAACACTATGTATTAGAAAAGTATGTCTGTTGCACTGCATAAAAGAAGATCATGCATGCAAACTCTCTCTGAGTCATGCAGGGACAGAGGATTGAGTCTGTGTCCAGAATAAATATATAAAGAGTAAAAACTCAACTAATTATTGCCAGATGTCCCAGCCAAGGGTCTGATGGTACGACAAAAATTCAATCATCGACATTTACCCTTTTGTGGTTTGGTAACAAGTACACTATGGGCCAACATACGTTCCTGGGCAAAAAGAAGAGACAGGACTTATCGTGTTGTATACTGTATATGTATGTATAATTTCTCTTTGATTCTAACAAATACAAGTGAAATAAGCAATGATGTTGCACAATATTGTATACATTGTCTGTGTGTATGATGCATTTTAGTATGGGATAGCCTTTTCCTTACTTTTCTTCTTCTTCTCTTTGAGGTTAAGGTCTGGTGACTGACCAGGCAAAAACATCATCGACAGAGAATGTCACTTAAACCATGACTTTGTTATTTTTGCCATGTGTGCTGGTGAATTATCTTGATGAAAAACACAACTTGTTCAGGATTGGAAGCAACGCTTTTTGCAATATTTTTTGGTTCTCCTTCACATTCATGGATTTTTTGCATCCCACCAGCTCGACAACTCCAGATGTTTAATTTAGTTCCCCCGTAAAAAAAAAAAAATCACATCTTTTTGTATTTTTGGGTTCTTTCCTTATTTCCCTCATTTGAAATTAAATTAAGTCATACAATAATCCTATAATGTATAATATGTGTGGCAGAGAACAAAGTTAACACCTGTCAAATCCATCCATAAGTAAGCTCTGTCATGTGACATCACATGACAGGATAGTTCAGACAGGATAGCCTCATTAAAAAAGGCATCCTCCTCTAATTGCTGAGGTTTGTGACTTCCTGGACAGCAAGTGTCCATATCCTCAGACCCACCCAACATCCTCTCAATAGTGTTCACAATAATGGGCTGACTCAGACGTGGAAATGTGTCATTGTATCAGTTCTATTGTTATCGTCTCTGTTGTCTCTATGACTTTATTGCCTTCCCAGTAATGCATTTTGACCCATTGCCAGCATTTCCCAAAGCCTCAAACAAACAACCATGTGCTGCACCAAAGGCTGTAATGACAAAACTGCTGAATGAATATAAAGGAGGAGCAATTGCCATCTTTGTTCCTATGGTGCAAAAATGTGAGACTGGTGACAAAAGTCGTGACATCTGAGATTCTTTCAATTAGCATGTTCAACAAATATTACTTCACATTCAGTAATAATTAGAACCTGTAAAAGTATGTACAGTATATGCACTTCATGGTTAATCACTCTTTTGCAAATGTTAGACATCATCCTCAAGAGTCTTTGAGTATTCTGAAAAGCGCTTTATAAATAAAATGTATTATTATTATTATCTGTCTGTTATATGAAGCTACAGCCAGCAACCAGCTAGCATAGCTGAGCCTGGAAGGAATCAGGTAACCTGGTTCCATACAGAGGCAGCAAAATCCTCCTCCTACAATAAGTACATATGTGTTATAACTTGTTTTTTAAATCCATAAATATAAGTATTAAAATAACAAAATGTGTTTTTATGTCTACTTTATGCTTTCGATGTACTCATAGACAGATTTTTCATTTATATATTTTACTAACTTATCCATTAGACAAAAAGACAACACAACACAAGACAACATTTTAAAATATATCAATGAACCAGTAACAGCCCAAACAGAATATAATATGAACACGTAGCTAATACAAGTAAAATAGAATAAAGGTCACATAAATAAAATGCAGAACTACAAAAACTTAGTATATTCTCATCATAGAAATTGCAGAAATATTTAGCTTCTTAAATAGAAAAGGTCTAAACTTCATGAAATTTTAGTTAGTAATTATTACTGATGGACGGCTCTGTCCAAAGCCAGGCTAGCTGTTTCCCCTTGTTTTCAATCTTTATGTGCTGTATAGCCAAGGTAGGCAACTTGTGACTGAAGCTTTACATTTAGCACACAGACCAGAAAGTGGTATCAATCTTCTCATCTAACTGTAAACAGGCAAGAAAACATGCATATTTCCCAAAATGGCAGCCTTTAAGTTTGTCAATGACACATTGATTTTTATCGGTAATTGAAGGAAGAATATTTGATTTGATTAAGCTCTCAAACAGACCTTAAAAGCTGGAACAACACAGTTATTAAGACACTCATTCAGAAAATGTCAGCTGAAATGTAAATGATTCATATCAGTCCAATCCTCAAATCTTTTGGTGCTTTCCATCTGATAAAACACACACCTTATTTTCAGCTCAAAGATGAGCTTTCTTTTAGGCAGATTTGCTTTGTTTCTCTTACCTGTGTCCTTCCTGTTAATACTAGTTACTTTAGCAGGTGTTTTTGATATTTCCTTTTCTTGTCAGCCACATTACTGTATCTCTCCCAGACAATAGACTCTTTATGAAAATACAGGGGTAAAAAAGCTATGTGTCATCTCTTCCAGTAGAAAAGACAAACACATGAAGAGGATAGTGTTTAGATAATAAACTGTTCAAAAGGGATTTATATTTGATATTTTCTCATATCATTTTTTCATCTTTTCATGGTTCAAAATCTCTAATTATGTCACAAAATCTTAGAAATAGGTGCAATTACATTATTGTGTCTTGTCTCGGTGCATGCCTACATAAATCAAGTCCTTATAGTACCCTTTTTATTACAAATTAACCATTCAGATTGAATTATTCATTCATTATCTATATTGCAGGGTCACAGCTGACATTGGGGTGAGAGGCAGGGTACACCCTGGATGCCAATTAATCATAAGGCTGACACATAGAGACAAACAATGATTCATGGTCTCGTTCACACCTATGGGCACATTTAGAGTCACTAATGGACTAAGAGATGACCCTCCGCACAGACATGGGGAGAATATGCAAACTCAACACAGGAGGGCCTCATTCAGCCAGTGGGTTAGAGGCCAGAGCCCTGTTACTGTAAGGCAACAATGCTAAACACTGCTACCCCCTGGTGCCCCAAATTTAAAGTTGATTATAGTCTTTTCCCCTTGTCTGAGTTTCCTGAGACACTGACACATTATAGCTCTACCTCAATTATTAAATGTCAGTCATCATCGGGTGCACTGAGGATGACTCAAAGCAAGAAATGTCCCTTGTTTGTTAACAGCACCCCATGAGAATTCATAGGAAGACATTTAAATAGAAAAAGAACACGTGTGTTGTTGTTTGTTTTTTTGTGGACATATTACTCACAATGGGTTGAATTGTAATAGGAGTCATAAGAACCCAAACAAGTTGAAGATACACACATACACAGAATAAATAGAGGTTCCTTTCTGAACAGTACCTGTAGGAATAGGAGAAATTAAAAAGCTAAACTAAAGCTAAGCGTGACAGGCTGTACATGGATGAAGAGGAGAAAAAGCTAGTGAAGCTTTAAGATAGCAGGAAGCTGCTTGTGATATAAAGGGTGTGTGCAAAGACATAGTCTTGTCTTATTCTTGTCAAATTAACTGCAGTTGAGCTCACAATGAATCAATATTAAGGTAAATCAGACATTGCCAATTGATTTGTTTTCTGTGCACATTTTCAGAGAACACATTTGAAGTTGTTTTTTTAAATTTCACACAAAGAGTGAGAGTTGTAAGAACTTCATAAGTTCTGGAGTTTGAATATACAAACTAGAAAAAGATTGCCATCAAATAAGTTGAAATAATAAAACTTGTGTATTTACGTTATGTTGAAATGAATTGAAAATTTCAAAAAAATCCTTCATGATGTTTTTTTTTTTTTACATTTTGTGTGTAGTATATCTTCCCCAAGAACAATATTTCACAAACTGAGATTTTTGTTATTTATTATTTTTTTTTAAGGTAGGAAAGTTACATAGTGGGGGCAGGGGGTCTTGGTCAGTTTACTTTTTGCGTTGAAATATACGCAACAAGAAGCACTTCTTCTTCTTCTTCTTCATATCTTGCTCTTGGAGCTCCTGAGAAAAAAAAGACAGCATGTTTGATTTCATTTCCAAAGGTGTTGCTGTTGGTTCAGGGGCTCACTGAACCCCCTAGTGGCCGTAGCAACAAAACATGTAGGGATTAAATGTCAGTATTTTAAAAAAACAGAACAATTATAGGTATCCTGATGAGTAATTCTGATGTCATTGAAAATTACACATTAAATTTAGTCATTATTTTATTTTCAATCCCCAACCTATGATCTGAAAGCTTCTAAAAGAAGTCATTTAAATCAAAATATGAGGCAGCTCACCTGTAGCCGGGTGTTTTCCTGTCTGAGGCCTTGGAGCTCCTCATTCCTCTGAGCCTCTTCAGATGTCCGGTTCTTCTCCTTCATCAGTATCAGCTCTTCCAGACTCCTCTTTTCCTTCTCAAAAAGCTGTGCCTTTGTCTCCCAGCTCCCACACATGTCATACATTTCCCTCCTGTCCGTGAGCTCCTTCCTGTAGCTCTCGTCCTTCTCGAGAAGCTGCTGTTTCAGAGTCTCTTCTCTTTCAGCAAGCTTCTTTTCGAATCTCTCCTCCTGCTCAGGGAGCTCCTTCCTGTGGCTCTCTTCCTTCTCGAGGAGCTGCTGTTTCAGAGACTCTTCTCTTTCAGCAAGCTTCTCGAATCTCTTCTCCAGGTCAGAGAGCTCCTTCCTGTGGCTCTCGTCCTTCTCCAGGAGCTGCTGTTTCAGAGCCTGTTCTCTTTCAGCAAGCTTCTTCCCGAATCTCTTCTGCAGGTCAGAGAACTCCTTCCTGTGGCTCTCGTCCTTCTTGAGGAGCTGCTGTTTCACAGTCTGTTCTCTTTCAACAAGCTTCTTCTCAAATCTCTCCTCCAACTCAGAGAGCTCGGTACTGTAGCTCTCGTCTGTCTGGAGAAGGTACTGCTTAAATTTCTCCTCTTGGTCAGTTAGCTCTTTCAGAATACTCCTCTGCTTGGAGGGCTTCCCCCGGTGGTACTTCTCTTTCTCTTTCTCTTCCAGTTCTTCTTCCAGAGCTTTACACTTAAGCTCATTCACATCTAGAATTGTCAGAGTTTCAGTCAGCTGTTGCAGAGTCTTTTTGTGCATTCTGGCCTTCTCTTTTTTCTTGCTGAGCTTATTGTCCTTGTTTTCGAGGAGTTCATCCTTCTTTTCAAGGATTTCGTCCTTCTCTTTGAGCAGTTTTCCAAGCCGTGTGACTTCTTCCTGCAGGAGGCCTATCCTCTTCCGCTCCTCTGTCTTAGACTGGAGGCTCTGGTGAAGAGGAGCAAAATAAAATAACATATCAAACAATTGTAAATAGTTATAAGAGTTCTGGATAACAGTGGCTCATGAAAGTAACAGGTCAAATGAGTTACAGATAAAATAAATATTATATATAACATCTCTTATCATATGGTCACTCACCACTGGAGGCTTCTGTTCGATGTTTTGTCGGTCTGCCTTAACGACTTTTGGTCCGTTGTTCACCTCTGGAGGAGAGACTCTCTTTGGGGTCTTAGCTGTAAACCGAAAGACAGCGTTAGTGAATAAAAAGGAAAAAAAATGATTTCATAAAGGTGTCACACTGCTTACAAATCAAGCATAACGATTTCATGAAACTAGTTGGGGTGTTTGGGCATACGACAAGAAAGAACCCTTTAAATTTTGGAGTGGATCTCCTGACAGGGCAGATACAAGAATCTTTTTTCCCTTTTTTACCCAAGACCTCTGGATAATATTTTTTACAATCTTGCAACTTGCGTCAAAAACATAGCTTTTCAAGTTGCTACTTATAAAAACAACTTTGCCAGCCCATGTCGCCTCTCAATACCAAAGGAGGTGTTTTCCTCCCAACACCCGGGCAAAATCTACAGGCTCTACAATAATAGTACAGAGCCCTTTGCGGTATAACACATACCTACAAAATCCATTTAGCAAAAAACCAAGGTATTTAAGTATACATAAGAGCAAATAGTTTGCAAATAGCTTAAGAGCTAACAGTGCTAATGTGTGGCATTACCATTTGGCTCATCATGAGAGACCCCAGCCGAAGACATAAACTTTTTGCATCCTGGATTTTCCATCGGGTCATTAGGGACACTCTTCTTCTTGTCTTTGTCTCCTCCTTTGTGTGTGGCATTACAATTTGGCTCATCATCAGAGACCCCAGGCAGACACACAAACCTGTTGTATCCTGGTTTTTTCATCGGCTCATCCCTGACACCCTTCTTCTCCTTCTTGCCTTTGGCTCTTCCTGTGTGCCCAGATTTTGGATCAATAAAGGGAACGAAGTCGGCCTGTCTTTTTTTCCCCATTGTACTAAATATATTAATACTGATGAAATTTTTTGAAATATGATTTGAGTCTGGGCTTAGTTGTGTCTTTTATAGAGACAATTTTCTTTGATGTCATTAATATCCAGATCAAAGTGTATCCATGGATACACAATGATTATGAAGATCAAAGTGTATCCATGGATACACAAAATGATGTCATAAGAATAAAAGTCCGCACCTGTCACATGACCCCCTGGGGGGGGCGGGGGGGGGGGGGGGCGGCTGTGTGTGTGTGTGTGTGTGTGTGTGTGTGTGTGTGTGTGTGTGTGTGTGTGTGTGTGTGCAGCCACATCATTTACATATTCTCTTTCTTTGCGGACTTCTATTGTAGTAGAATTTTAGATTTAGAGAATCACATGTAAGATAAAAACCATAATATCAAAATGAAGCAAAGTTAAAATAAAAGTAAAAATGATTAAATTTGTCTTTTTCACAGCAGACATTTTAACTTCACATGGTAGTGATAAAAACAACAATGGCTTCAATCAGTAAGTCATGACAGTGTTACAGTGAGTCAACTTTTAGATTTTAACACTCATCATCAATGTGGTCACTTACGCCTGCACTTTTTCTGTTAGATGTCAAAATGTCTAAAAGGCCTATTTTTATTTTTTTTACAGTCCAAACATTTAAGTAGTGTCAGGTGCACATAATGTGAACAAACAGTGGAAAAGCTGTGGATGTGCAGACATTGGAGGGGAAAATCTGATTTCAAAAGGAAATACCATACCATCCTAAATAAATATGAAACAAAAAAGTTATAATAATGCAAATATAAACAAAATAAAACGCTTAAACAAAATACATGAATCCAGCATGAAAAAAACACTATGTATTAGAAAAGTATGTCTGTTGCACTGCATAAAAGAAGATCATGCATGCAAACTCTCTCTGAGTCATGCAGGGACAGAGGATTGAGTCTGTGTCCAGAATAAATATATAAAGAGTAAAAACTCAACTAATTATTGCCAGATGTCCCAGCCAAGGGTCTGATGGTACGACAAAAATTCAATCATCGACATTTACCCTTTTGTGGTTTGGTAACAAGTACACTATGGGCCAACATACGTTCCTGGGCAAAAAGAAGAGACAGGACTTATCGTGTTGTATACTGTATATGTATGTATAATTTCTCTTTGATTCTAACAAATACAAGTGAAATAAGCAATGATGTTGCACAATATTGTATACATTGTCTGTGTGTATGATGCATTTTAGTATGGGATAGCCTTTTCCTTACTTTTCTTCTTCTTCTCTTTGAGGTTAAGGTCTGGTGACTGACCAGGCAAAAACATCATCGACAGAGAATGTCACTTAAACCATGACTTTGTTATTTTTGCCATGTGTGCTGGTGAATTATCTTGATGAAAAACACAACTTGTTCAGGATTGGAAGCAACGCTTTTTGCAATATTTTTTGGTTCTCCTTCACATTCATGGATTTTTTGCATCCCACCAGCTCGACAACTCCAGATGTTTAATTTAGTTCCCCCGTAAAAAAAAAAAAATCACATCTTTTTGTATTTTTGGGTTCTTTCCTTATTTCCCTCATTTGAAATTAAATTAAGTCATACAATAATCCTATAATGTATAATATGTGTGGCAGAGAACAAAGTTAACACCTGTCAAATCCATCCATAAGTAAGCTCTGTCATGTGACATCACATGACAGGATAGTTCAGACAGGATAGCCTCATTAAAAAAGGCATCCTCCTCTAATTGCTGAGGTTTGTGACTTCCTGGACAGCAAGTGTCCATATCCTCAGACCCACCCAACATCCTCTCAATAGTGTTCACAATAATGGGCTGACTCAGACGTGGAAATGTGTCATTGTATCAGTTCTATTGTTATCGTCTCTGTTGTCTCTATGACTTTATTGCCTTCCCAGTAATGCATTTTGACCCATTGCCAGCATTTCCCAAAGCCTCAAACAAACAACCATGTGCTGCACCAAAGGCTGTAATGACAAAACTGCTGAATGAATATAAAGGAGGAGCAATTGCCATCTTTGTTCCTATGGTGCAAAAATGTGAGACTGGTGACAAAAGTCGTGACATCTGAGATTCTTTCAATTAGCATGTTCAACAAATATTACTTCACATTCAGTAATAATTAGAACCTGTAAAAGTATGTACAGTATATGCACTTCATGGTTAATCACTCTTTTGCAAATGTTAGACATCATCCTCAAGAGTCTTTGAGTATTCTGAAAAGCGCTTTATAAATAAAATGTATTATTATTATTATCTGTCTGTTATATGAAGCTACAGCCAGCAACCAGCTAGCATAGCTGAGCCTGGAAGGAATCAGGTAACCTGGTTCCATACAGAGGCAGCAAAATCCTCCTCCTGCAATAAGTACATATGTGTTATAACTTGTTTTTTAAATCCATAAATATAAGTATTAAAATAACAAAATGTGTTTTTATGTCTACTTTATGCTTTCGATGTACTCATAGACAGATTTTTCATTTATATATTTTACTAACTTATCCATTAGACAAAAAGACAACACAACACAAGACAACATTTTAAAATATATCAATGAACCAGTAACAGCCCAAACAGAATATAATATGAACACGTAGCTAATACAAGTAAAATAGAATAAAGGTCACATAAATAAAATGCAGAACTACAAAAACTTAGTATATTCTCATCATAGAAATTGCAGAAATATTTAGCTTCTTAAATAGAAAAGGTCTAAACTTCATGAAATTTTAGTTAGTAATTATTACTGATGGACGGCTCTGTCCAAAGCCAGGCTAGCTGTTTCCCCTTGTTTTCAATCTTTATGTGCTGTATAGCCAAGGTAGGCAACTTGTGACTGAAGCTTTACATTTAGCACACAGACCAGAAAGTGGTATCAATCTTCTCATCTAACTGTAAACAGGCAAGAAAACATGCATATTTCCCAAAATGGCAGCCTTTAAGTTTGTCAATGACACATTGATTTTTATCGGTAATTGAAGGAAGAATATTTGATTTGATTAAGCTCTCAAACAGACCTTAAAAGCTGGAACAACACAGTTATTAAGACACTCATTCAGAAAATGTCAGCTGAAATGTAAATGATTCATATCAGTCCAATCCTCAAATCTTTTGGTGCTTTCCATCTGATAAAACACACACCTTATTTTCAGCTCAAAGATGAGCTTTCTTTTAGGCAGATTTGCTTTGTTTCTCTTACCTGTGTCCTTCCTGTTAATACTAGTTACTTTAGCAGGTGTTTTTGATATTTCCTTTTCTTGTCAGCCACATTACTGTATCTCTCCCAGACAATAGACTCTTTATGAAAATACAGGGGTAAAAAAGCTATGTGTCATCTCTTCCAGTAGAAAAGACAAACACATGAAGAGGATAGTGTTTAGATAATAAACTGTTCAAAAGGGATTTATATTTGATATTTTCTCATATCATTTTTTCATCTTTTCATGGTTCAAAATCTCTAATTATGTCACAAAATCTTAGAAATAGGTGCAATTACATTATTGTGTCTTGTCTCGCCGCATGCCTACATAAATCAAGTCCTTATAGTACCCTTTTTATTACAAATTAACCATTCAGATTGAATTATTCATTCATTATCTATATTGCAGGGTCACAGCTGACATTGGGGTGAGAGGCAGGGTACACCCTGGATGCCAATTAATCATAAGGCTGACACATAGAGACAAACAATGATTCATGGTCTCGTTCACACCTATGGGCACATTTAGAGTCACTAATGGACTAAGAGATGACCCTCCGCACAGACATGGGGAGAATATGCAAACTCAACACAGGAGGGCCTCATTCAGCCAGTGGGTTAGAGGCCAGAGCCCTGTTACTGTAAGGCAACAATGCTAAACACTGCTACCCCCTGGTGCCCCAAATTTAAAGTTGATTATAGTCTTTTCCCCTTGTCTGAGTTTCCTGAGACACTGACACATTATAGCTCTACCTCAATTATTAAATGTCAGTCATCATCGGGTGCACTGAGGATGACTCAAAGCAAGAAATGTCCCTTGTTTGTTAACAGCACCCCATGAGAATTCATAGGAAGACATTTAAATAGAAAAAGAACACGTGTGTTGTTGTTTGTTTTTTTGTGGACATATTACTCACAATGGGTTGAATTGTAATAGGAGTCATAAGAACCCAAACAAGTTGAAGATACACACATACACAGAATAAATAGAGGTTCCTTTCTGAACAGTACCTGTAGGAATAGGAGAAATTAAAAAGCTAAACTAAAGCTAAGCGTGACAGGCTGTACATGGATGAAGAGGAGAAAAAGCTAGTGAAGCTTTAAGATAGCAGGAAGCTGCTTGTGATATAAAGGGTGTGTGCAAAGACATAGTCTTGTCTTATTCTTGTCAAATTAACTGCAGTTGAGCTCACAATGAATCAATATTAAGGTAAATCAGACATTGCCAATTGATTTGTTTTCTGTGCACATTTTCAGAGAACACATTTGAAGTTGTTTTTTTAAATTTCACACAAAGAGTGAGAGTTGTAAGAACTTCATAAGTTCTGGAGTTTGAATATACAAACTAGAAAAAGATTGCCATCAAATAAGTTGAAATAATAAAACTTGTGTATTTACGTTATGTTGAAATGAATTGAAAATTTCAAAAAAATCCTTCATGATGTTTTTTTTTTTTTTACATTTTGTGTGTAGTATATCTTCCCCAAGAACAATATTTCACAAACTGAGATTTTTGTTATTTATTATTTTTTTTTAAGGTAGGAAAGTTACATAGTGGGGGCAGGGGGTCTTGGTCAGTTTACTTTTTGCGTTGAAATATACGCAACAAGAAGCACTTCTTCTTCTTCTTCTTCATATCTTGCTCTTGGAGCTCCTGAGAAAAAAAAGACAGCATGTTTGATTTCATTTCCAAAGGTGTTGCTGTTGGTTCAGGGGCTCACTGAACCCCCTAGTGGCCGTAGCAACAAAACATGTAGGGATTAAATGTCAGTATTTTAAAAAAACAGAACAATTATAGGTATCCTGATGAGTAATTCTGATGTCATTGAAAATTACACATTAAATTTAGTCATTATTTTATTTTCAATCCCCAACCTATGATCTGAAAGCTTCTAAAAGAAGTCATTTAAATCAAAATATGAGGCAGCTCACCTGTAGCCGGGTGTTTTCCTGTCTGAGGCCTTGGAGCTCCTCATTCCTCTGAGCCTCTTCAGATGTCCGGTTCTTCTCCTTCATCAGTATCAGCTCTTCCAGACTCCTCTTTTCCTTCTCAAAAAGCTGTGCCTTTGTCTCCCAGCTCCCACACATGTCATACATTTCCCTCCTGTCCGTGAGCTCCTTCCTGTAGCTCTCGTCCTTCTCGAGAAGCTGCTGTTTCAGAGTCTCTTCTCTTTCAGCAAGCTTCTTTTCGAATCTCTCCTCCTGCTCAGGGAGCTCCTTCCTGTGGCTCTCTTCCTTCTCGAGGAGCTGCTGTTTCAGAGACTCTTCTCTTTCAGCAAGCTTCTCGAATCTCTTCTCCAGGTCAGAGAGCTCCTTCCTGTGGCTCTCGTCCTTCTCCAGGAGCTGCTGTTTCAGAGCCTGTTCTCTTTCAGCAAGCTTCTTCCCGAATCTCTTCTGCAGGTCAGAGAACTCCTTCCTGTGGCTCTCGTCCTTCTTGAGGAGCTGCTGTTTCACAGTCTGTTCTCTTTCAACAAGCTTCTTCTCAAATCTCTCCTCCAACTCAGAGAGCTCGGTACTGTAGCTCTCGTCTGTCTGGAGAAGGTACTGCTTAAATTTCTCCTCTTGGTCAGTTAGCTCTTTCAGAATACTCCTCTGCTTGGAGGGCTTCCCCCGGTGGTACTTCTCTTTCTCTTTCTCTTCCAGTTCTTCTTCCAGAGCTTTACACTTAAGCTCATTCACATCTAGAATTGTCAGAGTTTCAGTCAGCTGTTGCAGAGTCTTTTTGTGCATTCTGGCCTTCTCTTTTTTCTTGCTGAGCTTATTGTCCTTGTTTTCGAGGAGTTCATCCTTCTTTTCAAGGATTTCGTCCTTCTCTTTGAGCAGTTTTCCAAGCCGTGTGACTTCTTCCTGCAGGAGGCCTATCCTCTTCCGCTCCTCTGTCTTAGACTGGAGGCTCTGGTGAAGAGGAGCAAAATAAAATAACATATCAAACAATTGTAAATAGTTATAAGAGTTCTGGATAACAGTGGCTCATGAAAGTAACAGGTCAAATGAGTTACAGATAAAATAAATATTATATATAACATCTCTTATCATATGGTCACTCACCACTGGAGGCTTCTGTTCGATGTTTTGTCGGTCTGCCTTAACGACTTTTGGTCCGTTGTTCACCTCTGGAGGAGAGACTCTCTTTGGGGTCTTAGCTGTAAACCGAAAGACAGCGTTAGTGAATAAAAAGGAAAAAAAATGATTTCATAAAGGTGTCACACTGCTTACAAATCAAGCATAACGATTTCATGAAACTAGTTGGGGTGTTTGGGCATACGACAAGAAAGAACCCTTTAAATTTTGGAGTGGATCTCCTGACAGGGCAGATACAAGAATCTTTTTTCCCTTTTTTACCCAAGACCTCTGGATAATATTTTTTACAATCTTGCAACTTGCGTCAAAAACATAGCTTTTCAAGTTGCTACTTATAAAAACAACTTTGCCAGCCCATGTCGCCTCTCAATACCAAAGGAGGTGTTTTCCTCCCAACACCCGGGCAAAATCTACAGGCTCTACAATAATAGTACAGAGCCCTTTGCGGTATAACACATACCTACAAAATCCATTTAGCAAAAAACCAAGGTATTTAAGTATACATAAGAGCAAATAGTTTGCAAATAGCTTAAGAGCTAACAGTGCTAATGTGTGGCATTACCATTTGGCTCATCATGAGAGACCCCAGCCGAAGACATAAACTTTTTGCATCCTGGATTTTCCATCGGGTCATTAGGGACACTCTTCTTCTTGTCTTTGTCTCCTCCTTTGTGTGTGGCATTACAATTTGGCTCATCATCAGAGACCCCAGGCAGACACACAAACCTGTTGTATCCTGGTTTTTTCATCGGCTCATCCCTGACACCCTTCTTCTCCTTCTTGCCTTTGGCTCTTCCTGTGTGCCCAGATTTTGGATCAATAAAGGGAACGAAGTCGGCCTGTCTTTTTTTCCCCATTGTACTAAATATATTAATACTGATGAAATTTTTTGAAATATGATTTGAGTCTGGGCTTAGTTGTGTCTTTTATAGAGACAATTTTCTTTGATGTCATTAATATCCAGATCAAAGTGTATCCATGGATACACAATGATTATGAAGATCAAAGTGTATCCATGGATACACAAAATGATGTCATAAGAATAAAAGTCCCCACCTGTCACATGACCCCCTGGGGGGGGGGGGGGGGGGGGGGGGGGGGGGGCGGCTGTGTGTGTGTGTGTGTGTGTGTGTGTGTGTGTGTGTGTGTGTGTGTGTGTGTGTGTGTGCAGCCACATCATTTACATATTCTCTTTCTTTGCGGACTTCTATTGTAGTAGAATTTTAGATTTAGAGAATCACATGTAAGATAAAAACCATAATATCAAAATGAAGCAAAGTTAAAATAAAAGTAAAAATGATTAAATTTGTCTTTTTCACAGCAGACATTTTAACTTCACATGGTAGTGATAAAAACAACAATGGCTTCAATCAGTAAGTCATGACAGTGTTACAGTGAGTCAACTTTTAGATTTTAACACTCATCATCAATGTGGTCACTTACGCCTGCACTTTTTCTGTTAGATGTCAAAATGTCTAAAAGGCCTATTTTTATTTTTTTTACAGTCCAAACATTTAAGTAGTGTCAGGTGCACATAATGTGAACAAACAGTGGAAAAGCTGTGGATGTGCAGACATTGGAGGGGAAAATCTGATTTCAAAAGGAAATACCATACCATCCTAAATAAATATGAAACAAAAAAGTTATAATAATGCAAATATAAACAAAATAAAACGCTTAAACAAAATACATGAATCCAGCATGAAAAAAACACTATGTATTAGAAAAGTATGTCTGTTGCACTGCATAAAAGAAGATCATGCATGCAAACTCTCTCTGAGTCATGCAGGGACAGAGGATTGAGTCTGTGTCCAGAATAAATATATAAAGAGTAAAAACTCAACTAATTATTGCCAGATGTCCCAGCCAAGGGTCTGATGGTACGACAAAAATTCAATCATCGACATTTACCCTTTTGTGGTTTGGTAACAAGTACACTATGGGCCAACATACGTTCCTGGGCAAAAAGAAGAGACAGGACTTATCGTGTTGTATACTGTATATGTATGTATAATTTCTCTTTGATTCTAACAAATACAAGTGAAATAAGCAATGATGTTGCACAATATTGTATACATTGTCTGTGTGTATGATGCATTTTAGTATGGGATAGCCTTTTCCTTACTTTTCTTCTTCTTCTCTTTGAGGTTAAGGTCTGGTGACTGACCAGGCAAAAACATCATCGACAGAGAATGTCACTTAAACCATGACTTTGTTATTTTTGCCATGTGTGCTGGTGAATTATCTTGATGAAAAACACAACTTGTTCAGGATTGGAAGCAACGCTTTTTGCAATATTTTTTGGTTCTCCTTCACATTCATGGATTTTTTGCATCCCACCAGCTCGACAACTCCAGATGTTTAATTTAGTTCCCCCGTAAAAAAAAAAAAATCACATCTTTTTGTATTTTTGGGTTCTTTCCTTATTTCCCTCATTTGAAATTAAATTAAGTCATACAATAATCCTATAATGTATAATATGTGTGGCAGAGAACAAAGTTAACACCTGTCAAATCCATCCATAAGTAAGCTCTGTCATGTGACATCACATGACAGGATAGTTCAGACAGGATAGCCTCATTAAAAAAGGCATCCTCCTCTAATTGCTGAGGTTTGTGACTTCCTGGACAGCAAGTGTCCATATCCTCAGACCCACCCAACATCCTCTCAATAGTGTTCACAATAATGGGCTGACTCAGACGTGGAAATGTGTCATTGTATCAGTTCTATTGTTATCGTCTCTGTTGTCTCTATGACTTTATTGCCTTCCCAGTAATGCATTTTGACCCATTGCCAGCATTTCCCAAAGCCTCAAACAAACAACCATGTGCTGCACCAAAGGCTGTAATGACAAAACTGCTGAATGAATATAAAGGAGGAGCAATTGCCATCTTTGTTCCTATGGTGCAAAAATGTGAGACTGGTGACAAAAGTCGTGACATCTGAGATTCTTTCAATTAGCATGTTCAACAAATATTACTTCACATTCAGTAATAATTAGAACCTGTAAAAGTATGTACAGTATATGCACTTCATGGTTAATCACTCTTTTGCAAATGTTAGACATCATCCTCAAGAGTCTTTGAGTATTCTGAAAAGCGCTTTATAAATAAAATGTATTATTATTATTATCTGTCTGTTATATGAAGCTACAGCCAGCAACCAGCTAGCATAGCTGAGCCTGGAAGGAATCAGGTAACCTGGTTCCATACAGAGGCAGCAAAATCCTCCTCCTGCAATAAGTACATATGTGTTATAACTTGTTTTTTAAATCCATAAATATAAGTATTAAAATAACAAAATGTGTTTTTATGTCTACTTTATGCTTTCGATGTACTCATAGACAGATTTTTCATTTATATATTTTACTAACTTATCCATTAGACAAAAAGACAACACAACACAAGACAACATTTTAAAATATATCAATGAACCAGTAACAGCCCAAACAGAATATAATATGAACACGTAGCTAATACAAGTAAAATAGAATAAAGGTCACATAAATAAAATGCAGAACTACAAAAACTTAGTATATTCTCATCATAGAAATTGCAGAAATATTTAGCTTCTTAAATAGAAAAGGTCTAAACTTCATGAAATTTTAGTTAGTAATTATTACTGATGGACGGCTCTGTCCAAAGCCAGGCTAGCTGTTTCCCCTTGTTTTCAATCTTTATGTGCTGTATAGCCAAGGTAGGCAACTTGTGACTGAAGCTTTACATTTAGCACACAGACCAGAAAGTGGTATCAATCTTCTCATCTAACTGTAAACAGGCAAGAAAACATGCATATTTCCCAAAATGGCAGCCTTTAAGTTTGTCAATGACACATTGATTTTTATCGGTAATTGAAGGAAGAATATTTGATTTGATTAAGCTCTCAAACAGACCTTAAAAGCTGGAACAACACAGTTATTAAGACACTCATTCAGAAAATGTCAGCTGAAATGTAAATGATTCATATCAGTCCAATCCTCAAATCTTTTGGTGCTTTCCATCTGATAAAACACACACCTTATTTTCAGCTCAAAGATGAGCTTTCTTTTAGGCAGATTTGCTTTGTTTCTCTTACCTGTGTCCTTCCTGTTAATACTAGTTACTTTAGCAGGTGTTTTTGATATTTCCTTTTCTTGTCAGCCACATTACTGTATCTCTCCCAGACAATAGACTCTTTATGAAAATACAGGGGTAAAAAAGCTATGTGTCATCTCTTCCAGTAGAAAAGACAAACACATGAAGAGGATAGTGTTTAGATAATAAACTGTTCAAAAGGGATTTATATTTGATATTTTCTCATATCATTTTTTCATCTTTTCATGGTTCAAAATCTCTAATTATGTCACAAAATCTTAGAAATAGGTGCAATTACATTATTGTGTCTTGTCTCGCCGCATGCCTACATAAATCAAGTCCTTATAGTACCCTTTTTATTACAAATTAACCATTCAGATTGAATTATGCATTCATTATCTATATTGCAGGGTCACAGCTGACATTGGGGTGAGAGGCAGGGTACACCCTGGATGCCAATTAATCATAAGGCTGACACATAGAGACAAACAATGATTCATGGTCTCGTTCACACCTATGGGCACATTTAGAGTCACTAATGGACTAAGAGATGACCCTCCGCACAGACATGGGGAGAATATGCAAACTCAACACAGGAGGGCCTCATTCAGCCAGTGGGTTAGAGGCCAGAGCCCTGTTACTGTAAGGCAACAATGCTAAACACTGCTACCCCCTGGTGCCCAAAATTTAAAGTTGATTATATTCTTCTCCCCTTGTCTGAGTTTCCTGAGACACTGACACATTATAGCTCTACCTCAATTATTAAATGTCAGTTATCATCGGGTGCACTGAGGATGACTCAAAGCAAGAAATGTCCCTTGTTTGTTAACAGCACCCCATGAGAATTCATAGGAAGACATTGAAATAGAAAAAGAACACGTGTGTTGTTGTTTTATGTGGACATATTACTCACAATGGGTTGAATTGTAATAGGAGTCATAAGAACCCAAACAAGTTGAAGATACACACATACACAGAATAAATAGAGGTTCCTTTCTGAACAGAACCTGTAGGAATAGGAGAAATTAAAGGAACATTACGATTTTGACTTTACTGAAGGCAGTGACTACTCATGGTCACCTGTTACCTTGTAAGCTGTTGAAAACAAACATCAAACCTTTTGTTGAAGGACATTCACATCAAAGGCTGTCTACTTCCTCCTGCTTACAACTCCTAATGATTGATAAAACTTTATGTCTGCTACACAGGCTCAGATCTTTGCTTTGGAACTGAAAAAGTTGTATTATCTCATTTGTTGAAATATTTTAAAACCGAGCACAAGGTCTGTGTGTGACTGAATCTCGTGACTGCTAATAAAAGACATCAGGGGCTATATTTGTTTTTGTCAAGCATGGCAACAGGGAAAAAGTAAAGTAAACTAAAATAGTCAAATGCCAATGATTTTTTCATGTTTTTTTCAAAACGTTACTGAAGTACACTAAGTTAGAGCATCTGTGCTCAGGAGGTGGAGCATGTCCTCCACTTTTCAGAAGGTCGGGGGTTTGATCCTGCGTTCCTATAGTCTATGGGCAAGATACTGAACCCCAAACTGCTGTTTCAGTGTGAATATATATATGTACTGATGAGCAGATGTTGCCTTCAGGGTATCCTTTGCCAACAGTTTATGGATGTGTGTGAGAAATAAATACTGGCTTGTGTTACTGGCTATATAAGTACTGTCCATTTACAAAATTGGATTATTATTAAGGAAGTGATCACTTATAATCAGCATTTCAATGCATCATTAAAATGTACTTTATAGACTGCTGGGAAGTATCAATGACATTGCATCATATTTTATATGTTGATAATTGTTTTGCATGTAATTGTAATCTGCAAAGTAACTAGACAAGGCTAAATGCAGCTATCAAATAAATGTAGTGTAGTACACCAAAATACACTGTCTGCATTGTTTTGAATGGACTCATTATTACTACTTGTGGTCACTGGGGGGGGAAATAATGACTACAGCTGCAGTTCACAACAACCATCAATTATGAGTGGGTGTTTTTTGCCTTTTAGCCTCAGGGGGGCAGTAATGAGCACATTACACTTTAGGACATTACAAAAGGGTTGAAGCAGACGCTGCACTACAAAACTTACAAAGAATGCAAACATAAGATCTTTGCTTTTTCAGAAGTGTTTTGAAACAGGATTTTTTGTTTTTAATGTCTCCCACGCAGTGAGTGTGACAATCCCCTTCTGTCCACTTGATTAAAGTCCAATGTGTACTCTCCTTTTACTGTTGCTGTATGTGGAAATTACATTATATTTACAGTATGAGAGTGATGAGCCTCAAATGAAACAGTTAAGTACTAAACAAGAACAATTACTATGTCAAACTGTTTGTTTACATTTATAAAAAAAATAAATACAATCACCTTTGGTGTGCAGACATTCATAATGGACTTTTCCCACCACAACACACAGAGAGAAACACTCTGGGCAGTACCAGTTTAGCCTTTGTGAATTCTCATCGCTTTGCTTCGCACATGGAAGTCAACAGCAATGTTCTCTGTGCCTGAATAATTCAATATTGCTCACTGTCTGCTCCTGTTGTGTGCTGCATGGCTAAGAACCAGTGAAGGGAAAGGCTCAATGCAAGGGGACAGGCCTCATTTTCTACGCCTGCAGCCAAGCGTGCATCTTATGTAAGGGGTGGGATTGTGTTGGGGGTTGAGGGGGCAGAACAACAGCCACTGCATGGCAACTCTTGTCGTTTTCATGATGTATCTTCCTCATTCCTACTCTCACTTTCTTTGTCTTTCTGACCCCACGAATGCCCTATTGTTAATGATTGGTCAAAATCAATTGTCATAAATATTTATCTGTTGTGATATTTTATTTTCTGTCATCCTGTTGTTATTTTGAGGCCTTCTTTAAGTCACTCCATGTTCCAATATCTGTCCTCAGCTTTTTATCTATATTTCTCTTGTCTCCATTCCCACATTCCTCCTCATCCTCTAGTAACAAGCAGAGATTTTGACGAGACAATCACAATTATAGAACCACTGATTAGACATCTTAAGAACCACTTCATTTTTTATGGTTATGTGTTTCCATCATATGGTTTTGCCACATTCAGATTTTAAATAATCAAATGTTTGTTTGTGCATTATGTAGAAAACAAAAATAGAGATTGTACTCATTAAAATATAACTGCTATCCACTGCATCTATTACAGGTTTCTCTAAAAGAGAAGATTTGGAGCTTGTTTCATGTGAGACATCTAGAATTTGAGAATTCAGTCGTTAACTCCTGCAGTATCTAACAAGCCTTCCAGCTGATCCTGCAAAGGTGCACAGGAGCCTGTTTCTTGTGATTTTACAGAGCACAAACACCGTATCCCTCAGATGTTTCTTAAAATTACAAACAGCCACTGAATTTATCTTTGTGTCAATATACAGTACTTGTGTTTGAACAAATCCTTATCATGACATTAAAGGTCCAGTGTGTAGGATTTAAGGTCATCCAGGGGTGTGGTTGCAGATTGCAACCAATTGAACACCCCTCATCTCATCCTCCACTATGGTGGCCCCTAAAAATATGAATAACACCAAAGACCCATTTAGAGCCATCTATTCTGGGGCATTGTATAAACATGGCAGTGCAAAATAGCAGACACCCTCTGTAGAAGAATGGCTCATTCTAAGGTAATGAAGACGTAATTATGAATATCCATCTATACGCCAATGGGCTTTAAAACATCCCTTTTCCATAGACTTGATCCGACACACTCAAAATGCCCACTTCTAAAGTTCACTTACCAGCATTTCATCTGTGTTGCGCTAAGCTCTCTCACATGCACAAGAAGGTAACTGAGGGCATCAGCCAGCCCTGAACACACACTTGGCTGAGTGGACCTCATAATAACATTTAGGTTAGGTTAAGTACAGAATAAACGGCCTCAGGGATGGGTCAAAAAAAGAGAAAGAAGTTCCTCCTGTGGGACTAATAGAGTAAATAAAAAAAGAACCCCCCTACTCCAAATGAATAATAACGTTGCTCCATAACTCCTGTGTGTGTAATTTAGCCACTGTTTGCTAACGAGTTTTCCATATCAACTTGTGATGACTCGTGGTGTTGATATGTTAATGTTGTGTTCCCAGCTTGTTCCTGGTGCTTCTAGGAGGCTGAAACAATCATTTACTGCAGGTTTAACAAAATATACTCCACTAAAGGCCAAATTCTAACATCTCTTTTTACTGAGTAGTGGCTTTTATAAAATTCTTTCCAAATCTTTGTTTGTTGGTGCACTTTGAGGTCAGGTAAATATTTGATGTACTGTGATGTACAAGTGGAGATCTCAATCTGTCATGGGACATGAAGCTGAAATATCAAATCAAAACAATTATTTAAATCCTGCTAATAATCTGAGTGTTTGAACTCCTTTCTCCATTCATAGACTATAGTGTTTGTGTTGTCCAATAATATATAGGAAGGCAAGTAATAAAGCACTTTAAGAGCACATTTGGAATGATGTTATTGAATGAAACTATAGCTATACCAGCCTAGTTTCTTTGTGGTCACTAATGAGAGCTTTGATGCAGTGTTTGTTCTTCCCAGACCGCCACACCAGATCGTCTCAATGTTTGACTTTGCTGGTTAATATTTAATTGCGGTGCATTGATTGTGGACTCACAGCATTCCCGAGCTTTAGATGGTCGATTACTGTAACTCTTACAACTTAACACTGTCTCTGTTACACAGGTCTGGGGGAACTGTATTCATCTAGTTAGTGGTGCGGGCTCACCTTACAGTATGTCGCACTCAAAGTCAGACTTTTGTCATTTGTCTTATTACAGAGACTTGGTATGAGTTACTGATTACTTACTTTCTATTTGTGTAAACAAAACTGCTCACATTGCTAAATGTTCTTTAGAGTCACTTAACTGAAGAGGGAGTTGAGCCTCAACCTTTTGTTGATCGCTGGTGGATTTGGGCCTTGATAAGATAAAAAAATAAAACATATATAACCACAATCATTGCACTCTTATGTCATATATTATTTCTCATGACCATCCTGTCATTCACATTTCTCACACATGCTGCGTCTCAATTTCCTTCTGTCATTATCTGAGCTTGCCACGTCTATCCAATAGCACAGTGACACACCTTCATTAACCTATCACATCGCTGTTGTCTTCTTAAATCTGATTCTCTCCGTACCTCTAGTTCATTCATGCTGCTGATATGCATGCACATTTTCGCTGAATTATGATACGGTCATTCCAGTCAGAGAACGTTACTGCTTTAGATTACGCGTCACCATTGGAGAACTTCAGCTGTTTAAGTTCCCCCCACAGACAACGCCATTTGACTGGCAGCACAGATCCCACTTTGCAACACGTAAAGCAATGATAAATAATGTCACATGTAAATGTTTTTATCATATACCACGGATAAACATCAATCAAGTTAGTAAGGACTGTGCATCTTCTAGCTGTTGGAGATTAAAAAAAACTTTATATATGACAAGCAGGAGAATTAAAAGCAACACAGCTGAGTCACCATGAATACTCCCAGCACTCAACATTGAGATGAAATGGGATGGAAAGCTGCCTTTCATGCACTACTATTCAGGCCACTGCCCTCGCTGCCCGTGGTAGAGTGCCGGTTACTATACTTCATCTGAGCAGGCAGGAAACACAGAGAACACGTCTTTCTCCCTGCAGAGGAATGTGTTTCTCACCTGATCCCTCCTCGCTCTTTCCACACGGCAGATGCCCCAGATTGTTTTACTATTGTAGATAATGTTACTGTCAGATACTGACAAAGGTTATTTTCACTGACTGAACTCAAATTGGTTTGGATTCTTTTGACAGCTGTTGGAAGAGGAACGGCTTGATGAAGAAAATCTCAACATTTTAGGTACAAAGGTGATACATTTACAAATGAATTATGCAGTGGAAGTTTAATGCCTGTATCAAGCAGCAATTACCACATAATTTTGCCTGAAATTGTCAACAATCCTATTAAAATATTTTTACTTGTGTGAATAAATGAGGAGACAATACTCATGTATATTACTCATATTTTTATCATATTTTTTCATATGAACTTTTTTTTGAAGAGAGATCTGTTTGCAAACTAAAATGGACATATACAGTTAAAACATACACCGACACAAAAGATTTCGGACAAATGTGTACATTTCATAATTTACATTAAACAATGGCAGGTGCCAATACACAGTTACAACATTTTAAATTGATGAGATGAAACAAGAGAACCAACCTCATAAGTCTGTGAAGCTCATTCCATCTGTCTGTAGCATATGCACCTATACCTCTGCCAAGTTCAGTGTGAGCAGGAGGTACAACTAATGTTAAGATGTCCTCTGACCTGACACTACTGCATTTAAATTAAACCAGAGCGCATATAAATCAGGTCTGGACATTGTCTGGAGTTGCCCTTTCACATATGTAGCACACAACAGGTGTGTCAGATGTGAAATACCCACTATGGTTTCGGCAAGAGGGGACACCTGTGTAGAGTGTACTGGAGGATGACTCATCTGTGTTTAATTGTAATAAGAACTACATATTTTTGGATTTAACCTCAATTAAACAAGAGTCACATCCCCCGACATCCCACAAAATATTGTACATAGTACAACTAAGGCATCAATATATGACATATCCTCCATTCCTTTGGTGAGCCGAGAATGTGAAGATGATGGCCAACCTTCACCATAAAACCATCTTTCCATGGGAAAAAAAAAAATTTGTAGAATAATATTAAATATATATATTAAAAGGCACAACCACTTCATGGTTAATTTATGTGTTAAGTTTGATGAAGCTGGTATGTATTAAATGTTGTAGTTTGTGCAATATGCTCCAGGGTAAAGTCTTGTTTATGTCAGGTTCAACAGATTAAGACATTTGCGTTCACAAACAGCTTCTCCATGCAATGTCCGGACAATCTCCTGTTAGCGGTGCATATGTGAAAGGAGCTTCTTCACATTGTGTAACAACAATCCCCTGAAGCTCATTTAACAGCTAAAACAAATAAGCTTGTGGTCGACTCAAATTGTCACTGCAGTCTTGGATATGTGTGTGCGGTGTTCGGATTTAGACTAAGAGTTTGCATTTTGGGTAAAGTCCAATAGTTTGATGTTGTGGTTTAGGGGGAGAGGGGAAGTATCTACCCATTATCATTTAAATCTAAATCAAACAATTCCTAAATGTAGTGGGTTCTTAAAAGTCAAATGTGACAATTTATTTGGCATCAGCAGATCAAATCTAGGGCAAAGGGTCATGCATAATGGGTCTGGCAACGCTCATGGCTCAATAGAGTACGGATTATAATGAATTGTTACATAGTAAAATTAGAAATCAACATATCAAGTGCATGTCCCTGCTATGCAGTTCCTGTTTTGGGATTTGAACGTACAGCCTGGATAAACCTGTTGTCTTCAGAGAAAGTGTTTATGGTATGGCGTCATTATTTATGAATAAATATTAAAGGCTGGAGCTCCTAGGGAGGGTTAGACACGCAGATCGCCGTAATCCGTTAGGAAACGCGTGCGGGTTGCCGAGCGGGGAGGAGCGACTGACTTGCTGTGGTTCGTTGAGGATTTTCCTCTTGGAGAATCAGCTGGACGCATGCGTCAGCCTTCCACTATTTCTCCGTCCACAGTGCAGGAGCGAATGGGATGAGCGACACGGTGCTACCTGCTTAAAGGCGCCGCCGTTAGAGTGAGTAATATTTCCTCACCGGGGTAGGTAAAGGTGACATTTTTTTTCTTTCTGGAAAGTTTCAGAGGGGGAAAATACTCGAGAGCAGGAGTCAAAACAAGAAGATTAACGAGGATAAGCGTCTTCGGACTATCAGAGAGCGGATTAAATCCAGCAGAAATCATCCCAGAGCGAGTGTTATTACCGAAGATGCGGAAACAACAGCAGAAGAATTAACAATCCGGATTGTTGTCCATCTGGATTTTTTTTTTTTTTTTTTATCGTCCTGGGAGCAGCATGCCTTGGCTCAGGAGAAGGGTTAAACTGTTCCAACATGGAGTGACACCCAAACACCCGCAAGTTCTCTGCCTGTTGGGACAATCTCCGTGCTATGCATCAGCTGAGTTTTACACCATTCCGCGGGACTAACGGATGTAGTTTGGACCAGAGTCGCTATGTCGAAAGTAATACAGAAGAAGAACCACTGGATTACAAAAGTGAATGACTGCGCGGTCAACTTGGACGCGCGTGGGGAGCTGAATGTTGACCTGCGCGGCGGAGCTGAGAATGGAGAATTCCCATACATCGGGAAAGTTAAGGAGGATGCTGTGGTTTACCAGGACGGTAAACTCAGCGAGGGGGAGATACTCCTGGAGGTCGAGGGGCTGCCTGTGTCTGGATTACCCCTCTACGACATTCTAACTGTGATTAAGTGCTGCAAAGGTCCCGTCAGGTTGAGGACTGTGCGTCAAGGTAAGTTAAAGATTAAAAAAAATAAAAATAAATAAATAATAGTACATCATGAGTGCATGTGTGTGTGTGACAGAAAAAAAAGTGTGTGTGGGAGATGAACACTCACGCACAAAGGAGCAAGTTGTTTCATAATTGCAAAGCATCAAAAGCAGAGCTCTAAATGATGATGCGTTTGAAATAGGGCGAAATGCAAACTGCTGCTGCTCATCTCCTCTCCACAGCAGCCGGGAGTTTTCACAGACTTTGACATGAAGCTGCACTGACACACCTCCTGTCCTCATGTGTCTATCATTGCTAAACCCACTGTGGGTCAGACCTGCGGGGTCACAGATTAGGCAAGTTACAGTGAGAGTGGATCCAGAGCCTACACTTAGCAGCACGCACTGTCTGCTGCTAGTTTACTTTGACATAATGAAACAAAACGTTTGATGTCACCATATGTATGTTGCGTGCTGTGTTCCCATAAAGTTTCATAGACTTTCAAATAGTCTATGCCATGTCAAAAATTGTGAAAATTATGCCCATCACAATTTAACAGAGCTCAAGGTGACACCTTCAAATGTCTTGTTTTTCCCACCAACAGTCCAAAACCCAACAATTTTCCCCATATATGACAATAAAGGACTAAATATCACCATTTGAAAAGCTGCAAACAGATAATATGTAGCGGTGTTGCACAATTATTACTTGACAAAATGTCTAAAACAACTATCACTTGGCTAATTATTCCAGTGAAAGCCAAGGCACGTATTGTTTTTTGAGACTCGTTGGCAGCCGGAGTTATTTCTAGAAATGCTTCCTGTGTGTCGGATGAGCTTGACCCATTGCCGATGGTCTTACTAAATCTGCCTCCGTCTGAGAAAAGCTCCAGGGAGAGGGATGCAGCCACTGTTTGAAATTCGGGCTTTTTTCTCAAAGAGTCTCCGGTGTATTGAGAATGCTTTTTGGTTTGTTTTCACCTTGGACTAATCTGGAAGTTCTGTGATGCCTGAGCCAATACTGGAATACTTTTATTTGAATTTTAAATCAAAGATATTTGTGTATTTCCACACACTCATGTTCCCTCCCTGCCCTCACACAACATTTTACAAAGCACACACTGCCTCCTCTCCGGGGAAATCATTTACTGTGTTATATAACAGCAGTTTAGTTATAGTGTAGCATCATTGCCTTTTTACTGTGTGCCCATTAGTGGCTGCACAGTGAACACCTGACCTCTGGAGCTAAAGTCTCGACCCCTGGGACAGGAGCTCAGCTCTGCTTTGTGTTTGCAGGAATGGCATTTGTTTGACAAATGGTCAGACTGGGGTTAGCACCATGGAAGAGTTTTAATATCCATAAACAGTTTTTAATTATTTTTAACTTCCATGGAAACACTTTGTACTTATAAACACTGCTACAGCACAATGGCTGTATACATAAAGGATATCCTGACCTGACTTTGTGGCTTTTGTTTTTAGTTTCTCGCAAAACTATAAGCAGATACTCCTTGCCCTTAATTAAAGGAGGGAGTTATTTTTCGTCTGTCCGAGGTACAAGAACTCCATTGTGCCTCACTGTCTGTCGGGCTCCCATGCAGAACCGACCAAGGATAGCGATCCAAGCTGTCCCGGACCAGGTGACAGGCTGTGGTGACAGATCGGATCTCTCTTTCCTTTCTTCTCAATCTCCTCTACCCTCCATGGACGTGTGTGTCATATTACAGGAGGCCACATCGCCTCATGAAGGTGGAAACACTATCAGGGTGTGCAGGTAGGCAGGTCGTTGCTGTCGTATACCCTACAGCCCTACAGGTGTGTCACTCCGCTGAGGAATGCAGAAAGAAAACCACCTGAGCGTAGTCTGCACATTCCTGCAGAGAAGGCAGAATATATCACCCACTGGTGACTCTAAATTGACCGTAGGTGTGAATGTGAGTGTGAATGGTTGTTTGTCTCTTTGTGTGGCCCTGTGATGAACTGGCGACTTGTCCAGGATGTACCCCGCCTCCCGCCCAAAGTCAGTTGGGATAGGCTCCAGGCCCCCCATTGAATAAGAATGACTTCAATTTCATTGTCCTTTACCTTGTCGTTTAGTTTTATTCGATGGTGATATTTCATGCATAGTTTTAGTCTCGTTTTTAAAGGGTCCACAAATATTTTTCAGCACAGTTTTCATGGTTGAAATAAACACTGACTAGAATAGTTCTATGCTAGATATCTGTGTGTATGTGCCTCTCTTAATTCCATAGGCTTGGTGCACAGGATGCCTGTCTCTGATTTACTTAGTTTTTTCCCAGAGGTTTTTTAAAATCTGACACATCGGGTCTCCCTACAAAACCGAGACAACTGCTCTATCTGAAGTTCCCCCTGTGCTTTATGTTTCTCCCTTCAGGCTCCCCTTTAAACTCTCCTTACAGCTATAAAACCTTTGGTGTATTCAAACTGAAATACTGTACATACTCACCAAGTAAACATTAAATGCAAATACACTTAGTGATTGTACCACATATTCTCTCTTCCCTTCAATGGGCTGTGGTCCCTTGAAATGAAACAATGTTATTTGTATGGGGTTCACAGAGATGCAGGTAAATGATGAATTGATTTATGGTACAGAATAATTTTGAGTTTAAAGTACAAACTTTCAGACATATGAAGACTTTGACCCCCCCCAAGTGTAGCTCTTATCTGTCATCTGTTGAATCATTGTCATGTTGATAACAGTGCTGTACCTGTAAAGGTGCAAACATTGTGCATCAGATCATTTAATATTATCAGAATGATTCTTGTGCATTGACATGAAAAACGAGGTATACTGAAAATGCTAAATCAAGGAATAGCACTGGTTTAGTTACTCTGATTTACAACGTGGACATTCCTCTTGGCTTTTGGGTTTATTACTGTTTTAAGTGAAACACAAACACTCCTATAGCACATGAAATGTCTGGTGGTTTATGGTGCTGTCATTATGGGTGGGCTTGGTGTCTGTCTGATCTCTGGGACAAATGGTCCTTGGTCACCTTAGATCCCCCTCACTGGAAAACAGCCAGAGGGAATCAGGGCAGCCTGCTGGATGCCTGGCATTCCTGAGAAGTGGAGCTTGCATTTCACTGGTACTGCCTGAAAAAACATCCAGTCTTTTAAATTGTCCATTTTGTTCCTGTTTCACCTGTCTTCTCGCCTCATATTGATAAAAAAGAACATCTGTTTAGTAATTTAAACATTCAGAATATTTAGCATTTCTCTGGCTCAAGTGTCTGTGAAAAAAACCCAAAACACTGTGACTTCTATATAGGCAGCAAAGTAAGACACAAATTAATGCAGTATAATTAAACTGTAGAGAAGATCCATAAAGTTCCATAAAGTTAAACATTGTCCAAAAATATTATAGTTATGTTAAAAGAGCCATTTGAAACTGTGAATCACATTCCTCAATAACATCTTAGATGCAACAAATAACATTATTTACACGACAGTAACAGATGCTCTTATTTTGTACAGCAACATTTGATGACCTTTTATGGTCTTCAGTGTTTTACATGACAGAATCCACATCCATTGTCTTCAAACCTCCACACAGTTAAACATTTGACTAACACAACAAAGCAGCGTTCACCTAGCGTAGTGCTTTTGCTCCTCTGTCCGGCAACACCTGTCCCCAGAGTGAGAGTTCTTCCTACCAATGTTGTAAATGACCCAAAGCACAAAGGTGACACCTGCTGGAGCAGATTAGTGTCCTACATACACGTAGTTATAGAAATGGCTCTTAAATGCACGTTCATAGAGTAATAATGATAATTAATAACTAGTATTTCTGACGGCAACAAGGGGAGCATCGTTTAAACGACTAGTTGACTAATCATGCACATCCCTAAAGAGGATTTGTCAGTCTTGATTAAGTGCATCCAACTGCATAATTATATACCTGAAAAGCTTGTCAATAGCTTGTGACATCAATCCTGCAGTTATCCCTTCTCCTCTGCTTACCCTCTGATTTCTCCATTTCCTTTCACATCCACTGTCCAACTATGCGGTACTGTGTGTTCCTCTTTCTTCTTGTAGCCTGAACACGTCTGAACATGGCTGTTATCGTCTTCACGCTATAAATGCGAAATAAAACAGAAAATAAATAGAAATAGTTTTCATTAAGCTGGTATTCTATTCATTATTTAACAGACAACACAACTCGTACCTTCACTCGTACCATGGAGGTTCCCTGAATTTACCACCAGCAAAGGAACCTCCTTGTTCTAAAATTAGAAATGTCCGACTATAGGAAGGATTGCCTGAATGCATCGTCAGCTGAGGCTTCATCATCCTGTTTGGGGTTGTTGTCCATTCCCCCAGCCTTCAGGACATTCTCCTGAAGCCTTATTCCATCTGAAACCTTCTGCTCTTTATATAGCTGGAAGTGATTATCTACCAGGGTTTGTTGATAAGGTTCTCATGACTACAATAATGTGTAATACATGTTGTGTCTTACATACTCTAGTTTACACACATAGTAGTTCATGGTAATTCCCATTTTTTCTAATTGATTGACGGGTTTTCCTATAAATTAATCACACTTGTGTCTGTTAAGTGTGAGAAAATAGGACAAAGTGTACCAAACCTTGGTGGACTTTGAGGTCAGCTTGGCATCATTGTCCTTTTGGAATGTCCAGTGACGAACAAACGTAAGCTTCCTCGCAGATGGCGAGACGGTTTCTTGTAGGATTTCCTGACACTTGATGGAATCCATCTTACCATCTACAAGCTGCAGGTTTCCAGTCCCTGATAAAAGCTATTTAAACGTATACAGTGTGTATATATATATATATATACACTACCAGTCAAAAATTTGGACACAGTTTCCCATTCAAGTGGATGGGTAACTGTGTCCAAACTATTGACTGGTACTGTATATATATATATATATATATATATATATATATATATATATGCATATATGTTTACTTGCCTGTCACTATTTTGTGGATAGATCTTCAATGTGAAATATTCAGTGTTGTTTTGATTCTCTTGTCTTTTCTGTGCTGCTAACCTCTTCACCCCTCTTGCAAGAATTTGATGGTTTGAATCGAGTGGCCAGAATGAAAATTATACTGGGATACATCTCTAAGAGCTTGACGTTGGATTCTCTCTCTCTCTCAGGCCATCTTAGTGGGTCTCTTTCTGCTGCATGTGCAGTAACACACACACACACACACACATACACACATTCACGCACATCTGGAAGGGATTACGCACCATTCCATGCTCCGTTTTATGCACATGAATCATAATCCTACTTTTAGTCCATTTTGTTGTGGTTTGTAGGCACAGTAATTGCATCTTTCCTAAGTTGCAAATAGCATATAGTGTGAGAAACGTTTTAATTTTCTCCGAAGTCCTCTGTCATCAAGCTGGATTTCACAAACTGAAGCTTTGTGATTAAAATATCTCCGGCTATACTTGTAACATTACTCTTATTTCATAAACCGTAGTGTGTTGTTAAGCGAAAGGTTTGCAGGTGATCCTTAGAGGATTTCTCATGCTGCTGATCTCTCTATTCCTCCCCTCCTCCTAGTCAGTCAGATCTCCAGAGATTCAGGTTGCTCATAAGCTCTCGACAGGCTGACCTGACCCTGCACTGTTAAAACGCTTTGTGCACTTTCATCTGATATTCTAACACTAATGTTCACGCTGCCGTTTAATCTGAAAGCTAGTAAAACATGTCAAGATGCAATCCTACAACTCCGCTTCAGGCTTCCATTTATCGCTTTTCGAGTAAAAGGGTACAGAAATATTAGAATTAGTTTATGAATAACCCAGCTATTAATGCACCTTTAGGTTGTGACGTCTATGTTTCTTGATTAATGACTTATAGCGTTGGTAAAATAATGTTGCAAAACAGTTCTCCTAGTGAGTCAAAGCTCACTTTATTGGTAAAATAAAACAATGAGAAGGATTATTTAGAAACATTTTAATGTGAAATAATTATAATAATTATACAAAATAATTGTATCTTTTATACTTCAATCATATCTACTTCAGTGTAGTCCTTTGTTTTAGAAAAGCATGTAGCCTATTGGGTGAAGTAGACATTCAGCAAAGCAGTTCAGATCAATCAAGTAGCCTTTGATTATTCCATCATTTAATGTCTGCTAATCAAAGCATGAAATCTAATTTAGACTGTCAGTCCATGAAATGAAAACAGTGAAAACTTGCCTACAGGTCAAAACCCAAATATTTTCATCTTTTTACGAAGTTACACAAACAAAAACAGGAAATCTTTACATTTGAGAGGCAGGAACCAGAACTTCTTCTCCATTTTTTCCACATTTTGCTGAAAAAATTCCAGAAATAATCAGTTGATTATCAAAATCGTTACTAGTTATTTGACTAATCGTTTCAGCTGTGATAAAACAGTTGGACCATATCAATGACCAGAAAAAATATTTGACAGCTATTTTGAATTTTTAAAATAATTTTTAAAATTTAAAGAGTCAGACATTCTCCGTTATGAATGTTGGCAGGTTTTCTCTGTCTTGTGAGACACTGAATACTCATAGTATTACTCATACTATTAGTCATACTATTACTCATAGTATTACTCATACTATTACTCATACTATTACTCATACTATTACTCATATTGAAGACGTCCTTTTTGGCTTTAGGAAATTATGATGGAAATTTTTCACAATTCTTTGACTGAATTCTTTGATTTTAAAGACTTAAGGATTAATCAGGTGAATTGATATTAAAGGTAAATATTCCTGTTAGATCTTAAATTTTCATTATGCTCAAAATATCGCTGTACCTTTTGTTAGAAAATAGATGGAGATAGAGACTAAATGCAGACTGTTTTAAAAAAAAATTACTCTGAAGGACTTTCTTACGTTCATGACGCCATTGTTTCCTCTGGAAATTTTTAAAATGCACCACGTCCCATGCAGCAGAGGAAGCGTCCTAACAAAGTGGGTCGCTCTCATCCTGTAAGTGTGCAGAACAGGAAACATTAAATACCATTTCCACTGCACAGCAGGGCCTTAATTAACTGACAAATTGCAACATATGTAATTATGATAATACAGTATGGTGTTTAATCATTGTTTTTCAGCATCTGTTTTCTGTTCTTTTTTTTGGCAGAAGTTCCTCTTTGAGGGCTGGTTAGCAGTGCTGGCTTCAATGTTTGAGGCTTAGAGGAATTCCGGATCTTGTTCGTGGGGTTTTACCCTGGAAAAGGTGAAAACATTAAGTCAGACGTGAGCGCTGACAACTTCAAACAGGTGGAGAAGAGCCCCTGAGGTCAAACGCCTGTATGAGCTCTGTGTATCTGTGTGTATGACTGTGTGTGTCCCAGCGCCTACATAATCTACTCCATTCCCACTCATATATCTGTTTCTTGTGGCAGGTGATGTCTTATCTAAATAAAAGCAGCTTTGCTGGCGCCCTTCATCTGATGTTCTCATTACTGTCGAAGAAGATTCAGTATACTGTTCCGGGTGTGGTGGTTTAACTTAGTCACAGTAGCAGACAGGCCATAAATATGACAGTGATTAGTATTGAAAGGGAAGCGTCTCTGCTGTGATTTTTATATCCTTGCAGCTTCTTACGGTAAATGTGCACAAATCAGAACAAAATAAAACAAATAATGAATAAACAGACTACAGTAGGTTAAGACCGAGGAAATGGCTGGAACACATATTGTCAAGGTGCAAAAATGGGGCCAGTTTGTTACATGGTTAGCGGTAGTATCAATAATGTGATGTCCTGTATAGGTGCCCAACCGTCACTGAGTGTTTCAACAAATTATTTCCACACAATTTCCCACAGATTTCTTCTCAAACTAGTTTAAAGTGTTCCTCCTGAAGCCCTGTAGAACTTCTTAAATTTTTTGCAGACTGTGCTGTTCTGCTGGGCAAAAGTTGTGTCATGACCAGTGGGTCAACATACCACATGAACGTTTTCTAAAAACCAATATTTTCTTTCAGTCCCATGGCCTGATTTCACATACAAACCTACCACAGTCTGACACATGCCTCTGCTTATCAAATCACTTTCTGTTTTTCTTCCAGCGGCAGCTCTGTATTTCCAGAGTAAATTTAGACTCTTAACACGTTGCTGATTGAAACATTTTTCTTGAGCAGTTGATGTCAAGTGAATTCACTTTGAACACATAACTTGTGTAACTCGCTCTGCGTCTTATCTTGAGATATGCTGCCTTTATAGTTGACCTCAAGCTGAAGGAAAACAACGATTCACTCTTTTTAATGTTTGTCTTTGTTCTCAATACAGAGCTTCAGTGTAAAGTTATATATGGAAGCCGAGGCTGTTTAATCACTAATGCATATTTTGAAAGAGAAAGCAGAGACACTGTCATATTTTTAAAATGCTCAGCTGGCGAGATGATAATGAAACTTAAATGATCTGTTACTGCTGTTACTCAAATCTAAAAGAGACATACATGGTATTTTCCAACTCAAACACAGTGCAGAATTGTTCTGTAACGATCCGGGACTGTTTGCAAGCTTCTGTTTGTCCATAGGAGGGAGTGACCGTAGGCTGCAGCTGTTCTTCAGAAGTCGGCAGCATCTGGCTGTCCTGAGGGGTGACGTGCAGTGGTGGGGGTGTTGGGTGCACTGAGAAGAGAAATACTGAGCAGGTCAGGCAGGGTTAGGTAGAGGAGAGAACCGTAGTTTGGCAATAATTTGAACAGTCATTTAAGGTAAGACAAAGAGAGAACTGAAGACCTGCGAAAAGGCAAACTGTGTGCACAAACTGTATCTGTTTGAAAGAATGAGAGCTGCTACACTTTCATTGCTCTCATCATCTGCTGATGTGTTTGCAGCCAGCGACTGCGTTCTTCTGTGTTTGCTAACGTTTTGTTTATGATCTGTGATGCCGTACCTCATGCGTGTGATGCGTCTTGGCAGCCACCTCTCAAATATTTAATGTCAAGCTCGGAGCATCTTGGAGCCCTCAAACAAATTTCAGTCTGAAAGAAACTCTTGCTGCTGGGCCTGAACAGATTTATAGAGAGAACATTTATCAAGAGTTCTGACTGGACTTGTGCATAACTGGAGATACTTCCACTTGATAGAAAAGAGTATACAGGTCTTTATTTTCCAGATGATTTCCATGCATATGCATCTCCTGATTTCCTAAGTAGCATGCTTAAGCTTTTAGCCTTAAGCTAAAACGCTTTTAAGCTTTTAGCAAAAGACACAGCTGCTTGTCATGGTTAAAATATGTGTAAAATATGGTGAAGCTATGTATGTAAAAAAAAAATGACTACAGACGGACAGCTGGAGAGACATACTGAAGATTGTATCCGCCTGTCATTTCATGGTTGGGGGGGATAAAAATGTTAAAAACTTCAAAAGACTTTTTTCTTTATTGTGCCATCAGATCAATTTATAAATCGAATCGTTTTTGGCTGATGGCCTTTGTCCTGTTGTGGTTACCAGTTTTTGGTGACAAGCAGGTTCCCAATAAGAGAAAGCTGAAGAAGACAAAGACTTGACATATTATGTCACATCAAACCCAACGTGCTCCATCTTCAGCCTGGTGTAAAGTATCTTTGTTAGTACGACAGATGTAAGCCCAGCATCCACGTTGCTCAATCTTCTTACATGCATCCAAAGTGTCTGTATCAATATGAGGTGTGTTCAGGTGTATTTTTGGACTTTAGACCATTTAGTAAAAGGACCCAATGAATCGGTGTCTCAAAAGCACTGCAGAGGTGAATCAACATATTAACTTTAAGTGTGATAATGTAACACTTCCTGATACAGAGAAATGTTTATTTTATCGTCATCTTCTCAGTCATCAAACCCTCAACATCAATGGATCCCAGTTGTTGTTTTTTTCATATTTCAAAGGTACAGCTTGTGCCACAGGATCCCATTATGTAAGATGATGTCTGAGCGCTGAAGTGGAAACCGTTAAAAGCTGGAGGTAGGGAAAATAACAGTGAGGAGCTCAAAGCTCTATCGCTCCTTCTTTCTTTTCTCTCTCTTTTAACCTTGAATTAGGGCTGCAACAAACAGTTATTTTTATTCGACATTTATCTATTGATCCTTTCTTGATCTATAAATGTCAGAGAAAAAAGTGAGAAATTCCACAAGAGCCCAAAGTGCTGCCTTCAACTAAAATTCAAAAAACAAAAGATATGAAATGTATCATCATATAGGAAACAAAGGTCACATTCACACCTAATGTATCTCATCACACTCTTAATATTTATAGTTTTGTGAAAGCATCCAGGAACATTTTCAAAGGGCCTCCATCTTTTCGAATTACGGCTTTAAATCGCTTCTCACTTGGCGTGACACCATAATGCAACAGCCCCCTGCAGCTCCATCTCTCCATTCATTTAAAATGAAATGTTTTTTCTCACTCCAGTTTCCATCACCTGTTGGATATATCCTTTCATATTTTCAACTCAAATGTCTCACAATCATTTCTCTGTTCAGTGCAATCTAGCTGCAGGAGAGTCTGCAATTTCCTCCAGTCTGAAGGTCAGATATTTGATGCTTTGACTGATAGTGGTTTCTGAATGATGCACGGCGTGTGACATCAGTCTAATATCACGCATATACACCTTTTATTGAAGCAGTGTGAAGCCAAGATGACAAGACATATTTGAAACTTGTGTCCCATTCTCTCTTTCTGCTTTCTTTTAAAAACAGGAAACAGAACTTGTGTATGTGACTTGATGCTGCGTGTTGCTGAGGACGATTAAGGCGGGACTGATGTGCACCTATGAAAGTTTGCAGCATCAAACAACAAGGCTGACTGCTGAGATCCAAGGCCTCTCTTGAATCTTATTTCAGCTGTTGATCCCCAGCTGTCAGTCTGCTGTGTGTGTTATCTCTGCTCTCAGACACTTTTTTATTAAGGCTTGAGACGTATGGCTTTTTCTTTAAGCAAACCATTCTTGCATTTGAAAGCAGGCTTCTTGGGCTCCACTTTGAAAACTGTCATTCTTAGCAATGTTGCCTCACCTACTGGTTTAGAGCTCTTTTTTAGCATCTTAGCTAAATCCTCTGACAAACATGCTCAGCTGGTATTTCTGACATAGTGCTTCCTCTCAGCACAAAATCCTGGCAGCCACATCCATTGGGGAACTAAGGAAATCCACATGACGGATTAATTTAATGAATCTGCCTGAGTGGGCGCTTGTCTGTCAGCTGTCTCCCTACACACTGCTCTGTAGACCTGATGGATAGACCCTTTATAGATCCACTGGTTTTCTAAAAATGGCTGTTCCATATATATATTAATTAATATTACAGAGAACTCAGATATATAGGTCACTGGATGTCCTGTCACCTGTAGTCTCCCCTCTGAGTCACTGGTTTGTTTATGTGCTAAAGGGACCCCTTAATTACAACCGGCAAGGTACAGATTAGTGGTGATTACACTCAGTGGAAAGGCTTCTCCTTTTTGACTCTTTCGTCCACATGCATATAATAAAAAATCCTTATGTGGTACATTGTTGCCTTTAGTTTTATTGTTAGTTTTGGCACACTAGCTGACTGGCGAGGACACACTTGTCCCTGTGGTGTGATGTGTTCCAATCTGCTGCTGCAGCCGAAGGAGGCAGGCAAGATGGGAACATGTATCTCATCTCTGTCTCATTGCCCATGGTCATCAGCGCCTGTGACCGAGGGAACTTGAAACATAGAGGAGACCTTTGTTTGCATTACCAGGCAGGCAATGACATTTAACTGAGGCAGCCATTTAGAAATGATGGCGTGCTCACGTACTGACTGAAGCTCCATGCTTTAATATCTGAGATGGGGATGATGGAGGATTCAGCCCACCTGAACATGGCTTTGTCCATGGAAGGAAAGAAAATATAAAATGGGCACATTGAAAGAAATTTTTGGAAACACAAAGACATGTTTTTCTCTACTTGAAAATCTAACCCATGTGTAGATCGTGGCATCTAGACTATATGTTTAGTTTGGTCCAGTATCTGAAAAGAAAAACCATCCCTGTTTAGTGAGCATTAACATGTTTTTGACAGATGCAGAATTTACAAGCAGAATCTCTGTTTATGTGGGATGATGCCCACTTCATCCAAGAATGGCCCTAAAGCCCTCCCCCTCAAGCTTTTAGTCCTTTCAGTTTTTATAATAATACCAACCTCTCTCCTCCCAGCCTCCTTTTTTTCTTCCTCCATCCTTTGGCCTCCTCAGCTATTAACACAGAACACAGGGAACAATAGGCCTAAGCTCCTCTAGTTATATTTAGCAATGAGCAGATGCAGCACACTGGAGCGGAACATACCGCCTTTGCGCGCCTCGGTGTGTATGCGCCTGTATCTGGGTGATTCTTCCTTCATAACAGTTTTCCCCATCATGCACTGCTGACTGACTCAGCAGCCAAGCACTGGAGAACGGGGTCAGGACGGGCCCGCCTGCCTCCTCTCACAAACAGTCCATACGTCTGCATGTCTGTTAGATTTCGTATTGGCGAGAATGTGGTGATACAACACAGATGTTACCATTCAGTGTATTGCCATGTATTGTGATACTGTAAACACAGCCATATATTGTGATTTTAAAAAAAAAATTAAATATTTGGAAAACTGCTATAGCACATTTCACCATATGGGTGGAAAAAAACCAACTTGTTTTTCCGTTTTTTATCCAATCAGAACAGTGGCATTTGCATTTGTACTTTTCATGATTCCTGAACCATCCAACATCTTAAATCTGCAACCTTTCATCAAAGCATCATCGCTGTGCCACATGGCGACGGCGTGACTTGTGTTCTACCAAAACAAAGACCAGAAAGAAATATAAATGCTGTATCATTTAACTTTTTGGATTAAACAATTCCCGTCAATTCTCCAGGAGAAAAACGCTTTAACTCAATATGATGCTCTGCTTCAGGGCTCCTGTCTGGTTTTCTTGATGCTTCCCAGTTCCACTGAACACAGCCTTCGACTGGGAATAACATGAAAGCAGCTCTGGGTGTGGCTGTATATGGAGGTAATTATAGAAGTAGAAGGCAGAGGACTGGTCCCGAGCTTTACGGCAGACCTCTCTGTAATTGTTTTTTCCTCTCTACCTCTGGCACGCTGATTGTAGTGCTAGTGAAGGGCAGCAGTAAGACAGCGGCTGTACTGTAAGCGGTGAACAGACGAATCTAAACCCAGCTTTTATATCTGTGTGCAGGAAAAGAAGAGTGTTTCAAATGACATGAGAACAAAACAAGTGTGTCCCATGCCTAATATCATTACTATCATGTCTTCTGTATCAGCTGTCGTCACCTCTCAGCCTGGATAATGGCTGCGTAATAGAGACGTCGAGTGAAACCCATCACTGAGAGCAGAAATATTTGATTAGTTTTGTCTGGTGCATCACTCCTGATGTTCACCTCTCTCAGACGCCCCCTCCTTATATTGCAAGATAATGTAGAGTTAAATGCTCTCATCTGTAACTGGAGAGTCCAGTGTTGACTGACGGGATGTCCTGAGAGCCACAGGAAGCTGCTGAAACAATGGAATTTACTGTTTTAAGAACCAGCATTTCCAGTTCCTACTCTGACCCCATTATTTGGTATCAGGGAGAGGAAATACAATATTATTTGTACTCTTGAGGAAATGCTTGGTCTTTGTGCTCATGTTTAGTTGGGGTTATTGTCCTGAGATGGCTAGGGAGCTGTTTGAGACAATGACAGAATGCGCAATTTAAAGATTCAGAAGATGACATGATAGACATTGGTCTGTAATGGACAATCAGTGTATAATTTGCGGCTGTAATTGTGTTTAGTTTGCACCACAAAGGCGACAGACACAGTGGAGCCTTTTTAAGTGTGATAACAGACAGGCTTGTGAAATACCCAACTGGCCACCTTTTTGGAAATTTCTTCTAATTCTGTACAACAATGCTTTGTTTAATGAGCGTATCTGGATGTATTGTCTGCTACCCCAAGTTATAATATTAAAGCAGACGTTTGACATTTTGGAAAACGGTTCATATGAGCCAGGAACTTCTTGGATGGGTAGCCTTGCAGGTAATTTCTTGAAGACACAGCTGGCTGTCTGTCAACTGGCCCCGGCCAAAAGGTGCTGGTTGGTGAATGATTTTTTTTAACCTTTAGTTACAGCAGGATAGCTTTATGCTAAGCTAAGCTAAAATGCTGCTTGCTTCACATTTAGATGTAAGACTTTTTTTTTCTTAAAGTAAGGAAACAAGTTTATTTTTTAAGCTTTTCTTTTCTTTATTCTTTATTCTATTCTTTCTCTGTCTGTCAGACCAGTTGCATGAATTTTGAGGTGTGACAGGCAGAGTCTGGCTGTTTAATGACCAAACACTCTGTGGTGGGGATCCAGCTTGGATGGGTATATTGCCATGCACACACTATTATTACTATAGTGGTTGTTCATCAGGTAGACCAGTGTGTGTGTGTGTGTGTGTGTGTGTGTCTTATAATTACTGAAGTAATTGTTTATTATCTATTATCTCTACCCAAAGTAAATGCAACCTGCCCGTCATTGAACGCCAAATCTGTGCCATATAGCAGCAACTCTCAGGAGAGAGAGAAACACAAAGACTAACCAGGCACAGGAGACCAGAGGTCTCAGTATACTATATGTCGGCCATGTTTGGACTGACTTGATGAATGGATTTCATACAGACTCTTCACTGTGGTTTTTCTCTTCTCTTGTATCAGCTTGCTGCTGGAGCTGGGCGGAGCTAGAAATTTGATTTCTGTTTGGTGATGTTTGTGTTTGAATCTGTTTTAGTGTAAATAGTGGTGAAACAAGATTTTGTTTGAGAATGTTTCCATTCTCAATGTTGACAAACTCATCCTCTCTTGTAATATGTATTTTGATTTGAGTAATTAGTAAGTTACGAATTGCAGAGTGTTAGCTATACGCCATTTTCCCAGAGAGCAGCTACAATGGAGGGATTTTATTCTGCTGTGACCCATATGAGCCGACACATCCAAATGCGGTTTCTATCATAAAAGAAAACATCTGTGATAAAACTTTATGAAACCCATTCGAACCTGCTATAGTGTAGACTGCTAGCAAGTGGGTCTCCAATAAACACCCTAATGGCGGAAGAAGCGCTTGAATATTACGTCAAGTCAAAAGTACCACCCTGTAAAAATAATCTGTTGCAGATAAAAATCTGACCATTAAGTTCCATTAAGGATCATCATCTGGATCCAGAATGTCTTTAGCATTGCATGATAGAGGCAATTACATGAGTTTTGCTTCTAACTTCATGGATAATGCCTTCCATGCTTGGACAATGACATCCCCATAAATCCCCTATATCCCCTACTAAAGTCTGATCTGGATCCAAGTAATATTCCAGATCTGGTGATCCAGAATGTTTACATTTATAGGGCTCTGAAAATTGGCTTTTGTGAGCTAACAAATAATAATACTACAGACTTTCAACAAAGATCAAATTCTTCAAAAGTTTCTGAACTAGAACCTAAAAAAATGTCATTAGTGAAATGTTGTTTTTCTTTAATGACTTAGTTAATTTTGATACCAACGTGATTCCAAATTCTAGGGGTAGGTTTTCATGGTCAAAGAATTATGTTATGCAAGTCAAACTAACATGGGACTATTGCTTTCAGGTGTAATGACATAATGGGGAAACTGAGCTTCCTTTTTTGTTTTTTGTTGTTTGCTGTAATATCATATATGTCACATTATTTACATATTGACACATTAAAATGTAAGCAGCATTTAAATGTTTGCTGAATTTAGCTCAAAATTGTTCTTAATTACAGTAAATGTACTTATTATATAGTCAATGTGCTTATTTTACTCCAAAATCCTCACTTTTCAGTTTGTAGCAGATGTTAGTTGTTGTCTTGAACCTTTAAATTTACCACAACCACAAAAGAAGAATCACACCTTTTAAGACATAATGTTAAAAGTTAATTTTTCCCACCTCGTGTAATTGAGATCCACCACTGGGGGGCAGCAGCCCATAATAATCACATGTTTCATGTCATTCACTGGTTGGCTCTGGGTTGCTGTGGTAACGGGTCTGGGTGAAGAACACTGTCAGTGGTGACGCTTGGAGACACAGAGGGCAGTGTTGAGCCAGAGGACGAGAGATGAATCACAATCAGCAGCTGAAAAGAGCCTCACACACATATCAAACACACTTACACAGACACATTCTCACATTAACATTCATTCTCTCTAAGATGTTGATTTGATTTGAATCCAAATAATGCCCCCCCCCAAAAAAAAAACCCAAAACAAAACACACACACACACACAACTGCTGTTTCACGCTCTGTTTTGAAATGCTATAACTCACAGGTAGTAGCAGTGCCTCATAGTGATGGCAGCTGTTGTGTGGTTATGGGCTGCAGCTGCCTGACAATCTTCTGCTGATGTTTTAAGCAGCCACCACCATATGTTTGTGTCCTTTTGCTGTCTGGCTTGTATGTTTTTAAAGCAGAGTTTTGTGTTGAATCCTCTCCAAACATCCCTTTAAAAAAAAAAAAAAAAAAAAAAAATCAAGCATCAAGCAATACAAACATCTTTTGAAAATAGATCTTAACACAACCTCTTTGATGACGATCACATAAAAAAAGAAGAAGAAAAAAAGCAGACTCATTCCATGCGAATATTTGTGTGTTCATGTTTCATGTATAATGGGAGCATGTGTGAACCACTATCTCCGTAGGATGGTTGACAAGATGCACACACCCTTCCCCCAGCCCCAAAATGAGACAGGGATGCATAACTAGATACAGGGTTATGTAATGCTGACTGGAGGCATGGAGGATGTGTATAATCCACTCTTATTTGGGTTAAATCCATCTCTCTCTCACACTCTGTCTATCCAGACAAGACAGAGGCCTCACACCCTCAACCATCTTCTCTTCTGCCTCACCCAGAGTGTAAAAAGCACTGAGCTCTGTCTCACGCAGTCTTTTACCAGCCGGCTCCACAGACATCTCAGCTCCCAGGAAACATGTCTCATCGTTCTTATGTCTCTAATGATTGTTATGAGAATCGAAAGTATTTTCTCCAAGCTCCTGAATGATCCGTCCTATATCTACAGGATTCCCGCGAGGTCTTAGAAAGTCTCAAATTTTTGATCATCTTAGTTTTAAGCCTTAAAAAGTCTAAAATACATTGGGATATAGTGTATAGCGTGAGGGAGGTCTTAAATTAACTTTCATTTAACGCCACTTCGACTATACCAATCGAAATGCCTCTGTTGTGCATTAAAAACATACACATATTTGTGCACAGTATACACTATTGTGTGCACACAGTTTTGTGAATAAATAACTCTGATTGCCAAAAACCTACAAAACAAGGAAATTCATCACTTTCCTGTACTTTCATTAAGTCTAATTTGTGTTTCGTGCTAATGAAATAATGATAGAATGCTGACAAGCTAAACTATGATGGTGAACACGATAGGCCTAAAAATTACACCTGCTTAGCATCGGCAAGTTAGCATTGTCACTGCGAGTCTGTGCTGATGACATTATAGATAATGTTTACATTGCATATTATTTGTGTCTTTATATTTTTACACATTGTTGCCATTGAAACTGAATGGCTATTCTCTTTCTAACATAATCTCATACAAGCAATCTCTATGTTTTTATTGTACCTTTAATAAACACCCATTTTGTATAAATGCAAACAGTTCAGACTATAGTTTGCTAGCAGAAATAGACAACTGCGGATTGGCGTTTTCTCTGTAACAATACGCTGTATTTGATTCCATCTCCACTCAACTCACCATGTGTATTGCTCAAAACCAGTCACACACTGCAGCGCTGTAGTTGTAGAGCTGAGATAATATCTCCTGATAATATCTCCTGTTTTCTTATCACCATCATCTGGTTGTTGTTTTTTGTTACATGCTGCTGAGAAACCAATCAGAATGGCTCAAGAAAAAGATATTGTTTTACTAGAAAGTCTCAAACACCATTTCACACTTTTGTTAAGCTGTGTGTCATAATGAGTGAGAGGAACTGGTTTTGTATGTGCATGTTTTGCACACACACACACACACACACACACACACACACACACCTCGATTGTTTGATGGTAATCTTTTATCCGTGCGACTTTAATCCCCATAAATATTGAATATTTGATGACTCTCTCATTGATGGAGCATGACACCTGGACCGCCTGCCCTCTGTTAATGTATGTATCCACAGCGTGTGGGTGGTGGTGGGGGGTTCCTCCTGACAGAGGTCGTTATCTCTGGGAGAAAGCATCTGAGCCAGCAAAAGTGACACAACGGCGAAATCAGACACAAACGTGTGTGTAACGGATTTTATTATTGATGAGGTAGTGTTTATGTTAATCAAATCACCGGATGCACCGATTGAACGAATGCTTGTGTGTGTGTGTTACTGTATCTGCTTTTTCTTTTACAATCTGACTGCTAGCAGGGACTGTAATGATGGTCGTCAGCACCGGCTGGTTGCTAGGTAACAATTACCTGACTGTGCTTTGCTTGCACTGAATTACACAGTGGGCTCTCTCTCTCTCTCTCTCTCTCTCTCTCTCTCTCTCTCTCTCTCTCTCTCTCTCTGTGTGTGTGTGTGTGTACAGGAACAATGTCTTCACTTCTGGGTAGAAAATGCCCCGTTCCAGAATCAGAATAAGGCTGTTATAATAATAGCTTAGCTGCGTTTCTGAGTGTGACGTAAACCTGTGTGACAAACATATGAGGACTTCTTTTTTGACAAATGTTCTAGCGAATGATTTGGCTTTGATTAATATGCGTTCATCATTATTTCTGTAGATGCATGCGTGTTGTGGTCTTTTGAGTCACTTAATCAGTGTTACACGCTTCAGTATTTATAGTAACATCCGTGGGGGTGGGGGTGGGGTGAAGACAGACATATGATGATGTCACCACAGGGCCATATCTCAGGGCAGATGACTGACACTACTCTGCTTTAGGAGCATTTTCACTTTCTCAGCTACTACACCAATATTTGTGATCCGCCTGTCCTCGTGTCTGACTCACTCAGCTGCACTTCCTCTCAGGCTGCAAGCACCTCCGACCTCCTTCCTGACTTGCATTCCCAAACCTCAACTACAGCTCTAACTCTAACCTTAAAGCAATGGTTTGACATTTCCGGAACGTACATTTATTCACTTTCTTGCAGAGAGAGATGCATGACAAGATCTATGTGTGCATGGCTAATGAAGCAGAGTGTCCAGTAGCTAGTTAGCTTAGCTTACCATAAAGAATCGAAACTTGGATAAGTTCTTGGGGTCTCCTCTGGTTGTCTGGTGTTGCATGAGAAATAGGCGAGGACCTAACCTTTTGTAAAGCAGCACATTTTGGTTTTGACACTGTGTGGGTTAAATAAATTGGACATTATGTATTACTGAGTGACATGCTTCATTCTCCTCATTCTCACCAGTTCTTGCTCCATATTTGGTGGTCATCTTATAATCCCTTTCAGTTTCAATGTAAACGCGGTCAGCATGCTGACCCTGCCATCTCAGAGCCAAGGGAAACTCTTTCCCTGTTAGGCCGACAGGAGGCCATGGCACCTCCCCCGAGGACTGCTTGCCTGCCCCACCAGACATGGATGATATATTTGGAGATCATTAAATGGTCCTTAATGAGAGCCTGGTGTGAGAGCGAGTGCTGACCATCTGGCCCCATTGTGAATGCTGGGATTCTGTTCAAACTCAGCCAGCAGCATCGGCGCCTCTGATTGGATGGATGCTGAGTAAGTCTGGGAATTCCAGCCAATCAGAGACTCTTTAATGAATTCCCCAAACCCACCTCAATGACTTCGTTTCTTTCTGAATTAACCACCATGTATACATAGTGTGTGTATGTCTCTGCCCTACTCAAACGTGTTGATGTTTTTGTGTTGCTTTTTGCTAAATTACAACTAACTAAGATGGTAAACATACCTGCTCAATATCAGGATGCATGTTGATCTTAGATATTAGCTCAGAGCACTGCTCTGCATGAGCCTCATAGCTGCTAGCATGACTGCAGACTCGTTGCACTGCCTGTACTTGATAGAAACAAATGTGTGTTTGAATTTTTTTACATTCTTTGACTACCTTATATTTTATATATTAAGTATGTCGCGATTTACCGGTATTGATGATAAATGTGATTTGTAAAACAAACATGTTTATATTACACATGTATGATATGTAAATAATCCAGTGCATATATAGGCATTAAAATCTCTTATTCGTTAATCTGGTTGCTTTTTCCATATTCATTAAATGTACCTTTTTTTTTTGTATGCTACAGATTCTCTTTACTTCTCTATGGTTGTAATTAATTTGTCTAAAAAGAGACAAAGCATCTAGTAAACAAAGTTAAAGATGAATTTGATTGATGGCATCATTTTTTAAAATATTTTTATATCAATCACAATAAAATCATGCTTATAAATTCCATTGGCCACGATGAGTGTGTGGTGAAAATCTGATATTTGTGACAGCTCCACCGTAAACAAAGAATAAATTCATTGATTTCCTGGAGGACCGACTTGTGCTCTTTTTGCCATCCAGGAACATTTCCACAATGGAAATGTCACGACCTTACCTTTGGTGAAGTGACCGCATGCAAACAACAACGAGACAAGCAGGCTTTGTGATGATGAGGTTTGTTTACTCGAGCTTTTGTCTGCTTGCTGTTTCCAGGTCACAAACTCAACAAGGACCTCAAGCACTACCTCAGCTTGAGGTTTCAGAAGTCTTCCCCTGACCATGAGCTGCAGAAGACCATCCGAGCCAATCTGTATCGCCATGCTGTGCCTTGTGAGTTCAAACATCAGCGATGATGATGATGCCATGGTGGATGCTTAAAGCAGGACAACTGGCTGAGGAATCATGTCTTTAACCAGTATTTAGCATCATTTATTATACCCTAATGACCCAGTTTCATTTGGATGCCTTCTCATTAGTTTTATTAATCTCATTCTTTCTTCTCACACATGAATTATATTACATTTTATTTTTCGTTCCATCATACAAAATCCTCACCAGCTTTACTTCTAATGAATAAAAAGAGGAAAAAACATATTTTTTTTTTTTTTTTTTTGCATATTAGTGTCCATTAAAGCCCCTTGTGTCTTGATTGCACACATAATTGTATGTGTAATTTACAAAAAGAGAGGCTTGAGCCAAACACACAGGACTTTGCCAGACTCCACAGCTGTCTTGGTTACGTCACATAAAGTTTGTTTTCCTATTGTACTCATGTCATGTCTGTGTTCTAGAAAAACTTTTTCTCGAGTTGAAAGTATTCCAATTAAACAAAGCGGTTATACATTAATGAAATGATTGGAGAGATGGTGTGAGTAATTGTTTTATCACACATATAAATAGGCATGATTTCATCAGCCAGGAAAGGGATCATCTATCTCATCACACACTCTGCCCTCCTGTTTCTAAGGACTGGGGCTTGGCTGTTTGTGTGTGTTTGCATGTGTTTAAATGAGGTGCTTCCTAGTAAAATGAGTCTTCTACATTACATTAATGTACATTCCCCTACTTCTGTCTCTGTCTGCCTCTGCCTCACCCTCTCTGGCTGTATGCCCTTCTCTTGTGCTCAGCCATGTGACCGGTAAATCCGCCTCTCTGATCCTCCCCCGATGCCCTGCATGGGATTATGATGTTCTGATATATTGAAAATAGATTCCTGCCTGATTATGTGATGAGCATGCTGGGCTCTCACAAGGATCACATGATGATGGAAATGCCTCTGCATACAGACGGCAGACATCATACATTAAAACTGCACTAAATAGCATAGACTGTATAAAAACTGTAAATATGTGAGGGATTTTATATTTTTGAAGGATCACCAGATTTTTTTAGAGATTTATATTTTTCTTCCCTTTCAATCATTTTGGCTTTTTTTCTTGGAAAATACTTGGATTAATCTAATTTTCTAATCTAAAAATCATTACAAACTGGATATCTTGAGGCAACTAGAATCCTTAGAAATATAACTCTTCAATTTTATTATTAGTATAACTTTATTAATATATGAAGGTTTCACAGTGGATAGTTTTGAAATCTGAGGGCTTCAGTTTGCTTCCATTGAACAAGACCATCAGCCATGATGTTAAATAAGGACAACAACCTTTTGGCTAAGGGGTGAGATTATAGATAGCTTAGTGTGATGATGTGAAGAGATGTGCAGCTCATGATTCATTTCATTCAGTGGTTTATTTTAGTGTTTTACTGATGGTCTTATACAATGTATAAAATAAATACTCATTGTTTTCAGGTTTTCACTTTGCTTTGTTAAAGCTGTAATGATGCACGTTTCCCTTTGTGTTGATAGAGACAGATTCACTAATGAGAAAGTACTGACATGTGTACAAAAACTGTCATCGAGCTCTGGCTGGTGTGGGGTGCTGTGTATCAAAACTCAGCAGTACTTCAAGCAGTACTTAACAAGTGTTCAGCAATGCTAACAGCTGGCTGTAGGCAGAGCTGCTAACATGCTCACAATGACATTAGTGAGTGCTCGCTTGTTTTAAGCAGTCCGAGAGGTCGAACATAGATTAGAGCAAACAACGGTAGTTTAAGATGAGCGGCGCTGTTTATGACACTGATTAGAGCTTACTAATAGAAACATATGAAAAACTAAAACATATAGTTAAAAGGTAATACTGTACAAACAACAAAACTAAATATTGTTGATGGATTAAATACGCAAACAGGAACTAAGCTTAAACTATGTTGGACTTCCTTTATGGAACCGAATCAAATGAATGTAAGCCAGACTTACTAGAATAAGCCTGGCTTATTTTATAAGCTTGCTTTATGAAACAGGCCCCTGAACACCATCGACACCAACACCGTAAACTTGTTGTGCAAAGTCAGGTGTAAATATTGTTCACATGGATTTTGATGCACTAGAGAGTATTTACAGCAGGGCTCACTGATGTCTAATAACAGAGGAATAACAATAAAGACTCTGGCTACACAGATAGTACTTGTAAAATAGAATCAGTTGTTTGTTTTGGTGATTTCGTGGCATTTGTTGACAGTCCAAATAAGTAATATTTAGAATTACACGTTCATTTTTGAGTCATGAGGGAAATGTTTGTGTTATTTTCTCTGGTTATGACTGAAAGACAGAAAAAATGTTTTAATCAGTAAGCTGAAATTTCTCTAGTGTTTATCCCTCCTCTCTCTCTCTCTCTCTCTCTCTCTCTCTCTCTCTCTCTCTCTCTCTCTCTCTCTCTCTCTCTCTCTCTCTTTCTATCTTCCTGTCCCTCCCTCTTTCCCTTTTCGTGGTGACCTACTATCATTGCCACCTCATGTTTATTGTCTCTCCTCTCACACACACATGCAAATATTTCTTTGGCATGACAAGGCAGAATGACAAAAGCAGTGAAATAAAAGCAGCACCTCTCGGCCCTCTGTTTCCTTGGTCTCCTGCGTCTCCCACGTCTCCTCCCCCTCTCCTGACAACATGTGTCGCTCCTTCTCACTGTGCTTGACTGGAACAGGTGCCTTTCCCCTCCACCACTGTCTGAGGTGGGGGGTTTTTTCTCTCTCTTTTGGCCAAGTGTGTTTATAGGAAAAACACCCCCTCCTCCCTCTGTCGACCCATCCTCCTCCCCTCTCCTTCATAGCCCTGCTGCTACAGATGGCTATTGTTATCACATGCAGCAAATGTCACAATTGATCGAGAAGTTGCTCTCTCGTGGGATTCATTTCCCTCTCACGTCTACAGCTGCTGCTTGGGGATGAGGGTTATCGCAGCGTTATCCCAGCGTTCGAGCCACGGAGCGAACCAATCCTCCCTCCCCCCCACCTGATCTCTCCCTCCCTCCTTCTCCCTCTCTCTGCTCTCTTCTCTATCGTCCTCCTCTCCTCACTTCAAATCCTCCAGTGAGTGTCAGCGTCCCTGTGGCTCTGCGGTGACTGCTGCCTTCCTCTGTCTCTCTCTGTCATACTCGAGCTGCTCCCACTGTCTCCCTGCCTCTGCTGCTCTCACCCTCCGTCGCCTCCTCTCTCTCTCTCTCTCTTTCTTTCTCCCTCCCCTTCTTGCTGTCCTTCACTCCCTTGCTTCCTTGTTTTCCACTCCATTGCAATCTCGGGGAAATCATTGTTGGAGACAAATTTCTCTGTTTGCCGCTCACACAAAGAAAGGGATTACAGCTTGATGTGCTGGCTCCTGGCTCGCTCTGCACCCAGGCAAGTGGAAGCTCCTTATTCTCTCCTCGTTCTCTCCTTCTTTTTTCACTCTCACCGCCATCCGCCATCCGATGTCTGTGATGTATGCATGGCAGAGAGTGTGTGTTTGGTTGATGCTGTGTATATAGGCTAAGGGAATCAGGGAAGGTGGGGGTAGGGGTGGGCATTATGTGAGGGGAAGAGGGGGGCAGGCGCTCTCAGAGCAGGCACGTCCAACCCAGAGGGACAGATGGCCAGTACCCCTGGTGCTTTTCCCTCTTTGGTTTTCTAATTCACCCTGCAGGCTTTTTTTTTTAGGGCCCAATAGTACACAGATCTTTTTTTTTTGTCAGGAAGCAAGAGATTGCTGCTCTCCTTAGCTGGTGAGGTAGAGATAGGGGGAACAGGGTAGAGGATAGGAGAAGAGGTGATGGAGAAAGGGGGGGGCAGTATGTAGAGGCTGAGCAGGTTTTTAAGAGGTTAGGTTAGGATAAGAGAGGACAGGAGAAGAGGTGACGAACTGAGCAGAGAAGGGGGGTCATCAGCCTCGAATGCATGGAGGTCAGGTCCAGATGCTGCTCAAACAAAAGGGTTTCTCTGGGGGAACGGCAGGGGGAAGCGTGGCTCTCGCCATTGTGTGTGTCGCTGCATTGCAGGGTGCTGCCGGGGAGCCTCATGCTAATGATGGCCATTCATTCTTGTAACGGATGAATGGGCCCCAGTTTCTGTTTGCCTGCTCTTCACATACGCGCAGTTTATATGTTGCTCATGTGACAAAATATCCACTGTGCTGATACAGGATTTGCTCTGGAAACGTCGAGGGACGGGAGAATGATAGCGTCCGAGCTCATTTGGGAAGCAAATACTTGTTTTTGCATAGCAATGATGTATGAAGACAGATGGAAAGTCTCTGTGTGTTAGTGTTTGTAAGGAATATGTATGTGTGTGTGAGGTTAATGTTTATTGCATATGCCGATGTATAGATTACCATATTTAGCAAATCTTAAAGTCGCAAACAGGCACCATTTGTCACCATTAAAATAAATCACACACAGGCCCAAAGGACTGTAGGGTTGTTTTGCCACGCTTAACAGTGGAAAGAGGGTGGTCTCTGATGCTGTTTTTGTTATTGACAACCTGTTTCAGGCCCATTTCAGAGGCATCTTTATGGTAGATTATACAGACAATACAGACAATAAGACACAAGACAATCATCTTTTTGTGAAGTACTTTTGTGAGGATTGTTGATGAAACGATGAGCCCATGGGTCACTCAAGTGAATTTAAAGCAACCAGTCCCTGATTAATGAGCTACTATCTTCTCCCACAATGCAGAAATGCTCCATGTGGTTCTCTCTGATTGGCTGGGGCCAAACCCCAGCCAAAGGAGTGGGAATCCCGTCCACACGACAACAAACCAAAGCCTGGAATTGCCGATTAAATCACGTGAAAACTAATCACAGATAGATTGTTATACTTCAGACAAGTGGCTAGTGAATCAGTGAATAAGCTAGTGTTGTCACTGGAGTTTTATGTTGTGAGCTTGTCATCTTTTACAAGACTCATTTGTGTGTGAGTGTCATGTGATGGTTTGCATGTGGTTCCAACTGTCGTAGCCAGCAAGCTCAAATACTGCTAACTGTTTGAGAGCCTCAGTGCCTCCAAGCAGTGAGTGTCTTGATGTCAGAGTCTAAAATTGAATAACTTTCTCCATTTAACTTTGTGTTCTTGCTATTTCAATCACAATTACTCCACAATATTGCCACACCAGGACCCTATTTTTTTGTCTTTGAGTGACGCTCGAATCAGTGCATTTACTCTACTAATTCACATATTTAGAGGTAGGCAGAGTCAGAGACAAGTTGTTTCTTAGTCCTTATGCTAAGCCAGGCTTATCTGCTGACTGTATCCTCATACAGGAGTTTTTGTTTTTTAGTGTTCCCAGAATGTTGAAAGATTCCTTTAAGCAAAGAAATTCTGCAGTCGTGATTCAATTTAAATGTTTACTAGTTATTAAATGAATGGGCAGTATTCACATATCACATATATATATATATATCAGTATCTGCATTATCTGATGAAACACCACACCGGTAACTTCTGTATGAATGAAGGTGAAAGGAGCCATCAGTATACAGGCTTCCTTCATTTGACGTTGCAAACGTGTGCGGCAGGATGTTCTCTATGTCAGACATATTGCTTGTCAAACATTTTCATTCCCTATCAAGTGCATCAGGATTATATGCAGAAAAATAATTCCCCCCCTGTATTTAAGATAATATACTACATATAGTTACATGAAGATATTTTCTTGATTTCCTTCAGGAGTGCCAGTATAACTACTATTTTTCCAACTTTTATGTGTGGTACCATGAGGCCATGTGGCTAAGATTGTCCCAAGTCAATCCTAACAAAAGGTCTAGTCCTCTTCCCTCAGGGCATCTCCTGGGTTTTGTTGTCAGATTGCCTGGACAGCAGTCCATGCAGGTACAGGCCTGCACTGCCAGGTGAAAGCCTTTCTTTGGTCTGCCTTTTGGCTCTTCATCTCCCATTGTGTTAATCGAGTCCAGGCTCGTTGCTCTAGTCCAGTCTAAGCATTATAAACAGATACAACCTGCAATTAAGACTAAAAACCCTGATCATCATGTTTCCACATTCATTTCTTTCCAAGATACTAAGCACAGGAGTATCCCCACACTCACCCGTCCCCACCCCCTAACACATCTTCATCATTACCTTCATCCTTGTCTAGCTGCCCTCTACTCTCTTACTTCACCTGGTATCCACCCTCAGAGATTTCTCTGTCATGAGACCTGCCTGAAGCTGGCTGTTTATCAGGAGGGCCCATGTGTTAGGTAATGTCAAGTGTCTATATTTATGGCTAAGATAGCAGGAGAATGGAGAAAGGAAAAAGAGAGAGACAGATGAGAGGAAGAGAGAGAGAGAGAGAGAGATGGGGGGTGGAGGAAGGCAGTGGGCGGGAGTATGCAGGGGACTTCAGCCATTGGCCTCAGACAGGAACTAGAGTGTGAATAGCTTACAATGGCTTAGCCTCTAAGCTGGGCTGGACCTCTAATTTTTCTGCTTGTGGAGCTTTGAAGAAAAACGGCAGCTGCCTGCCTGAATGAGCCTGCGAGCTGGTGGCTAGCACTCACTCACAGACCGTTGGATGATCCGTGGATGGTTTGGTGGGAAGAGGGCTGGCAGCATTCAGCATGCTTGGATTTATCTTTTTTTACGTTTCTATGGAATAACGCACGGAGAAGAAAGCAGCGGCGGTGTGGCGGTGAAGAGGTAATTCTGTGACATTTACTTCTTCTCCTGGGAATGATGCCCTGGCTACCAGGATTAGATTGGATGGGATGTGGGTGGGGAGAATAAACAGACACACACACAGATGCAGAAATACTGAGGCAGGTGCATTTTTTTTTTTTTTTGAGACTGTGGGAATCAGTGCTTATGAGGATTTGTGGTGTGATATTGATGGGTTGTGATGCTTTTTGTCATGTTGTGTGTGATGATGGCGAATGTGTATGTGTGTATTTCTGTCTGCCATAATATTTTTTCTTTCTAACATCCTGTAATTTCTTCACCTCACACTCTCCTCTCAGCTTTAGACTTTTAATCTAAGCTCATTCCCCCTTTTTGTCATGTTGGTTTTCTCTGATAAACAGTGTTTTCTAATATCCTGCCATCTTTTGTGTAATTCAATGAATTCCAGCTAATGGTGCCTTGGATTCTATGTGCTTGCCCACTATATATTTTCAGCCCTCCTCCCTCAGTCTTCGGCCCCATATTGAAAGGGGAGAGATGGGGAGGGAGCAGAGCAGGGGGAGCAGCAGGAGAATAGTGGCTGGGACTCAGCTGTGTGGAGTGTTGTGGCGCGAGCTGAAAGAATGGCCTGTTATGTTGGGCAGCAGCAGTATTGTGTGTCTGGCCTCTCTCTCTCTGTCTTTCTCCTCTTTAATGGGTAACTGAATCATCCCTTTTTGCCAAACAATCACAGCGAGGAATTTGCCTATAGAAAAAAATGAAAAGGTATCTTTGATAAAGAACGTTACTCATGCCACGAATTTAGGGCTGGGTATTGTTATTCAACGCTGAAAGAAACCCACAGATACTGAGACAGTATTTTTAGATACCACACTGTGAAATGTAAACATTATTGTCTACAAAACATTTATTTAATATAGACCTTAAATAAATGAGTAGATTAATTGTCTCGTCTAAAGACAAATGATTCAGCAAATATTTTGGATGATCGATTGTTTCAGTCATTTTTCAAGCAGAATCCTCAAATGCTACCAGCTGTGGTGATCATGTGATCTGCAGCTTTTTTTTTGTGTCTCATGCAATAACACACTCAAAAACTGGCTTTGGTCGTATCACATAAGACAGTAGTAGTAGTAGTAGTAGTAGTAGTAGTTTGAAGACCTAACTTTGGATAAAATCAGTTATTGAGAGCATAATCTGCCGAAAAAAACAATGATGAAAATAATCATTAGTTCAGGCAGCAAACACTAAACACAATCCACAAAGTACAAACTTTCAGCACTTGATGTTTTTGATAGGGACACATTTCAGCTGAGACAAAAACAAACAAACATTGACATAAATCTTCTGGGTCCTTGTTTAATATTGGCTTCCCACAATAAATGTGTGTTTCATTGCGGGAAGCAAGAGGATGCGCTGTAGGTTGCATTCCTTTCACCCCCAATTAATTGAACGTACTACAGCATGGCACGCTCTTAGAGGCAACTCGGCTCTCGATAAGATCCGGATCTGGGCTGTTATTTGCGTAACCATTAATCTGAGGAGCTCCGCTACATTGATTTTCTCTCTGTTTCTCTTCATAAATCATTATTGGTCAGCAATCCCTTTAATGGGGGGGGTGGAAGTGCTGATTGAACACAGCTACGTATGGCACTCAGGAGGTAACGCTCACCTTGGTCTCCAGGTCAGGTGATCAGGATTGAGGAAGCTGGTCCAGGAGCCATCCAGTGACACACCTTATAATTAAAAGAAGTTTAACCAAATATTTTGTAACTTTCAGTATTTGTCACATTAGTATCTCTAGATTTGTTCAACTGACACCATAATGGATACAAATGGACGTCTGTCCGTAGTTTGTGGTTGAGACATTCCCATCATCTGACCAGTGTATTAAGGGACTACTTGTGTAGATGAGGCCTTAAAGTGCTGCCTCAATCAATGCTGCTCCAGTAATTGGCTTAGAGGCCCAAGAGAGTTCCCCGCTAACTCCCCGTGTGCCTGTTGGCTTTGTTTGCCCCTCCTCTGTGCTGTCTGCTCAGAGATATGCACCTAATTTCTTCTCACGTCACCTCTCAGCGTCTGTTTTCATAACATACACTTCTCCATCTGCACAGAGCGAGTGTTTGCCCTGGAAACATGCTATGGCTATGCCGTCTTGTGTTGCGAAGGGGTGGTAAGATTTAGTTTTTGGAGTATACAGTTTAACCTGACTCAATATCTTCACATTCATTTAAGGTTTAATCCACCTATTATGTTGTAATATATATTGGGATGCTATTTTAGCATTGTTTGGAATTTTTGAGTTATGAAAAACAGCTAATTTCCTGTAAAGTTTACTACCCCACTAGCAGGCTAACGTCACTCTCTGGTCAGTCGGATTTTGCTTGTTCCTGTGAGTCGTTTCACCCCCACCATGCTCACACACACAACCAGCAGGGGTTAAAACAGCAGATGTTTGGCTATTTCTCTGTGTGTGTCTATGCGAGTGTTTATGTCTGTGTCAGACAATGAGGGGAAGCTCCTTGGACCATCACCAGCAGGAAGGCGATTGAGGGTATCAGATGACACATGAGTGCTGTCAGCCCTGCAGCCCTTTGTTAATACACAGAAGGATGCGTACGTGATTGTGGTTTTAGTGGTTGCGTATGTGCAGATGGTTTTATGCTTTCTCTTTTGGTTTCTTTATTTTGGGCATAATCATAAGTAGAGGAGTATCTGAGCAGTCGAAGATGAGGTCATGTGGGTACAGATGGCCCTAGATGAAGAGAGCACTGAACTGAACCATGAGGTCAGGACAGGACATCTAGAGAGAGGCTGCAGAGGATGTGGAGATAGATATCAACCTTCACTTGTTTGTTTGTTTACACATACAGATATTCAGGGCTCATTTTCAGATTGGCGTTAATGATAAAGAATAAAGTCACGGTCAAAATTATATTTCATCTGTGCAGATGAAGTAAATGTAGGATTGGGTTGTTGCTACTTCACCAGCTCACTTGACGCTCAAATAAAGAACCACATTTAACAACAGAGATAAAGTACACAGACAAGATACTAACACATGTACTTTTTTCACCTGATGATGAATATTATTCATGTTAGATATAATAAATACATTTCTAAATAAGGCTAGTCCAGGCTGGTGTCTTTGCACTTCAGTGATTTGAGTAATTGCACATCAACATTTTAACATGACAATGTAGAATCAGTGTAAAATCATTGTGTGAATCCATTCAATAGTTAATATTTCACCATACATGTTTATATTCAATTCAGTTCAATTTATTTGTATAGCGCCAAATCACAACAAAAGTTATATCAAGGCACTTTACAAAAAGAGCAGGTCTAGACCGATTCTTCATTATAGAGAGACCCAACACTCCACCATGAGCAAGAACTTGGCGACAGTGATGACGAAAAACTGCCTTTTTTATTTTCCTATTTTTTAAAGGCAGAAACGTCGAGCAGATCCGATTATATGTTTTTCCTGCACGTGTCAGTAGAGGAAAAGTTGTGAGATATGAGGATCCATCCTCTTGGGAACATGAATTTATGTTTTTGTCAAATAGTTCAATCTGGGTCAATAGATAGACCAACTGACCAGCATTGTTGTTCTTAGTGCCACATCCTCTAGCATGGCTAAAAATAACACCTTACATATAAAATGTCAGTGACTCATGAAATATAATTGTAGATGCACTCAAAAACCATTAACTTCCATCTTTCCATTTGTAGTTCAGAAATCATGATTAGTACCAGATCACATTTTTAATCCTTTAGCCTTCTACTCATGCAATACATAATGTTGCATATGGCTATCCCTGGCAGGCTTGAGCCACTTTAGAAGACACAAACATTCACTGAGCTACATGAATGAAATATTTAGTCAGCCTCCACAGATAGCAGCTTCCCTCCTAATATAAAACTCACACATCTTGTATCAGCCCACCAGAATGGTCTTCAGTGAAGCTTCGTTTTAAAGCAAAAAATGTGCTTTTTTTCACACTGTACATGAAAAGTGTTCAAATAAAAAGAAAATTAAAAAAACACTTATTTGTATTTTTCCTTGATCTTGGAGCTTAACTTAGTGTAGCAGAGTTTCAATGTATCTCAGTGTTTGTGATGCAAAACATTAAAAGTGATGTGGAGCAATGTAAGAAGGAAATTCTGATTTTTTTTGGTTAAAAAAAAAAATTTAAGTGAAAGTTCAGCCCTGTGCATTGTAAAAGATTCAGTAGCCAGATGGCCTTAGAATATGCTTTTCTCTGACGCCAGATAAAATGGCCTCTGAATGTTTTGCCAGGAGTACTTGCTTATTTACAGTGTGTAGAAGAAGCACGCAAAAACATTCAGAAAATGTCCTCTGAGTACATCTTAATGAAATTAAGGAACTTGAACATGGCTTCTTTGGTGCAGGTGGAAGTGCGGTGTCACCTGAAAAATAGTCCAATACCTGATACCTTTCTCAACCTGGGTACTGCGGCACCCTAAGGTGCCATCTGGCTTTGTCAGGGGTGCAGTGGAAAATATTTTTGATGTTGCTTACATCATAGAATTAATTAACACTCCAAAACACAGAACTTAAAATGAAAATGCTGAACATTATTACTCATCAAAATTTGTCTCACACGCCCCTTTCTTCATGTCACAACATCAGCGTGTGACTCAGTATGACTGATCAGTTGGTGTATGGTCAGCATATGACTAAGTACTACTATCTACCTTAAAGTTCATTTATGTGCAATGAATTAAGTTCCTTTGTGGAACATGTGAGGCTTGACATGTTTGCCACAGGAGCATACTGTCTGATCTTATCTCTCAGCATCTAAAAAGTCTCCAGGAGAGATTTAGGTCCCGTTTACACGACAATGTGTTTGCTGAAAACGGAGAGTTTTTTGGGGAGGTTTTTTGCGTTCACACAGCATCATTCCCAAAACAATCCCCATTCAAATGGATGCGCAAAAACGATTGAAAACGCTGGATGCCAAGGCAGTAGTTGGTGGTGTGACTTCTCAAAATCAACATTACAGAACAAGATCACAGTGGTGGTTCAGAAAATGTTCATTGGAGAAGTGTTAATAAACTCAATAGAATCTGCAGCACAAACAAAACCGGACAGTCCAACGTTGTATTTTTGTTGTTGTTCTGGCCATAGTGGCTGTTTCCATCCGTATGGGAAAAAGGCTGGCAGGAACCGTAAAGGGGATGTGCGAAGCGGAGCTGTGCCATCATTGTTTTCAGCCAGAGTTGCGTGTTGCCCGTCTATACAACTTTTTTTAAAGTTTCCTCTCTGGAGCCCATTTTCAAAAGTTTGTGGTTTCAATCCCAGAATAAACAGATGGCCAAAACACAACAAAAGGGTTCAGTTTTTGGGTGAAACGGTCCTCGTATAAACGGCCCCTTAGTCACTTTTCATTCACAATTAGTCAGTGTCTTTGTTTCATGAAATGAGTGTCACACTGTCGTATAGAAGAAATAGGCCAGCGGGTTTTAAGGCTACGCCCTTCATTATTGCTGCTCACAGATAAAGACCATCTTTGTCGTATTGGTAAGTTTTGCTGCTTTCTGTGATATTCTGTGACGCCTCGCTGAGAGATGTTGTTGTACTCCACTTCAAGTTGGTCTCTTCAGAGTTATTTTTTTAAAGTTTTTTCAGTTCTTATGAAAATGACATGTTAAAGTGTCATGACTCAAATACATACAGCGCCTACTTCAGAGTGATTGCATTTTTCAAGGTCTCCATCTCCAATCTGTAGTTAATGACTTAGGAAAGCTCAGCTGCTCCTGCAGGTTGTGATCTGGATATCTGTGAGATAGTGGCCCAGCATTGGGACACAGGATGTGGGTCATAGCAGCCACACATGCAGCCAACCTCAGGGACACATGGCCTCTGCTCCAAGTCTTTTTATGAGCTTCCAGTGATGAAAGAAACTGGCATTCACAACCTGCTATTTATAGTCCACACTCTGAATGCACATTGGGCAGCTGTGGCTCAGGAGTAAGAGCGGTCGTCCACGGAACGATAAGGTTGGTGGTTTGATCCCCAGCCCCCCTGTATCCTTGAGCAAGATGCTGAACCCCGATTTCCTCCCCGGGTGCCGTAATGGCAGCCCACTGCTCCTCAGGGATGGGTCAAATGCAGAGAAAGAATTCCCCCCTGTGGGATTAAAGAAGTATCGAAAATCAAAAAAGAGTTTGGGCTAACACACTCCTTTCCTCTATCTGTCTCTCTGGTTGTGTCTGGGTCTGTCAGCATGAGTGATAATATTCACCCATGTTTGTGTTTACTGTAAATTTTACATCATATACAGACTGTAGCAAAATCGAGATCAGAGCACACGGGCAGGTGAAAAGTAAGCAGGCATGTAACGCTGCTCTTTTTTCCCTCCAATTCTTATATAGGGGGCAGAAAAACATGTTAAACATTCTCAACATTAGAGCTCTCAGATATTTCGACCAAATACCTTCACAAAAGAAGGTTGATTACATTGGTGTGCTTTAGGTCACATGTTAATATTGTACCCACTCTCTGAATGTGCTGCAACTATTAATAGTTTTTATTATCTTTTAATGTATGGAGTTTTTATTTGATCAATCTGCTTTTTGTTTAGTATTAGTATCAGAAATAGTCAGAAATTCCCATTTAAATTTACCAGAACTGGAGTTAATGTTTTCAGATATCCTCCCTAAATCTCCACAGCCCAAATGTTCATTCAGTGAAATAAAACAGATTACAGCTGCAACGATTATTTAATTGAGGGACAATTGTGATTATTGACTAATCATTTAGGTTAATTATGAGCTACAAAAGGCTCAGAGCATCTTTTCAATTGTGATGGCTTGTTGCTTTTCTCTTTCTTACATAACTGTAAATTTAATATCTTTGGTTTAAAAGAAAACCTTTTGAAATGTCATTCTGGACTTTGGGAAATTGACCCTGTATTTTCTGATATTTCATAGAATCGGTGATTAACTGGAAAGACCTGAAACAGATAAAAACAGAAAAATCCTCAAATTTTAAAAGTAGGAAACAATAATGTTTACTTGGGATCTTCCTAACAATTAGCTTCCCTGACTGAAGTTTAAACTTAGACTAATCAACTATTCTAAAGGTAATAAAATACTAAGTAAGTCAAAATTTAACACCACTAGCATTGATAACATTAGTATAAGACACTCATTTCTCATAAAGCAACATTTGAAGAGGAAAGCATGGCATTTCAGTGCACATTATCTAAATGTGCTAAGCCTAAACTTAAAGCCACTGTTTATTTAGCCACTGGGCTACATAGACTGGCAAATAATTAACAGTCTCTCCATAGCACTGCTGAGTACTGTAACAGAGTCTGACTTTAGCTTCTTGTCTTGGATGGATTATATTTTTCAGTGTGTTACATGTGAAAATCCTCAACTAAACAAGCATTTTGGATGTTTAAACGGTGCAGAAATGATCAGTCACTGTTTGATTTTTGCTTGGTGTTTCTTTTGAGTAAGAGGACATTTTTTACACTTACTGTAGATCCTGAAAGAATTGGTCAGCGGGATGTAACATCTGGAGCTAACATCCACATGCTGCATTAGTAGAACCAGAACAACACCAACAAATTTCAGTAGCCTCTGCTGACAACAGTGACTATTTTTATGCCCTATCAGAAGAATTTTGTACTTACGATGATTAACAGTTTGTACAGTTTGGGAAATACTTACTTTCTTGTTGAGAAGTTAAGAAGATATACAACACTCATTCATGTCATATATGGAGCTGCAGCCTGGATATGGTGGGCTAAATTTAGCATGAAAGAAACAGGGGGAAACAGGTAGGGGTTAGGGTTAGAGGAGATAAGTAGACCTACAGAAGATATGCCTGTCCTCTCCTCAAGTTGGATCAAATTCAGTCGGGGGCGATTTAACTTTTAGAGAACAAACTCTAAGAATTCCTGCACTGCAGCCTCTGCCTGGCCAAGATTAGTATGTTTGGGTTACTGAGAAAGGAAATGTGTGGACCACCCCTTTTAGATGTGCATTAAGTCTTTCTATCTGTATGAGCCTTTCATTTGTATGTAATACATACATATCTGTATCTGATTCACACCACATTGGTAGATGTATTTTACATGTAAAACGTTTCATACTACAAATTAAAATTGAGCATACAATACGGTATAAAAACAAACCGAAACAATAAAACACTGAGCAAAGACACATGTGCAAAGACAACTATGTCGTGTAAAAGACCCAAGCCAAATATAGTCAAATAATAGCTTTAAAAAATGCGCATCTTGTGTGCATCTCTGTGGTTTGTCCTTCAAAGTGAGTATAAGTATAAGTATATGATGTTGTTAGCAAAACATATACAATCTGCGATATGAGAGACAGAGTCTGGTGATATTTCAAAACTGAAGCTGATATCAAATGTGCCTATTTTTCATCCATGCACGCACTGGCTGGTTTCTCCCAGTAAAAGAATGGAGCCCATTCATGACTGTCAGTGGAAGTTAGTTTATCAGAGCTGGGGTCACAGCTCAGTGTGGCCTAGTCATTATTTCTCCGGCCAGAGAAGACAATCCACAGTGATAGTGGGAGACGAGCCTGACCTCACTGTTGCTGTCGTACACTGAGAGCATTCAGACTGTTTCTCTTGTCAGTCCAACTGAAGACCAGTGTTGGTCAGGCTACTTGTAAAGTGTAGTGAGCTACACTTTACAAAGCTTTGTGGGAATACACAAAGCTATCAACATACTTTAGTATAATAACTTTACTATATCAAGCCTATTTTTCGACATAGTACACCACAAACAACTTAATTCTAAGACAGGGCTGTTTCAGTAATCAATGGCACTGTCAAACAGATAGGTGTGATAAGTGTCTATCATAAACTGCTCTATGATCTCACTCCTGAATTTCATGAATTTCTCTTCATCCTATAAGGTCTAGTTACTGTATATAGTAAATTCTAATAATAGGCTAATTTTGAGCACTAAAATTTCAAATATAATTTGAATATTAAAAATAAGTCTGAATGAAATTCAGGTAGGATCATAGATGAAGATTGACAATGTAATCTATATTACCCCATAACTACTGTGCAGTGTGTCTTACTTTATGCTAATATTACTATATATGGAAGTCTTATCATGTCAAACTCATTTATGTATCTGAAGGTTTTTGTATGGTCACATTGTTCCCTCGAGATGGACCCACAGTTTAAAGTACGGACATATTCCTGACACGTTTTTCCTGCACAAATGCTTAGCATTTAGCAACTTAGCAACCTGAAGCATCTATTGATGCCTTTTTCAACTACACATGAGTAAATAAGAGGTTGATGGCCAATTAAAGGGCCCTGGATAAATTATTTATGTGCAGTACATTTTGCAACCTGACGGAGCAGAGTGTGCAGATATTTTGGATCCTATTTTTTTCCTTTAGCGCAGCAGCTTGGAAACAAGACTTAAAGTAGGAACAGCTTCAATATTGAGCTTGATGGAAAATAGATGAGGAATACTCACAAATGTCAAAGGAAAACTGCACACTGCACTGAAAGTCTAGCTGCTCCTTTGCTGCTGATGCTTCGCAGTCAAGATGGATTATGGGCAATATGTCAGTGCCGCATGAACGCTGTCATTACACAAGAGTGATGCTGGCGTAATCAGCAGTCTTGTTTTCATTTCTGCTTGTTATGACGACCACGCCCCTATTGGCTGCTGGGTTGGATTTGATTTTCTTTTTGCCATACCGCACACACACTATCCTAGACACACAACTACATGCTAACACTGACTTACTGACTCACCTCATAGCATTTTTTATATTATTTGTTGTTCATGTTTGTTAAAATAAACAATTGCGATGGCTTTAAGCAAGTCATTGTGTATCTTAAAACCATGTTTCCACTACGTGGTACCAGCTCTCCTTGACTCGACTTGACTCAGCTTTGATATCGGGTATTTTTCTGGAAGTCTTTTCCATTTGAGGATAATAACGTGAAAACGTCACACGACACTGCCATGACAGGAAGGTCTGCACCTCGTCGATTTATCACGGACGGGTTTTTCGTGTTGCCATTTTCCATAATCGTGTCTATGGAATTAAAATTTTCAGCCGCTATAGTAGTTTGATTGTTTAATGATGGTGAGCGTGAGTTTGTACTGTGCAGGTTATTCCATGCCTTCCGTGCATTGATGACTCAATGGCGCAGTGACAAATCTCTCTGACCAATCAGTGGTTTGCAGTGTTTTCCCATCACCTGCTCAGCTTTTTTGGAACTTCGACGGAGATGATACCAAAAAATTAGGTACCAGATAGCAGGTACTTTTAGGCGTGTAGCACTGAGTCGAGTTGAGCCACATGTAATATCTGTTGTATTGACCTATTTAAACTGTTCTTGTTTGGTTTGGTTATTGCAGTATATTTTATTATAGTATATTTGCTGCTAGGCTGTCGCTGAAGTCGCTCCTCTCTTCGTTCGCTGTCTAGCTCCCTCCATCACCTCTGCCCTCTCGACCCAGGAGGCCCCACCTGTACCTGGAACCTAGTCTGTGGAAGCAAAAAAAATGATAAGTGTATCCTCCCCATGAATCGGATGCTTTCCAAAATTTAATGGCTTCTTCTTGGGCTCACACTCTACTCTTCCACCAAATTTCATGGAGCATAGACCACTAGTTCTTTTGTAATCCTACTGTCCAAAAGAAATCAACAACCCAGACTGAAAATATAATCTCTTTGGTTGAGTGTAATAGTTTTCACTTCTAGTGTATTATACTTTTAATTTGATAAACTGTATCGTTATGATTACAGTTGTCTAAATTTGGAATCCACACTTTGTCCTCTCCTATTTGAGATTGCTGCAATCACCCACCTCATTAGGACATGCTGGAGACGAAGCAGCGTTTTGGCCTTCAATTAGAATGAATAGAAATTCATGGCTTTGACATCATAAAGTACGTCACTATTTGACCTAATGTTCTAAAAATATTGCATTTAAATTATGTAAGATTCTGCAGAGAACAAACAGAAGATCAATTTGCATAGCCCAGAAAGCTCTTTTTTCAAGAGGAAGTTGAATTGTCAGGTGGTTGCAGAATCTTATCTGATAAATAAACTTTTATGCCAGAACAAATTATGACATAACACATACCAGAATTTGACATATCTGTCACAATGAGGCAGGGTTCAGCCTTCGATATTCTGTACTATTATAATTCCAGAATTGGTCATCCTATTAGAGTCCTCCACTGTGGGGAATAGCTTGGAATAACAACTGCTCAGCAGACAGCATGATTAGAGCACACGGAGAAACATCTCCCACCACTGGACCACCCAGTCCTTGGACTCCAACTCCCAGACAACTCTCCTTTCATCTCGTCCTGATCCACTGAGGTGAATACAAAGCAGCCCTTTGCCTGTTTGGTGCTGCTGTAAGCGGCCAGTTAGATGATATATTATGTGTTTTTCTTCATATGAGGGATTTGTTTTGTTGCTCACATTCTGAGCACTCTGTGTTGTCAGTGGAATTGCCTTCTCTTCATCAATTTATCTTGAGAATGATGTTCGAAGAGAAAGCCGTAAAGCGTGTTGCGGTGCAGTGGAGGTGTATGACTGAGCAGTACACTGTAAAGACATGTTTATTATCGGGTGTTTGTGGGCTGGGTGGACCCTGAGGGACTCAGTGTGAGCTTGGATATCGGAGAGGCTCAGGTAAACAGTTGTTCTCAAACATGACCTTTATCACTCATCTAGAATAGAACACGGTGATGATGTTAACGTTTTTAGAAATGGTTTTAAAACATGTAATTTTGTATAGATATTAATAGTACCTAGAGAGGGAAATATAATTGCTTTGGTGATCCCCTGACTTTTCCTGCGGTGCCACAACAAGGTCAAGTTTTCATTTATTGTGTGAAATGCATCTGGATGGATTAGCACAAAATTCAGTCCTGACATTCATGGTTCTGAGAGGCTCAGTCCTAATGACTTCGGTGACTTTGCCTTTCCTCCCTTGACTGAAATGCCTGGATTGTTGTGAAATTTGGTGAATGTAATTTTTCCCCTCAGGAGAAATTGTTATCACTTTGATGACCCCCCTGACTTGTCACCCGTATGCCTCCATCAAATCAAACTTTTACATTTTTTTTTATTGTTTTTTTCAGTCTTTTTTGCCTTTAATTGATAGAGAGAATCAAAGAGGTGACAGGAAAAGCGGGAGAGAGAGTGTGGGGGAGACATGCGGCAAATGGCTACGGGTGGAAACGAACCCACGCCAACCACTAGAGGACTATAGCCTCCATGTATTGGGCCAATACTTGTCCAGTTGTCCAATATTTAAGTTTATGACCGACCCTACAAAACTATTGACAATCCTGTCATTTGTGTTTTTAAAGCTAATGAATACATCTTAGCATGCAAATGTACTACATTAAGATGTGTTAGCATGTAGCTCAAACACAGCTGTGCAGTAGAAAGAAGGAACGGTGCACAAGACTGAGAAGTAACAGGTGCTGAAGGAACAGCTGCTACAGGTGTGGAAGGTGAAAGCCACTGGTAATAGGAGCTTTAGGGGCTATGACCCCCCCCCCCCCCGGTCACGGTCCAGAAGAGTGCAGTCCCAGGAACAGCTAAGATACTGTGCAGAACCCTCGAACTCCCAGGCCTCTGATAGAGGACTGATCATGACTGGAGTTTAAAAATGGTGTAAACTCCAGTCGTGATCACAGATTAGTTCCAGCTTCCATCAACCATCTGGCCTGTCATCTCATCTTCTTTTTGTCAAGACAAAGACACAATAGCCCCTGTCTCCATTGTCTGGTGTCGGATTCCTACCACAGCATTACATTACAAAGTAAAAACACCACAGTTCACTAATCATTAACTCCAGTAGGGATGAGCTTCGGGGCAATAAGGACATAAAGGATTGAGTGAGAGTTCACTGTCTCATGCAATCTGGGGTGCCATGACAAAAAAGGAGGCATGGCTAACGTAAGCCATTGTATTCAGAACAGGGGCAACGCAGCCTTAGCAATATGTAACAGCTTAAAGAAAACAACTATAATATTATTATGTTGGTTCATTTTATAATTCCACACTCATGGTGAAGAAATTAATGGATTGATAACAGTATCAGTACTATTGCATAAGGTGACCTTTATTTTATCTTCTGATTTAGCAGAGACAGAGTAGCTTGAGACGTGAGCCTTGATTTAATTTCCTATTCACAGCCACTCACAAGCCACATCACTTTGCCTCCAGTCTTTGCACTGAATTACAAGAACACACTCTTGATTTCAGAACTTGTTTACTGCTTCGGAGGCCTTTCACACTGTGGCCAGTCATCATCTCAGAAAGCTGAATCAGTGTTTGGATGTTGACTGCGTTTTTACGCTAATGTTGTGCTTTCAGTGTGCTAGATGTGAGAGAAGCAAATTGAGCATGCTGTTTTGCCCGTAGTCAAAATAGAATTTCACCTTTAAGCACCTAGCTTGAATTTCAATGAGATATTTGCAGCCACCTCAACCTTGTTTGTGTTCTGTCCTTAGGTACAACCCGCACCCCACGAGACGAAGAGGTCCCAGGGGTGGATTACAACTTCTTGTCTGTGGAGGACTTCTTAGAACTTGAGGAGAGTGGCACACTACTGGAAATAGGAACATATGAAGGTGAGGATGATGATGATGAAAATGATCTTTTTTTTTAAAGTTATTTTGTTTTGGGCATTTTATGCCTTTATTGGATAGGACAGCCAAAGAGGTGACAGGAAATGTGGGAGAGAGAGTGGGGGAAGACATGCAAGCAAATGGCCACTGGACGGAATCGAACCCGCGCCGACCTCTACATGACCATAGCCTCTGTGCATGCGGCCCACGCTCTAACCACTATGTGTGCCCCGATAATGATCATATTTGACACTCACAATAGTGCGTGTGTCCTGACAACAAATAAAATGAGCGTGGCAGCGATCAACATTTCTTTTTTCCTACATGCGGAAGGGCTGTAACACTCTGCACTCAGCTGATTCTGATTAGACTTTGCATGATGGGGGGGAGATGCATCCAGGAGGCAGCAGGTCACTCCACATCTGCCCCTCTCACTATGATTAGGACCGAGTTGTGCAACACTAAGTCTCATACTGACACAAACCTGTGTGTGTAAACATATGTGCACGTGGGTGTGGGTGGATTTTGGGTTTTGGCATTGTGCGTTTGTTTGTGAGCCTGTGTGTTGCACAGGACTAAGTCTAATGTGTGTGTGTGTATGTGTGTGTGTGTGTGTGCATCCATGTGGGGGAGAATGTTACGACATTAATCTGCTTGGCACCGGCACTGCTGTGTGTTGGCACATTTCTCCCCTTCATGCAGACAATGTCAAATACCTGTCCACAGGAGTCTGTGGCCATCCAAACAACCTCAGGATTAATGATTCATAAAGACCTCTGGATTTTTATGAATATACGACTATATAGAAACATATTTGATAATATGTATCTAAATATTTTGGGGAAATTTTACCTTTTTATTTGAAGGTAAATCTGGGAGATTTGCCAGGCAAATGAGGGGAGTTTGACATGCAACAACATCCATGGTGTTGAAGGAACTGTTGAAGGAATAGTTTGGCATTTTGGAAAACAGTGTTTCAGAATCAGAAAGCCCTTATTGTCATTGTAAGCTCTGCATACACCAAAATTAAGATTGCTACTCCTCTCGGTGCATAAAAACAGAACACAAGTCAAATAACAAATAGGCTATAAATAACAAACAGACAAACAAGACAAATAACATATAACAACATATAAAACAGATATATAAATATACTGCTTTGTATTGCACAGATTTAAGATATGGGTATCGCACTTCAGTCTGTAAGTTATACATATTGCAAATTAGTCCGTAAACTACAAGATGAGTAGCAGTTTGCATGAGAATAAAGGTTTTGCTTAATTAGTGAGTGTTTAACATGATTATCAATACCACATTCTTATCTGCACTCTAAATATGAAGGTAGTGAGCTTAGCATAAACTCATAAAAAAGACTAAGGGGAACTGCAAACTGCGTCTGTCTGAAGGTAGCAGAATTTGCCTACCAGCACCTTTTTAAATCTCGTTAATTATCCCCTGACAAGAATGAAGTGAGGAGGGGGATATGGGAATGGGTTCGGTCCATCTGTCCAGCTGTCCGTCCATCACGCTTGGTTTCAGATCAGAGTTTTGGGGGAATTTTAAGCAATTTATTTAGTTATTTCTAATTTTGCAATCAACAAGAATTGTAATTAACCTTCTTTCTAACTATCTTTCTTCAATTAGGGGCATCTATGGTGTGTGTGTGTGTGTGTGTGCGAGTATTCAGTGCTTATTAAAATATCTCATTTGTTTGTTTGACAGAGACAATGCAAGGGCTATAGGCTTTATTCCTCTGTTTCCAGTCTTTATCCTAAAATAAACTGGCTGTACCAGTAGCCTTAAGCTATAGAGCATGAAGGTAATGATCTAAATCTAAATTTATTAGCATATTTTTGAAAGGCAACCACTGCAGAGTCCAGGCTGTTACAACATTCAGCAAGAAACAGTCACATAACCCCTCATAAAACACTCGACACTTTTACGCTCTTTGCACAGATTAAACGAAGGACTGGTTGTTGGATTTTAGTCCCTATGGATAGATCTGGATTAGCTGTTTCCAGTCTTTATTCTAAGTAATCCTAAATGATTGCAGCTATAGTGTACAGAGAGATATAAAAGTGGGTATTGATCTTTTCCAATCCTTAGCAAGGCCAACTTCCCAAAATGTTCAACAATTTGTTTGTAATGTTGCCTGTACATGTTATGCATTAGACCCCCAGCTCACCAGGCAGCCTCTTTCTCTCATTTTTTCAAAGACTATATGAGTAAGTAATAAATTATTTTTCGCACTGCTTACAGAAATAGTGTCAGAAAGCTGTTAAATGAAGCTGGGGGTTGCATGCTGGTTCATTGTATTTTCTCAGTATGCTTCCAGAGTCCAGACAATACAGACTCTGAAGTCTCAAACACGAACTAGTTGTCTTCAACACCAGCTGGTTATTTCCACGATTTGTCATCACATAGTAATCCTGCTTTCCTCTCACTATAAGAGGAGATTTCTTAGATCCACAGCTTGTTTTTATGCCTGTGTCCTCTCTCTCTGACTCAGTTTCTCCTTCTCCCTCCTTCCGTGTGTCTCTAGCATGCTAATGTCCTTCTTGTTGCCTAGGTAACTATTATGGGACCCCCAAGCCACCAAGGCAGCCCATCATTGGGACAGTGATTCTTAGTGATGCAGGCTCTCAGCAGTCCACCCCAAAGCGCACCAAGTCCTACAATGACATGCAAAACGCCCGAGTAGTGCCTGCTGACGACGACGATGACGACCAGGCCACGGAAATGAACAACAGTTTTACAGGTAAGGCCACAACTGCAACTCTGCAGCGCCTGTTTGTTGAAGTTTCTGTTTCTGCAGCTTTCTTTGTGCATGTGTTCTACCCTCCATGTGTCTGTCCAAGATGGGTGGATTTGTTGATGATCCCCTCCCCTGTTGTTGGGCTCTCTGTGTCTGACAGTCACATCATATGTTTGTGATGCTGATCCGCTCTCTGTGAGCCTCCGAACACTGCCACCTGCCTGTGAGGAGGCTGCAGTGGGACAGGAAGTAGATTATAGGATATGCTCGGGAGATTTGTAGTTTTCCCTTCATGCTACAGACCTAACATACTTTCATACCTGTATCGTATTTTTGAACCTTTTTTTGCTTTTGCTCATTAGCGTGTGAAAATAAAATGTTTTATTTTTCTGCTGTCTTTATTATTATTATTATTTTTCTTGTGTGCCCAACTATGTAAAGCGTCCTTGGGTCTCTCGAAAGGCGCTATATAAATTTAAGTTATTATTATTATTATTATTATTATTATTATTATTATTATTATATTATTATTATTATTATTATTAATATTTCCACCTCAAATGATTATTGTATTTTCACACCAGATATTTCTCAACACATCTAAGCAGAATTTTAATCTGCATGTGAATCAATTCTGTAATATATATTTCAAAAAAATCGTCTCTCCTCTGAGCTTGATCCTGTTTTTTGAGTACAAGGTGGTGGTGGTGGGGTTTTTTTTTTTGTTGGGTTTTTTTGGTCTCTCTTTTGATGCTGTGAATCTATGCACTCTCTGTGTCCCCCTGCCAGGCTGCCAGTGTTGAATTAGCATTCGATCAACTCTGAAAAGACCACGGAAGTGGTAATGTCGGGCCAGAACTGGGGAGTGGGGATGGGGGTTGTGATGGCCAGCTTTAGGAGAATGAGGCTTATGGGTTGAGAGGTAAAACGGGGTGGGGGCAAAAAAATGTTGGGGAAAGACTGCTCCTGAAAGAATTAGCATATTCCTGGGGCCCTTTCAGTACACTAGAAATGGGCGGGAGCCAAACTTCAGATAGGGGGAAGGGGAGGTGCTGGGTCTTTGGTGCAATTCAAGTTGAATGATTATGTGCTGAAAAGTTTCCAGAGTGAGCATTGCTTACTGCAGCTGTGGTTTTCTTGCATGCCTGTGAAATAAACTGTGTTTTTGTTTTTGTTTTGTTGTTTTGCGTCTTGCCCGTTGTGTTACCCAGGATCCTTAGTGCGTAGTCTCTTCCCCTCTCCTTTGTTGTGCACAGGTAACCCTAACGACCAGGACGAGAGCCGCGGCGGCATCCTCCGGCCATACCCCGCACGTGACAATGCTCCGTCCTGCGGTCTGAACAATGCAGCCACCTCTACCTCAGACAGCGGGCAACAGACCCTCGCAGAACTGCAGGTCTCTCCAGAAGACCCAGTGGGACCACTGCCTGAGAACTGGGAGATGGCCTACACTGAGAACGGAGAGCTTTATTTTATAGAGTATGTATCAACAACATGCAACATTTTACAGTTTGATCTGCTGCACACATTCTTTGCATGGCCTAAATAAGTATTTCTCACCGTATGGTGTTAGTCTTTTATGTTTTACCTGCACTATTTTCCCCTATGTTCGCCCAGTGGCTTGTCTTCCCCCATGATTTGGTTTTTAGGCCTCTCCCAAGCCAACATGCCCAGCCCCCTGGGTGCCACTGCTTTCCTGTTAATCCCTCCATGTCCCGATCTCTAAAGGAGATCACATCCTGACCACCTGACTACCTCCACCTCTCTGTCCTCTCTGCAGCACGGCAAAGACACACCACCAGGACATGGCTGTATATTTTCAGAGCTTGTATGTTCATTTCTGCTATCACTGAATTACAGTATGTTCCTGCTTTAGCTATAGGAAAAGTTAGGCTTTTTATTGTAGTTTATTGTACACTGGCATGTGTCGTTTTGTTATTCCCATTTCTCTTTGCAGCAGACGCCTGTTGTCCTCTGTAAACTTGCCGATGTGGTTTACTTTCTCATTCATATTGAAGCCATAACCCCTGCTGTTCTCTTATATGGCCTTTGATGGCCTGTGTTGAATTGTTCTGTTGTCTTGTTTGTTTCCTCTCAGCCACAACACAAAGACCACGTCATGGCTGGATCCTCGGTGTAGAGACAAAGCCTCCAGGGCTCTAGAAGAGTGTGACGACGATGGTAAGCCACCACACATCATTTATCACACTTAAAATGCACTTTCACACATCTGTGTAGTGGTTTAGGAGGAGTGTTACATTGTGCTCCTATTGTGTACTGAGTGCTAACATAGTTAATTCCTTAATTTCTCAGTAGCACATTTAACAAACATTTTGATTGTAAGCTTTGTTGGTTTGGTATGTGTCCAACATATATCGCATACAAGATGGCAAATAATCCCCAAAGACTCATGAAATGGTTGGTAAATTCCAAATGACAGCTGACTACTTCAGAATTCAGAACACAGATTTGTTAAACTGCACCATCCAGTGGTGAAATGTAAAGTAGCACCGTGCATTTTGTTACATTGCTCTGTTTTTGTTTTTGTTTTTTTGGATAGGGGTGTTGTTTTATCCTTATCCTGTTTTATCAGTTTTGAAACTAAGGTGTTTCTCTATCTGTCTTTCTCTGGACTTTCTTTATTTTCTCTTTATTCCTCCATCCCTGCCCTCTGCACTCCATCCCCTGTTCTGTTCTTCATTTTGTTTTCTTTATTTCATCCTGCTTTCATTTTGGAGAAGAGGGGATACATACAGAGGAACTGGAGGCGGATTTAGGTGAGACTTTTAGATTTTTGTGTTTTAAAACCAAAGTTATGCTGATGATTTATGCGATATTATACGACACAGTTATTAACTGTAAAATGAAAATAGATAATCTCTGAAATGCTGCAGTAAAAGTGGTCATAATTTCTGTAAATTCTGTTGACATTGTTTGAAATCCAAGCCTCTAAATTCTGCGGTGGAGAGATTTTCAAGGATTGCTGCAAGGAATTACAGGAGCTTTTTGACAGTGCAGCAGTAGAGCAATGTTTTAATGCTTTTATTTTGACATGATGGATGAATGTGCCAGCAGCAGAGAGAAATGGTGCATATCAACAGTTGCTGGTGGTAATGTGCTGACATAGCAATATGACTGACACAGAGGAGAAGAAGAAGACTGCAAGCCAATGTAAATAATGTAGGATTCATACAATGAAAAGAAGGAACAGATTCAGTGTGAATGCAGCCAAAGTGCTTGTAGATGTGCAGACTTGATCCTGTCTGCTGTTTGCCTCCCTGATCTGTGTGTGTGAACCTCACAGTAACATAAGGTGGCAATGTCTTTGTCATACCAAATACATTCAGGAGGAGGACTAAGAACATCTGCCAAAATCCCAGTGGGAGTGTGTCTGTTTGATAGGCCTCATCTGTCATATGTTCCTATTGAGAGTGGTTAGGTGTGTGTCCATTGTGCATGGCTTTAAGGCGATGTTAAATTTATGGTCTACTTGTGTGTTGACCCAGATTCTTTTTTTTTAAAGCTGTGTAGAATCATTTTTTTGTGAGATGTTTTCGACATGAGCATAATGAAAGTGGATGTAGCAGGTCTTAGTTATTGTGAGGTATCAGTCTGGCATGTTGATGAGATTGGTAAATATTCTTAACCCTTCTGTTGTCTTCTGATCAAATCTGACCGATTTAAACGTTTTCTCTCAAAAAAATGTAGTTATTTTCATCTGTTTGTCATAAGGTTCCACTAGAATCCTCTATACTTGACAAGTTTGTCATTTTGGGCTTGAAATATTGTACTTTTAGTTTTGTAATTGTATCAGGCAGGTTGCAGTGTTGTGAGTAGTCCTTGGTAACAGGAATTTAAGAAATAAAATTAAACAAACAAAATTTTATTCAAAATCAAATAAAAATGATCAGAAATGATCACGCTGTACAGATATAAATGACTTATTATTTATGTAATGTAATGTAATTATTAGGTTATGTATTTTCCGTCAGCATTTGATCCCACATTGTTCTTCATGGTTAAATCCAAAACAGCAAAATGCTGTAAAAGACAGAAAGCATTGATTAACCATGATTATAAACATTCCACAGCAAAACAGGTCAGATGGTTCACTCAAAACTTTGAAAATAAACCCAATAATAAAAAGTAATGTGTGCACTGAATAGCCATAATCAGAGATGTGAGATGAACATTTCAATGTAATACACTACTGTTTGCATACTTTATGTACTGCAACTGTCGTACAAGCATTCAACTCAACACATAACTCACTGCTGCTAATGATCATAGCCAATGTCTTGTTATTCTGTATTTAATGCTGTGTGTATTGTGTATTTCAGAGCTTCCACCAGGATGGGAAAGGATAGAAGACCCAGTGTACGGGGTGTACTATGTAGAGTAAGTTAATCACCTACTTGACACATCATCTCACAAAGAAAGTAAACACCCTGTGTTTTCCCTCAGTGGTTGTGAGTTTGTATTTTCACACTTGCTGAAGCTTTGAAGTAAAGTAACCCTAACCCTTTTAATCAATACTGTCATGTATTATTTTGTTTCCTCTCCCCGTCTTTCTACATCAGTCACATAAACAGGAAGACCCAGTATGAAAACCCAGTAGTGGAGGCGCGGCGTCGCAAAATCCTGGAGCAGCAGCAACAGCCGCAGCCTCCAGAAGGTGAGCGGTATATTCAAGGTTCGTTTCCTGCCCTGACACGGCACCATTTCTTTCTTTCTTCATGTCTATGAGTGTCATGTCCTACTTTGTCCAGTCTTCTCCTGGGTTTGCGCCAGACTGCTGCTCTCTCTTCTGTGACTTAACTTGAACTCCCCTGTGGAGACGTGATGGAAAAAACATTATTCACTAAAGGCTAATTTTGATTCTCAAAAGGGCTATGTTTTAATAAAAATACAGCTGGCCCAAGCCCTGGTGTCGTCTATGGTGTTTAGGTTTTCATTTTTGTGACCTTAAATCATAAATGTTGTACATCATGTTGTATTTGGTCATTCAATTTCCCGTACCATGAAAAGGTGAAGGAGAGATTTTAATTTGGCCAAACGTTTGCAAGCCCCAGAGGGGCACAGTAGGGTTGAAGAGGGGATAAAGATACTGTGTGAGATGAAGGACAGATGCTCCTGAAAATAACAGGAAGTTTAAGTTGTTCAATAATCAATACCACAATTCTCAATGTTCATTGGTGAAAAAAAGTCGATAAATCTGTAAAGATATTCTAGAAAAAATATGGTCCTTAAAACTCCAGACCTTAGCTGTGAATCACCATGTTTTTAAGTTTTCGTTCATATCAAAAGAAATGTAGACATGAACTGCTAATAGCTAGCGCCAATTTACCAATATTATTTACCAATAACAGGCTTCAAGTTTTAGTCAATAGCTTACTCACTGAATCCATAGCAACATCACACTTCCTGTTAAAATACCCCTAAATCAATATCCCCCAAAAAGAAGTAAGACAAAGAATAATAATAGAAGTCATGGCTTCCATTAATATGAACATTTTCACATTGCATTAATCAGTATTTTTTGACAGCAGTAAGGATCGATGAGGAGGGACTGTGTGCATGTGTGTGCGATGTAAACGCGCCTTTGAGGGTGTGTGTGTATCTATTACTGTGTGATGAGATGAATTGAATGAATGTATGCGGTTGTGTCTGTGCAGAGTGGATAGAGGAGCATTCCTCAGCAGCGGCGCCATTAGCAAACTACGCTCCAAACCACCTGGAGACCTACAGGGACCCACAGGTCCCACCAACTCTACCTCCCGGCCCTACAGGAGCCAAACGTAAATGTTTGAATTAATATACATTGTACTGTAGATACTTTATTATCACTGATTGATTTTTCTGTCATGTGCTCTTGACAGGAGAACACAGATACATCATGAAGTTAAGATTTTCTTTTATCTTACTACATCTACATTGAAAATAGCAGCTTGTTCTCCATTTTTTAGGCCAGTAAACATATCACATATCTGCAGATTTGTTTGCAGTCTTTTAAAGTGACTTTTCTATAGGACATCACTGTTGGGTCTACATGCTCACATTTCAAACCGTCCAGGCTGTCAGTGTATATCAGCAAGCAATATTTATCAAGTTAAGGCATCAGTGAGATTTGTTTCTCTGCAGGAGGGAAGCCTTTCTTCACAAGAAACCCAGCAGAGCTGAAAGGAACCTTCATCAACACAAAGCTGAAGAAGAGCCGTCGGGGCTTCGGCTTCACTGTGGTTGGAGGTGATGAGCCAGATGAGTTTCTGCAGATTAAAAGTTTGGTGCTGGATGGACCTGCAGCTGTGGATGGCAAGATGGAGACAGGTGCAGTACATAAGCTCTATCCACAGAGGGCACTGTTTTCATTCAACAACATACACACACTGGTGTCTGTACACTACATTCTGTATATCCATTTTCTGTTGTTCTTATGGACCCAGTTGCAGTGTCCCCTCTTATGCACTTCAAGACTTTGTCGGACAATCCAGTCAATGAGGGCTCAGGGCTCTCCTATGAATGCAGTGTGATTTTTTAAACCTTTATACACACTTTTCCACAAGGCTACAACTGTACAACTACTACAACTATACCTCAGTATATGGGGGACGTGCTCTAACCACTGCTCTATCTGTGCCCCGAGAACTCCTTAATGTCTGTGACCATTCAGTACCTTGGATTTAGGGATAAGATTGGAACTGGTTCATAGGTCAGGGATACAGGGGGGTTGAATCATATCCAAGCATGGCACACCCCTTTAAACTTCCCTATGTCCTTGCTTCATTAAATTGATTAATGATATTTCATACAACTGGAAAAATTGACAAAATAACACCAAAAAAAACAATCATTTCACTTGATATATTGATTTCAAACCTCAGGAATACCTCTTTATTGTGTAAATGATGACATCACTAACAGTATAATTTTCCTTGGTGCAGGTGATGTGATAGTCAGTGTGAATGACACCATCGTGCTGGGCTACACCCACGCTCAGGTGGTGAAAATCTTCCAATCCATCCCCATCGGTTCCATGGTGGACTTGGCCTTATGCCGTGGCTACCCACTGCCCTTTGACCCTGATGACCCCAACACTAGCCTGGTGACCTCAGTGGCAATTTTGGATAAGGAGCCCATCATCGTCAACGGACAAGAGTCATTGGACTCGCCTTCCAACCAGGCCGGACCCATTAACGGCATGAGGGAGCCGCGGCCTCACAGTCCCTCAGCCGAGGTGGCGTCTAACGGCTCGCACAGCTACTCCAGTGATGTTGTCACCCTGGCCTCGTCAATAGCAACCCAGCCCGAGCTGATCACCATCCATATGGAGAAGGGCGACAAGGGATTTGGTTTCACCATAGCCGACAGCCTTACAGGAGGAGGACAGCGAGTTAAGCAGATAGTGGACTATCCACGCTGCCGTGGCTTAAGGGAGGGGGATATTCTGGTGGAGGTCAACAAGAGAAATGTCCAGAATATGAGCCACAATCAGGTGGTGGACCTGCTGAGCAAATGTCCTCGAGGCAGTGAGGTCACCATGCTGGTGCAAAGAGGTATGTATTACATCTCGATGTTAAATGTGTGTCAGCAGGAATCGATAAACAGATGCAGGAACTTAAGTTTTGAGACGAAAGGATGTTTGATTAATTGCACAAAGGAATGCACTTTTGTCTGCTGAAAAGATAACAGCTTGAACAGTTGGTGTGGAAAGAGTGACCAAATGAGAAAGCAGGAGAGAGACGTGGGGGTGGGCGGCAGTTTGAAAATGCTCAGAGTAGATGGGATGAAATGAGGAGAGGCAAAGAGACGATGGGCTGAGTTAGCATGGCAGCCGATGAGCAGATGAGTGTGGGAAGGAGTGGGAGGCTGGGTAAAGAGGAGAGATGGATGAATGGGGGGGGGGATGGGCATATGCAATGAATACAGATGCTGCTGAACTGGACCTCAGAGACATTGACAGTCTTCACGTTTGCTTTCGTCTTATGTTGCCTAGATTGTAATTTTTTGGTATTGTGGAGGATGGGCCTTTATTTTGAAAATACTGTACCTGGAATAATTAAGTTAGAGGATATTAGAGACTAAATGACTGAATATTTATTTTATATATTGATATATAATATATATCAAAATAATATATATATATATATTATTTTGATCAGAAAATTCACGTTTATGTTTTCTTGCATGTGAGTAATGTGAGTTTCTTTTGGTGGATGTTCCTTTCTCTCACCTCCAACCCACTGCTACACTTTGCCATTCAATTTTCAGCACACTACACCTTTGGCCTGCATTGACCCTGAGATAATCTTTTCTCATTGAAATGTCAAAATAAAACTAATTGTTTGCACGACTGTAAAATATCTACACTGATTAACATTTGAAGTCCCTCATTTGTGTCTCGTCCTTATTGTTGTTAAATTGCCGTCATTGCTGGCTGACCCAGAGCTCTATCAGTGACAGGTTTGGATATAGACCCCACATCAATTCTGTCCTCTAATGAGCTGACCTTGTGCACTTGTGGTGGAATAACGCTGCTAAACTGCGTGAAATGTCATCATCATTATATGGTTGTGTGAGTGGGTCTTATGAGAGAAGGAGTATGATAGAGATCCAGGCCAGTAACCCGACAATCAGAGCTGATGTGGGCTGTCTGAGATTAAAGTTGACATTTGTGATTGACATGCGGTGAAATCTCTGGCTGTCATCTTTGTTAAGTCCAAGGCTGCCTATTTCAAGCTTTCGATGACCACAAATAGCCTGTAGCTGAATTCAGACAGAAATAAGGTACAAATTTTTACAATCTGGCTGCTGCTGTGATCCACATCTGCAAACCAAAAAATCAGAATATACCGTTCCGTGCGCATTTCTTCAGCTCCATTTTATAATAACCACCTTGCACATTGTGACATACATAAATCTTCCACAATCTTTTTTGTCTCACCGTGTAAAGGCGTCTTTAGTGGACAGACAGAAAATTAATCAGCAACAATTTGGAGTCATTTTTCAGACAATACCAAACACTCACTGGTTCCAGCCTCTCAGATGTGAGGAACTGCCCTTTTTTTAAAATTTGAATAGCTTTTTTTTTCACACCTTGCATTATGGAAAATTGTGAATCATATTTTTCACTAATGTCTGACATTTTCTAGACTAAAAAAACCCACTATAAATCCAGATTATGCATCACAGACTAATTCATCACCATTGAAAACAATCATTAGTTACGCCGTACTCGACAATAACGGTTCTTGGGAGCGAGATGACACACTCGTCTTTCTCTCTGAAAATGAAGCTGTGACCTTTCAAGTGATCGCTAGCAGCTATAGGGCATAATCGTTCACCAGCAGCAATAATGGGAGGAGTGAGGTGAGGCAAATAAGAGGAGAGATTAGATGATGAGGAAAAAGGAGGACCAGGAATCATGTTCTAAGAACATTGAGGTGGAGGATTAGAGAAGAGAGAGTGAAATTTGCTTTGTTCAGCAAGGGGAGTGTATGTGAGGGGATTGGTTTGTAGAAATTTAAATGGAGGAGAAGAGGGGGAGAAGGAGGAGACACTTTAGCTAAAGGAGGTGAAGCTTTAATGTGCAGTTGTGATTCATCAATCTGCCCTCAGTCAGGGCAGATTGATCCCTGAGTCACCGAAGTTATATTTACACCAAATATTTTGTGTTATAATTGCAAATAAATATTTATAGCATTAATAAAATGATTTTTTAAAATTAATTAATCTGTTCTGAAATACAGATTAAGTTGTCTGTATTATCAGATGTGCATGACAAAGAGAGACAACATCTTTTTTATTCTCCACCAATTTGTAACAGTTTATCCCAGGAGGCACCATTACTCTGTACTCATTAGCATTGTCAGAACAGTTTGCTTGTAGCTAATCTCAGATCGGTAGGTATACTTTGAGTTCAGGAGCTTCACAAGAAAAAATTCAAATGTGTTTTGTCACAGCGCATTTGCAGAAGATTGCCGTGCACTTTGACATTACCTAAATACTCCCAGCAATGGCAGAGCAGCATCTCTGATGTGAGAAGTCACACGTTGGTTTTCTGGATTGCCCAACAAATTCTCTAGTTTCAATTCTGCCCTCATCAAACACCTTGAATAGAGGAGAATGGAAACATGTAGTTTGCGCAATTGGAAAAAGAAAAGTAGTAGAACAGGTTGTTGTGATAAGAAATGAGGGAGCGGCTAAGGAAAAAGAAACCCTTCTCTACAAGATTTTCATTTATAGTTAATGGTTACATTTATAATAATGCTGCACATGATATGATATGAATTGGATGTTTGTTGTGAAAAATCCATTGCGATCATTTAGGGATTTTTGGAGTGCTTCTGCACTCTAAGCTGTTGCCTGTGCAAATATTTACCTGTAAAAGAGGGCCAGGCTAGCTATGACTCCTCCATCTTGTCTTCCCACCATTGTTGCCATGACAATCGTGCACAGTGCTCCTGTCCCCTGAGAGACAGAAGAGAAAGAAGAGAGGCAATGAAAATACCGAGAGAAGGACTGTACAATGTAGAAGAATAAAATATGACGAGGGAGAGCAGGACAGTCTAATTACGTAGAGGTGAGAGGACTACCGCATAATAAAACAGTCTTATAAGTAGAACAGGGACAAGTGTTTACAGGTTTGGCTCAACAAAAGAGACCATTACTCATTCTGTGCACCCTCTAACAGCGTATATAGAAAACGTGGAGGAGCGACCATGAATTCACACCCTCTGTGCGAGCGCTGCATAGACCCACCAAGGCCACAGCTTCGACGTTGTATTGAAGTAGTGGTCCACTCATTGTGCTGCAGATTCAGTTTGAAAAGCTCATGGTTTTTCAGAGCTGTTGCTCCAGGATGAAAAAAAATGACGACCCCCACACACATGCTCACGTTTGTAACCACACAGCTATGCGGCTCTTCAGTGAAATCTGTTGTTTGCATACGTTGTTTCTTAAAATTCAATCTTTAAGGGCATTTTTTAAAGGCTAACAAAGACAATAAATGTTTGACTCAAACCAGAGATAGATGAGCGGATATTGCTTGATTGATAATATACTGTATGTGTATCAATACCCCCCCCCATTTTTGTGCTGTTCAATAATTTCCTCATCAGCAAATTTCTTTGTGATTCTGCTAATTATTCAAGAGGCATACCTAGTTGTCTTCTGTAAAAGAAGTAAAGGAAGCAGCCTCCTCCACACTGATGCTTGGAACCAGTTTTGGTCATAAAACAAGTGACAGCTCTCGATTTCACTTCCAGTTTGTTTACTTCCCCTCTCATGTGCATGATAATGGACACAGTCATTCTGGTAGAAGGTGCCTCCGTACTGATAGAATCAGGTCTTTGACGCCAATGTTGCATCCTCATTGATCAACTCAGTGTTTTAAATGCAACAGTATTCTGTTGTGAGGTATTGAGCAGAGCTTTGCTGTCAGTCGGCAGATTCAGCAGAGTAAAACATATCATGATTATGGCCCCCGTGCTTAATGTAAATATGTGCTTATATATTTGTCCTTTTTTGTGCACTGTCCATAAATAAATCCTGGACGTCTTGCATACCTACAAGGGCTGATATTAAATCTGTATGGCATGCATGAATTCATGGAGGCTTCCGCACAGTTGCGTGTGTGCAGGAACATGCGATTCCCATATTTCTTCCACCGAGCTTCAGCTACTCATAAATGTTACATTGAGCCAGATTCAATCAACCCAGAATTCCATGTATACATCTGCAAAAAGCCAGAGGAAGTGTTAAAGCATTTTTAAAGACTACATCGTGCATGAAGAGTTCACACCGTGCAGCATGTAAATCAGCTGCTCTAGCTGACACATTGAATGAATGCAGAGCTGGGGGTCAAAGTATGTCAGTTCCTTGAATTTTTATGAAGTGCCATGCCCAAATTTATTGACCATATGGCCATAATTTAATTCATTTTCTATATGCTAGATGCTATTAATGCCTGCCTTATTGCCAGTTTGAAGATTTTCAGAGGTTGTTTCAAAGTGAAAGGTTCTTTTTGACCTCCCGCTCGGTGTGGTTCCTGAGACACACACACACACACACACACACACGCACACACACACACACACACTCAGCAGCTAAGATGTTTCACCTGCTCCAGTAACTGGCACCCCATAATCTATTGGAGGGAGAAAGAGAGGGAGGGAAAATAGGGAGGATAAATTATGAATCGTGTAGAGAGAGGGGCTTTGCAGCAACAGAGAGTTTTAACATTTAATGATTTTTTTGCCAATGCAGCAGAAAGAGGCTAAAATGGATGCTTGCATGTGGAAGCAATGTTACACTCATACTCCCCGTAGCTTTTTCTCTATGCACACTCGATACCAGATGTTGTATTGAAGAAAACATTTTCATTGGTCTTTATAGCAGAAATGAAGGAGAAGGATGCGTAATGTGGATCAAAGGTCTGGAATTAATGTCAATGTGCTGCGGCTCACTTCTCAACTAAGTAGACTGCTGCCATTATATACAGAATACCATGATTGCCTTGGCAACAGCAACTCATTGTCCCAGTCCTGCCGCGTGTTGTTTATGCATTAAATCCTCTGTTTTCATCCCAATAAAGCGTGATATATAGTGGCCGGAAAAAGAGCTTCATGGAAAGCAGTGCATACTCTCAGTTTGTGGGCTAAACAATCAAGTGGAGTCTGAATAGGTTTGTGTTGATATTTTCGAGGTGGAAGAAACATCTACATGATGAATGATTTGTTGGGTTGTTGGGTTGTGAATTTGAAAATAAAGTGTTTAAAGTGGGAGCTGGAGATTATTCCCCTCACTGGTATGCGGTGAATCCTCTCCCCTGATGACTGGCTCCAAGTATTAATATTTCATTAGCACAAATAAGATTGATCTTCTCAGTGACTCTCTACAGTATGTTAACAGGCATGAGAGAGGGAGAGAGAGAGAGAGAGAGAGAGAGAGTCCAATAGAGGCAGAACAAGTGCACAAAAGGAGAGGAGGGGGAGGGAACGAGGAAAAAAGGCAGAGAGAGAAGATCAGATTCTCAATGTAAGCTTAGAGCAAAGCAGAGGGTGTCGGGAGGAGAGGAAACAGCTCTGTAGTTACTCAGAAGATGTGCATAGTAAGGCAGAAGCTCAGACTTTCTTTTGATATGATGCTCAAGTTGCTGAGCTCTTCCTCACTGGGTTATAGTTGAGATTGTGCTGGAGAGTTTGTGTTGGAGACAGCTTGTCGGGGTGACGGCAGCGCTGGGGCGTGGGGGTCCGTGGCTGCATGTAGAGAGCCGACGCTCGGACCAGCAGTCCAGGGCTGCTGCAGCGTAAGTCAGCCTGTCTCATGCAGACAGATCTGTTGCTCCTCTCCTAATAGCACGGATGAGAGCAACGATTGGAGCGGGATACAGCACAAGGGGGAGGAGATCACTTGGATAAGCAAGCGAGTGCAGTGTGTTGGCCAGAAAGAGAAAGCAACAGAGAGGAAGAGGAGAGGAGGGAGGAGAGCTGGGTCAGTAGAGCTCTTGCTCTGCAGCTGGAACCAGAGACCATTCCTTCATCCTGGACAGTTTTTGGTCAGAGGAGACGAGGGAAGAGCACAGCAGGTCATTAATGCTCTCTCTGTCTCTCTGCCGATGTTTTGCAGGAGTGGTGCCAGCCAAGAGGAGTCCAAAGCTGGTGGTGAGTACTATGATCTTCAGCTCACATGTGGATATGTTTCTGCTCTATTTAAATAACAAAAGACACAAAGATGTGACATCTAACTCGTGCAGCTCTGTTCTGCAACCAGAGCTCAATAACTCTCAACATTTTTCCCTGCTACTTCTTTCTCTGTGATTGTATTCCTCATCTTCCTTTTCTCCCTCCTGTGTTGACATTTCTTGTTTTATGTATACTCTCTGTTTCTCTTTACATCCCTCCACTCCTGCTACGTTGCCATCCTGTGACTGATGAAGCGTAGCCTGAGCTGAACAGTGTAACAGTGACCAGCTTCTGGGGGGGGGGGAGCATGTACAGTCACAGCCGAGGGAAGAGGGAGAGAGTCATGAAAAGAAAGGGAAGGGGAAGACCAGCGTTAGGATAGTTTGTCCCCTAACGGTGAATCGCTATAGAAGCCCACAGATGGAGGAGGCACTGAGGCTGACAGACAAGGAGAAGGGGGCAATGACAACCAAGAGAGCAGAATCAGAGAGAGGTTGGAGAGGCAAGGAGAAGTCGTTGTGATGGATAAGAGAAGGTAGATGATGCTCTGATTAAGGTTCTATGCCCAAACGCGTTAGCCAACCTTAGTATAAAGATATGAACCTGAGTGTCTTGCATATATATTTTTGGACTGCTGCTAATCCAGCCCTTTTTCTTTTCTTTTTTTCACAAGGCAGAACGAGCAGCTCTTTGAGTTGAGGGTCTCTTCAGGGACTGCGGTTATTCATGAGTTTAAAGAGCAAATTCTTCCTCATTTTAAAGACGAATCTCGACTTGATTAAAAAAATCAATACAATCTCAGAAGAAATGCCTACTGCAAATATCAATTACTGTCACCCTAATTCACCCCTGGAGAGCCATTGACTTATAGTTGTACTCTGGACAGGCTCATCCAAGGTCAGTGATAGGTTCAATTCCTCCCACACGAGTGCAAGGAAACCTCATCCTGTCTCATTTCTTCCCCCCCCCCCCCCAATGGACTTATGTTAGGATTACTTTGAAATGGTATCAGTCAAGGCTCTGGGTGTTACCTATTCAGGTCAAATGGGATGGTGACTGGAGGGTGGGGGGCTGTCAGAGGAGGTTGAGTGGGACTGCCCGACTGTCACTTTGAATGAATTTTCCTGCAAGGAAGAGCCAGTTTCCCCTCTCTAGGTTACGCCGGTGAAATGTCACGCTGCATGTGGCTTCGTGTCAGCCCAGAACAACCATTTTACCTCCAGTTCAGAATCTAAATAAACGCTCACAGAAGTCTCACATATGCAAGGGAGACTGTGCTGTCTTAGCCAATCAAGCAAGTATCCAGTAACCAAATGAGAAGTGGATTTTGCATAGCTGTTTTCCTCATTAAGAAGCACTACTGGGATATTTGACCCTTCATCTTGGATAGGGTGATGAATGAGAGACTGTGCTAAACCCTCTTTTATGCGCTGCTTTATTATTCATATCAAATGAAAATTCTGTTTTCATGATGGCACTTGTTCATTTTCAGTGACTTCAGTTTCTCATGAAGCTGTGCAAATAATAACATGGTCCATTCTCTGGTTTTAGAATCAGAATTCAAAGATTAAATACAACGATCAGGTGTCTAACGGCACAATAACAACCCATAAGAGATTATTGTACTCTATTGATTGTGATTATGATTCAGGAATTTCAGATTCAGGAATATGAAGGTTTATCATAGCACCGTTAATAGCCAATATTTTAAGCAGATTCCGTTAACTAAGTCGCAAATAAAAACTCCTCAATATTTCTCTCCCACCCACCAGGATCTCTCCCTGCTGTTGAGATTCTACAATTTGCTTTCATGCCAGATTTGACACATTCCTGTTTAAACTGATACCAACCTTAATTCTGTGTATAAGCATCAGACTCTCTGCAATAAGCCAAAAATCACAGGATTCACAAAAGCATCATCTTTATTCATTAAACTTCCCTCACAATTCAATCTGTCTTTGTCTCGCAACCATGGAAACCAAGCCATTTCTCCTCACATTCACACCTCAGATGTTTTTATCAGAGATTTTCTACTGCAATGTCTAAAAAAAGATGACCTTGGATGGTTTTTCTTTCTCTTTGTCCTCAATCAACACCTTTCACACTCTTTCGTGTCCCCTATATCTTGTCCTTATCACTGACTCACTCATTGCGTTTTCTCTCTCTCTACCCTCTGCCTGTATCTGCTTATATCCACCTCCATCCCTTACACTCATACACTTCACTTTCTCTGTTTTTTGTCCACCCAGCACCAGTTAGAGAGGAAGGACAGCCAGAGCAGCTCCCAGCACAGTGTGTGCAGCCATCGCAGCACCCACACCGATTCTCCCAGCCACCCACCCTCTGTCATGCCCAGTGAGGCTGTGGGTCCCACACCTGCTGCTCCCACCCAGCCTCTGCCAGGCCTCCCCCCTCAGGACCCTGCAGATGGCACCCTCACCCTCCAGAAGAAGCCAGACCCCTTTAAGATTTGGGCACAGTCCAGGAGCATGTACGAGAGCCGACGTGAGTATCCCCCCCTTATCTTAGGAATTTGAATGTTCTCTTGACTTACAAGTTCAAATGGTAGGAAGGTTTATCCCCTAGCAATATTACAGACCTCCTAACCTTCAGTAGGGCTGAAAATGGCCTGAGATCATCTGGAAGGGGACAATTAATAACTTATATTCAAGATAAAAGCAAAAATGTAATGATCTGTTTAAAGATCTAAGGCCCTACATTTTTTGTAAATGGGTGTTTATCTAATTATTTAAAGAAATTTTCTTGCAAAGGGTTAGATAAGATAAATTTTGTTATACAGTAAATATGAAGCTCCCGCCAGAATCAGTAAGCATAGGGGAGAAACCACAATCTTGGTATGGGAATGCTGGAGGCTAGCTGCTTCTTTCTCTTTCCAGTCTTAATGCTAACCTAATGCTGTCTTAAATTAAACACTTGCTGGATTGTGCTGCACTGTTCAGTGTAGAAGAGCAAAGCCAGCATAATCACAGGTCATCTTGCAGCAGTATTGGGAGATCTTTGTGTAAAGGAGCTGCTGTTAATACTTCTGCTGCTGGCCTTGAAGGCAGAAAAAAAATGCCCCCATTCTCTTACATTTCACTTTGTATACTGAATGGGATAACGGTGCAACTTTCCTACCTTGAACCGACTGCATGAAAGTGTGTGTGTGTGTGTTTGCATTGTCCTTCACATCAGCCAGATGTTTGTGTTTTAAAAACTGACCGCATTTACATTTTTGCATTATCAACAGCTCATCTCACATCCTCTTCAGTCATTGGAAAAAACAGAATATTCAAAATCCAAAACTGCAACACAAGAGAGCTGGCAGCCTCTCTGTGAGACTCGTCAGCATCATTTGTAGTCTGTTCTGACATTTTTCATGGGAAAACACTGTAAAGGTGTCAAACCACTTTTTTTTTTGTTTGTTTCTTAAAGAAGAACTGGCAAGAAAGTGGAAGAAATCCTTCTAAATAACGGGTTAAGTCAATTGCTCCAGTTGAATTACACAATTCAGATCTCCTGTGCTTGTACTGGTGGTGATATTTAAAAGGAGAATAGGCTTTCATATGCTGTGAAAGGGCTATTGTCTATGGCAGATCTGATGTGTTAAAGTTGTTACACGTTGGGATTGTTTCCAGCCAGATGTGCTATGGTTTGCAGGGTTGGTTAATAATCTTGCCTGCTTGTAGAATCTAGGACTGCTGCTGATTAAATATTAACTGGGCCCTAAGAGGGATGCTTCAAGCTGATTGGTATATCTGTTTGATAACCCCTGAAGGAGCTGCAGCACCTTTTTAAAGTCTGCGGGGGTGGAAGGGAGACACAATGAAAGAAGAAAGAGAGAAGGAGACATGGAAAGACAAAGAGGCCCAGATTCTCTGTCTGTATTTTTATATGTATTCATGTGTATGCCGCCACATTTTTGAATTGGTGAGCAGGCATTTCCATGCATCCATTGAATGCAGCAGAAGAGCGATATTTCAGTGGTGGGACAGTGTGGCTGAAACTGAAACTCCAATCACTACTCCTTTAAGACGGATTTCAATCCATACCAAGCAAAAGAGCTGAGGCTATTTGATTCACTATTGGCCTTGCGTGGGAGCCGTGTAGGACAGCAGGCCGTGCTGGAAGAGATGCCTGTGCCTCCTGTGTGGACTGGCCCTGTGGGCTGAACAGGCTGCCACCAATGTGCTCCAACACTGACTGCTCTGTCCATGACAAGATGCAGATGTACATGGAGTTGTGTGTGTGAGTAGAAGAGATATGGGAGAAAGTGAGGCCACAAATCCATGTATGTAAAATAGCTTGCAGTTATAAATGTGGGCTAATTCCACTGAGTAACTTCTTAGAATGCAGGTCTGCTAGAATGAAAGGGTCACAGCTTGAGACTCGGCAGCCAGTCTACTCCAAGAGGCAGGGCTGAGGGAGGGGAGCAACAGCTGTTGATCCTGCCTTCTGAAAATAATAGAAACAACCACCTTATTGATCAGTAATTACACAAGTAGATGTGGATTAGCGATAATTAGACAAAAAGAGAGATGTAACTTATAGGGCAACAAGAATTCAGTGATTATCTTAGATGCTAATCAGTGAACACTGAGCAGAGCCACTGAGTCTTTGAGGAATGGTGGAGCTCTCTTATTTTCATGCCTCCACCAAAGGGGGCATATACCTTGTCCGTCCGTCCATCTGTACATAACTGGGAATAGTCTATCCGCATTTCCTCAAACACTGCTAGAAACAATTCAGTCACATTTAACACACGGCCCTACAGGTGTGCATCTCATAATTGGTTTCTTCAGTTTGCTTAATTTGACATTTTTAGGCATATTAGAACTTAAGACGATTTTCATGTCAGCTTGTTCACATTGAGTTTTTCCAGGTAGCGGGGGCATCTGTATCCTTGGACAACATTTTCTAGTTTTCTCTTGTGTATTTCAGTGCCAGACTGCCAGGAGCAGGACATTTTCCTTTGGCGGAAGGACACAGGCTTTGGTTTCCGTATCTTGGGAGGAAACGAGCCTGGCGAGCCTGTAAGTATTCCCCCCATCTTTACAATTTTGTCAATATTTTTATCACAATAGTTGCTCGTGCGCACAGTTATAGACCCCACCCATTCTACTGCTCATTTTTCTCAATAAGCTTCCAAGTTCGGTAGCTGTTACCTTTATTATCATTCCTTTTCCTCTGGCTTTTCTTTTTCCTAAAACATGAGTCTGTCTGAGTCTTAAGTGGAGCTTATGTGCTCTGGAGTATCATTTAGACAGTTTGTGATGAGAAGCAAAGGTCTTACCCACAGTTCCTCTGTTTGTGCGCCATATATTTGTCTTAAAAGGAAGGAGCAAGAGAAATCGCAGAATAGAGGGTAACAAAATGGGATGTTGCTTCAGGTCTACCCCAAAGAAGTTGGTGCCTGCACCAAAAAACGCAGGGTGGCAAATTCAAAATCAAAAATAGATAAGTCACAATGAGACATTGTGCTTTCTCATGGCTGATGCTTTAATGTACTGCAGTATAATGGCTCATGATTAGCCACACTGCTGCCACATAAAGCTAATTTATTCACATCAATTTTAATCACAATGACAATGATTTACAGCATTATACGTCTGTTACATCATGTATTATGTGTGCTGGCCTTTTCCAGATCTACATAGGACACATAGTGAAGTACGGTGCAGCAGATGAAGATGGTCGCCTGCGGTCAGGTGATGAGCTCATCTGTGTGGACGGCACAGCGGTGGTGGGCAAGTCTCACCAGCTGGTGGTCCAGCTGATGCAGCAGGCTGCCAAACAGGGCCATGTAAACCTCACTGTAAGACGGAAGGCCCCCGGATACGGAGGTGATGAGAGTTTAACTCTAATCTTGTATTCTTACATAGGTTACATGTGCAATATAAACAGAATGCACACTCCTTGCTCTTCTGTGTACGGATATTACTCACCAAGACTTCCTGGCATGAATATGTGGAATTAAATTCAAATAAATGCATGAGTAATTTTTGTCTAACCAGTGTATTCTACCTCCTCATCCTCAGTGTCAAAAGGGGAAGGAGACGTCCCCCCGTCGCCAGCCTCCTCTCACCACAGCAGCACCCAGGCACCCAGCCTGACGGAGGGCAAGCGGACTCCCCAAGGGAGCCAGAACTCTCTCAACACTGTCAGCTCCGGCAGCGGATCTACCAGCGGCATAGGCAGCGGCGGCGGAGGTGGAAGTGGCAGCGCAGTGGTGCCTGCCTCCCTGCAGCCATACGATGTGGAGATTCAGCGTGGAGAGAATGAGGGCTTTGGTTTTGTCATTGTGTCATCTGTTTCCAGGCCTGACGCCGGCACCACCTTTGGTAAGAGAGGCAAACTTATCTGGAGCTATTTGAGATCAATGTGGTTAAATTTAGGTCACTTGATTATTTGGGCATTTGTAATCTGTCTTGGTGCATGTATTATGTGAAATGATTTTTCCTGTGATTAATTTACTCTGTGACTGTGAGCAGCAGCACAACTAACTTCAAAACAGAGTGATACTTTGGTCTCAAAGCAAAATGCTACAACGGTTATCACAAGACACTGACGATTAAATAATTCAAAACTTTACCCGTCTCATCGGGTTTCTGCAAGAGAACTTTTAAATAACACATAGAAATCAGTCAAACACCTGTTTCACAACTGCTCTGTCAAAAATAGGAAACTATGTCAGAAATCAGAACAGACCATATGACCATATGATTTACTGTTTCACTACTTCTGAGGAGTATATGACAATAATTCTTCAATGTGAACCAGCAGAACCAGAAAATGGAAGGATTGATTAATCAAGTTCAATCTAGTTCTTTAAAGTTCTTTGAATTTTTTTCTAAATTCCTGATTTGCACATAATGAGACCATGAGTTTCTTACCTACTCCAGCTAGCAGTGGCAGTACTTGCTATAGGTCTGATTGTGCTGATGATGATTACACAGCATCCTTCATGCATAATCAATTGTCTCACTAATCCCACTTTGTCTTCCTGCAGCCCACTCACGCATAAAAACACTTTCCAACTGAAACACTGTCTATGAGACTCAAGAGAAAATACTTAAGGCACCATATTTACTTTTGTTTTGGTGCATGAAACAGCCCCAGTATCCTATACCTCCAGCAACGTCACATGTCCACAGAGTAAAATGACTGATAACATCTCCTGGAAGAATTCCTCTTAAAACTTTCTCCAATTTATGAATAGCAGGCAAAATGATATTTGACACCAGTGTGCTTGATGCCCCAGACTGAGGTCACACACCGACATTCATGAGCTTAAGAATCAAGAAATCTGTCCATGTGCGGAGTGCACTCCCACAGGATGAGGCTGGTTGCAGCCTTCTCACAAACACCATCATCACAGATTCATGCCTCACAGCAGCCCTGACCATTTCAATCAGCATATAATTCAAATTCACTTGGCACACTCCATAGCTGTCTATACCATTTACGTATCACGGCAAAGCAGCAGAATTGCATTTATTAAAGTTATTCAGGCATTGATGAGGAATTGTGGATGTCCTCCTCGAACAAACTTGTATTAACCTTCGAGTGATGAATTTCTTAAACCAATGCCATGCCAAGGTCCCATGTATAGTTCGCCATTAGGATGATATACTGTGGTGTGTCACAGGAAAAACACAAGAATGGATGAGCCGTTAACCACACTGACTGCCCAGGGATAATAACATTGATCCCACGGGCTAATGGTGTGGTTCTGCAAAATGCAATTCAAGAATTAATGCTGTTAATTAATGTTATTATTAATAGTGACACAAGTGAAAGGTGCCAGTCAAAACCCTCGTCTAGACGTCCTCTAGTCTTTTGACCTTCCTGTTTTTCTTTCACTGTGCTCACCAGTCACTATTTCTCTACGTATGATGAGATAAATGGACCTTGTGCTTTAAAATGCGCTGATCTGGGATCTAGCATCCTGCGCTCTCTCTCTCCTAAATGGATTCCAACCATGTGGGAAATGGGCCGAGAAACATTTACTGCTAAAAAACAGATTTGGCTCTCAGGATTCTTGGAGGACTCCTAGGTGTTTGTCAGTCCTGGGAAGAACAAAGTCATTTCAGCTTAATCGATCTCCCATACATCATGTGTACATAAACCAGGGCCCGCTCCCTCTCATCCTCTCCTATTATGACCCCGGGTCGGTGTTGTGCTTAGCAGATTGGGTATTAAATCCTGCGTACTTGCCACGCCCTGTAATGTCCCATATATCAACATTTAGAGGAGAGTGACATGATACAAGTGCATCTTTCAATCACAACAGGGAGTGGAGCTGCAAAATTAGATGTAATAAAAATGGATGTTGTACAAACACTGGATGGAAGGGGAGGCAAAGAGAGGAGTAGAGCTATAGGGTGTGCGATGGAGGGAGGGTTAGGAGAACTGACGATACCCAGTACTGAACACTATCGCTCAAAAGCAGGTTGTATTTCTTGCAGTACTTGCACTGACCACATGACTATGTGTCACAGACATATATAGACATATAGCCTGCACATAGGGATCCCTTCAAAATCCAACAGATCAGTTATCTGAACATCTTACACTGCAGTGACAATACTGTGCTCTTTGGCCCGTGGCAGAGAGCCCACTTCAGGCTCTTACCAGGGGTGTATGATTCACAGTTCATTGATTTATAATGATTCCATTCATAACATTACACAGATTTACCCCTGTGAGGCATCTACAGAATTATTTTGCATGTGTACTGATTGCCACATGTTAAGCTGGGATGTACACTGAACTGGATGTTGGGATGTGGTGATTTGCATAATTAACCTTTCTTTTCTTTTCTGTCTATCTGTTTTCTTTCTGTCTATCCTTTCAAATATAAATCAATATCACCAATCGACTCATCACCACGCACAATTTCTTACTCACACAATATACACGTAAAAAGCTGGAAATGCTTGTGTGGCCATGCCCCACAAAATAGGACGCATCATCGAGGGCAGCCCGGCAGACCGCTGCGGGAAGCTGAAAGTGGGGGACCGAATATTGGCTGTCAACTGCTGCTCCATCACCAACAAGTCACACTCAGACATCGTCAACCTGATCAAGGAGGCCGGGAACACAGTCTCGCTCAGGATCATACCTGGTGATGGTAAGGCTTTTGGCTTCCAGCTTCACATGGCTGTTTCATAATGCATGATGTGACTTGTTCATGGATGTGGTTGGAAGGAAAGGGGACCAGTGCCCTACACAGGAAAGATAATTTTCTTCAGGGTGTAAACCCTGGACTGTCCGAGAGATGCCCCAAGAAACTACCGCAGCATCTCTACTGTCTTCTCTCATTGTCTCCCCCTCTTTCAAATTTGCACGTGCCTCCCATTGGTGTTAATCTTCTCAGCTAGCTTAGGAAAGGAAATAGAACTGCGCAATATTGCAGCACAAGCAGTTTTCAACCCAAAGCTCCACATTTTAAGTTAAATATGTCAAGTGCTCTAACAAGGGTGCTTGTTCCCGGCTCAGCTGCTGGTCAGCCAGTGAAAACACTGAGCAGAGCTCTGCTGTAATAACCTCCATAGACACAGATAATGATGCCTAATTAAGACTCCAACATTTTTGCATGCATATGCACAATACAAGGTTCCCTTGTAGGAAACTTGACATGACCTTATAATATAGGAATAGTGGCATTTATTGTTCCACCGTATTCTCATTTCAAATACCGTGAAAGATAGTAGTGGCCACAGTATGACAGAGGTGGCCGTGGGGAAGTCATTTTTCCTCTTGTAATGAGTGGAGAGTGAGTAAGGAGCCTGAGACGAATGAGTCAGGCTGATGTTCTTGCTCAGACGGAGCTGCACTCCTGCCAGGGTAAGTGGAAAGAAACTAATGTATGCTGCAGCATTCTTGCTGTTGTTAAGAAGAAAAGACCAGAGATGACAGCTGTCTTTGTTTTTTCTCCTGGAGAGGTGCATGAACCAAAATGATACAAGTCATAATTTATGTTTTTCCTTTTACTGTTCTTCTTTCATGCATTTGGCCACAGTGTTGTCCATGAACAAATGGCAAATGACAACATCACATACAGTTAGCATCAGTTTGAATAAAGTCGCCTGTGGGTGGTTCAGAGGACTCTTCTGGACAGTAACATTTTGTTCTTTTGAAATGATGAATGTGGACAAATGCATTTACCATAAGCCGTCGATTTTTTACTTTTCTTTTTTTATTTATATTGCTGTGTTTCTCTCCAGAATCTTCCAATGCTTCTCTTCTGACCAATGCTGAGAAGATAGCTACCATCACCACCACGCACACACCTCACCAGTCTACAGAGTCTCGGTATGTTTGTTGTTTTTCTTTTTGCAGAAATGCAAATGTCCTTATAATACATTATTAAACACAGAACAGTGTGTATTCATATGGGTTTCTATTTTCTGAAGGAATAATTCAAAGTCGAAAGGAGCGCCTCCTCCTCCACCGACACAAACCCAGACAACACAGGTAAGAATCTTTCGCTCTGCAGTTAATGATGTCTATAGCGATAAACAGAATAGAAGCTGATTGTCTACAGAAAGCCATTTTTTGTCTCGGCTGACAAATAATAGCACCCGTTTTCATACAGTCTCACCTGGAAGGCAATTACTTTTGTTTGCGTGATTAGTGACAGAAATAGTGGTATAAAGAAGATAAAAACAGAGAGCTTGAGAGAGGCTCAATTGCAGCCAATCATGATGTGAAGTGTGCATGAATGTTAGATTGTTGATTTTGGAAAATTACAGAAATTGTCCGGCACAGGTCTCCAAAACTCCAACATCATTAAGGTGTGTGGGAGGCGGTTTCTTAATCTGATACAACATCGACAACAACTTGTCAACAACTAAATGTAAATCACTGCTAATATTTGCTTACAGACATAACATAAATTGGATAGCTACACTTAGTCTTTTAAGTCAGGGTTGTTAGGAAAGCATTCACTGTGTGAAAAGGATCTCCTCCCAGACCAGGATCAGGGCATCAGTGAGCTCCTGGACAGTCTGCGGCGGTACTTGGTGGCGTCCGATACATAACATCCCATAGGTGCTCAGTTGGATTTAGATCAGGGGAACGTGAGGGCCAGTCAATGGCATCAATGTCTTCGTCATCCAGGAACTGCCTACACACTCTGGCCACATGAGGCCAGACATTGTCCTGCACCAGGAGGAACCCAGGGCTCACTGCACCAGCGTAAGGTCTGACAATCGCTCTGAGGATTTCATGCCACTACCTAACAGCAGTCAGGGTACCATTGACTATGACATGGAGGTCTGTGCAACCCTCCAAGGATATGCCTCCCCAGACCATCACTGACCCGCCGCCAAAGCGATCATGCTGGATGATGTTACAGGCAGCATAACGTTCACCGCGGCATCTCCAGGCTGTATCACGCCTGTCACATGTGCTCTCCTTCTCTGTCTCACAGGATGCTGAGTTCTACTCTGTGGACCTTGAGCGGGACAGTAAAGGTTTTGGCTTCAGCCTGAGAGGAGGAAGGGAATACAACATGGACCTATATGTGTTGAGACTTGCAGAGGATGGGGCTGCTGTCAGAAATGGCAAGATGAGGGTATGAAACCATTAAAAGTCAAATTTGTTGCTACTTCTGGATCTTAGCAGGCTCATTTCTTTTCTTTGCTCACTATTGATGAAACACCATCCAAAGCTAGCTTTGACAATAATATGGCCTTTTTGTTTCAGGTGGGAGATGAGATCCTTGAGATTAATGGTGAGAGCACGAAGAACATGAAGCATTCACGTGCAATTGAACTGATCAAGAATGGTGGTCGCAGGGCGCGGCTTGTCCTCAAACGGGGAGATGGATCTGTACCTGAATATGGTACGTAAACATGTTGCACTGTTATCCTCCTCTCAGTGAAAATATCACTGCTAATGGAAACACTGAGATCTTATTATAGTTCAAGCTGTACAGACTAGCTTCTTGCTCCACAGGTACATTTTCATCAATGTTATTACTGTAAATGATAAACATTTAACAGATAGGCACTCTCTGATCCATTAATTTAAAGCAACTTTTCTTAGTATAAGCTGAAGATAATGATGCCAAATATTATTAATTCATGAGAAAATGTTTGACAAAAAAGCTTAGTTGTTTATATTTTATCTTATAAGATCTGCAGTAAAGATGTTTTACCAAAACAATAAAATTAACATTTCCTCCCAAGAGCTGTATTCTCTGCTGGTGGAGTTTTCCTTTTACACTTTGAGTCTAACTGATGTCAGCAGTATTTGAAGGTTTATCTGGGGGTTCTGACATTCCTTTCCCTCTTAAATGTCTTTTATGCCCCTGCCAAAGGGGGAATATACCGTCACCCTTGTCCATACATCCATATCTAATGGGGAGAAGTCCAGCCACAGCTCCTCAAAAACCACTGGACAGAATTAAATTAAATTTCACATATGCTTTGTAGATGATCTAATAGTGTGCAGCTCATAATTGGTTTCTTCAATTTGCTTATTTTTACATTTTTAGGCATATTTGAATTTAGGCAATTTTTATGTTAGTTTGCTCACATTCAAGGTTTTTGTTTTCAATAGTGTGTCCAATCTGTGTCCTTCAACACAAACGTTCTAGTTAGATACTATATAAACTGTAATATTTTCTTGTTTTTCACAACCAACCCCTTCTTCTTTCTGTAAAGATGAACTGTAAAACAGCCTCCCGACTGTTCTATTTTTTTTTCTCCTCTGTGTTCCTCCTTCTTTCTATCTGATTGTCTCTTGTTGCTGGGCTCTTCCTCCTCTCTTCAGCGATGATGGCTCCTCATCTCGCTGTTGGTACAATGAGGAATGACAAGATGGGAGAGCCCTGTTTCTACCTAATGGGCCAAAATCAAACCACGGTTTGTAGCCAAGAGTCTGTCCCACTCCACTATCCCTGTCGTATTTTTCCTTTCAATTTTATCCACCCTTCCAACTCATCCTTACTCGAATCCCTTTTTGTATGTGTTTGCGCACGGGTGTCATAGTGTGCATGCTTTATGTCTTGTCATGCCTGAATTAAACTTTACTTAATTTAACTTCTTTGAATCTATACATGTAAAATACCCTCCCCCTCTGCGAGCCCCACACCAAATATGTTTACTGGGACTGTCCATTGCCACTGCTTTTCACATGCTGCTGCCATAGCAAACTGTCGCTAGTTTGGATGACCTGCAGCCAAACACACTGTTGTTCTTTTGCTTTTGGTTTGTTCTTCCCAATGATGCACATTCAGTAACTCATCATTTTGTTTTGAATAATTTCCTAGGTGCCTGCTCTGTTGTTGATAACCCCTGCCCTATACTTGCCGATGTGTTGCACCACTGTTGTGGCTGACATTACCTTGTGTCTCAACCTGCAGTCCCCTAGAAAAAACATATTGAAGTGATTTATCACTTTTTTTTTATGGTTGTAGATGTAAAACAGACTGTTTCTAGGAATATACTGTGTATGATATTTATAACATATGAAAGAGGACATATATACATGATAAATCTTTGCATTGACTTTATGTCTTGTTGATGCAAGAGCTCACATGACCCAACAAAGAAAGTCATGTCTGCTGAACATAATAAACATTAACCTCAACCTCATTCCTCTTATAAAGTAATCAACTAGACTCTCCTCCCTTCTCCTCTCCCGCAGACGGCAGCAGTGACGGGCACCCTCCCACACCCGGGGCACAAAACACTCCGGAAGTGAGAACGCTGCCACCTAAAAGCAGATATCACACCCCATTGGAGTCCAGTTATCCACCAGACCTTCACAAACCATCACGCCAGGAGGAGGCTGTGCGTGGCCGAGACAGGAACAGGAATAGGGACAGGGCTGAGTCAGATCACACGGACTACCAAGGTCAGCAATTTAACACCCATCATCATCACACCTGGAATAACAATCACAGCAAAAGTTCCCCCAGTCAACAGTCTCCAGACAACACTAACAGCAGTAGCAGTGGAAACAAGAAGAGCCGAGGCCGAAAAGTCAAGAAGTCGGAGTCGGAGAGTGGCATCTCTAAACTCCTAAAGACTCTGAGGAAAGACGGCTCGGGGAAGAAGGCTGCAGCTGCCCAGAAAATGAGAGGGCGAGAGCTCTCAAGCAGCAGTTCTACATTAGATGGGAAGTTTCGTATGAACCGCCGCGGCTCCCTTGACCGCTCACCATCCCGAAAGCACGCCTCACCTCCCGATCGACGAAGGGCCAAGTCGATGGACCGCAGGGTGGAGCGAGCGCATCGGGACCGTACACCTGAGAGAGAGTACGATGATGGAGGATTCCTCGCTGTCACCCCTGAACGCAAGTTCTACGAGCGGCGGCTCCTCAAGGATTCACAGATTGCTGGGCGAGTCAGGGAGGCCACAACCCCTGACCACACAAACAACAACGGGGATTCCTCGAGTCTTTCCAGGGGACGCACGTATGATAGATCCACAAAGACCGGCAACCTCCTGAGAGACTCTTCCTCAGAGAGGAGGGAGGAGAGATATCGTTTGAACGGCACACCAGAGAGACGATACCGTGTGGAGCGGGACTCTTCCCCTGACAGCAACTACAGTCGGGACGAGCTGAACTATGCAGCAGCACCCAGACTGAAGGACTACTACAGCATGGTTAAGAACAATGCCGCACACAACAATGCTGCCTACAACAACACAGGCCATAACAATAACGCAATAGGCCACAGCCCAAACCAGCTCCCTGAGCCCAGGAGAAGGGTGTACAAAGAGAGCCCAAAAGACCTCAGCATATAGCCGAGCAGAGATACCCGTCACCACTCTCTCCTCTAACAATGTACCATACACTGGAATGAGACTTCTGAGGATACTAACTCTATTGCTTTATTTTGTCAACTGGTTTACTGATTAATTTAATTGACTTGACTACTTGTGATCCCATCCAGAGATTCATAAAACAGCTGGAGTACAATCCTTCTATCAGTTGTTTTGTCATTGTTATAGTTACTTTAAACAAAACAGAAGTTGTTGTACAATAGTTAAGGTATTTTATGTGCCTGCTGTTAAAATCAGTGGTATTGCTTTTTGTAGGCATTGCTGAATCTTAATATTTGTTCCCTCAGAGGTATGAAACATTCTTCCAGTTGTGGTAACTAACTACTAAGCTTGTTTTCAGATGTTTGTTTGTTTTCATTCTTGAACTACTTTATTGAACAAACTAGAGCACAACACATTGATGGTTCACAAGAACTGTGAAAGTCACATTAGACTTAAGGCAAAAATCAAAATTTAAGATCTGATGGTAGTAGAGTGATGATTATATATATATATATACATATATATATATATATATATATATATATATATATATATATATGTATATATATATATATATATATATATATATATATATATATACATATATATATATATATATGTATATATATATATGACTTTTTTTAAATTTTATTTTAACCACTATTTATTTTTAATTTGGCACATATGTTGAGCAAGATTAATGTAATCTTTAAAGACAGAGGTAGAAATGTACACTGCACCTGGGAGAAGCATGCATCTTTGAAATGCGTGGCAGCTCATCCTCCTTTGTCCAAATACACGCACACACACCTGAAATAAAGGAAAAAATGGTAACTGATGTGAAAATTGGCAATGGTGTCTTTAGTTTATCCCTTGGAGTAGGATTATAAAAATAATTTGAATACTCTGGTCCTTTGTGTGTGACTGATGTAGCAGGGAACGAACCTGATTCACTTTCAACTACAAGCAAAACTGTTTTGGCAGATTCTCTTTTGGGGAAAAAAGCTATCTAAATTTGTTGCTCATCAGAATTTCAATCCAGAAGAGTCTGAATTCAACCGTTTTGAAGCTGCCATAAAATATGATTTTGATATGATCAAATATGGCAAAATTGTTTTTAATAATTGAAAATGTAATTTTCTCTGTGCAAATGCATGTTAATCTAAGTAGTTTAAACACTTTATCTGAAAGGTCTGAGTGAGAATAATCAATAAGGAACATGCACTGTGATCCCACAGTAATTGTTAGCCCTGTCCTCATGTTGATGATGCCAACCATGGGTCCTGGGTCCTGACACACAGAGCTGATGTGGTTTGGTGTTGCTGGTAATATCTGGAGAGTCCCAGAACAGGAGAAGACCAATCTGCCATGCTGAGCCATGCTGTCACGCCACTGGAGTCTGACTGCTGCTTTATAATGTGTTGTATGTGTATTCTCTGTTTTATGTTTCATTAGAGACCTAAAAATATATTGGATAAGTCACCACAAATGCGTTGTTTGATCACTGTTGTCGCCATGGTACTGTATTAACAAAAAAGAAACACATTTAAGTATTTAACCCCTTTGCCATCACCTGTAAAGAATTTTAAATTTAATTTTGTAAATCCAAACTATTAGGAACCTGTCAAGGATGAAATGTTGCCTTTTTCTTGTACAAAAGAGAAATTTATGAAAAACCTCAGCAGTGAGGAATGTGATATTGTGTTTATATCTCTGAAATGGACCTGATGATTTATGGGAAATATGTTGATTTACTCTGGATCAGGTTTGTAAAGACGTTTTAAAATGAATGACTGTATTTGGTTAATCAGAAACTGTTTGATGGTTTAAATCTCTCTTGATCGTTAGCCTGCCTTTGTATTATAAAGCACTTGTATGCAGTCTGTGATCTTCAAGCATTAGTTCTTGCAATGTGCTCCAGACAAAATGTTGTCTCTGTGTTGATAAAAGCAGTACATGTATATGGGCCAATCTTTTTTATATATACATATATATATATATACAACTATGCATATATAAATACTACATTGTTCATAGCTTTATTTGACCCATGAAGCTATACATAACATTAGTCTAAGTACAAGTAGATGTGGACTTATCCAGCTTCTTTCCTTGAGATGGATTACAATGTATATGTAGCTATCAAAGAAGTCTGTGAATGCTATTTTTATTATCAAATAAAGTTTTCCATACAAATTCAGAAGGATATTTCTGCACCACCATTTTTTCCCCACTAACATCTCTGGAGATGCTTTTAAGTTTGAACACTCTTTTTGATCAAATCGCTGATGTGTCAGTCGTGGTCACACTATGTTTTGATATTCACCTTTAAAGGCTTTGGAGGCAAGGGAGGAAAATTTATTTCATCTTGTGACTGTACACTGGTTCAGAAATTTACAAAATCCACAAAAGAAATTGAAAAGGTCTGCACACTATTTAGCATTTCTTGTCTAAAAAGAAACATTCTATAGTGGACATTGACACTTTTTGGGGGTGGCCATGGCTCAGTAGGTAGAGCCAAATGGCATCATGTCTTTTTGACCAGTTATTCATAAGGTTGCCATCTAATCAATATTCTTCCAATACCTTCATGAAAATCATTAGGGCATGATTGTGTAGCCACACCAAAAGAAACTTCTCTTTTTTTAGTTCTAAATTAAAGCAGAAAGTTATTGATTTGTTTTTTTCCCTGAGCTCTCAGCGGGAGTTTGACCACAGACTACTCATGAAGTATGATGGCTGATACACTGTAAGTACAGCATACTGCACAATCAAGAGCAGAGGAGGACTGATTCAGGGTATCATTGGAGTTTTTGTTGTTCATCATGCTGTACTGGTGGCACAACTCAAGTGGGAATTGGGCCCACGGCCATCGCGTGAGGACTGCAGCCTCTGTACATGGGGCGCGCGCCTTAACCACTGCGCCATCTGCGCCGCAATCATGTTAAGTATTTCTTCAGTACAGTCTTTATTATCAGTCATAACTGTTGAAATTTGAAGTCTCCCTGCTTAGCAACCACAAGAAATATACAAATACTAAATTATTTGTTTGTGTGTAATATCATGAAAATAAGGAACACAAGTCTGAAGTAATTGTTCCATAACCTTTCCATCAAGGTGTATCTTGGCAATACCAATCTGAGTTATCCAATAATTGTTTGTTTTTGTTAAAATTGAATTATTGAGATTAATGTTCGTCATCAGATAAAGTTGGTGTTGTGTCGTGTATATTCATCCCTGGTTAATAATCATAATCCCTTAGGTAGGCCAAGCTCTAAATCCAAGGTGACCTTTAATTGAAATGAGATTACAGTACTAATGTAGATGCTTCTACAAAAGATATTCAAACACTATTGCAATTTTTTGTGTTTTTCCAACTATCTGTACCTTCAAATTCTGTAACAGATGTGTAGTAGTTACTAAAATAGTAGCTCAAAAGTAAAAATTGACTCAAGACATAAGTGCATTATGAATTGGTCAGTCACATTTATTCGTTGGATTAAACATACTACACTCATATTGCCACCCAAACTGTAAGTAAAACATAAACAGCATAAGTCATTTGCAAAGTGCGTTTTATTTTACATTGCCTTGATTACATGCCTCTACATTCAAAGATAAGCCAGTATCATTTAGGATCCAACTGTAAAAGATTAATATTTTCCCTTTCCTCTGAGGAAAAAAAAATCTCAGATAGTTAAGTTGGATATTCTGTACATACAGGAAAAAATCTGTAATGGGCTGACCTTTCCTGCAACTGTCTTTAGGTTGAACCAACTCATTTGTAAAAATACAAAAAGGAAGTTATTTCTGTAGACGTTAGCCTTCAGTCGTTTCCCGGGGGGAGCAGAAGTCTTCTTCTTGGATAATGGATCATGGAGCCTGTGTTGATGGCCCTTTTATGCAGGAGACACAGAGCTGGAGGAGACAGAGGAGGCCTCGGTTTTAGAGGCAGTAGATGCTCCCTCTTCCTCCTCAAAGGGACTCTTCCCGCAGCATAAGGTGGTGATCATGCAGTGGCGGAACTGCTTGTTCATGCAGATGTAGATCATTGGGTTGTAGATGGAGGAGCTCTTGGCAAAGAAGGATGGGATGGTCATGAAGACCGGCCCAAACTCAGAGCCTTGATGTGTGAAGATCCACCAGGCCACACTGGCATAGGGTAACCAACATATCAAGAAGGCGATGACCATGATTACGACCATGCGGGTGACTTCCCTCTCAGCCCTCTGGGTGGTCTCAGACTCCTGCTGGGCAGCAGCAGCCTCCTTTACGGCACAGAGCAGACGGCCATAGCAGAAGAACACAATGGTCAGTGGAATGAGGAAGTGGCAGCAGAACATGTAGATAACAAAGGACTCATTGTTGAAGCCTTCTGCGCGTGTGTAGTAGTCGACTCCACATGAGCACTGCATGCCCTCAGGGATGTAACGAGACCAGCCGACAAGAGGGGGCACGGCACAAGCATTGGCCATTGTCCAGGTGCAGGCCAAACCCATGATCGCGTGATTCTCCCCGAAGCGGAAGTTGCTGATGGGCTTGCAGACAACCACCCACCTTTCAATAGCCAGAATAACCAGTGACCAGAGGGAGATCTCACCGCCAAGGGTAGCAAAGTATCCTTCAAGATTGCAGCCAAGGCGTCCTAGGACAAAGTAGCCATGCATGGAGGTGTACATCGTTGTGGTGAATCCTCCGAACACCATGAAGAGGTTAGCCACTGCAAGGTTCAGCAGGATGTAGTTTAGAGGGGTCCGCAGCTTCTTGTGGTCAATGGTGACATACAGAGTGAGGAAGTTAATGGGGAAGCCGAGGAGGATGAGCAGGAACATGTAGGCACCCAGAGCAGCATAAGCTGCTGGGTTGACAAGGTAGTACTGAGGGTAGTCATAAGGACTCCGGACAATGCCGGTGGTGTTAAGCATGGGGACATAGAAAAATGGTCCCTCCGTGCCGTTCATGGTTGCGGCTTGTGGTTGCGATCAGTCCGTCTGTGGTTAGTCTTCTGGCTGTTCAGGACAGTGATGGAAAGGGACCTTACTGCAAATGGACCCAGGTCTGGCTTTTAAAGGCACACCTTGGATTATCAATTTCCAAATCCGTCAGCACAAAGTGATTTAGGCCACAGTTAATATGTAATCCAGCCACCACTGCAAACATAACTGACCACTCATCAAGATATTAAGGTTACACCTGTCCATGTCTATCATGGAGCTATACAATGACTGCTTATTTTAAGGCATGATTATTACTTTCTACCTCATATATAGACAACCCGATAATGAAAAAATTCAGACACTGTGTAAAACTAAATAAAACAAGATTGCAATAATAATTGCACAATGATTGCAAACAGTGTTTACTGAAAACAGTTTTACAAAGTTTTTCCAACCCCATGTAGTAAAATTCTTTATACAGGCATGTGTTTCAAGTGATGATCCCATCCTTGCTTGTGAACAACATAGCCTTTCAAGGATTACCTTTCATACCCAATCTCATACCTGTTAGCTATTTAACCTGCTTACCTGTGAAATGTTCCAAACAGGTATGTTTTAAATTTGATCACAGTTTCCCATTCAAGTGGATGGGAAGGTATGTCCAAACTATTGACTGGTACTGTATATTGAATTTAGAGCAGAGGCAGTGGTGTTGCTGAGTGATGGAGCATCTTAGCTGCTGGTAAAGAGCTCAGCACTTTCCTAATGGGTGTTGTATTAAAGAGATTTGGGGCTTATGTGTTACTCTCACAGGCTGTAATGGATTTAATGTCACACAGGGTCATTCTTGCTCAGGCGAATGTTGCTGATTCAAGATCAGATTTTTCTTTACGCTTTTTTAATACAAAATTTTATTTATGAATTTGTAGCATATTCTGAATAATGAAACAGTTTGAACTTTGACAAATCATGAACTGGGCCTCTGTGAGAGGCCATTATGGTGTCTAGTAGGTTTTTATTAATATTATCATAAGTAAAAATGAATTAAAATGCTCTGAAACAGCGTGATCTGGACACTCATTGGACCCGACATTAAAGGAGATGTTTGGATCTATGTTAAAGAATTTCCTCCATTTTGCAGGGGGCAAACATTGTTAAATTGTTTCACACTTGCTTGATGATATTTTAGACTACTCACTAAAAACAGTTTAAAATTTCTGACAATTTCTTATCCAGCCTTGGACTGAGGCATGTATTTTTGTCCTACAAGACAAAATCTTCATATTGTAGGAACTAAACCCATCAAATGACTTAATGAATCATAAATCATCAAATGTTTTTCAGAATAATTATCAGTTTGTCAACTAACTGATTATTTGGATTATTGTTTCAGCTATAATCTCATACTGTATTCCACAAACCATTGATGTAGATGAATATTTTCCAAGTCAATAATATTCTTCACCGTTTCCAAGAGCACCAGTGGATGTAAGACACGCCATGTTTAGGGGTAGGGGTTCTTCACCCTATTAAAAGCCATTAAAAACAAACAAAAACAAACAAACAAACAAAGTAATAAAGTAATAAATATATAAATACTGTTGGATTACAAAGGACATTAACACAATTGATCAGTCGTTACAGAACAGTTTGGTATTTGTACTCTGCTGAGTGATAAGCAGGGGATAGTTGTGCTGAATAACTTTCAGTGGAAAAGCAAATAAAGAGAATGTTTGAGTGAGTAAATTGTGCTCTCTGGTGGAGAGCAAATGAAACTGATTGTGTGATTATTGAGATCAATCATGTGCCCATTAATTGAAATAATTGCGTCTACAATATATGAATTACTGTTTTACTGTTTTAGTTGCTGTGAAAGAGAAATCCCAGAGGAGATTGACTACATTCATGATTACAAAGCCATGTGTTCCAGGTAAGTAGTGTGATCAAGAATCAATTTTAAGATAAATATGTCAGAGAAAAATGTTCTTTTCAGAAGTCATGTGTGAAAGTTAACCATTGTATATTGTTTCTGAAGTCATGCAGGACAAAAAAAAAAAATTGTTAATACAGTACTGCCGAATAAAGAAAGTTAGGATGAAAGACATTCATTTAAATTGTAATATGAATATTCTCGCATGCAATACCCTGAGGACTGGTTTAATTTGACATATATCTTGGTTAATCAATAAACCTGGAAAACATTTCAGCCATGTTAAAGCATCTTCAGTGAACAGCTGACTTTCTTTCTGCAGAGACACCAGAGTTTCAAGAGGCAATTTACTATAAATTTAAACCTCTTCACTTTAAAGATTTGTAGACTGGAACTGAGATTCAGAGATGCTGTCAGCCATGTACACACAATCCCCAATACTGATAAAAACACGTCACAGAAAGTCATCAATCTAGTCTAGTTTAGTCTAAAGTCTAATATAGAGCTGCAACAATTACCGACTGTCAACCTTGTTGATGATACCTGTATGTAATTTGAGTCATTTTTCAAGGAAACAAACATTTTCTGGTTTCAGCTTCACAGATGAAATATCCCCCAATTATTTTGACAAAACATTTTGAATAGGGTCATTCAACATGTTTTTTCATTAGTTATTTCATGGATAGACTACATCATTGATCTGTTTATTGGCATATTGATAATTGAAAATGAAAGTAATCATTAGCCGTAGTGTAATATCATGTATCTAAAAGTCATTTTATCTTGTTTATTTTTGACTCCACCAACGAGGTTATGTTTTCCCCTGTGTTGGTTGGTTGGTTGGTTGTTTGGTTGGATGGTTTGATGGTTGGCTGGTTGGTTGGTTGTTCAGCAGGATTACACAAAAACTACTGGCCAAATTTCCATGAAACTTGGTGGGAGGATGGATCTTGGGCCAGAATAGACCCCATAAAAGTTTGGTGTGGATCTGGATATAGGGTCGGATCCAGGATTTTCTTTTTTTTTCACTTTCTTTCAACTCTTTCCTTTAACATTGTGTTTTTCAACATTTTCTCTAATGTCTCAGTGAATAAAATATGGATCTTGATGAAAAAATCAAGCATAATTAGGGGGTCGGTGACTATGAGTGTGTGAATTTTGGTGCAGATCTAAATGTAAATCCAGACCCACCGGATTTAAGTGGTGGGATTTAAGTGGATTTAAGTCTTTGTCGCTTTCTAGCTACGTTTATTGTTGTTGTTGTTTTTTTACACATGATGATGATGAAGCACTTGACCACTATGCTTCTTTCGTTACACCAAAGCTAACAAATTGAAAAATTATTGAAAACAAAACTGACGAGAGCCAGTAAAAGAGACAAGGGAGCTGCAGTCTCTACAGCAGATAACCATGTCCATGCTGTGAGGGATTAGCAGATGCAGTGGGAGATCAGCAAACACACAGTAGCTTCGCTGATAAGTCTCTCTATTCTGACCTGGAAGGGTTTCTCTGCCCTCCTCAGGAAGTCAAAAGAAGTACATAAAACACCAATCTTATGGCCACAAATTAGATTACATTACATTACCAGCTACAATCTCTGGTTGTTGACTGTCTGGAATTTTTCAACATTTCAAGCTACTGTTTGAATCTTGATTGAAATTTCAAATTTGAATGTATTCCTTATATCAGTACCTGTGGTGGAAAGAAACATTTGCTCAAGTAGTGTTCCTCAGTATATTTTTGAGGTGCTTGTAATATATTTGAGTATTTCCTTATTCAACAACTTGATGTTTTTACTCCTCTATATCAGGGGCAAATATTGCACTTTTTACTTTCTGACAGCTCTAACTAGTCATAAAAAAAGCAGAGGCCCAACCCCAAAAATAAAAAACAAAAACTACATAACTGTATATAAACCAATTAAAAGAATCTCCACAGTGACCAAATGCTCCTTACATGTTGATGCCTCATCATTAACAATCTAATAAATTGCTCATCAGTCACAGGGGCCAACTTAAATTATTAAGCTCAAAGTGGAGAATGTATAATGATTCATAATTTTACTTTTTCTGTAGTCTTGAATTGGTGTATCAAGGATTTAAACAAACTCCTGGAAATACATTCTTTCTCACTCATGTTCATGTTTTCATTTACACATGTCTCGTGATCTTTGGCCCTCAAAATTGCCTCGTCTGAAAAAATGTTCTCTACCTTAAAATTAATTGAATCAAATATTATCTGATATTTTGTTGTCTTTGTTTGCTACATTAAGTGGGAACCCAATCAGATTTTTGTATTGTGTTTGTGGAATCAAGACCTTTTACATCAACTGCATGAACCCCCCAGAATGTCACAAAGAAGAGCATTTAGTCTTTTGTGAATTTTGGCGTGATTATGCTTTTGTTGTTTGCTGAACTGGACTCTCAACTGTAAAAGGACAATACTGTAGTGTTTGAAAAGCATCCGCCTTGAGTTTATAGACACGGACCTCTCCAAAGGATAGTATACCAGAATTCAGTCTCATCCTCATGAATTGTGCATGGGTTTCTCTCCAAACAGAAACACAAACAACCGCAGGAATGTACTGTTACTGCCTGGAGGTGTGGTAATGTATAAAGTAGACATGGTCTGGAGGAAGCACTGAAATTCTATCAATATCATATGAGAATAGAGCTGACATCAGTTTTTATATAGCAAAGGACTAGTTACTGTGGTGTTACTAAACTTGATCTGCCTCTTGAATTTTCAAAGATTTAGGTGTTTAACCAAACTGTCTCAAATGTCTCCATTTTCAGTTCTGTGGCTGTCAGGTATAGTTAAATTTAGAAACACTACTGTGTCTCACTTGATAGCAACCATTAATAAAATTAAATAAAAAATAAAACTTTGATTTCTCTTGACTCTCTTTGACTTTCAAACAGCCTAACTTCAGCTTTTTTTCTTCTTCTTTTTTTTCATATGAAGATGACTGGATTTTTTAGGACAAACGTGTGGGCAGAGTGTGATGCTCTCTCTGCCTCTGTCATGTGTGTGATGCTCTCTCAGCTCACTCTGCCCACAAGAACTCTCTTGCTGAGTGTCCGGTAGAGAGGAGGGAACACTGTGACCAGGACATGGCGCATTCCGCACTCGCTCCCACATACATTTCACACTGGGGGTTATATATCAACAGGTCCATTAAAGAACATAACATCACCTGGTGTTGAAGCTGTCAGGATATTTGGTAGTTTCACCGCTCAAACAATAAAAACTCAGTACTTAAAACAATCTGTAATCCTATTTGGTTTAGGACTGCAACTACAGATTTTTTTTTTCATTTATCATTTGTAGAAGTTGGCTGGTTGATTAATAGAAAATTATTTAAACTATTTTTAGGAATATCATTTGAGCAATCTTTTGATTAAAATGCCAAACATACATAGGATTTAATACATCTTTCCTACCTGGTAGTAAACTACATATCTTTATGTTTATCGCTCAGATAAAACAGAACGTCATCTTGGACTGTGGGACATTGTAAGGGGCGTTTTTCACTTTTTTCACACATTTTATAGGCAAAATAACAAACTGAATAAGATCTATATATAACTGGAAAACGATTTAGTTGCAGCCCAATGAACCTTCAATAGTTTAATTGATGAATTCATTTTTACGTCTATAAAAATAATGAGAAATCATAATTTTCCAATGCCCAACATGACGTCTTCAAAAGTCTGCTTTATCCAAATAGCATACAAAAATTTAAATCTTTTTATTATCTCTTAAAGATATACAGAAAACAATATAGAACATAAGTATGTTCATAACTCTCAAACAAAAATAAAAAGTAAGAAAAATGAATTAACTGAATAAATAACTAAATCAGAAAAATAATAATTAAAAATGAGAAAAAACAACAGAGAAACAGCCCTATTAGTAATTAAATGAGTTCATTATGCCATCCATCATATTCTTTGTTATTGTGCTCCTGAAAAGTGTAAAATACATGCCAAATTTTCCAAAAATCATATATCAAGCTTGTTCTTTGTGAAATAGCTTCTTTTCTTTTTTTTTAGAGCAAAGTGAATCATCATTCCTTTCAGCCACTGAAAGATTCCACAGGTTTCTTGTTACTTCACCTTGCAGACATCATTCAGCCTCCAAAAAACAAATACTTACCAGGGATCTTGCATGATTTGAAATAACACAGTCATCTGGGTAAATATCCAGGATACATAATCTTGGATTAAGAGGCACCTCATCACTAATTATCAGACTGGTATATCTAAAACTTTTATCCAAAAAGAAATTATCTGTGGACACTCCCACATACAATGAAACAGAGACCCCTCCTGATTTTTTACATTTAATGCATACTTAGGGATATTTTGGAATTAAAATGATGTAACCTACTGTAGTTGGAGTGATGTACTGTCTATTTAGCTGCTTATACTGTAATAATTTGGAGTGTCTATTTACTGTTTGGGTTTGAGCTATAGGCCATTGACCATTCCTCCTCAGTTACATCCTGTTTCACATCTGCTTTGTTTGACATTGTTGGAAGATTCTTTGCATTTGTTCACAAACAGATTAACAGATACGTGTTAAGGAGAGAAAGAAGCCACCCTATTGTGCTGGCTGGACATTATGAAACTCCGAAGGTGCAGGTATTTAAGAAAGTGCTTTGTAGGAATTCCGTAAATGGTATTCAGATTTTAGAGATCAGACACCTTAGCTATACCTTTGGCAGACCAGAATTTAAAACCTGGATATGCCTGGTCAGGAATTATCATTACCAAACAGTGGTGAATCCTGAGATAATTGCTGTGTCTCATCCAAATATATAAGGGCACTATGCCAAACAAATAAAGTTGTGCTCTGATTTATCTTGAGCATGTTTGTGGGTGCTTGTGTGTAGATGTGTGTGAGAGTCAGTCCCTTTCGTAGACAGGACCTCTTGTGCTTGATAAAGGGTAGTAGAGATGTCAGGATCCTTAAAAAAACAAAAGTGAACAGATAAATGCCGTCATTGGTGACTTTCTTTTTTGCAATTATCTGGATGAAGATCATAGGTTGGGTTGCACATAATCCCAACCTCCAGTCTGGTGGATATGGTATAAATCTTGTTTTGCTGCTCTTCAAAGATGAAAGCTGGACTGTGAGTAAAACAACTCTTCTTGTATTAAAGCTTTTGACTGCAAACCTCTGTTGCTGCACATGCTTTGAGGAAATTTACCAGCAGTGGGAGCTGTTACACTTCAGTGTACTGCTTGACATAAATTGTTCACATTTTGCATTGATCCTGCCCTCTTATCAAATACTTCTTCTCGTCCGGAATAGCATCCGGTGCAATTCAGTCCCCTTAAAGTGTTGAGAGGATGATCTCAGAGTTTTGTTTCAGCTTCATTCACTAGAGAACTACAGGAAATCAAATAATACTGCATCAACACTCTCATCTGAAATGTTCAGGGCCAGGGATGAACTATCTGCCAGCCTGCTCTGTCAGGCACCTGAAACCAACCCTCTGACCAATATTTGCATTTGTTAAAGCCTGGTGTGCAGTCAGCTGAAACCTGCATGAAATGGATCTCTTCAAATACAGCAGAGGTATTGTATTCCTGCCTCTCACTGGCTCTAAAAATACCTATTCATATCGTGAGAAATAAGAAGAAATCACCAAGCTCATGAGGAGCTTGCAGTATTTCCCGCTGGTCAGTCAGAAGTATTAACAGCAAGCAGTGATGTTCTTTGCTTTCTCTCTATCACTATCCTCCAACTCGCTTTGATTTTGCATCTCTTCCTTTCTGCCTCGTTATGGTAGTCTTTCAAGTTCACGCACACATACACACACAAAACATTCTGTTTGTGGTGACGTGTCTGTGTCTCCATCTTACCGCCCATTGTTCATGTTTGACAACTGCAAAGAAATTATTAGTCTTTGGCATGATTCATTATCTTTCAATCGACTGGTTGCTAAGGCGATGAATCTGTGGTGTATGTGCAGAGTGCTGGAGAGCAACGTCCTCACTTTGACACCCACTGATTATGTGGTGGAAGCGGGACTAAACGGTCGGGCTGAGCTGGGTTCTTACTTCTCCTGGATTAATGACTTAGAGTTCAGAGAAAGACCCCCAGATGCAGGTGGTTGAAGCTCTTACTGTGTCACAAATGTCACCCTCATCAGCAAACACCTCCAAACACACACATATATACACACACACACAACACCTCCCACGTTCTCATCTGCACGTGATCACACACCAACCGCTTCAAAGCACACATATTCATCAGCCCTCGCTCAACTTGTTTTTATCATATAATTCATATGCTAATCAGCTACACAGACAGGGCTGTAAACCACGGCAGTAAGAAAGGTGAACACTCGGATCGGTCTTGATCCCAGCATGGAGGCTTTTGTTGTACGGTTAGGCATGTGTGGATAAATGTTTCTCTGCTTTGCTTTGGTCTTCCAGTAACTGAACACACTTTGTTGCTGAAAGTTTTTTCTTTGCATTTTCAAAAGGTTCTGCCTTCACAAGGCGCCATCTTTGAAATGGTCCCCATACACACGGATCTGCAAAAAAAGATTGAAAACGCTGTCGTGTGTATTCCAAGGCGGTTGGTGGTGCAACTTTTCAAAATCAACACCGCAGAACAAGATCACAGTGGTGGCTCAGCAAATCTACATTGGAGGAGCGTTAATGAACTCAACAGAGTCTGCAGCACAAACAAAACCAGACAGTCCGACATTGTTTATTGTTTATTGTTCTTGTTACCCTTTTTGAAATGAAAAAAAAAAAACCTTGTTGTTGAGTTTTGGCCATCCATTTACAAGAGAACGTTGTTTTTGGGGACTGAAAATGCTAACTTTTTGGAAACACCACCCTTCTGTTGTCATGTAAATGGGCAAAACAGTGACGACACAGCCGCGCTTCGTGCATGCTTAGTGCAATTCCTGCCAGCCTTAATCGCACACGCAGAGAGCAGATAGGTTACTAGAACAACCAGAACAACATGGTTTTATGACTGTTGAGCTCATTAACACTCCTCCAATGTAGATTTGCTTAACCACCACTGTGATCTTCTTCTGTAGAGTTACACCACCAACTACTGCCTTGTCATGCATACTACAACGTTTTCAATCGTTTTTGCGAATCCATGTGTACAGATGTGTAAGCATCCTCCAATTCATATCATCTTTCTATTATAATTGATTACAGTCTAATATTATAACAGATGCGTCCACCACTGCCGTCAGCTCTGGCATCTTACTGCTTCCAAAATCAAGATGCACAACAATTAGACGTATTATTAACTCTTCAAATGCATGTGCAATGCTCTCTCTCTCTGACACACTTTTCAGACAGGATCAGATTTAGCCACAGAATTCACTGTCTTGTTTGTCATAGTGGGGGAAAAAACAACATTAGCTTCAAATGAGGTTTGGCCATTCAGACAAATTACACTACAGACAAAAATACTAATCCACACTCTTAGACCAATTCACCACAACTGATTCCAGTGTTTCACTAAATTAGTTTACCTGAAGCTGCATGCTTGTAAATTTGGCAGTCATTAATCATTGGGCTCATCCTGTGGCATGAATGTGGGCAAAGATTAAAACAGTTAACGCGTATATGAATCAGTGGAGCTGACACCTCAAATTTGCCAAGTGTGCCTGCAATTTAGAGGAAGTGAAGGGGGATTGAGTTTCAGACAGGTCAGAGAATTAACACAATTTCTAATTAAGGCTTTCATTTTCTTAATGAGAAGGAGGGACGGGTGCAGATTTAGAAATAGATGACCAGATTATTGGCTCCTGTGGAGGATAAGTAACTGGGAATAGGCTATAAAGGCTTTGCACTCCATCTGCTTGGCAAACTCATTTAACACCTGCAGAGGAAATACAGCCATTACATTAACTTGGCTTAAGAATACGTTTTTTAAAGAACTTTCCTGTAGGTTTGTGTGAACTATACTGTGTCACTATCATGAGAAAGGATCAAGCCTTCGTTTCACGTCAAGAGGATTATGAAACACTGCAGCATATCTCTCAAGGCTAGAGAGTCTGCTCCATGTCAGTCAGCTACATTTCAGGAGCTTCAGCTGCAGCCGGAGAGTGAAGTCTGCTAGTTAACCAGAGTTCCCTGCAGAAGCAGGACCAGAGAGCCTCAGGGTGTTTATTGACTTACATGGGGGTCTGATAATTGGTGTAACTGGCCTGCTGAAAAACTGACTCAGAGCATGTGACAATCATATGACTTTGTCTGCGTGATGAACTCGTGTAGGTGTGGAACAGTGACATTTTCTCTCTGAAGCCAAGCAAAGACTGGCTTCCCCTGCTTTTTCAGATGTTGTTGTCATTTTAATAAAAACACTCGCCATGTCTGATCGATTATTTTACATTGACTGAAACAGTGCCCCTCTAAATGAGGGGATGTGTGGTTGCACTCTTGCTGTAGACCGTCATGTCCACGAGGAAGCCAGGTCAACTTGGCATCCCTTTGGAAAAATGTATGAAATATTTAAAACCTTTAGTATTTAAATACATTACCTGAATAATCAATATTAAAAACACAGACCTACAATCCTTTACTGCTGTATGGTTATGCAGTTGGCTTTTACTTGCTACTAGTTACACCTCCTGTATCCTAATGTCCTGCCCTATATTTTGGTTTCTTATAAATCATACATTTACCAGCATTCCTTGCTGTGTTCAGTATGTATTGTGCCATATCTCAGCTCAGTGATAACATGTCTGCTGAGGTCTGTTCCTATATCCTCTGCATGTGCAGCTTGAATGAAAAGAGAGCATCCTTTTTCCATTAAATACAAAAATAAAGCCATTTGTGGCTATAAAGGGTCAAATCTCCTTTGACGCAAGTGTTCCTGAATTATTAATTCCCTCTCTATGCTGACATCAGACCCAGCCAAATATAAAAATCAAGAATATCATGACAGAATAAGAATATAAACAATTTAACATTTAGTTAAGCAATCAATATGTTGTTTGGACAAAAATCTATCTGCAGAAATGGAGGCGTTAATAAAAAAAAACAGTTTAACCCTGCCAACCATTTTCACCACACAATTAAAGTGAGTAGCTGGTGCACAGATGCACATACTGTACGTACCTGTAAACCATCCTTTCTGCTTTTGGAGATGCTGATTATTCCCAGCATCTCTCTGCTTGCCTCTGAAAGGGAAATGTACTTTACTGAACGCCTAATGTGTTTTCATATAGTGGCTGGATCAAACTTGGATCAGATGGTTAATTATTGCTTTTTTGGGGTATGAATGTGAACTGAAAGGCTCCTCGGTTTTAAATTAAAGCGACACAGCAGCTGGTAATGTTTGTCATAATTATGTACAACCACTGTGAAAAGGCTTAAATCTGGCAGTGTAGTCCCAATACATAAAATACTGCACTGTATGCATGCACGCCCCCTCCTTCTCACTACCTTGCATATGAACGCACACGATTATGCCGCTTTTGCCTCATCCTCCTTGCTTACTTAATGACACAGCCCATATTAGATAATTCCTTTTCAATGGTGTTGCCAAAAATATGATCAGTAATCCCCTCATGGCTTGGAACATAATTGAATAACCCAAATGTTAACATGGTCATCCAGAAATGATTTGCATAAGTGTTGGTGCTGGGGCACACAGAGCGGTAAAGTGCTGCTGTCTTTAACTCTTGCTCTCAGGTCTAATGGTTCTGCTGATGCACAGTTTAATCTCTGTATTTTCAAATATTTGTCTCTAGAAGCAGCTGGTGTCCCCAAAGCACAAGGCTCATCCAGGGGATAGAGCTCCTCACTGTTTGACAGTGTCTTGAGGATCATGGCCAAGCAGTGTGTTCAAGTCTGCTAAGCTCAGGGTCTTACAGAATATCAGTATGCCCAGTTTAATAATGCAGAGACCCACCATTTGAGTTCTTGGCAGTAACACAGCCTTGATTTGTGGCTTGCTTTGGCCTTGTCCTGGCTTTGAAGCAGTATACAACAACCAGTGGCAGGTTTGTTTAAAATATTCAGTGAATAAATGTCTCACTCATGTTTTGTTCCACCAAATATGAGACAAAGATGGAGCAACTCATTTCAAATCGACTGTGTGGCCCAAAAGTGTTTGGCAGAGGAACACAAACAAGGCATTGTAATGAATAATGAGAACATCCTGTATAAGACAGCACAGTAATCCCAGTGTTCCTAAATCTATTTTTTGTACTAATCAAGACGGGGTCTATCACACCCATTCGATGTGGTTCATTTGACTGTGTACTTCATAAACAGCAAGAGGACCATAAGCTGACTCATGATGCTGCTCTTCATTGTCTATTTTAGCACAGACGCAAACCTGTTCAAATGCAATAGAGACAACTGTACAAGTTTTTTTAAATGACAATTTCTCTCGTGGTAAATGTTTATGCTTCTTTTTACTGTAGAGTTGGGGAGATCTCTAGAGCAAGTGTGTTTTAAGAGTTTATCTACAATGATTATCTCCACTTAATCCATGTGGTCCCTGTGGTGGCAGCCGCTCGGGCTTCAGTGATAGAACAACGTTTGATGATAACTGGCACAAAACAGAACGTTTACTCAGCTACATTAAAAAGTGCTTTTCAGCCTTCTAAACTGATGCTATGAGCGAGAGAGAGTCAGTCTATGCAGAAGTTCTATTGGTTGATATGTACTGTAGAGGCACACAGCAGGTTTGCAGTTCTGCTAGCAAAATGTATATATCTTTATTTGTATGACATTTTACATGAGTTAAAGTGTTACAAGTGTTTACAAGTTTTTACAAGTGTTATGCCAAAAAAAATACAACTAGACAGAATTTGGAGAGCACAAACCTCTGCCAAGTCGGCTCAGTTGTCCCATTTTGTCATTAGACATAAAAGCAATTGCACCATGACAATGGGTCAGTGGATTTTTCATGAGCTCTATAAATTTAAAAAGTCTGGATCATCAGATCCAGGATATTCCAGATCAGACTTTGATGTGTGGTACATCTTATGAGATCCCATCATGAAATTTTGGTCCAAGCATTGTAGGCATTATCCATCAAGTTAGAGGCAAAAATCCTGTAATTGCCCCCACAATGGTAAAGAATCCATAAAAAAACATATTGTATCCAGATGACCACCAACGCAAATGGAATGGACGCATACTTGTGCATACTTGTGCAAACACACGACTGGGTCCCTCAGCCAATCAATATGTTATGCCTGGCTATTCCATGTGTCTATGTACAACAGTAGTGGGTGCTATTGATCAAGTCCTCCATTATGGTTGGCCTATTTTTAATTTTATATCAATAGGGAAGCTTCTATGGATACAGTACCATTAGGAAATGTTTGTTTTGGACTCAATCATACTAAATACCTAAAAGGTCCATGTGCTTCATCCTGTTTATAACAAGATCATAAAAAGCAATATTCCCATAAATCATACAAACAAAGAGAGATAAAGGGAGACAAACCTTAGAATACAGTAGGTAACTATATGCAACAAACTATACAACAAACAAACTGTTCTACTGGTGTGATATACCAGTTAAGGATACACCCTTCATTCAAGCGAATGGGAAGGTGTGTCCAAGCATTTGACTGGCACAATGCCATTAAAGAAAAAACAACCAAATCAACAACAATAAGAGCAAGACAGAGCATTACCAAACACACAACACATAAACATAGATGGCTGTTCTACGAAGCTGCCTTTTCCAGGTAACTTCAGGATTAACTTGGTTACGTTGGTTGTAACTTCCTAACGTTTCATGCAATATGTTGTCATGGCAATTTACGCTGTATCTGTAATCATACATGTATCCCCACAGCCTGCAAAACTGAAATCTCACATTAAGCACTTTCAAACTTGTAGTAAAGTGTAATGAAAACGTTTAAATGAATGACATTGTGTAAGTAGCACAGGTTTTACCCATGTGAGCACAGAAGAGTGTGTTGGTCCTAAAATGAAGTGTGACCAGGTGCATTTTTGGTGCATTACTATCTTAAGACAGCTAAAATTGATTATGCCATTGAACAACAAAAACCTGGTTTTTGTTGTTCAAGCCATTATGACACATCATGCAGATGCACTCGCATGCACTCTGCTTGCTACAAACTAATGATGTAAAGAGTGACATCAGTGTACACCATCCACCCCTCACTGACCCAAATTAATTATTTTCTCTGATTTAGAGACTTATTCCCATAAGAACATTTCACTGTGTGGTTACTGGTGCCTCAGGCAGATCCCATCTTCACTGGGAGATTTAAATAATTAATGAAGTAAAGCTGCGGTGCCTTGTACGTAAATGGTGCATAAACGGTGCAGGCGTACATTTCTGCTGCTCCTTTTCTGCTTCATAGGCATCACCACATAATTAATATTTTCCCCAATAATGTTGTTATATTTCACCCTCCCACATCCCATCCAGTTTTAATTGGAATGTTTGCCTAATTTTATGATCCAGCCTGAATGATTTGCAGACTGCGATACACGTGCATCACTAGGCTTATACACAGGGATATGCAGCAGTCCTCCTCTGCATTCTCCTGAGTTAAATATTGGTGCATTTGCTCACATGCAGGCAAATGGAGCTTGGGCAATTTATAACAAGAATAACAAGAATAACAAGAATCTGAAATTAAGAAGTTAGGTCAGACTGTATTATTAAAGGTACTATTACAAGCAGCAACACCACATGGAGACACAGCGACTCTTCTTTTGCTTTCACATGGCCTGACCATCTTTCTTAACTAAAAGTCATAAATAAACTGTTCCATCCTGTATAATTTATATCACCACATGTACTGAACAAGGTCTCAATGATGGCAGATATAAACAGCTATACAACAAATAGAAAGACACTTTAAAACAAGAGCCCAGAGTGAGACAGCTGATTAATTCAATCATTTTTACTGATAGAAAACAGACAAAACCACTGACCAGTACAGACTCAGCAAGCACAGCACTGTCAGTATCATGTCTGTGATTTTTTTCTCAATTTTTTATTACACCCAAGGGGTCTTGAATTACACAACAATGGTTTGACTATTTTATCTATTTGATCATCAAAGTAAAGCCATACGAACATTTAATTTTGGATATGCTGTGGTGAATATAACAGTTAGCAAACAGTGAATCAATCCGTTTCTCCTTGAATGAAAGAATGTGTTCTGGTGAATGAAAGAGACCAATTTGAGAGGTTGAGTTTTAACTTGTGTCAGCTGCATGGTGACATTTAGCAATCTGCAAGATATGGCTAGAATTTTAAAATAAAGCATTTAAAAATGAACTTTCAACAGAAATGTTATTTAATTCAGACATGGGTGGGGCTGTCACGATCATTAAATCTGATGAATAATTGTCATGCTAATAATTGCAATAACCATTTAATTGTCTTCTTATGTTCATCTTATCTCACCATTATGATATAAGTCTATTCACAGTGTAATTGCGCAAATTCATCTTATGAAGAAGAGCCATTTATCACCGCTGTCGCATTTATATTTAGACTCTTGTCTGAAATCTTCAGTAATAGATAACTGCCTGAATGAACCTGTGCCTGCAGCATCCGTATAATATGTTTTTTTACCAACGACTCCAAAAAACATATATGACCCTTGGAGGGTACCAGCGACAGGCGTACCGGACCATCGTCGTCACATGGTTTGTGAAATGGTCACTATTTGGTTACGTTTAGGCACCAGAACTACTTTAGATGTTTGTAAAAGACCATGGTTTGGGTTAAAATAAGTGCCTTTGTTATAAAACATATGTAAGATAAGTTAAGTTGTGTTATATTAATTAAACTCATGCACAGAAGTTAAAAAGTCAACTTCAATTTTTGGTTTCGCACAGAGCAGCGGTCTCTTTGGTGAAAGTCCCGTGTTTGGCTCATCCATGCAACCCGACCTCCCCTCCCCCATGGTTAACAATATACATAAATGGAATGTAATAAGCTGCTCACATAGGCGACATATACAGCCATATTTTGGGGAGGATGGTTTGATTTAACAATCTTATGGCGACCTGCCCTTTCCGCATTGTAAGGTAGAAATCCTACTGAAGCTGTTAAACCATGACAGTCATAGAGACATGCCTGAGAGCAGACAGAAATAGAAATGCAAATGCTGACAGTTTCATAACACCTCATATAGAAATCATTATCTTGATCTGTTTACTTTCATGTACCACACTCTTTCATGCAGTACTGTGTAGAAAGCACATCCAAAGAGGTTTGCATGTGTTCCATCAATTCAGCAACCGTATCCTACTTAGTAGCTGAAAATCGATGAACATACAGGCAGCTTTCATGTCATTAATTGAGTGCACCAATATAAAGAGGCTTTATGTGTCTTTTTTTCAATTTATATCAAGCCAGAGTGAGGTTCAGATGCTTTCATGTTCTCTTAACACAGGCTGCATATGAGGCCCAATTAGAGGTGATTTACTGCAAAACACAAAACAGGCAACCGTATTAAATGTACACAAAAATAATCTGATCCAGATGTGATTTTGTCTTTTGCTATACTTTACAGCACAGCAGCCTTCTTCAGCTTCCCTTAGAGATTCATAGTTAGTAGCGTTTGCAGTTTGTACAGTTATAGATTGTTGTTGAGGCTTTGTATTATTATTAGATCTACTACTCCACTTGTGGCCGGTGATGAGAGAGGGAGGCAGACAATCGTTTAATAGCCACTTGTGTGTTTCTTGTCGATGGTGGCATCTAGTGAAAATGGTAACTGATAAGTAGGATTAGAGGGCAGGCTGCACACAGTGCCCATGTGGTTTCCATCCCATCTATTCAACTTGTTGTCATTAAGTGTCTTATCTAATTACTTCTACCTAAAGTGGATGTGGCAGATCTTAAAGGCTTGTCCTTTGGGCTCCACACTGTTGATGTAATATGTTGGTGATAAATGCAAAGGGGCTTAAATACACAGACCATGTAATTTATGGTGGCAAATATTATTAGGAGCAAATAATAGCCACTGATTAATGTTTATATACACAGAATCCAGTGCATCAAAGATGCATATTTAGTGCATTCTAAATTATTTGTTTTTATCTAATCTCAATGGAGGTTAAAAAAACCAAATACTGTAGATGCAGTTACAACGAATCTTTTCATAAGCAGCTAATAGAAAGCAGCATGGGACAAAACAAGAAGGCTTCTAAAAAAAAAAACCTGAGACCTTGCCTATCGTTTCTGCTATTGAGTTTAATTTCATCTACCTTGTAGGAGAGATCTCCACATAAAGGTTTCTTTATTTGTTCCAAGGAAAAAGCACAGCTAAGGATAATAAACACATCACAGCACAATGTGAACTGGATGCTCAGTGTCTTGTGTGTATTGACTATATTTAGTATTTTGTTGAATTTCATTCTGTTGTGAATTTTCACCCAGTGTGTGGTCCTGCAGACTATTATGTACATTTGTGTGTGAATGTGCATGTGCATGTCTGTGTTGGTACTGTCTTTTGGTTCAGTCTTCTTTTTTGAAATGATAAGAATGGCAGCTCAGCACCGTGCTATAAAGAACGATAACATATAAAGATCCTTTTTGACGTTTCAACATGAAGTCCCGCTGGTGGACGGCTGTTTGTCACTCAGGGATTAAAAGGGGACAGGTGAGCATGGGAGAATGTGGACGAGATGGATGTTAATAGCTTTAAAATGGATGAAAGATGTGGAGATTTGCAGGAAGGGAGACTGGTGTTATGTGTCAGCACTGCTTTTGCTTTGACAAAGCTTTTTCTATGAAAGGTTTTGCGTGGTGATGCAGTGTGCATCCTCATTTTAGCACAAAAATTATCTAATTCTACCTAAATGTTCTTTTATGAAATGCATGTTGTGATCCAGATGCTTTTTCTGGTCCATGAAAGTGGATTATCTTTGCTGCGTGACTCTCCTCCTCCTGTATTGTAGCTGTGCAGTTGTGCATTGAGCCACTAGGGAATCAGAGGCTCATCTCCTAAAAGCTCTTACCGGTCTTATGTGTGAGTAGTTATGACAAAGTGTTAACCCCTTTGGTGCCTTCAATCACACAAGCTCCTCAGTAGCTTCTAATTGAACACTAAACAAATTGGTAAAGGGGAAATTTTCTAATCCATATATTAAACTGCATTTTTATAAAATAAACCATCTTAACCTTAACTGTCTTTTTAAAAAAATGAATTTTTAATAAATCCCTGCAGCTTGGGTATAATTTAATGTATCGACCTTCATCTGCATTCAGTTCAAAGAACATTTGAAACACTGGAAAAAAATATCTTCAGCTGGGCCTCAAATATTATAGTAGTAAAATATAATAACACCGTTTTGATGTAGGTTTATTAGATTTCAGTTTTCCCTGGACAAAATGTTTGTCAACTTAAGCAGGCATGGTAATTGGAAAAGGGACACTGGGACGCAATCTCTCCATCACAATGGCTTGTAAATTTTCACACACACAGCACTACCTGGAAATGGTGATGTTTTGTTTAGACGGAGAAGGTCATCTATAAAAAGCAAGGCCTAACAAACATCATGTGTCTCAGGCCACACTTCTACAACAAAAAGTGTTTTAGCCACAGGAAATAAGTATTTTTCATCTTTGTCTATGTGTATGTTCTGTGTTCGTATTTTCCGGGAAGGGGGTGACAGTTGCTTCACCCTTTGAATATGTGTGAATTGTATTTGGTCCCAGATGAATAGTTGGTGAGCTGCATGTACCGAAACATGAGTAAAACATCTTAAATAGACGCCACTCTCTCCTTTCTATTTGCTTGCTGGGTGAGAAAAGCAAGTTACTGTTGGATTAATGATAATGGTGAAAAATCTCAGCTGACCTATGCAACTCTTATTTCTCTGATTCGATTACTTTATCTCATCAATGGATGGATTATATGTATAATGTAAAGGCATGAGATACGTTGACAAAAAAATGATGTTAATATGATGGTTGATTGCAGGAGTCATGGTGGCTTATTTTAGATTTTCAGAATGTTTCAGTTTATTTAAACCTGCCGCAATTTTTTTTTTGCACCACTTTTAGAGCTGTGAGACTGAAGCAAACAATAAAATTGTGGGCTAGAAAAACAAAACAATGAGGTGGGAGAGGTATGTCACTTTAAGAGACATGTTTTGCATTAAACACAGTTATTTGAACAATTGGAAACTCAGGTGATAACTGGACATATTCAAAATATACTATGTAAATCAGAGGTTCTCAAAGTTTTGATGACTGGGTGCTAATTAAGGTAGACAGCATAAACCAAAGTGTCAAGTAAGGAATGACATCCCTCACATGCAAGTGCCTTATTTTGGTGGACAACTGTAGTTTAGTGTTGAATGAGGTGGAAAAAAGGCTGTATGGTTGAGGAGAAAATGAGGTTCCAGGAAAAAGTGGTCAGGCCTTATTTCACCAGGCCTTGGGGGGACTGATAAAATATCTATCTTATGTGTAAAAAGGTGAAGTCAGAACTCAAGCCTTTTTTTGCACTTAACATCACTATGAGACAAATCACAAATCATGTGTTCTCCTGTTCAGCCCTTAACCCTTTGATGCACAAAATGTGTCAAAAGTGAGAGTATTCATTTGCTTTATCTTTTCCAATTAATTTATTTCATCATTTCCGGGTATTCCTCAATTATCTTGTTTTTGATTTTTCCTTTATTACTTTTTGAATAAAAATAATTTCTGTATCTCCATCCTTCTAATGTACAACATGTACGTCATGTGTGACAAGGTGACAAATAAGCGTGTTTCAAATATTAAATGCTTTGTTGTTTGGTCCAAATTACTGCTAAAATAATTATTTTAATAAAGTATTATTATAGTATGTCTTCATTTTTTTCCTAAATTACACTTGCATATTGTTGTGTATTAGAAGGGGCTTGGATAGTAATTATAAGCTGGTTCCATAAATTTGCACTGACTAATTAAAACTCCCCTGTTCTCCCCTGAAAACCTGAGCTTCAAGCCAAATAGGTTTTTTTTTTTTATTTCCATAAAGCTGTGTATTTTGTTTGAATTTAGTCATAGCTCACTGTGTTATGTGACTAGGACTTTGGTTTGTAGAGACTGTGGGTGTCAGGTCTTATTTTCACAGTGACAGTGAGGGATGAGAGTCTTGCTTATCGGTTTGTAGAACTGGATGTGTGAAAAAACCAAAGGGCAAGCAAGTTGGCACAGACTAATAGAGGCAACACATCACTGTCATCTTCATTCTCTCCCCACATTGACCTCATCACCTCAGTAACACCCAGAAGTTCTGGAAAGACTTCTCCAAATTTATTCCAGATATATACTATGTTTCAAAAATTTGTCCATCCCGTCTGTATCCGTAAGCTCACCGATTACATACCATACCTGGATGAGTATCTAGTATTAATTAGTATAATATCAGTATCTATTTAATGGTAGTAGATCTTTTCTATACTTAACTATATAGCCTACCACGTGTATGATATTTCAGTTGGACAATACAGCTATTTAAGAATTACACAAACAGTATTCATATTTTTTTGTTTGTTTCTTTGCTTCGTGCAAAAAAAGTTATCTACCATGGTGGTTAGTCTGCAATTTGTCAGTGCTATGTGCTAACTTTTCATAAATTAACCATTTGTGCATAACAGAGGTAAGTTGTAATTGATCAGCCTCGGGCCAAAGCAAGATTGTGAATAGCTTTGTTATTGGAAGGAGGCTACAGCTTTTGTCTTGCATCATTGTTATTTCTGGTCAAATCTTGAATTGCATGACGTCTCCATTTACTTTATATTGTAATACGTATTAATACATATTGCTTGCATATATATATATATACATTGCTTGCATATATATATATATATATCATACTATATATGAATAGGTAGTTCATGTATACTTAGTTTCTAAATGAAGACAGGCATTTCATTCTGTCTGTTTGTTCATCTCTCTCTTTGGAGTCACTCAGGTTTGGAGTCTCTCTCTTTCACTCACTCTGAATTTCTTAAATGAATTCATTCTGGCATCCATCACAGCTAATGGAAATGTGAGGAGAAAATAAAAGCATGTTAGGAATGGCTCAGCTGTATAATAACCAGGATATTCTATTATTTGAATCTAATGACGAGGTCTATTTTCAGCCTGCAAGAGACATTTGTGGAGGGGAAATTACTCTAACAGCTACACTGCAGCTTTCCTTTGAGCCTTGTGGAACAGGCTATATTTCTTCTTCTCACATGCTCCCCCTTTTCCTGCTGCTCTGCTCTCAGACTATCAGCTATCGATCTCATCGTACCTTTGTTCACCTTTCCTGCCTTTCCTCACCTTCACATTGGCTCAAATTATTTCTCCTGCTCGACAAGAGTTAACATGTGTGACCGTGGCAGGAGATCATCCCATTTTTGTGTTCACAGATAACAATTTTTTTTGACATTTATTGAGTTACATTTATTGCATTGTGTGCCCTACACGCTCCTTAGATCTACCACAACCTAATTTTCTGTGTGCCAAATAAAATCTTGTCTTTAAGTGTTGTTATTATAGATTATCAATGTAACCTTTGAAAATAATCAATTTATTCAACAAGTGGGATGTTGATCAAGATCAATATGAATGAACATATTTCAGTGCTTTATGATGGCTAATATGGTTAAAATGGGTTAATAAATTCTATCTAGTCAGTAGAGGGCTCAGGAGGTAGAGCGGTCGTTCACGGATCGAAAGGTCGGTGGTTTGATCCCCAGCCCCTGCAGGTCTAAGTTGAAGTATCCTCGAGCAAGATACTGAACCCCACTCTGTTCCCCAGGTGCTGCAATGTAGTGGCAGCCCACTGCTCCTCAGGGAGAGAAAGAATTCCCCCTGTGGGATTAATACAGTATCTAAAAAAAACAAAAACAAAAAGATCACACAGTGCTGCAGCAGACAGTGGTAATCCTAGACTGTAGGGAGCCCCAGGTAAAGGAGGCCACAACCCTCCACCCTGCATGTCCCCTAGAAGGGGCCCCACTTAGGGATGTTTTGGGGTGTTGGCCGTGCACTGTGAAGTAACTTCATTGAAGGTTTATGGAGGTTTGTAGTTGTCGTTCCACAATGTGCCAATATGACTGGCTATTTGGGGGGGCCCCCTTTCCTAAATTATTTTGGGAGGCCCCAAACATTTACCCGGTATGCCTCTCCTGACAGAGTGCCCCTGGCAGCAGAACAATTAATTTGCACTTTATTTGAGTAATGTACTTTTTATTTTTTTGAGACAATTTACCAGGACTTTATTGCACTCCAATATGACTACACCCTTGATAGAATGAATCATACAGTGAGTCACACCTTAAATTGATGTTAGAGTTAGAACAGAAACAATACTCCCTGCTTAAAAGAAATGATGTCAAGTACTATGGGATAAAATTAAGGACAAAATGTTTGCTGTGACACAGTGTTTTGTTTCTGTTTTATAAATGTTCTTGATTGCCTTCATCCAGAGCAAACTAATGTCGAGTCCTCTCAGACAATTCCTCCATTTAATTTTCATCTCCTGAAAACAGGCGTGCATAAATACTCCTGTTATTCTAATCAGGGGCTGTGTGTCGCTGCACAATTGGCTGATGGCTGATGACTCACTTCAACAGGCTGGTGCGGGGCTGGCAAGGAGAGGGTGGGTGGATGGATGGGTAGGTGGTGATGAAAATGGGGGGCAGGAGGAGGGAGTAAAGCGTTCTCCCACAGCTTGTACACTCGTGCACATTGTATTTGTTGTCACGCACAAACACACACACACACACAAAATACTTTCAAAAGGAGCCGTCATAATCTACATGCACTTCTTTTGCTGTTTTACTGTTCATCTCCCCAGCCATGGTTGCCTGTAGTCAGACTTGAGGAGAGACACAGAGCTTTGAGGAGAGAGAGAAAAAGAGAGAGAGAGAGAGAGAGAGAGAGAGAGAGAGAGAGAGGGGGACTTGAGCTGATCACAGACTCTGCAGCCCCCAGCAGTCCCTCTGCTGCTGCTGCTACAGTACGTGCAAAAGGCAGAGGGAGAGGCAGCAGAGGCAGAGCTGCTCTTCATCTCTGAGACTCGGAGGGAAGAGGAGAGCGCTGTGAGCTGTCAGAGCAAAGCAAAGTCAAGTCCTCTGGTATGTGTCCAGTGTGATTGACTGAGTCCAGTCCCTGCACACATCCACTCTCTTGTCCAAGCTGCCTCACACACCAGGACAGTGACACCAGCCACAGAAACAGGTGAGTCTCAACAGCCTCACGATGAACTGCTCTCAGTACTGTATGGTGCCAGTTTAACCTGACACGCTGATATAAGGCAAATGTGTATTTTTGTTGTGTTTATGAGAAGCATGGATTACAAAAACTCTAAAATATCAGCTGTGTTTGCCATCAGCTGTGTGTGCATGTGATGTGATGGGCGGGGGTGGTTTTTTTTGTTGCTTTTTTTTTACATGTATGTTTATATATGTTAGTTTGCGTGAAGACTTGTTTACCTCTTGACTGACAAGTGAAAAAGACTAGTGGGACTTGGGGGACAGCATTCTGATTTAGGGGTGTAAATCCATGTGTTAGTGGAAGAGAAAGTGGGTGGAGTGGGAACCATTTCAGCTCTGCTACTGTTATCTTTATCTTGTTTAGAGACAGAAAAAGAAGACGGTGCTTTCTCACACTGCAGTATTTTGTGATATGCAGATTGTGCATGTATTTTGGTTTTTACTGCGTGTGGACACAGCAATTTGTCGACAACTGTCGGGGAAAATCTGCACATGTTTACACACTGCTTTTCTCGGGCTTACTGTGAGATTTCTGTCTGAACTGCGCAAGAGGAGCTACTGCATCATCCCCAGTTTTTGTAACACTGACACCATAAGACTGAAACAATATTCTCAGTTCAAAGTCTAATCCACTACATGATGAGGTTTTCAACATACTGGCATGATTTCAGAAACAAAGCTGACATCAACTCATGGATCGGTCCAATAAGCAAGATTATGCACGGTGCTTTTTTCTCTAATATTACATACAAAGAGCAACGTGTTGCACTAGGTTGTAATATTGAATGGTAGATTTTGTTGCACATTTGACAGCATGTCCAAAAGTGATGTCAAAGTTTCAATATTTTATATTCAATGAGATTTTTTTTTTTTTTTATCAATTACTTTTGGTACGCCTGAGGCCAAACTTAGTCATTTTTATCATCACATAAAACCATCTTCTTATCTGGCATTCAGAGCAAACATTGAGCTTAGAACTGAGCACAGAATTCTCCTCCATCTTAGTATCTGCCACTTGTTGCTTGTACTGTTGCATCCTACAGTGTAATTTGTGTGTAATGGCAACTCTCGAGTCTTTACCACAGAGAATTATCATTATATGGTCCAGAATGCTTACCTCCAGTCCACAACTTGTTGACTTAACTTCAGTCCTTTTTGAAGTTTGTCTGTGCAGGAAGTCGTAATCTGCTTCAGTCTTAAGCTTTCTCCAAGCCTGTCTGATTTGCATACAGAGAGCACAGTGAAATTCAAGGTTTTGAATGGCACCATATGACTGAGTGAGAGTCATTGTCAGCATGTCGATGGTGTAAACCCCTGAGCCATGGCTGTGATCTAGGCTGCCATTGACAGTGAAAAAATTCCCTCAGTGTTTTGCTCTCTCTGTCGGTACTGCTGTTGTTTTCCTCTGGCTGTCAATCTGTCACTGACTGTGATGTTGAGGAATCAGCCTCTGCTCCCCATTGACCCTGCCACATCCCTTTATCAACCATGCCTTAATATATCTGTCCCCCCCCCTCCATCCATCCATCCATGTTTCTCCCATCGGGTCTCAAATGTTTGTCTCTTTCACAGAGCGCCTCCCTCCACCCCCCTCCGCTGTGGTCGCCACAGAAACGGCTGATTCAGGAAGGGTGGGCGGGTGTCTCAGAGCTCTAGCTGCTCTGCCCCATGCGGTGCTTTCACAGTACATTTCTGCTTCTGTGCTGCTTTTATGGCCCTGATATGCTGACAGTTCAGGTGGCTCAGTCAAATGTTATACAACAACCACACAAATGTTCAGTTCAGTGTACAGTATTTAGAGTTGCTTTGTCATTCATGCTCCCTTTTCCTTCTAACAGCATTAGGGGACCATTTTAATTGCCCGCTGACAAATCAGATGCTGGGAGATTTTTTTTTTTTTTTCAAATGTTTTCTTTGCTGAAGATGCACAGACACAATTTATGTTTCTGACATAAATGCCTGTGTCTTGACTGGCCAATTAAGTAAATGTTGATTCTGAGAAACTGAAGGCTTGTTTTTGCGAGAACATATAGTACACCCAGGTCAGAGTCAAACTGTGTGTGTTCAGAGACTACACCGAGGTGATTAATAATGTAATATACCATGACTAAGTCATTTAATAATAGATAAGCTTTGACCTTTCTCTTACATAGTCGATGAAGCAGAGTGAGAGTGATGACGTACGGCTGAGTATATATAGGGCTGAAAAAGAAAATTCTTGTATATATTACCCCTGTAGGCCTCCCACTCAGAAAATAGTGAGTGCCAGATAGACGATTTGCATCTGTAATTACAGATGAATTTATTAGAAGTTGTTTGGTTTTTTGGTTTTTTGTGTTGTGGCTATATCCATTTGGTGCATTTTTAGGATAGCTCTGGTTGCCATGGCGATAGTTTGTGCAGTAGCTTAAAACAGCACCAGTGCTTTGCACTGCAGTCAATCCCAAGAAGGACCCCATGAGCTTGCCCTGCTGTGCCTGAATAAATTAAAATGGGAATTCACTAAGGAGGTAATTGAGGATCAACTTTGTTGCAAAAAGATGTTGCAAAAAGTTACTTCCGGTTAATATCATTTGACTAATTTACTTGTTTAACAGAAATTAAAACAGGGTCCAGTGAGTTTATGCAATTTTAATATTAACTTGCTAAAAAAAAAAATTTGATCACATCCTGATGAAAATGTCTCAGATTATGTTTTTCCTTTTTCTTATTTTAGAACAGAAAGATTTAAATACATGCAGGCTGCAGGTGATTTTCCACCATGCAGTGTTCAGCCATTACAGTGGTGGCGCAGGCAGAGTCACACAGCACACTGCAGACCCATCACAAGACACTGCCAGAACAAAGAGCACACACACTGTTATCTCAGAGAAAAGCAACAACATGGATATTAACACAGAAGCAGTTTTTGCACAATACATCACAGAACTGTAGCCACAGCATGACGCCATGTTCTGTGACCCTCACTGGTTCATCCTGATACCTTTAAAGGACACTGGATGCCTCAGGTTGGACATTTTTAGATCACTTTGATGTCAGTGCAGCTTTTCACCCCTTCATGGTAAACATGAGAGGTTTTAAGGGTATGAGGAGGAGTTCACAAATGACAACAAACGTCAGGTTCTTTGATGCTATAATTGCGGCTGCAGCCTTATTTGAAGGTTCAACAAACTCATACCTAAACCATAAAGGTAAGTTTATAAAAGAGGGATCAAATATTTGACTTAGAAGTGGTGAAAAGGACAATGCACTGTATACTTAAGGTTTTAAAATATTTCTATGTAAACTGTGAAATTATATTTTTTATTCCTGAGATGAAATGCAGAGTTCAGATCATTAAATAAATGTTGATAGAATGGAAAGAATACTAAAAAGCAGGCTTGTCCTGGAGAAGTGGGTCGACCATCTGCAAGTGACACTGCAAAGACTCCCTGCAACTAAAAGGGGCAGTGACAGAGCACAAAAATCTGGGCCTCACACTCTTTGTACAGCCCCTCCTCCCCTTTTAATATATCTACTGTCGCACCTGTCCAAATAACTGAACAAACATGCAGGATAATCAGTAGCTTAATAATATGTTTACTATGTGTTTAAGATAATCTAGACAATATGAAATCTGCATATTTCAGCCACCCTTTCACAACACAAGAGGCTTTCACTTTGAGATATTAGAACATTTTTTTTTTTTATTTATGATGTCATTGAGTGTAAAACAAAGGAGGAAAACCACCTTGCTCCGGCCTCTATGAGAAGGATTACTCTATTACTATATTTCAAAGTAAAATGACCCAAATTAGAGTCAATTATTAGACCCTGGAATCCTGTTTTGTTCTGAGAATTAAGGTAAATTAGTTTCCAACAGGTTTCCAACATCACTCTCAAACTGATTGACTGGTCTTACTATGGTGAGTAATGTTAAGTAATACATTAAAAAAAGTTGCTACTCTATATGGGCCTTTCCCATGTTAGGACTCTTTGCACCACAAATAGTCTCACTGGGAGAGAGAAGGTTCTGTTACATAACTACTTGTTATCTCACAGCAGCGGGTTATACAGGATCTCTATGACTTTGAACATTCTGGATCACCAGAACTGATACTTTCATATTTACAGTTTTCATTCTGGACAAATTTATATCTAATCTAATATATTCAAAATCTGTTCATACATTTCTGAGGAATCCTGTGAACAAACTAGCAAATAAATGCCGGCAAAAACATAACCTCCTTGGTGGAGGTAATATATCACCAGCAAACCACAGCATCCTCAGCTGCAGCTTGTTCTCCCCCTCAGATCGCAATAAAAGGTGTCCAAGGGTGATATTTATTTTTTTTACTGTCAGCAAATCCCAAGACCTACAGACAAAAGCAACAATGTACTGATCCTACTGGCATTTATTGCCTGATGGTGGTTATTCACTGTGCCATAACCCTCCATTGTTGTCCCAAAGCCACTTCAATGAGGCCGTGTTGCAGTGGTTAACATATTTCTGCAGTACAATGAACATGGGCAGTGTGGTTTATTTTGAGTCTATCTCACACACAACTCCTACTGCTGTAAAAGTTCAATAAAACAAATCTATAGCTGAAAATCTGCCCAAACTTACAGACCATTTAATCTCCATTGATTATTGTAACATTTCCTGAAAAGTGCAGTGAACAGCTGTTTTTTTAATACTCCTGCAGTCCAGATCAATACATTCTGGACATTTAATATGATTCCTTTACAACAACAGAAAAAAAGCCAAAATATTGTCAGGCTTAACCTTTAAAAAAACGTGATTAAAAACCATGAGGTTCCATAAGGAACATGCGTTTTACCTGAGGCCATCATGTTAAAACACCTTAAAGCTATTCAGTAAAACCCAAGGTTTGTACCTCTCCTAAGCAAAAGTATTGGCCTCAATATCGACAGCCAGAAAACAAGCACAACCATTACCTCAAGACTGACAACGTGCTCACAGAAACCAATTAACAAACCTCACGTGTGCAGTAGAAGGTATTTTTAAAACTTAGGTTATGTGATGTTAGGGAGTAACAAACCCAGACTTGATCTCATGCATGTGAGCAGACACTGTTCATAGGGAGATCGTTTGTCACTTTGCTGAGCAGATTAATAATTATTGAGCGGTTCTTTCTTTATAAAGTTTACTCTCAACCACACTCAGCAGCAAACAAGATTGATTTGTCCAATCATTTGTTGGGCCCCGTGTTTTAACTGAAGAAAGCTTGTGAAGTTGCCACAAGGAATTAATCCAGATTTTTCAGATCTTTGGTAATCTTGGCCATAAACAAGTGTTACTTCATTAACTTGCACACTAAAGCTTACTGTATAGTGCTGAGACCACTGGGACTCGATCATAGCAAACTTCTGAGTTATGGTCCTGTCTATGACATTATTCAGGATTTAAGCCAACTCACTTTGGTTTTTTTAGAGTCTCCTCTGCACTTAGTGTGAGGGTGTTTGTGCACATCTGGGCCCACCCCTCCTACCATCTGCTCCTCTGGTCTTCCACTGGCCCGTCCTTTGGACAGCTGTGAGGCCTGTAGTTCAAAATGGCCCCTGCACACTTTTGTTGGACATAAAGATGAAAGGAGGTGGACTGAAAGCAAGTAGAGCTACAGTGCAGAGGAATAGAGATTCATAAATCTTCAGGCTTAAACTCGATTCAGCACTTTCCACCCAATCTCTGTGTGTCCTCGAAAGTGCTGACTGGCTAATGATAGGGATCACTAAGAGAACAATATGCAGTTTGTGCTTCGTCAGAGAGAGGCTGCTTGCCCTAAATTAAAACTTAGATCCAGCGAGGAGTTTAGAGAAAGGGGACAGGAGGAAACAGAAGCTGCTGTCATAGTGCGGATGTGTGGAATACTGCTGGAGGAGAGTGACAGCAGAATGTAAATGCTGCTGCTGGTGTTGCTGTTAATTGTGGGGCTAGTTTTTCCTCACTGACTGATGGATACAAGGAAAGTTAACTCTGCTGTATTAATCTGTAGTGCTGCTGTGCCCTGAGGTTTAGTATTCACACCCTTATATTAATGGCATCATTACTGGGTTTCTGAAACAGCGTTTTCCTGTGCACAAGTACACACACACACACACACACACACACACACACACACACACAGAGAGAGATGCAAATAGATGAAATAAATGAAAAACATATTTAATCAGACAATGTAAGAAATGTATCCATACATGCTTTTATGATTAGAATTGACAAACTATTATTTAAAGGGGAAAGTTAGGTTTTACTCCATCCATCTTACATTATGAGTGAATATTGTGTAATGCTAAATTCTTCACTAATCCCACTGACATATCTTCCTCTAACTCTTAGCAGTGATGATATGAAAGGATGGAGGAACAACATGTACCGTCCACACAGCAGTGAAGGTCCTTGTACAGGCTTGTTGTGTGTTATTTTATGATGTTCATACAACATAATGCGCTATAGTAATGGGTCTTGTATTACTCTTTAGATTTATGGCCACATCATGTTTTTATGTTTATTTTCTAGTTCCCTTGGGCATGGCAGTTGTGAGAATGAGATGTGTAATATCTGCCTGCATAGTAATCCATAGTTCTACATACACACAGCAAATAATGATGACTGAAAGTCAAGCACTGCATTTATAAATATGGTCTACACGGAATTAAATCGTCATCCTTTGTAGGCTTTAGCATCCTTTTACAGTCCAGTGAGATGTCTTGCCCCTTGGCCAGCTGATTCTGACTGACTGATCAAGCATGCTCAGTCTGACCGTGTACAAGCAACAGTTTTCTGGAGCATGTATTCCCAATCAGTACCCAACTTTGGAGGCCTGAGTTACATGATTAGAGTATTGCCTTATGAGGTACTGGGTGGTAGTCCAAGACTGGATGGACCATGGCTAGTTTGTTAGCATGCTAATTTCAGTAGGCATTAGAAATGTCAACAATTAGCCAACTAGAGAAATTAGTTGTTAGTAAGTATCTCTGCAACATATTAGACACCTTTGACATAATATCTGACATAATATTCTGCTAAATTTCTTTTTATGAAATATCTATACACAAGACACCTTTACTTTACTTTTACTGTTCATGCCTTGGTAAGTTTTCTTTTTTGCAGCCCTGGTCCAGTGTATGAGCTTAAACTGATTTTATTTATTTATTATTTACTGAAATGAATGAGGTTTATGATGGTTTACTGGAATATGCAATCATATGCAGGAGTCTATTGGGACAATGTTTTTGCAACAACAAAAACAAAATCAAATTTTTTTGAGATTTTTTAATTTTTTTAAGAAATATTTTTTAACTTAAAATTGTAACAATATTTTCTTAGTGATGCTCACTCTCATTGCACAAAGACATCATAAATTCTGTTCAGTACATGGAAATAGGAGCTGATTACATTTTGATTAAAAAAAAAATCCTTTGACTTTGCTCTAAAATCTTATGTAATGCATTTACAACCCTTTGGCTCCGTGCCTTCGATATAACATCACTCACTGAGGACACTTTCCTGTAGAAAGAGTACTTTTACCTTTGATATTTTAGATACATTTACTAATAATACTTCTGTGCTTTTACTTAAGTGGGATATTGAATGAAATCCTTTTACATTGTTTTATTGATACTTTTTCCACCACTGGATATGTCAATGTTTTTTATTGGTTCTCAGGTTTGATGTTCCTCAGTGCAACCTATCCCTATTGTATAGTCCCACTGTGAAACAGCAAAGTATGACCACCTCAATTTGGGGTTGATGTGTATTTGTTCACCATCACTGCTCCCCACCGGCTCCCCATAAATGCCTCTCTCTGATTGTGTTGGGCTCCTGATGCCTGCCCTCTCATGTGGCAGAGGAGTTCACAAAAGATGGGGAGTTATGGGAGTTATTTTGGCTGCAAAGTCTTCCAGAGCACCATCAGGGGAGTAGTACCAAGGAGGTAATTGAATTTGAGGATTCATCCAACGTGTCCCCGTTCTCCTGGCCTTGCAGTGTCATGCATGGCCTTGCGCAGGGTGTCGCAAAGGCAAGCCTTAAATCATCCGAGAAGCTAAGTGCCTCTTACTCCTTTAACAGGGGTGATTTAACAGCATTTGTTAGCCCATACATATATAGATCATTCCATGTTGTGTGTAGTCTTATACGCTTCACTAAACAGATGTTAAACGAGATTCATTGCTTTTGGACAAGAGTTTCATCGTTAAAAAACAGTCATCAGCTATGAATCTCTTCTTCAAATAGGAATTCAGGAAGTGTTTTATTTATATTATTTTGTCTAACTATCAAGGAAATCTGTTCAACCATTTAGCCCATAAGATTATATCTACAGTATATCAGTGTTATATACATCAGTTTATAACACAGGTTTATCAGTGTTTCCTGATAGGAACCTGTTGTGTGTGTGAAGATCTCTACTGATTTCTGATCAGATCAGTAAATTGTATGTTTGGTCTTTAGTGCTTTTTAAATTGTCAAATACTGACATAACCTCATGTTTGTACAGTAACATTCACAATTAGTTACCTAGTATTTCTTATCTGTAAAAGCAGTGTGAGTATAAACTGTGTTACATCTCATGCTGTCTTTTGCACCAGACAGATTGACAACTTTGAAGCTGCTGTTTAATCTGAAATGTTTAAACTTCAAGCTGATTGGTCTCCGTTTGCAGGGACAGACTTCCCTCGGTTTCCTTGTCGTCTCACATCCATTGTTATCCTTTCATGCGTTTTATGTTCCTCCTCATAATCTCCAGGTCACTTTCTGCCTTTTCTTTCACCACAACCTATTCCGGAATCAACCTTTTATTTATTTCTTGCAGCTCTTATCATAAAATGAGTCTATATCTTAATTGCTCTCTTATATTACCTTGGCTCAGCCCACCGCTCACACACACACACACACACACACACACACACACATACTGAGTCACTGAGTCGTCGTCGCTGGTGTTTTGCTGTAAACCGTTTAGGTGCAACATCTTGCTATAGCCTTTCCCCTGCAGAGACTCATGACTAATAGCCACCAGGTTTTAGTAAATTATATTTTGTGATAACAGTCTACAGCTTTGAGATGTTAGCTGATCACCGCTGCATACAGACCAAAATTGTGTACTTTTTGTATCTGCTGCATTGTCATGGCTGTCTGTTATGCCTGACTGCATGCTTCATTCAGCCCCACAAACAAGCTGTTTTGACTTGGTGAACTTGTGAACTTTTCTGCATCATCCCACTGCAATCTAGCTGTGGTCAGAGGCCAGTGAAAAAGGCTCCATCAGAGATAATGGTGGCAGTCACTGGTCTATATGTAGTCATACTCTTACCGTAGCTGCCCATTAGCCTACCCATACCCAATTTTACTCTCAGCGAGTTATTCCAGTCTTCCAGTCAAGGATGGAATAAGTGATTCACAGATGCACATGACCCAATGGAACACCTGCAGAAGCTTGTGACTATATCACATATATCTACAGAAGTCTTCTGTATTTCTTCTCTGGCGTTGACTTGATCAATTGAGATGTGAATGATTTGTCCCATCTTATTGTGCGCCTCTTCTGTACTGTCACATTCGATTTATATTTCTTTGTTCGCTTTGGAATGTCTCTGGTGCGAGTCATTAAGTGTCCATTGTTGTTTGCATCGCTGTACAAAAGCACTCTGTTTCAAAAAGGATACAACAATGATGGAAGGTGTCAAATAAATTGCACCTCTAGGGATTACTCTTTCTGCTCTTTTGAATTTGGTTTTGTACCCAACTTTTCATAGCCATTATTAGATTACCTAAACCCAAGGCTTCATTAGCAAACAGATGTTGTTGGTAGTGGACATGGATGTGGCAAAACAGGAAGCAATGAAAGGGTTTCAAGACCTTTCACGTGACAACATCATGACAACTGAGGGATATGCCCAACCTCTAAAGCTAGCGCTTTCAGCGCTAAAGTGCTGTTACATCACAGGAAAATGGCTCAGCTATATGTGTTCAACTCCTCTCTGCCATGATGTTTCATGTGAAGCGACCAGTGGGAGGATGTGTAAAAATGCATAGCAACAGACTCTTTCTCTCCTGTTCTCTTTCACGCAGTCGCACAGGCACGTTAACATGCACACGCACACACACATACACGCACAGACAAATTAATACATGCCTGCACAGATAACGTACACATGTAACCTCCCAAAGCTCAAGGCTCTGTGGAATAATAATGTCCTCATATTAAAGATTAAACCCTCAGGAAATGATGTAGGTGGCATCACACAATAGGAATTACCCTCTGTTAGTGAATCATCAGCAGCAATCGGGAGAGAACATGCGCTGCCAGCTAACCAGGTGCAACCCTGGTCCGGGTTATAACCTCGGTCTGGAAACTGATCCTCTGTTAATGCGTCTGTGTCTGAGGCCATTTGAGACTAAGTCAATCTTTAGGAGGCTCACTGTTCCTGAGCTTTAGTTGCTGTCACACCTGACCATGCTGTCCGGCGGATGGTTTTGGAAAATTACTACAGCGATGGAGAGGCTTACGAAATCAGACAGTATCCATTTCCTTTCGCTGAGATACAGATTGGTGCCTGTGCACAGTGTAGAGAGCCATTGCCTGTTGAAACCCTGCAATTCTATTTCAGGCCATCCCACACACAGTGGGAGAGGAGCAGAAATGTGTCACCCTTTAATTAGAGGTTTTCGGGGCCTTGTGAAATTTTGTACATCTGTAGGTAAGACAGGAACACTCCTCCAGCAATTAGCATATCATGTGTGTGTGCTTAATTTAATTGATTTATATATATGTATATATAGATATATAATATTGACAGCCAATTGCGCTGAGCTTTGTGCTATTAACTTCCCAATTTTATCACCAGATAATGCCCACTCTGTGCTTTTCTCAGTCTTTTCTGCCAGATGAGCTAGAAAGCTTTATTCCTATTGGGTCAACTCCTTTCAATTAATTTCTTGTTAGTCCTGATCCAAATAAGCTTCAGTAAGAATGTAATCCTCATAACTGGATTATGAGTCAATCGGCACTACAAGAGAGCTGTCTGTTATTGAAATGAGGCGTTTCATAATTCTGGATTCGACGGTGCATTGACAGCCAATCAGAGCCGATCACTTAATGAACGGTTCTGGTGAAAATGTTGTCACAGAAAAAAGGAGATGCATTTCTAGCTTCAAACAGGAGATCTAACAGCGTTTCGGCTGCTTTTATGTGCGTCTATGATAATGATTTTCCACACAGACCTCAGAGAGCCATTGAACACACAAACACACACCTCCCTTCTGTGCGCATTAAGATTAAGAAACAAGATGGAGGAATGAAGGACACTGAACACGCTTGAGTGGTTGCACTTTTGAAGAATTTTTCCATCGCTTCTTCTCAGTGAGTCAGTCGTCTCTCAACCTCCTCAAATACACCAACACAGACACACATACACATACTACATTGTCATCGCCTGCATCTGTATTGCTACGTTTAGATAAATTAACAACGTATTTCCTGTCGAACCTCTTGGAGGGTTGACATATTATTATATTATATTATTGAGTTTTTCCCTTTCATTGCATGGGTGCATAACAGAGAGTTGGCCAAGGGTTACTGTAGTTACTATTCACTCAACCAGTCTGACTCTATGTGAATGGCTCCTAAATAATTCCCCCTGTCATTGGAGGACAGGATAGAAAAGCTGGAAGTTTTAGAACTGGGAGGTGTGTGTGTGTGTGTAGGCAGTCTTTTGTGTATGTGTTATTTGTCCCTTCATTATTATTCAGGGATGACTGTGTGCTCAGAACCAGAGGGGAAAAAAGCCAAGGGTTGATATTTTGTGCTGCTGCAAGTCCAGTAGGGAGGCTCACATACGACCGTTAGTGGAGCAGGGGGTTACTATTTCAGTCCTGCCCACAGTGCAACTTTGTTGTGTCACTACGAATCTGTAAAATCACATTTAAATATATTTAAATGTTTTATTATTCAACAGGAATAATATAATGTAACACAAGAGTTGTCTTCCTACATTTGTTAGTCTCAGCTCAGAGTGTCATTCCAAGATGCACCCACTGAATCATATCCATTTGCATCAGGATCAGGTGTAAAGGATGACGTCAGATTTCATCCATCTGTTGTCCTTTAAAATCAATTATATGGGTCAATTATGCAAGCTGGGAATGAGATGAGTCAACAAATTGGTTTCATGGTGTAGCAATGGGAGCCAGTATGATGTATTCTCTCCAAAATCAGTAGATAAAACTAAAATGAATAACTGGATATCAAAGCATAGTTTAATCAGCTCTTTTAGTTTTGTGAGAGTAGTCTGAAAAATATTCAGCTCCTCTTTTTCCATGTCAAAACATCTCCACGGTTCATTGTAGCTGTCAAAGGCACTTAGACAGATAGTTCCCATTAGAGATGCCAAAGAATGATTATAATATTATATATATATATATACTGTATATAATATTAGAGACACAAAAAGTGTCTTTGAACATCTTCGTCATTACTTATGTTGAACGAATGCAGAGAGAAGCGCTTCCGCTATGGACAAATATCTCTAACAACAAAGCAAATACTGCAGCCTGTAAGCTGCTAATGATCTGTTTTGTATTGGTTTTGTATTCCACTCTCAATTTCGCATTTTGATTGATCCCTTGGTATGTCTGGATAATTGTATTGTCTGAGCAGTGTCAGTTATGAGAGAATAAATCAATAGGGCCAGGCTAAATATGACATGCATGGGGAAATCCATTACTGGACATCAAACAGCCCCTTGCTCATCTGTTTATGCTTTTAATGATTGATACCTAAGCCTGCTTATACAAACATTTTCATTTCATTTTTTAATGACTGACTTTTATGCGCTTCAGACAAAATTCTACCAATTTCTCAGGTGCACACTGTTGAATTGCTTGATGCTTTGCAGGGTGGGTCTGGGGGCAAATTAAACCACAAGAGCATGTTTTTAACCACAACACAAATCGACCCAGTGTCTTAAAATGTAAAATGAACATGTTGAAAATGTAAAACCATTCAACTACTCACTGGACTTCTTGCTTTGCTGAGTCTTTGATTGGATGTTTCATGCACGTAGTCAATCATTTCACAGCATTCACTAATTCTGAAGAATTGTTTTTGCTTCATTAGACCTGAGTCCATAGGAGGCTGAGGGGTGGGGTGGGGTGGGGGGGGGGGGGGGGGGTGTGATTATTTTCTGTGTGTTGGAGTAATAATTCACACAGTGTTTGTTTACAATGAAATAAATGCCTACATGCAGCACTGAGATTAGCTGACAACCAAAGACTGTTGAGATGATTAGTATCCTCTTTTGTTCTGTTTTTGTGTGTTCAGGGGACACAGGAGTGAATACATTCAATTTAAACCTCTCCACCAGTTTTTCAGATTGAAGCCTGTACTGTTACGTCTAATTACCACCGCCGAGGAGGCAATGTTTTTGGCTGCGGTTGTTTGATTGTTTTCAAAGAACCAGTTGAGCTCGTTGATTGGAAATATCCAGGTCTGCTTGTCTCCATTTCTGTGTCATTTTAAAGTTGTAAACATAAAACAGAAGAGAATTTTCAAACAGGAAAATGCTAATTACTGCAGACATGTTGTATTGGGGCAATAGATAAGAAATTTGAAATAAGCGTTGCATTATTTTTGCTGTCATGGAGAACCTGTGGTTGCTTTTGATTGGTGCTGCTCTCACTGTGAAGCTTTAATAGAGCCTCTGTGCTTCACTGGAGGACCTCTTCTCATGTCAGCTTTTACATAAATAAGAGCTTTTCTCTCCATCACTGCCTCTCCTTCTCTTTCTCTCAGCACACCCACACAGAGCCTGTCAGAGGCACATGAGGATTGGAGGAGGAAGGAGGGAGGCGGGTGAGGCATGACACGTGAAAAAGGAAAAGCGTTGCTCTTAACACTGCATCTACAGCCCTCTATCTATTGTTTCTCAGTATTTTTTGTTTCCAGAAACCCTGCCTATTCAACACTAGTTTTTCTTGCCAAAATCAGGCCTGTTGTGAGTTTGTATGCAGGGCTTCTTCCCTTTATTTTCAAAATTACCCAATTGCCCAAGATCTTCTGTCCTCTGGCACTGAGATGCAATCTCAGTTTGTTTATGAGTGAATTAAAACACTGCTAATTGTTTCTAACTGAAACAGCGGCAAATTACAGAGAAAGTACATTCAGATTTGGTTATGGTTTAACAGCTGTAAATCATTTTATGCCTACAGCGTGTACATTGTCCATTACATAACCCTGCCATAGCTTTAAAAAAAAAACACGAAAATATTCATGCTTCCCAATGAAGATGGTGGTCAAAATGAAATTATATTACAAATCTCTCTTTGTACTCTGTTGATAAATAAATCAAATCATAAATTTACTCAGACACTCTTTTAATACGTGTAGCTTAAGACTATGCATACATATTGGTTGCCACAGCAACTCGCTTCTTTTTTTTCTAGTTGACCTACAGTTTGCTGACTGCTGCCTTACTAAGGAACATTTTGGATGCATTCTTCTCTGTATATTTGTCACTGTCGATAGTTAAAATAGTAGTCAGTACAGAAATAAATGAATCACTAACTACCAATACAAAATCCTCATTCTTGTTCTCACTTTATTGTGAGTATTTGAGAGGTGTCAAATAGAGACAGATTCTTAAATTATAATGTCCTTGTACTACATTATGGAGGCAGCAGGCTGTCATCAAAAAGGGTGACAAATTATAGATTCAGGGCTTATAGAAATCAGTAACTCCCCTTCAATTTGTCATGTTTTACTGTTGAAAAATAATGAATGTGGCTTTTTTTTTTACGCAGATGAAGACCATTTAGTGGGAACACAGATCACTACAATTGATTGATGATTGATATGATTTTAATTTCAAATATAAAATTTAAAAATACAACACCTACATCCCATCTATGGTTGGAACTGAGCCTATTGAAGATGCCACTTTCATACCCAATCATGATACTATCACCTGCTAACAATTATACTGTATACTGTAAATTAAATATATTGTCTCTGCACTGTTTTAAATTGAGCATTTGTCAAAAAGGATTAACAAATGATGATTTTCTGTTATAAATGTTTAACACCACATCCCAATCAGGGGCTATTCTAAGCCCAGGGGTGGTAAAAGGATGACCACAGGAGGCCACAATACATTGTGGATGTTGAGTATTTAACATGCATTAATAGTTTACTGATAACAGGCTTAATCATAAATTATATAGTATTTGTTATTATACATGGTCCCATCCTTTTTTGGACCTGGGATTAAATGGAGATCACCTTTGTGTAGTCAAGTGTTTAAATTGATTGTGAATACATCTGTATCTTCAAGATTCAACTTTTGGTAAGTCAGTGTCATCTCATCCATTTAAGTAAAGATAAATCAATCGTTATGGGAACAGTTTGGCATAGCTGTAAATCTACCCAGAGCAGAGAGTGATTGCAGCAGTACAAATCTGAAGGCTTCAGAGGCCCAGAGTAGAGACGCTGCATACAGTTATTTGAATCAAGGTCACTTTCACATTAACAATAAAGGGTCTTAATGTCAAATAACACATCAAATCTGCTTGTCTCAGTGCTGTAAGACAATATTGTAACAACAATAAGTAGACAGTACAATCAAACATCTTTCATACATTAGAAATGAATAAATACAATACAATAAAATCAAGGACAGGACTATTTTCTCCATCCTTTAAAACACTTAAATTCACCCAAATGAATGAGTTCTGACATTTTCAGGTCGTTCTTTAAATTATTCCAGGAAGAAGGGGCAGCGAATCTAAATGCTTTTTTTTTCCTAACTCTGTTCTGACTCTTGGGACCATCACTTGTAAAATATTTCGAGAGCGGATTTCAGTTAAGGTTACTGTAATCATTTTGGTGCAACTATGACCCCAAGAAAGTTATAATTCCTCCTCACACCACCGTCACGATAAAAAAAACACCTGCTTGAAGTCATAAAATGCAAAATTCTTTCTTCCTGTGAGAAAATGTCCATTTTTTTTACTTAATCAGTGACATTTGAGCCTCTAAGTTGCACCCAGCCAATGATAAGTGATGTTAAATAGGATGTCATTGTAATAAAGTAATAAAGGTATTGAATGGAAGCTGTTTGGGATTCAAAACAGTTTTCTGTAATGATTGTAGACTACATCTTCAGTGGAGTGTCAGTCGCTTTTTATTCCATGCACCCATTCACTCTTCTTGGTGATTTCACTGATTGGTTCCTCCAATCAGCTTGAAAATGTATTGATTGGGTAGAAAGAGTCTTGGTCCTGCAAGGCATATGATTTCCTGTTTTTGCTTTAAACCTGTTGTAGACCTTTACACACTGGTAACATCCTTTCACACCTGTAGAGAAAAACATTAAACCTATCCCTGAATGTAACTTTATTAAATATTTTAATTAATATCACTGCTTTTTTCAACATCTCACTTTCTGCTGAAGCAATTTTACGTTTATTTTTACAAAGCTAATCGAAAAATGTTTTTGAAAGACAAGTTTTTATGGTATAGGTTGCAGAATAATTGTTTTAATGTTTAAATTATTTTAAGGTCAAGTATTTTTTAATTTTGTATATTTATTATGTGTTGCCTGTTTATTATGTATTTGTTACGTAAGACCACATGGGAAACAAGTATTTTATGCTTTATGTGTTATCCTCAGTATTCATTTTTATTTGTATGAACTATATGAATTTTTACCAGATAAATTCAATCAATCAATCAATACATTTCTTTGATGGCAATAAATGAAATAACTGAATGAATGCTATACATTTCTTTCTCCAGTTCCTCCCCTACATTTATCTATTGATAAAATGATCTAAAACCGTTTAAATATTCAATAATTAATAGCAGATCACAGTGTTCATTGGAAATAATTCCTAAACTGGTTCGCATCAAAGAATATTTTTATAATTTACAAAAAAGACCAAAGCTCTGTGATGATAGAGATGCAAATAATGGGTTCTAAGAAGGCATTGAGGATAAAATAACAGCTATTTCTTTTCTCCCCAAATATATTACCAATTCTTTTTGAAACATAATTTTTACCCATAATCATGCCTCCTCCAGGAAACAGAAGTTCACAACTTATTTCTCTTCGCTTCTTGTGTTGCTGGGGAAGAACAGAGGAGTGCTGTGACTCACCACTCAGTCTGGTGAGTGTGTATTACGTCAAAAAGTCACACACTCATCACCAGCCTTCTGTACCAGAAATTAGGGTGTAAAAACTACTCATTACATTTAAATTTATTGACACCAACACTGGGTCTTTGTTCAAAGTAGAGACTTACAGCACTTCCTAATGAGTGGAGTGTTAAAGTACCACTAATCGAAGCTCTGGTGTACGCAGGGACGCTGTCATTCCCTCAAGCTAACAATGTGTGGGCAAAATGAATATTACGTGTTTCACAAGCATTTTACTAATACACGGCTGGAGAGAAAGAGGATTGCGCACACTTATTTTACAACAAAAAAACTCCTTAATTGTTAGTATTTTGTAGTTTCTCTATATATCACACATAATCAACTCACTAAAATGAAGGTGGGGTTCTCCAGCAAACTGTAAGAGCTAGTTTATAGAGACAAAACAGGTTATATTATGACTTGTCATAGCAGGTTGAACACAGGTGGAACTCATAACATTAATTATGGCCTCCTCTCAATTTAGCTCCAAAGTAAGACATCACTGATCATCATTGGACATTCGTTACACCTATGGTTTTTCCTATAGTGGCATATGTCTTCTGTGAATATGGTCTATTAGCAACGTAATGTTTTTTGTCCCAGATCTTCAATAGACTTGACTGATTTAAATGAATATTCTTGCATTAAATACACTCTTTGTTACCTGGAGTTAGATGGTGACATCATCTATGTCGTCAGAGGCTGTTCTGTGACATGTTTAGCTTAGCCAAGCGCAGGAAGCAGATGGAAAATTCTTGCCCAATTCTGACAAATGTGCCTTCCAATATCTGTCTATCTGTGTATTTAACGAAAATCAGCTTCACCCAAAAATTACTTTGTCCCACCCAAAGTTGAACCACCAGCAAAGTCTGAAACAGCACAGTCACAATGATGTGATCATTCTAGTATTTGTATGATGCGCATTATGAATGAAAATAGAAATAGTTGTCCAATAGTATGTCCAGCTGCAAGATCAAACTACAGCTTGTCATTTTGACACATTTTTTTGTCAGTATTAAACAAATTAAATAAAAGTTTTAGACCTGTGAGTAGGTGGATGTGTTACCTTTGGTCAGAACAGGCTAACTCTATTCTCAGTCTTTATGCTAAGCTAAATTAAGTTGCTCCTGGCTTTATCGTCATATTTAACGTATAGAACTGAGTGGTATCGGTCTTTAATATTGTTAACATTCTCTATGGACCAAGTGCAATGCAAATACAAAGATGAGATGTCAACACAACTAAAACAAAACAACCAAAACTTTAAAGTGCGATGAATTTTACAATTGCAGTAAATTATACAATTGCAGATGCTTGGTGTGTCGCACCACAGCTGTCCTTATTGAGAGAGACCCCTCATCTAGCATCTCTCCAAGAAGGCGATCAAGCATAATCCTAAAATGTCAAACTATTCCTTTAACTGAGTAGAACAATACAAATCAGCAAATAATAATTTACACCTGGTAAAATCATTATATTCTTTTGTTACTCCCTGAAAGACACTCCTATTTCCTAAAATATTTGATAATTAAAAATATCAAATAAACTTTAATACCATGAAAGCTGTGCAGAAAAAAGAAGTGCCAGCTTCCCACAGAACCAGATGGTGAGACAGTGAAATCTGTTTTAATGCCAGAATGATGCAATTTCATTTGAGCTGGTGCAGTAGGCTACAGGATTCCCATTAGGCCACATCTCACAGAGGAATCAGCAGCACCCATCTCAGAGAGATAAACAGTCCTCAGCTCTGCTTGGATGGAGGTCGTCTTCGTGGCTTAGTCTGTGGAGATGTCAGCTGTTACTTGGCCGCTGCTTAAAGCTCTGTTATTTCCTGATTTCCACTGTGTGGGAAATTGTGTTTCTGTCTGGAATTACTCTCTCAAGGTTTGGGAGAAATCAGTTTGGATCATAAATGTCAGGACCTGTTTACACTTTCTCACCGACCATCATGCAGTGCTGTGTCTGTCAGGAAAAGGTTATAATCTTCATACATATCCTACAGATAGAGAAAAAAAACTGCTCATCCAAATTCCCACTCTTCTGTGCCGGAATGATTCCACTGATCTGATTGTTCTCTTTGATTGCATCACAACAACCAGATTCAGTTTTTAAAAAAATCTATTTTGGTTCTTCAAATTATGTTCTGACATTGTTTTAAAAAAAAAAAAGTTTGTTCCTTTTCACTTTACACTCACTGACCCTAATATAATCCCACTCATCCACTTTCAAAATAACAAAAACAAATCATTCTTGCTCTCGTTGCTGGCTCACTAAATATTTTAGTTGTTCACCTGTTAAATGATTTACATTTCATTTTCATAAATGGTGGATGGGATACCTAACAGCCTACTATACTGTAAATACACTTTTCACATCTAGAACACTAATATTTTTGTTACTCTAGGATGGCAACGTCTGTCTCTGTCAGACTACTTTGGTCCAGACAGAAATACTTCTATTACTATTTTGATGGATTGTCATGAAACTTTGTTTAGACATTCATGGTGCCCAGAGGATAAGTCTTAATAACTTGTTCTGCAGTGCCACCAGCCATACTTTTCAATTATCAAGTGTCCACATTTATTCAAAGGATTGGCTCCAAACTTTGTATCAATGGTCCCCAGATAATAAACCCTCTAGTGCCAAATGTTGGGACAAATGTCTAAAAAGACAGGCATGTCCACCTCGAGATGACTTGCAATAACTCTAGTACTATTTCATGTCACTGTCTTCTCAATACCTGACAATGACACCTTCAAAACTAATTGCAGTCCCATCAGTTGTACCTTTTTTAATGCTGCTTATGAAATGAAGCATACCAACACACTAAACCAAGATGCATGTCAGCATGCTGACATTAACATTTAGCTCAAAGCCTAACTGTGCCCAAGAATAACCTCATAGAGCTGCTGGCATGGCTGCAGACACTTCATCTAATCATGATGTACTTTTGATATGTTTTACAGATCTGCATGAATGTTTTCATTGGGGTTTTTTTTTGTTTTCATTTTTTTGATACGTGATACTGAGACAGAAAAGTATGGTTACATTACATAACATAACATTCTTTTTTTTTCTACAGCTCTAGTTCACTTGATGTTTACAACTGCAGAATATACTATATCTGCACATTCCATATGTAGCCTGGAATCCTTGTAAAGATAATACTTCTACTTTGATATATCCAGTTTTTTTTTTCTCTCGATGCTCAAACTCTCGGGCTTTTTTTTGTTTGAATCTTCCGCTCTGCCTCCCTCCTCACCCTCTTTTCTCTTTCCTCAGCAGGAATACCTGTGTCGACTGAAGCGCTTTGTGTAGAGGAGCATGTTGTGACAGCCATGTCTCTGGAGATGGAAAAGACCATCACCAAGCTGATGTATGACTTCCAGAGGAACTCCACCTCTGATGATGACTCTGGATGTGCACTGGAGGAATATGTCTGGGTTCCACCAGGCCTCAGTCCTGAGCAGGTACACAGGCTCAACAACCTCTTTCAAGTCACAGATATCCAACTTGCACACCCTTTTTCATTAATCCAAAGTGATTCATTAGCTAATGTTTATTTTCGTCCGCCATAGCCAGACTGTAGCGAATTGAACCGCATCAGTCAGAGCAATTTAATTAATTTTTAATTTAACTTGGACAATAAATTATCTTCTCCTTTGTCCTATAATAATCCTGATATTTAAAATTCACTGATTTTAAAACAAAACAGTTGGTCATTATTGTTCCAAAATCTCCTTCATGGTATTGTAGAGTCTTTGTGTTGAAGGAGTGGAGGAGTAAAGGGCAGGGATGTCAGGCATTTCATGGAATAATTATTGTAAGAATATTATTCAGCTGCCAGTGTTAAAGCTGACACTGCGTAGGTTCCGAGTTCACAGACAGACAGAACAACATGACCAAATCACGACAAAGAGTCTGATTACCTGATTAAATTTTCTGATAAAGCAATTAATAAATTACACACTAACAAAATCATCATTTTATCAAAATTAAATACAGTACAATAAACTAATCAGCCATTTATAAATTCCAATCCATCCAACCAGATAGATATCATCAAATAGATGATAACATTTTTTTCTAAAAACATATGAGGAAAATGTCAATTCTCATTTTCATTATAGCTTGGCATCCCAAGTCTCAATTTGTTTTCTTTTTTTAGTGTAGCCATGAAACCCAGAGGAATGGAAATCATTTGAGTCAGTGAATGATGAATGGATGAATCTAATTGAATGTGTGGCAATGTGTTTATGCATCTAGGCTCCACAATTCCCTGTCTGTACTCATTTGCAGTTTGAATGCCTTTTAACTGCACGCATGACCAAGCCAATGTAATTAATTGCAAATCCAGAAGAACGTATTTCGTCCTCTATTTTTATTTCTGTCCGTTGTTTTTGTCATGTTCTGACATAAGATAAACATGTTTCTGTTCAACCGTATTGTAAATAAACAAACTGTCTTCAGTAAACAAGGTCAACACTTGAATGCAGCAGGTCTCCTAGGGCTCCGGTAACAGATGAGAGAATGGGCTGATAATAAAAAAGTGGTTGGGTTATAGAGAATCTGAGGTGCATCACTCACAGATGCATTACCTTTCCATCTCACTCTTCACCAGACTGATTATGTAAATTGGATCACAACAACTTTTGCTAAATGGATCGTTACACTGCACTAGACTACTTTGTGTCAGAAGCAGTTTTGCTGAAAATCAGAGATGTGTGACAATATTGCTTTCTGGTCTTTTTACTTCTTTTCACAGTTTTACTTCCAATATCAAGGTTTTCTCCTGCTACTAACATGCAAATACAAAAGGAGGTTCATGCCATGCATACAAGCTCCTACATGCAACATGAATTCTATTTCATCACCAGTATGGGTAACAGAAATTTCCCTTAAGCACTGTGAATATTAGTTGTTGAAATTGATAGAACCTAATGACGTTCAAGCTTGTGTCTGCAGCAGCTGCAGCACGGAGCTCATTTTGTCAGCAGTGATGGAGGGCAAAACATGAACACATTCCATTGCAATGAAGACCATGTTAAATTATTTGAGCATAATTTGAGATTATTTGTCAGACTGCTTTCCCAGTAATTTGTCACCGTGAATTAACGAACGCTGTCCACATAATGACTTATCACTGTGAAAGTCTTTGCTATATTATACTTAAAATGGATATAATCAATATTTTTTCTATCAACAATGGCTCACATGAATACTTGTATTTTACTTTTATATGTAAAAGGTGTTGCTTGCTTTGATGAACCTGCAGAAAATTATCACTCAAACTGCAATTCCCGCCAGCCAATCAATGATCATCATTCAGCTCATTGTTTTTTTTATTTTCAGCCACAACTTTTTTGGGTCCACTTTAACTGTTTTTGACCACAGCAGCTCTTTTCAGTAATAAACACTTTTAATAAAAACACAGTACTCTACCAAATACAGACAAAGTTAACAATGAGCATAATAGAGCATTTAAGAGTGAAAGAAACAGATATTTATCTCAGGATTGCTGGAGACCTAAATCAGACTAGAAATATGTAATTATTGAGTGAATATTGAACTTACCTTCTTCAGGTGGCTAGAAACACAACTTCAAATGAATGCTAATGCTGTTTCGCACCTGTTGGATCATGTATAAATAGTCTAGTTCACCATCCTTACTGCTTCCCCTTCTGCTTCCTCCAAGTAGGCAAAAAAATCAGTTCATGCAGGTTTAACGTTCGAATATGAAGTATAAGAACCACATTTTTTATTTTGTTTATTCCAGGTGCATCAGTATTATAACTCCTTCCCAGAAGAGAAGGTTCCCTACATAAACAGCCCTGGAGAAAAATACCGCATCAAACAACTTCTTCACCAGTTGCCACCACATGACAATGAGGTAAAACAGAAGACCAAAATTCTCCTATATATATGAACAGCTAATCGTTATTGTTATGACTTCCAGTGGTGAGGAGGAATTCTAGTTTTATGACGATGCCTGATGATAAACCCTGTTGTTCAGGTGCGTTATTGTAACGTCTTGGATGAGGAGGAGAAACGAGAGCTTAAGCTCTTCAGCAGCCAACGGAAGAAGGATAACTTAGGAAGAGGCAATGTCCGTCCTTTCCCCCTAACCATCAATGGGGCCATTTGTGATAAGGTAAAATTAACAACTAACCTTCCTTCCTCTGTTTTCCTCCATTTCCCTTATTGAAAATATCAGTGACTCATGTCCCACCCCTACTTTTTCCTTCTCCTTTGGTTTCCTTTCCTTTCCATTCCTCTGCTTTTCCTCCTTTCCTCTCCTACAGTGTGGTGGTCAAATTAACGGTGGAGACATTGTAGTTTTTGCTGCAAGGGCAGGTCACGTAAAATGCTGGCACCCTCATTGCTTTGTCTGCAGCATGTGTGAGGAACTACTGGTGGATCTCATCTACTTTTACCAGGATGGCAAGATCTACTGCGGCCGTCACCATGCTGAGAGGCTAAAGCCCCGCTGCTGTGCCTGTGATGAGGTGCAACTATCTGGGCCTGAAGCCCTTTGGGTTGGAGATGTCTGAATGTTTCATAGCTCAGAGATCTGGATGTGGTTTGAACTAGTCTAGAGAGAAAAGTCTGTTAGTATTCTTGCCATATCTCAGAAAATCTGCAAGTAGTGTGGCAAGTAGACCCGACAAAAGAATAATAACTCTGACCACTGTGCTTTAATTGAAGTCATACAAATTTATTTGATTTTGAGTTTTAAATTGTTTTGTACAGCTGATATCCCATTCTTAACTGATATTGAGTCTTCTGCCCGTTGGTGATACTGAGACATTTTTTATGATAGAAATAATATTGGATATATTTGAAATTTTCCAAATTACATTTATCAAATTATATTATCATTATATTTCGAAAATCTTTTTTTATTTTAAACATTTAGGAAGGATGTCTACATCATCAGTATTATTGAGTTAATTGAAAATCCAATGGGTTTTTTTCTATGGCTGAAAGTGACCCACCTAGGGCGTCACAAGATAAATCATAGGGTTTGCAAGTTGGCAGGATAGGAAATTAGAAACAAATGGTCTGCTCTGCAACATAAAACTTTGTGTGTGTGCATGTGTGTGTGTGTGTGTGTGTAATTGCTAAGTCTGACATACATGCTGCATTTGACAAGGGGTTACAAGAAGGCCTTGCTTAGTTTTAAAATGTCATGGGGAAAGGTTAAAAACAACTGCCCATCTTGTTACCCAAGATGGTGTTTCTTCCTCTAACAATAATATTACAATTAATCCCTGCAAATAGTTGTTTTTTTTTAAACTAGTAGTAAACTAGCTTAAAACCAGTATTATTCAAATGTTTTACATTAACTTGTGAACTCGATTAAACTCCATGGAATCACCATGTGAAAATTGTTGCTGATTGATGCAATGTCTGGGTTACGCAGATTATCTTTGCTGATGAATGCACTGAGGCAGAGGGCAGGCACTGGCATATGAAGCACTTCTGTTGCTACGAGTGTGAAACCACCCTTGGTGGCCAGCGCTACATTATGAAGGATGGACGGCCACATTGCTGCAACTGCTTTGAGTCCCTTTATGCTGAGTACTGTGACGCATGTGGAGAACACATAGGTAAATATTTCCTGTGGGCTTCTTTTTTTATTGTCTTTTTACATCCTCTGATACTGTACCAACATCATAGAAAATCTCTAACACCCATTTAACGTGTGGGTGTCATCATCTCTGTGAGCCTTGTGTTTCACAGCTGTGGAGAGGCAGAGTCACTGCAGTGAGATGTAGATGGTTATTATCATCCCAAGCCCCAGTCACTTCCTCTAGCTTTGGATCTGGCTTGGGGAAATGTATTTGTACTATCTTACAAATCTCATGCAATATATTTTCTCCTTTTCAGCACAAAAGGCTATATTTGACAAGAATGAGCTTAGTCCACTGGCTAATTGCTATGATCAAACTGTGGGCTGTGTTCATTGACTGCACAGATTTTGCAGAACAACATTTTTACAACATGACATATATTAAGAAGTCAAAGCAAGACCCCTTGTGTATTTTCTCATAAACTTGTATGTCACGTTATGAAATTAAGATTATGTTTTCCTCATCCTACCAAAGGTATTGACCAAGGCCAGATGACGTATGATGGGCAGCACTGGCATGCAACTGAGGAATGTTTTTGCTGTGCTCGTTGTAAGCGCTCTCTGCTGGGCCGCCCCTTCCTGCCAAAGCAGGGGCAGATCTTCTGCTCACGGTCCTGTAGTGCTGGGCAGGTGGGTAAAAATATTGTTATACTTTTTAACTGGTACATTCACACATGTACAAACCTTTTGTTTACATTTTAGCAGTTTAATAATTGTATTAAACTATTTCATTTGAACCAATCAGGATCCAGATGAGTCCGATTCTTCAGACTCAGCCTTTCAAAGTGCCCGTTCCCGTGAATCCCGCCACAGCACCAAGATTGGAAAAAAGGAGCGTAGGAGTGCTGAGCAAGAGCGAAGGAGTGCAGAGGCCCGTCAGTCAGCTCCTCCACCCATGCCTGACCGTCTGTCAGCTGAAAGTGATCCCCTTTCTGTTCAGATGGACCGTTTAAGCCTCTCATCAAGCCAGACTCCAAGCAGGACACCCAACCGCACTCCCAGCCGCACTCCAAGCCGTGCCCCAAGCCTTAACCAGGTGTGGATGAGCAGGGATGACCCGTATGTCCCTGCTGTATACGAGGGCCCCCAGCGGGAACCCTCCCCCACACCAACACCTATACATCTGCGGGGTCAGTGTAATCTCAGGCAGGGCTACAATCCCAACACAAATGCTCATCCTCCAGCTCAGAGCTCTGCCAATCCAGCGAAGAGGCCTGATTCCTGGGGGAAGGAGCAAGGCAACACCAAGAGAACACCTATGGCTGCTCTTAGGGGCCACTCTTTTAATGAAAACTGGACCCACCACAATCAAGATGAGTTCAGGCCTAACAAGCTACGCACCCAGATGAGCTTCAACGAGATGTCTAGCCAGAACCAAGGCTTCTCTGACAAGAGGAGCATCAGCCTGCATGGATTCCAAAGGGACGGCAGACCTCCACTGACCAGGAGGAACCCCATTAATGCCATGAGCTTCAATGAGCCCCTCACTCCTCTGGAACAGACTCCACATGGATCCATCGACTCCCTCACTATGTCCAACGCTACAGGTATAGTGATATGAATGTTACAGTATGATTCAATTTTATATACTGCAACGTGATATAAAATATGATGTAATTTATGGTTTTAACAGGTAACTCTCTGGACGGGGTCAGTAAGCGTCAGGAGCATTTGTCTAGGTTCTCTATGCCTGACCTGAGTAAAGACTCAGGGGTGAACGTGTCTGAAAAGAGCAACATGGGCACCCTCAGTTCCTCGGTTCAGTTTCACAGCACAGAGTCGCTGTCCTCCTCTCGTCCCTATAACAATAACATGTATGCTCCTCTGAGAGTCGGCTACCCGCTGCAGTACTGGGATGGCCCGCAGCCACTGGGCTTCGATGGCAAAGGCCGTGTTGGCGTGATGGGCAGTAGTGGAAACCTGCGAATGGCTCCCATGAGTGACAGAATGCCCCGCCGACTTATCAACGGGCAGGAACCCATCTCGCAGCAACAGCCACCACAACCTAGACGTCGCAAACACCACCGTGGAAATCACAGTAGCGGGCAGCACCGCAGTGGCCGCCACCACAAACGCTCTCGCCGCTCCCGCTCTGATAACGCCTTGCACCTGGTGGCAGACCGGCCACCTCAAGTAGTAGAGCTGCCATACCGTCGCATACAGGAGGATTATGATCGTTTGCCCTCCAGTAACGCTGCTCGGGAGTTGTATGGACTGGAGGCAGGCGGATACAGACAGCAGCCCCACCGGCCCTGCCCCCGCACCACTTCTGATCTCACCCTGCAGAATGCTGGCTGGCAACCAGTGGGGCTGGGCGGCCAATGCTGGGGAGATGGGTACATGGAGGCTGCTGACCCCTGGTGCTCCAGTTGCTCCTCTTCCTCAGAGTCGGAGGCAGATGAGAGTTATTTCCTGGGTGAACCAATCCCTCGGCCTGTGCAGCTTTGTTATATCAACAATGAGGAGCTGCGCCATCGCTACAGCCCCTCTGGCATAACTGGCCATCACGGACCTCTGCATGGACCGATTCATGGGCAGCTGCACACCCGCCAGAGGAGGAAGAGCAAAAACTGCATAATTTCCTAGATTTAGAGCAAAGAGATGGTGAGGGACGAGCATGAGAGAGAAAGAGATAAGAGAGAGCGGTAAGGAGACGGTTACAGCAATAGAGAGGTGGAACAGAGGGGGTTGAAAGGTTGATGAGACAGCTGAAACAGAGACAGTCAGAGTGAGCGTTTATGTGTATGAGTTTATGTATGTGTGTGAGTGTGTGTAGGGGATGGAGAGAGAAAAGGCCTATTTTGTACTTGTGAGCTTACACAACTCTACACCGGGTGTTTGTACACCTACACACAATGATCTAATCATAAGAGGAAGCTCAGCTGGCTTACACAACAGAAATCTTTACAATGAGAGATCATCTCTGATGGTACCAGAAAGCACTGATGAATCTGACTACTAAATATCACGGGGTCAAGGTAAATAACATTATGTATGTGTGTGACTGTGTGTGTGTGTGTGTGTGTGTGTGTGTGTGTCCATGTTACGGAGGGATTGAAAAATCCCTTTATGGTTTGACAAATGGAAGACGAACTGGTCAAACTGCAGTGATCTGACTGTTCATGTCACAGCTCAGTCATCCAATCCCTGGGCAGTAAAACGTGTTCTATGTGGACAAACCCAAAATTGTGTTGGGATAGTGAAAGTTACGTGCTAGATTCCAAGCTGTGTCATCGTTTACCTCGGTGGAATCCAAATGCTGCTGGAAAATAGTGTTGGCTGGCTAGCCCCGTTATCACCCTGTACAAATGGTCTGTTGAACTTTGTGCTCTACATAACCAGCTCTCCATGCTTAACCAAGGACAGAGTGCTGGATGGCCTCTGCTCTTTGACCATTCAAGCACAGTAACGTCAGGTACGGTCCCGTTTTATCTTCTGCAACATGCTTTGTTTTTGAGAGTATAACATAGATTAATAATAATAATTCTATAAAATACTACTACTACTACTATGACTACTACTAATTATAACAATATTAATAACAGAATAATTATTAGAATATTTTATTATTAATAGCAATAAAGAATAATACCTATATATATAAATACACTGTATATGTAGTAATGAACTTAATAAAGTAATGGATGTTCCGTAGTAATGTAAATGTTCTGTACATATGGTCTTAAATATTTATATATTTTGTAACTAAAGAATCATTATTTGTATAAGATGATGTAGAGATAGGGAGACTTGCATGTTTATTTATTGTTGTTGTCTCACACTGAAAATAAAGCATACTTTAATGAACAGCCAGAACGTTGTACTGAGTTCTCTGGTTGGTTGTACTAAGTTACATCTGATTGGTCAGCTTGAGTGACACAATAGCTGTGCTGCAAATCTACACTTCATATTATTTTCACAGCTGATTTTGAATGCGTGGTGTTTTTCGCACAAGGAAAGGCAGAAAAAGTAGTAAGCATTACTTTGTAGACTATAGATCTTTTTCGCTGTCGGCATTTTGACTTGCCCTAGCAGGAAAAGCACAGGTGAAATAAATTTCATTAACGATTCTTGGAAGTGGCCCAGTATGCCAAGCCAGTGACCTAGCATGCAAAATGCCAGGACCTTAGACTGGCTTATTTAAATGGAAAGCATTTTTTAAAATATTATCATGATTTTCTTGTAATGACATTTACCTCCAAAGTGTGACCAAAAATGCACTGTGAGAAAGGTCAATTGTTCCACAATTAGATGCACAGGGAAACCAAGGAGCTATTTATACAGTACAGTAAAGGCTGGTGGGAATGACTTTAGTTTTACAGGTATTCATTTGTATTCTATATATAAATAAAGCAAATACCAGACGAATCAAAAAGTTTGACCTGATGATCGAACTAAATTACCAGCAAGGGGGTAATCAAACTTATTTCGATTCATCCTCTAGGAATCACAAATATCTGTAATGATTTTATTGTAGTGGAACAACAGGCTGTCAGACAGACATCACTATCCCTACAGCCATGTCACTAAGATTTGCATTTTGACAAGCATCTGTTGGTACACATTTTGTCTTGTTTCCAAGTGCATGGTTAAAAGTTTTTGTATAATAATATGCAAAATATCGTATACGAGGACAGTTTATAGCACATACTGTGTACAAGTATGGAATTGGGACCCAGCAGTCATCTCTATGCTGCTAATCCCTGAGGATTGTAATCGAGCCTGACAGATACTGAATATTTACCTCTTTACTGGGCCAAAACAGAAATAAATCTGACATTTTCATCTAATATTTGTGTCTTAACATTAGCAATGTAATGTAAAAACTGTTAATGTAAAAAACTGCAGTGATTCGGCATGTCAAGATGGGAGACTGATGGTCAAAATTAAGGCAACAGAGGCCAAGATATCCCAACTTTTAGTCCCTGTCATGGATCAAGCTAAACAAAACACCAGGTCCTACAATTCCCATAATGTATCTGGATAGCTTGACATCACCATGACATCAACAAGGTTACTTTTGATCAGGGTTTTTTGATGAGGTGGGACTCCTCACTATAAGTAAACTGAACTTGATGTGTAAAAATCAATGGAGTGCCCCTTTAAAAACTGTACCAAAGATTTGTACAGAGCAGGACATTTTACAGGTGAAAAATAAAGTTGCCAATCATGTGTGTTCCTGAATATCTTCAAACACATCTTCAGCATTTATGTGCAGCATTTTCTTTTTATTTATCAGCTGAAATTTATGCAGCTATAGATATTTTTATGATTTTTCAGATGTGCTTTAGATCAAACGTCAAACAGGATCTGCTCTTTTTCCTCTGTCAGCAAGTACTTAAGCAGTCTGCTGCAAGGGGTGACTCAATACATAATAAAACAAATGACATAGGTAGGGTGGGATCATGGGAGTTGGCTTCATTGTTAAACAACCGCCATTGCCGATGAGAATCTGACGTGACTCAGGTGGAATTGTTTACAGACAAGGCAAAGTTTAAGAGATTTCATCCTCACTCTGATTCTATTTACGAAGTTATACCTACAGGCGGCCAAATGAAACACACTGAGAACTTAAATAAAATTGCAGATAATTGTGGGTTTGAACATTGTTGCAAGCATTTGGGATCATCTAAGTACCAGCTCAACAATACATATATCACAAGGTACATTTGTTTATAGACATTTTAATATGGAATTGCTTTATATTATTTCTTTAAACCCTAAAAATCCATTTTTGGTCTACTCACACACCCATTCATGTATTTCCTCCTGTCACTTGACTTTGTCTTGCTCATAAAGACATGATCATCAGTACAAGTTGATGTTGAGATCCCTAAAACTCATTATTTGTTCAGTTAAAACTGTTCAAATTTCATGATCTCATAGATTACAGTATTCTGCAGATTGTGTATAAAGCTCCTAAGAAAACTTTGCCTGACAATTTACAGAAAGGGTTTGAAAAAAAGGGAAAGCCATTATCACTTAAAAGGAAGAGATCTTTAAAGAACCCAGATTCAGAACCAAATTAATGGAGCATTGTATCACAGTGAAAGGACCCAGTTGATGGAACAAAGAGTCTAAAACAAACAGTATATATATTTTTTTTAAACAACTGAAACTATAATATGTTGAGTAAATACAGGGAGCTGTGTTCATTTTGTTTAGTCCAGTCATGATATGACTTGTAATGAATGTTGTGAGTTTCTTTTTAATTGAAATTGAACGTCAGGATGTAATTGAGAGGCTGTTTTTGCCTGTAACCTTTTATTTAATAAAGGTTTTGCTGAAGTAGGTCTTGTGAAAAAGGGGCAGATCATATATGACAAATCTTTCAGCTCCTTTTCATTCATGATGGGAGATTTTTTGTTTGTGTTAAATTGTTTATTTGTTGATGAATTCAATAAACTTAGTAAATAAAATAAATAATTAAAAATGAACTAACTAAAAATAGTTTTAATCATCATGCTGTAAACAACATTAAATTAAAGACATGATTATAATATCATATGCTTATATTATAAATTAAGCCTGTCAGTCAGGTATCAAACAACATTTTTGACTTCATCACATGGATACATACAACCAATGTATTTGTGTATCATCATCACCAAATTCTCAAAATTAGAAGCAGTATCAAATATCCAAATCAGTTATATATCCAAAGTTTCCTTTTCGTTTTTCACCAGCGTTTCCTGGTGGTCAACATAATGCAGAGTCTGCAGCGTGCAGAAAAGGCGGTACAATCTTATTACTTCTACTGGCAAATACAAAAATAAAGACAAACGCAGCATTGAATCACGTGAAATAAAAATTCTCCAACACTTTAATCAGTGCTGGTAAGACAAGCTTGATGAGCGTGTGTCTGATTAATGAGACAACTCCCTAGAGTCATAGTTCTCTATGAATGTTTCCATGGCCTCCAGACAACGCTTGCCGATGTCCCTGAGGTTCTCTTGCAGCGAGGACTGGATGGGAAGCTCCAGGGACGGATCCTTTGCTATAAGCATCTTTGCCACAAGGCCAACCACTTCACATTCCTGAGCATACATCTGTAAAAAAAAAACACACACATCCATGTTTTGGGGGCAAATGCTCAAAGAGTTAAGGGTGCAAGGGAGCAGGAAAATAGACGAACAGAAAAGAAAGTGGGAGTTTTGGAGGGAAAGACACTTTTTTTAAAATTTTTATCAGCTACATGTTGCCAGACTGCCTTTCTTACAGTGACTATAATTCTGCAACCATGGAGATGTCAAGAAAAAGTGGTCATCTTTTTCATCAGGTGGGTGGAAACACACACTCTTCTAAATTCTATCATCTATGGAAATTGGACCTCCACGCTTCTGTGAGCACTCCGTGGGGGTCCGCACACACACACACACACACACACACACACACACACACACACACACACACACACACACACACACACACACACACACACACACACAGCCAATGAGCAGAGCATCATCTGACGTCAGTCACATTAAAGTCGGACCCTTTTGTGATAAAGGAGAGCAAGGATAAACACAGCACTTTTGTGATTTTGCTCAATTAGAAAAGTAACACCATCAGTCACATCAAGCAATGAATAAGACCTTTTTGTCTGGCTTGGAAACGTGAAGATAATAATGACAACAAAGCTGCTTTAGGCTCAGTATTTAAAAATTCATGTTTAGACGACATCGCATCTTTTTACTTGTCTCATGTCTCCTAGCGCTTTCAAAGATCTTCCCTCTGTCACTCTGGCTCCAATGCCAGCTTATCTCTCCTCCTCCTCTGTCTGCTGATAACTAATCCTTCCCCCAAGGTGTCAGTATGTTTGTTTAATGGCCCTCCTTTACCTCATCTATCTCTCTCCTCTTCTGCTGGATGGCTCTGTCTCGTGTCGCCGCCACCGCCTGGCTCACAGTTGAAGGGAGCTCCATGTCTCTGCCTCGTTCTCTTTCTTTGCTTGTCGTCCGCCTGTGATCTCTCTCCCTGCTTTGATTCCTGTCGCTTTGACTAACCTGCCAAAGCAGATGAGAGAGTTGGACAGCACTAATCAGACAGTTGGCTAAAAGCATGGGTACAAACACTGATGATGACTAAGGTGCTGATGACCTGAAGATGACAAAAGCGATACAGATTTCAGCTTGAAACAGTGAGGCAAAATGAAGTGTAATTTCAGAGGTTGCATCCAATGGCCAAACATCGAAGTAAAAAATAAAGCTTAATGGATGTGGATTTCAAAAAAGTATAACTGACACTACCATAAGAAGTCATTCTTTATTAATGGTTTATTAATCATTTGTTAATGATTTAGAGATCAGAATAAACACATGTTTATATTAACAGTGTATGAAATGTGTACATGCGATGTGAAAGGAAACAATGGAGAACTCACAGAGCTCAGTTATTAGTAACCTTATAACAAGATTGCAATGTGTTAGAATATGTTAGTAAATTGCTAGTAAAAGGCCATCAACAGGAATTAAAGAGCTAGCAATAAAGACAAAAAGTCACACCAGATAGAGAGAAGGAATGTCTCACAACCTGGCAACGCAAATGTTGTTACTTACTTATGACTAATCTACGAAGCATAAATAAAGAATATTATAAGAAAGTAGCACCATCGAAAATAAATGTTGCAGATAAGGAGAAAAATATTTTTCTTAATTGTAGTATTGTTATATTGTTATTGTTATATTGTAAGTATTTTGATAAATCTAGATTATTTGAAGCACATCAAAAGGCTTAGAAAAGTCATTTTTGATAGTGATATCAACAATATTAGTTGCCTAGTATTAGTCCTTGTCTTAAAAAGCTGTTAATCACACAGATTGTACTTGTATAGGTATTATATAAAGCCTATGAAATCAACAGCTTTGGTCACTGTTATTAACACAACACTGATTGGAACAGAGAAAATCTGAAAAGAGCAGGTCCTTCTTAGATTCCTCCTACTCTCTTCACTTTAGGTTCACCACAGTAGTGACCGGTGGTGATTCATCATGTGCTGCTCTGCTCCTTGTTGTGTTTAGTTAGGTCAGCCAATACATTTCAGCAACCATTTCATTTCAGTCTTTTCTGCAGCACCTTGTTTGTTTGCACTGCAGCCACAGTAAGTCTGTCACTGCTATAAGCTGCTGTCTAATGAAGAAACAACATATACAACATATAAACAAATAACCAAATCAACTTTGGTTATCAATCGTGGCAGAAAATGGCATTTCCTCCCAATCACTTTCATTTTCAAATGTTTTTATTCCATAAATAGAATAAAATTGTTAAAAAAAAAAAGGCTGAGGAATCATGCCACAATAAGAACATTCAGACTCTGCCACCCTTCGTCAAACTGGTATTTTGGAAGCATATCGGGTGATTTTTTTTAAGGAACTGATGGAATAATATATTCTCCCACTTTTCGTGACAAAATTAAAAGCCAGAAGGGGAAAAGCAGAGTTTTCTGCTTGTGAACTTACTATAAACTGCATGTCCTTGTCTCTGCGGGAAGTGGACCTTGGTAAGAAAGCTCTTGAAGCTGGAAAACAGACAAAATACACAGTCAACACATAACTGTACATGGTAGAGGGTCTTCTTTTACAGCATCTACAGCATCTATAAGCTTATTTTTGGGTCACCACGGATATCTAATTAATTTAATTAATTATTATCTTTCTCTCAAAGCTCCTGTTAGAAACATTTAAATGTTTTTTTTCCTCCAAGTTGCAGGTTCCAAAATCAATATATCTCCAAAGAGATTCTAACGATATCTGGAAATTTTGCATCGTTACATTGTACTGTAGTATTCTCCCTAAAGCAACTGTTCTGTTATAGCTCATTATTATATACTGCGAGCTTGTCTCTCCCTTCCTTTTTCTCTCCCGCTCTCTCTCTCTCTCTCTCTCATTCTCATATACACAAAAATCAGCAATGAGTCACCATCATTGCACCATCACTCAGGCACACACAAAAACCTGTTCCACACTCACACTAAGTCACACCTCCACAGTGCTGCAGTGTGCGCATTCATACAGTGCAAGGGAAGATTAAAAAAAAAAACACACAGCACCAACAGCTCAGCCGTTCAAAACAACACACCATAGCAGGAAAAGATCAACAAAAACACGTTTGAACAATGTTAAAACCAACCATGTTCATAGCAGATATCAAACCCCTCATGTTTACTTCCAGACGATCCCCACTTAAAAATAATGAGGTAAAGCTAAAATATATGATAAATCTACCTGTAGCTAAATTAGACATACTGATGCATATACTGGACTATGATCAATAATAAGAGCATTGATATAGTTTATGTACTGAGTCCAGGAAAAGCTTTGTAGTGATTAGCATTATGTAACGCTGGTTTGTTGCTACCAGACTGCCGCTGCCTATCAACCACCAGATGAGCAAATGCTCTCAAAATATGTGTAATGCAAAAGTGTTCATGAAAATGCACACGTGTGAGAGCCTCTGCTTGCTTACACTGCCACCCAATGGTGGAAATATAAAGTGCACAAAGATACTGTGACTGTGTACAGTTCATTATTCAAACGCTGTATGTTGTATGTGCAACTCACAAATTCATACACTATATGACCAAAAGTAAACCCCCCCCCCAAATAACATCTCAATCAAAAAAAAAAAAAGAGAGTTAGATCAGAATTATTATGGCCAGAGGAAGCCTGAAATCTAGGTCAGAGGCTTCAATCAACCTTCCTCGTCAGGAGCTAATAGATGCACATGTGATTCTCCCACAGCCGATGGCAATCAGCCTGGCTGGGAGGTTATGTAAGGAAGGTGATTTTTTTTATCTGCTCAGCTGGTTGAGTGTCTCCAGAGAGTCAACACCAGCAGGTGGTTGTCTGTGTTTCTGTTTTTAGTGGGGATTTGAGTTGAGTGTCTTTTCTTTAGTTAAAACTGTGTGGAGGAATTCTTCTTTTGGCCAGCTTCCATTACATATCATTTTGTCCCCAATGAGCATTGGGGATATGAAATAATGAAATAAACCTGTTGCTGTGCAGGTATTTTGTTGGTCACTCCTGAGTTAATAGTTCACCACACAAACCATGGAGTTCACATTGGAGTCATTTATGGAGAATCCTACTTGGGAGGCACTCAATTTATGCAAAAAGGCAGACCAAAGGCAAATCGCTCATCAGTTTGGCATTACAGTGACATCAGGAAGTAGAAAAGATGCTATAAAAAGGCTGCAGTCACTGGTTTATTGAAGGAGCAGGTCCTAACTGAGGATTCTAAGGCTAAATTAGAAAGTGTGGGTGAAGAGTGTGACACTGAAGAGAATGTCACTGATTCTCTGATATGACGTCTGATATATGATGAAGCTACAGCTGGCAGACAGCTAGTTTAGCTTAGCATAAAGAAGGTAGACGAGATTACAAGTCTGGTAAAAGTGCACTGCCATGACAGCCTCCATGTTACTGTGGATACGTGGGAGGCTATTTTGGTCATGAACCAAAGGAACGGAGAAATGATATTATGGTATGTTTATTGTGCAGTTGTTGTTTTTTTGCAACGGGGGGGGGGGGGGTTTCTTCACAGCAGACATTTTGACATGTCACAGTAGGAAAAGAACAGGTTTTTAAAAAATAACATTGAAAGTGGACTTCAGCTATCACATGTGCTTTGTGACACCTCAAAACGGTGCAGTGAAATGCCCTCTCTATGTGGTCCTCAATCATTTTTAAACTTTCAATTAGCCTATAATATTCTCACAATATTACAAGAGTTTTATTAGCCCAACAAATTCGGACTCACTCTGGAGATTTAGCAAAAAGACTTTGAGATTACTGCTTGGTTTAAGCTTTCATCAGCTCTAAGGCCATAAAACCCTGTAGTGTCACACATTAAAAAACACCCCAGGGAAACATCATCTTTGTGTTTACATTTTACAACTTCAACATGGTTTATTTACAGTATTACAGCAGTTCCTATATATTTCTCTAAATGTATGAGTTTTGCTGCAGACACAAACTTACTGTTTAGTTTTGGAGGTGACCTCCCATCAGCGCTCTCTCTCTGCTCGTGCCTCTCCTTCTCCTTCTCTCCATCCCTCTCCCTCAGAGAGATGTGCTGAGGTTTTGGCAGGAAATTATCTTTCCAGTGGAAATGCCTCTGGTGGCTAAACCGAGGTTTGTAGAATGAATGATCATCCCTTTAAAAAATGGCAACATCTGAGATAAAGTTCTCAGAGCAGCCAGAATCACCGAAGACCTCCTTATTAATATTTTGCAGGTAAATCCCAAGTATATAATCAATTACACAGTTTATATGAGACATACTGAGGCATATACTAAGAACATTTAGTTCATGTATTGAGCTTCTTAGTAATTAGCATTAATTTCCATTGTAATGCTAGTTTGTTGCTGCCAGAGTGTAACTCAGTAATAGAAGTCAATTGCTGCTATCAAGTGGAAATGGAACACATTGTGAGGAAAACAAAATATAAAGCTGTGCCTGTAATCGAGCTGTCAATCTTACTGAGGTATGTATAATCGCACTCCAAAATTACGTTTGTAATAATTGGATATCCATGCCCTCGATCTGGATGGGCTGCGCACTCTTCTGATTGGCCTCTTGTCATCCTGAATCAACATGGATAAACCGATTTATTACACTGTGATACTTTAAAAGACAGCACATCAATCATAGGGTCTAAAAAGCTCAGTTTAAGATAAGACAACTGAGAAGTGGAGGTACCTGAACGGGAGACGCAGAGCAGTCAGTAGACCTCTTGTCCTCAGACTCATTACTGGGTTCCCTGTGCCTGAACATGGAGCTCTGAAGAAAGAAATTACCATGTTAATCACAATTATTATCATGTAACAGTACAGGAAGTATGTGACAGAGCTGAAACGAGTTGATTAGAAAAACAATTGGCATATTTTTATTATCAATTGATTTTCCAGTCTTTTTCATTGTTATGTGATGTTATAGACTATACAAATACTGTAATACAATTGTCAGAATGATGCAGCCCTTGATATAATACAAATAATGCAGAAACATTTTTGATGCAGGTTCCCTCTGAAAAAAGTTAGTTTTCAGGTACTCAGAAGTACACAAGATTTTCCAACTGGACATTGGAGCCTGAAATATAGTAAAACCAAGGATTGGGAACCCAGGAAATCTAATTTATATCTGCTTGTCATGGGATGTTTCCAAAAACAGTCTCACACTAACAAACTCTCTGGTTATCAGCTGTTTGTGAGTGAAACTGCAGTAAGATCAAATGTATTATTATGATTCGTCATCTTGAGAATTACGTGTGGAGAGCACACACAGCCACATTATTACATCTCTACAAAGTACTTTTTAATGTCCTGTGGTGTTACCTTAATATGCTCTGTTACAATGGCAGAAGTATTCAGATCCTTTACTTAAGTACTTAAGTGTACTAATACCACACTAAAATGAAAGGTAGGCCCATTATGCAAGTAAAATCGAATTTTTTCTAAAACAAAAAAAGGATGAAAAAGTGTTGTTGTTTTTTTTATACAGTAATTTGGAAATAAATTACATCATTACCGGGAAAAAACAGCAAATGCTTCCATTGTTGAACCTGGAACCGATGAATAGACTTAAAAAAAAACAATTATCCAAGTTGCCAATAATTTTTTTCTAATTAGCAGATTATCATTTCATTGCGGCTGTACTTGTCAGTCAGTTCAACTTTTAAAGGAATGCCATATTTAGTTAGATGAGTTTTCCATCACTGCATATGTCTCTATGATTATGAGATTAACCCACAGTTGTCGCTGCTGTCCTAAGTGGCCCTTTGTTATTTCAGCTGTCTGAACAATAAAGGTAGATCTACCTGTGAAACCCCTGAGGTAGCTGTCGGTGCAGAGGCAGGACATGTTTCTTACCTTGCTCTGCTGTGTGTCCTGTGCTGGTGCATGATCCATTTCTGTCTGTTTGCAGCGTTGTTTGCTCTGTGTGACTGACACGCGGGATCTCTTTCTCTCCGCTCAGGCCGACATACCAGGAAGCGACTCAAATAAATCTACATAGGAAATACATTCTTTATATTTCACCTCAGAGTGTATTGCCTCACAGACAAGTTTTGCCTTTGAATATATCCCAGACAAACAATTGTTCTCACTGGTTTCCACAGGAATGAATTACTGTGTATTGTATTTCCTTTGTCAGCGGCCACCCAATAAGATCAGACAGGCAGAGACGCTTATCAGAACGGCTTCAGGAACTGGCGCGTCTCTCCTGGAATCGCGCAAGCGCAGACCATCATGAAAATATCTTAATCTCACCTGTTTTCACCTTGACCTGAGGTGTATGAGTGTAGTTTGAAGGAACTTTAGTGCGACAGTGTTTTTAAACATACAAGATTTAGATTTATGGCGAGTGGTGTAATATAACTAAGAATATTTATTCAAATACTTCACCTATGAATAATGCCTACAAATGGTTTACATCAAAGTCTGATCTGGATCCAAGTGATGCTCTAGATCTGATGATCCAGAATGTTTAAATTTATATGGCACATGGAATATTCACTTCTGTGAGCTACAGATTTGAACTATAGCAAAAACCACCAGATTCAGTTAGGTATCAAATTTGATGTATCTTCAAAACTTACTGAGCTAGATCCTGAAGAAAATCACCATTTCAGTCAACTAGGTTTTCATGGTCCAGGAGTCCTATTATGAGAGTCAAACTATCATGAGACTATTACTTTTAGGTGCAATGACATCATGGGGAAACTGAGCTGCCTTGGTGGAGGTTTGCACCCTCTGAGTCTCGTCTTGTTGTGTTTTGTTTTGTCTTTTTGTCACTCTTTGTATTTATATGTTTATTATTTTTATTTATTTGACTCAGTGGATTTGTTTTAATTCGGTTTCAAACTTGTAAATAGCTTTGCAACATTGTTTAGAAAAGCACTGTATTTAAAGTGTATTATTATTATTATTATTATTATTATTATTATTATTATTATTATTACTATATATAAAAGAGCTCCAGTCTCACACAGCTTTAGTTTCAGTAACACTCAGGTATTCAAACTGAGCACCTGAACAAGTAAAGACATTTTGTTTGACAACGCTAACTACAAATAAGAGGTGAGGCCATCATAGGCTGACATCCCACCCGGAGGTGTAGTATTCCTCACTCCACCCACTGTTTCCTCCCATTACACCAGAGAGAGACAGAAGGAGAGAGAGCTTTATTAAAACCAGGCAACTTTAAGATGACGCAGAGCAGAGCAGTCCTGAACTCTTACTCTTCAGGATGTGGCAGACTTAAACCATTCAATAGAGGCCTGCGTGAAAAGGTAATCATGAAACAAACATGTGATAATGAAGCTCTGTTTTGTTGGTGTTGGGAAGTGAGAACTTGTCGAAACAGGTTTTCTTTCTTGTTGGGTCAGTTTTTCTAAGTATACCGTGTGAATGCCGGGCTATTGTTTTTGTTCTCTTTTTTTCTTTTCTGGTCACACACACCTCTGTTTCGGGTTTAATATTCCTCTTTAACAACTAGGTGGAGGGGAAAACAAGAGGTAGAGACAATGTTGTGAGCTTTTCAGTTTTAGTTTGCTTCATAATTTTATTGATTGATTTAAATTAATAATTGTTCTCTCTAACAAACAGGATTTGGCATCTTTTTCGAAGCATCAGCACTAAAACCACCTTGTGGGACACCCTGTGTCCCAGCTATTTGTATTTAAAATACAAGGTTCACTGCAAGAAAAGACATGAGGTGAGGACAACATTTCTTGTGGCATCTTGAAGATATTCTTGAAGGAGCAAGCTGGTAGTAATCTATATTTTTACTATTGTCAACTAATCCTAAGAAAAGACTCAAACCAACTATCTATCTACGCAAACCTGTCTGTGGCACTCAGCACTACAGTCATTACTGATTTACATTAGGGTATGTCTAGTGAAAAGTAATGCAGTCTAATATGACATCCTGCAATTATTTCTATCTTCATAATGTTTAGTTTGTGTTTACCTCCGCTAAGGAGGTTAAATGATCAGTTCTGTTTATTTGTTTGTCTGTTAACAGGATTACACAAAATCTAGTATTACAGATTTTCTTGAAAGTTGGTGGGAGGTTTGGACATGTAGCAGGGAAGAACCCATTAAATGTTATACTGGATCTGGATAAAAAGGGCTGGATCCAGGATTTGTTTTTTTCACTTTCTTTAACATTATAAGAACCATGAGGGGCAGCCATTCAACTTAAAAAGTTATAGACAGATTTGCGTGAATCTTTTTTTTAATTAGAGATTCGTATCAGGGATGGGACCAGATGATTTAATTTTGAGAAGAATCCATCCTGCAGAACAGGAAATGCTGACTCCTCTGAAACAGCTATTTTCCCTTCAGTCAGTTCCAAGTCCTAGGTGTATGTTTTCATCGTGAAGGAATCTGAATACAGGTGTTACATACAAATAGAACGTAACTTGTGACGAGAATGGACCCTTTGGAGGGAATTCTCAGCATTGGTGAAGGTTTTGTCCTTATTATTATGGATGATGTAATTTGTAGTTGAATTATGGTGACTTGTGTTTATTTGTCCACCCTATTTATACCAATAAAGGAAGGACAAATACGAGAAACATTTGTGCAATACAGCCGTAAGACAAAAATCTTTTAGGAAGTGTGTATTGTTAGACTAAAACTTGAGTAAAGAATTCGCCGTTGGTCTTTTCATTTGTTGACAATAAGACAAATATAGAATACCACCAGACTTACTGTATCCTTATTGTCTTGATGAAAATGGTTTTATGTAAGCCATTCATGTTTCACAGGGTGCAAAGTTTCTCAAGGGCGCAAATTCTACAGGAGTTCAACCTTCAATGCCTGGAGCTTGCAGCCAATGACAACAGAGGCTTTAAACAACAGTTTGAGGTAATTAGTATGTTTTATACTTGCTTTTGTGTTAGGTTCTGCTTTGTGCAGCTAGAAGTGGTTGACATGTGTGCTAATATATTTGCCTCTGTTAAGGACCTAACTCAAGTTGGCATTAACCTCCCCAAAAGAGTGGGAGACTCAGAGACCAACAGAGAGAAGAACAGATACCCCTACATATTACCATGTAAGTGCAAAGCTCATCATATTAGAGCAGATTACCATGTATGAGTGCCGATGTCTGAGAGTTTTACTTTTCTGCTTTCCATTTTCTAACCACATCCGTTCATAGATGACCACTGCCGGGTGAGGCTGTCCATTCAAAACTCCCATCAGCACACTGACTACATCAACGCAAATTTTGTGCCTGTGAGAACCCAATTTATTTTCATTTTTATGCCTCTGGTTTCCTGATGCACCACCTATCTGTCTACACCCACCTGCATCTGTTAATGACCGTTTGTCTGTATCCAGGGAGGACATTCAGAAAGAGACTTCATCTGCACACAGGGTCCTTTGTCCAACACCATAGCTGACTTCTGGAGGATGGTGTGGGAGCAAAACGTCGGAATAATCGTCATGGTGACAGCTCTGAGACACAAGGACATTGTAAGACACTTGGTCTAGACCTGCTCTTTTTGTAAAGTGCCTCGATATAACTTTTGTTGTGATTTGGCGCTATACAAATAAATTGAATTGAAATTTAGTTTAATTGTGCTTGTGTGTGTGTGTAGCTTCATATTTAGCTTGCAGACATCAGAGTGGTATCAATCCTCTCATCTAACTCTCAGAAAGACAGCAAATAAGTGTTTTTAATAAGTCAAACTAGTCCTTTAATATGCACTATGTGAAAACATTCCTTACAAGTCCTTTAAACATTTGTGCCACATGTCTATGTGCAGATCCTGTGTGAAAACTACTGGCCTCTGGAACGAGGGACAGTTTATCATGGATTGATTCAAGTGACAACATTGACCCGTATACAAGGTCCAGATTATTTTATTACCACCATTAACCTCAGACAGGTGAGAGAAAGACACATCTATTATCCCCTTTGGCATCTTTTAACTGCTGCTGTTGCTTTGTGTGCTTACTGTAACCAATCAAAGCAGAAGGGGTCCTTGCTGGTTGATCAAAAGAAAGCATTTGTATTTCAGAGAGATTGTCCAACAGGCAGGATAATCACGCACTACTATTACCCTTCCTGGCCGGATAGGGGCGTCCCCAAAGACCCTTCATCACTCTGTGCCTTCACCGACCAGGTGCGGCACAATTTGGAATCCATTCCTCGTCTGGGGCCGGCTGTGGTGCACTGCAGGTCTGACCTCCAACCCATCACCCTTTCATTCAGGAAACACATTACTGAGTTATATTTAAGACAAGAGTTTAAAGTCAATCCTCTACTTGTGTGTTTCAGTGCAGGTGTCGGGCGATCGGGGACGCTTGTGGCATTGTTGTGGATGATGCAGCTGTGTGTGAGGGGCATCCGACCTGATATTCGGGCGGCTGTGGAGGATCTGCGGCTACATCGAATGTGGATGGTTCAGAATCTGGTTAGTCCAGTTCTGACACTCACCTACTGTGTTGGCAGAACTTTTGACATTTTTCAGAAATATAATGACCAATACATAAATAATAAAAGCACTTAATTTCCAGCAAGAGTTCAAATAATTTGTTCAAATTTTTACTTAGTACAATCCTGGGTAATTTAATATAAAAAATTTAAAGATCTAAAGAAGTACGTTAAGTAATTTGAAAAGTAATTGATTATAGTTGTCGGATAAATGAAGTGGTACTAGTGTAGTACTCAAAATAAATGTACTTACTTTCCACCACTGCAAAGTCATAAGACATTTATGAAATCTGATAATATTATGGTGATGAAATCATTTAGGTCTATTGAGTTTTTTAAGTTTACTTAATTGTGAGAAAACATTCCCAAGTGTTAAAACCACAATGCAAACACACAGGGTTATTTATTACAAGTCTTTACACTCAAAGTTTTGTAGGAGAGTAACTAAGTGAGTGAGTCAGGTCATCAAACTTCACTTGAAGTTTCAAAAGTATGCTTTAAAACATAACATATTTAAGTGTACACCTGTAATCACTTAATTAATATTCCATAACTTTCTCACTGACACAGTTTCCTTTGTATGTATTCAGGAGCAGTACATATTTGTCCATCAGTGTCTGCTACACTGGCTTCGTGGAGGAATCCCTGCAGAGTGAGAAAACAGAAATCAATTCCCTATCAGAACCAACACACATGAAATTCAATTTTAGCACAGGAAGCATATTATTCATTATGACTATGATGACATTTTAATTGCCGTTTTCTCTTTCCCCGTAGCTCACACGCTCAGAGACCCAGTTCAAGTTCCAACCATATTCAAGTTCAACCTCACAGCGCCTCAGACCGGAGAAGCCGGGCAGGGAGGAGGAGACGTCACCGTCACCAGTCGTTTCCACCAACCCAACCAGTGCAACAGATTTTACACCCTGGGAACCTACTGAGGAGGCTACTGCCTTCCTCACCTCTGTTCAGTTCAAGCTCACACAATTCCTGAGCCCAGTGCTGGTATGATAAAGTCAAGCAAGACACTGCAGGGTTAAAAAAAAAAAAAAAAGGCTTTCATACAAAGTACCTGAGAAGGAAGGAGAAAGACTGCAAGTATAAAACCGTGCCATGTTATACGACGGCTGGCCCTGCAGGCGAAAAACTGGCCTGACTACATGCAAATAAGTGCTAATGAAGAAACAGACGCTGGTTGATGTTATGGAACATTAAAGTACAAAACCTGCTGTTCAGGTCAAACCAGTTCCTCTACTGTACTGTACTTACCGTGAGATTCACTGATGATGCCGCCAATGGTTAAACACTGAGCCTGATAGATGAGTTTTCACACAAAACACTCTTCATATTTACCCGAACTGGATACAGCCACCAAATATGTGTGTACACATCATCATTTCTGTACCTTTTTCTTTTTGCCTCCATTACTGAGGAAGTGATGTTGTAAGATGACTTTTATTTAGGCTTTTCTTTCTTCTTTTTAAAAAAAAAAATCATCGTGCATCATTCTATAATCACACAATGCAGGCAATCAGTACTTCATGATGCATGTGGCAGAAGTGAAAGCGGACTTACTAGAAAGGCAGACACATGGTGTAGTGGCTGTACAAAAAGGTCATGTTTCAAAAAGACACAGGCACTGCCATTCTCCTTAGATGACTGAAACCCATCACAGTACACGAAGGAGCTATGAGTATTATACATTATAGAACATTAAGGGCTGACCCACTTTTTTTTTTTAAGTCTTTCATCTGTCATGTAATGAACATGTATGATACAATAAATCCCTCTCCGGGCGAGTTCTGGATTTCGTGATTGACAGGACAGCAATCAGCGTCTTTCGTCCTCCCTCTGCAAGTGCTAGTGGCTGGAGTCAAGCGTCGACACCGTATTGCAATAAAGTCCATGACCTGATGTGATTCAATGCTGCGGAGCCCAAGAAGCATTCACTGACAAATAAGTCATCTCCGGAGTTCAGCGAGTCAGCATGTGGTTCAACTCAAGACAGACAGGTGAAATACAGAGAGAGGGAGAATTTGCACAACTTGAAAATTAGCTTTTAGCTCCCAGTCTTTTTACCGCTGGGGTCCTTTACTGAGAGATTTGACGGTGGCTAAGGCAGATGAGGGGAAGATAGAGCAATGATGAGGGACGTCTATGAACAAGCAGCATAGCACAGGTCAACCCCAGAAAATGTATATATGACATATATTACAGATTAAAACAAAAATGGGAAAGGAAATCAATAATTGTTACAGATTATTGGTAAGGTGATAACAGTTAAAATAACATTTAAATTAGAGTTCAGGTCCAATAAAATGAGACACTACATCCTTTGGCCAAACAAAACAAAACAAAAAATGAAAAAAAAAATAAACGTGGTAAGGTTGAGCGTTTGACAAATTATTATTATTGGCTGTATGTATATGTACAGTTTGTGTGTAAAATAAGCCGACACATAATGAATATAAACATATACATGCCACCCTTAAACACCACAAGAGGGTGTGAGAGAATAGAAAACTACTGATAATGAGCAATCAAAAGGCTTGGTGAAGAGAAAAGACTAGTCCTTTTATTGTTCTCTTGTAGTCCAACTAGTGCACGCTCTCAGACATGTTAATGGCTTCCTGGATTTCACGGACGACGAGGATGCGGGCCAGCATCTGCTCCAGCTGTTCTTTTGGGATTGGTTGGGTCGAGTACCAGATGGGGCTGTTCGGAGCAACCACGGGCTCCGGAGTCAGGTAGAAGGTGTCATTGCGGCCCTTAGCACTCTGGGGACTAACAGGGAACAAGAGAACGCACCGTGAGCATGTGTTCACCATCCACACATTTGCCAGTTGATAAAATTACAGTCTTGAAATACATTTTGTATTAAATATTCTTTCTGCAAGGATGAAGAATAATGAAAACAGATGATAGTGAGCTACTGCGCAGGGTATTGGCTTGACTATCATGAGGAATTTGGAGTTCAGTGTCTTGTCCTGGGACAATTATATGTGGACTAGGGTTGGGCAACTGGACGAATATATATAAGATATTGGTAAATGGCTGAGTCCAATGTTGTTGGGGGGTTTTGGGCATTTTTTTGCAATTTTATTTTGCTTATAGCTAAATATTTTGCTAATTTTAATGATCAACCTCCAAAGACAAGAGTGAGAGCTGCTTCACAGTGAGGGCTCTTATTCAACGAGCTAAATGTTCAACCAAACCAGTTAGTGATTGTTGGATGAATGGAAAAAACAACATGTTTTGGTGAATTTTGTTAGATTTGAATAAAGTTTGTTCTATGACGAATGAGGTAATGAGACAAGCTAGTTTTAGTTTGGTGAAAAAGAGACTTGAATTCAGAAGGTACACAGTTGGATTTTTCTGTTTAATGAAGAAAACAGGTTAGAGAATATTTCCTGTCTCGACATTGTGGGGGTTTCTTTTTTAAGTTCGGAGAGACTGTTTAACACTGAAATCATTGAATCTTTAAGTACCTGAAGATTCCCACACCTATTATTTTTATTGGGTAAAATATGACCATGCATTACATTTTGTGCCCAAAATTTCCCATTGAGATGACAAAAGCAATTTGTTTTATGTAGCCTTTTTGTCCCTATTCCAAAGTTGTGAAGGACGCTGGAATTTGCATAGACATAAAAGGCCAAACAAATAAGTTTCCTTTATTCCCTGGCACAACGGGCAGAAAACATAAAAAAATATAGTCATTATATACAATATCCATGGTTTGTCAGTTGCCTAGCAACATTTTTCTCATAAGTTTAACCACTTGAACTCCGAGTCCAACTAAGTCCAACTAAGTCCAACTAAGTCCAATGTGTACTCCACATCCAAAGTCAATAACATCAATACATGAGTTTTATTCAAAGGTAGAAGCAGCACCTCAAGAGAGACACTTTTGACTCTCATGATGAATTGATAACCCTAAACCTAGTCAGAGAGAAAATCACTACATGGTAGTACAGAGAGACATTTTTATAAATATATAATGTCATATGAACAGGCACACAAGAATGTTTACGCTTCAAAAAACAAGTTCTGCAGTACGTTTATGTTCATTTCCCCCTTTTATCGATATCCCTTGACGTTATTTTTCATTTTATATTTACCATTTGAAGAGGTAGAAATCGTAGAGCTTGATGGGGCACCGCAGCGGGTTCTCTGGGTCCTCCAGCTGCTCTGAATACATGTCATCTGTGACTGAACAAAGACAAATACACAAATTGTCGTTTACCTTAAAATGAGGATTCCTCTCAGACACTGCAGCAGAAATCCAACTCACGTGCACCCCTACCTTTTTGCCCTATGAACCTCTCTGTTGACTTCAGGTATCGGATGCTGGTGCTTTTGTCTTTGGGGTTGTTGGGACTCTTCCTGGTGTGTCTCAGCACCTTAGAAAAGGCCACTTTTAGATGCTGATCCACTGTCTTCAGATGGAAATACCTATTAAGAAGATAAGCAGTATATAAATTTACTAATTTGACCAGTGCTTGTTGAATGGTAGCTATATGGGGGTGGAGGGCTGATTTGTTTACATGTTGCTAATGTATGGGTTGGGATTTAACTGTGTTCCAGTTGTGGATTTGCTCTTATGTACGAAATGTATACAACAGACAAATTGTTTTTATTGCTGCATATCAATTACGCAGTAAGAGAAACCATTGCTGTGTGATGACTGACGTAAATGCTGCAACTCACTTAGTGTTGAAGAACATTAATGTTGTTAGCAGCGTCGAGGGAGAATGAGCTCCCAGCTGTTTACATTCCCAAAGCATCTCCTCCGTCACATGGCTGGGGATAATATAACCTGGTAGAGGTTAGAAGTAAGGAGCAGATAAAGACCTTGCATTTCAAAAAATTCAAGATTAATTTCATTGTCATTACACATGAAAAGATTGTACAACAAAAGTTGAAATGTTTTCGTTCCCTATGCTACATATATAAGAGCCATAGGGACAAGGTATATCACCCCGACCACCGCAAAATCAAACTGAGTGTATTTGCATGAATATAAGCTCTTACTGTTTAGCAGTCAGTTTGAAATAAATATCAAAATCATCCTAACGTAACAAAAACTATTAACTAATTAGCCAAGGCTCATGAAAAAATATTTAATGTCTTTTAAGTTATGTCCCAGACATAAACAATGATTACAGACAGATGGACAATAAGACAGACAGAGCGATTGCTATATTCCTGCACTGCATGCCAGGGATTAAAATAAACTGCATAAACTAATGCCCAGTTATCTTAACTGAGCTTATAAGGAAACAATAATCTTTTATCAACGACAACTGCAATCACATTATTTTGCCAACCTGTGTTGGTCTAAAAGAAAAACACAACCCACAACCCCCATACATAATCGAAATCTAACCATCTGCTCACCCTATCACCAATACTCAAAGCTCAAAGACTGGAAACTATTCCAAAATCGATAGCGCCACATTCAAAACAGTAACTTTCATGAATAAAAAGTAATTAAGATCACAACTTTCAGAAATATGCTACAAAGTAGAAAGTACTAGTTGCACAACGTGTTGCACTTTTAAAGGCTATAGAAATAATGCATTTCATTTCTCCAGTATTTCACATGATGCTCTGAAGATAAACACAGCCTGACCCAAACTGATAAAAAGTTGGCAGCTTCAATTACTATCTACTTTGACAATCGTCAGTAAGTAAAACTACCATTTTATTTACATTTCACTGTTTTGTCATGCCTCTCAAGTCTTTATATCTAAAGAAAACTTCAATTTAAATGTTTGCAATTAAATCGGGTCAATGTTCTGTGTCAAAACTCTTCAAGACTGACACTCAGAAAACACAATGGGATACTATAATATACGAACCAAATCCATTACAGTAAAGCAGAGCTATCTGCCTAACTTAAGTCATGTTAGTATATGCCTGTGTTGAGCTACACTGATACTCTGCAGCTGTTAAAATATAAGCCTGGATTCAGATGTGTGTATTCATAATTGGGGACTGTGTGTGAGATAAAAATTGTTGCTAAAACATTCATGTGACTATAGCCCGAGCACTGCAAGTTTGTAAAATAACTTTTGCACACACCTAGCGGATGAACAGATGGTCTCCAATGCTCCAAGATTTGATGCAGACTGTGAGCAAAGCGAGTGTAGTACTGATCTGAGAAAATGTCATCCACACGACCATTATCAAACAGATACTGTCGAGAAAAATAGGAGACATAAAGATGCGGTCAAACAGTAGTTCCATATCAAGTACCAACGGAGACGGAATGAATGTTGAACAGAGAGTAGGTGTTTGTCCGCAAAATGAACGTACTTTTTGTAAGCACAGAAATACATAGTAGAGAACATCAGCCTCATAAGACTCCTCTTCCAGGCCCCGAGCCTCTGTTGTCATCCAAGAGAGACCCATGCAGAGCTCCGCTACGGCACATGACACCAAGTCCTCCTGGAAACGCAGTGCCTGTCGTCCTAAAATACACAAAGACACACGTTAGTGGGTGAAATTCCAAAAGAATTAACCACAAAATCTTGTTAGAACATTATAATTCATATTGTGTGTATTTGTACTTACGGCCAATTGGGGCCAGTTTGTTTTTGTCTGATTTGTCCATCTCTGCGTTTTTCCGCTGAGCCCAAAGCCGCCACACATCCAGACCCTCCTCTGGTTTTAGAGTAGCAGGCAGCAGCAGCTCCTGCACCTGAACTTGCTGCTGGCCTTGGCTATCTACTTCAGCTACCACTGTCTGACCCTGCAAAGAAACAAACACACCAACACTTTTTACAATTTACAATAGACAAATACATGCCTAAATGTGTATTTGGTCATGATAAAAGACCAATGTAGCTCAACAACTTTATTAGTACCTGTAGCTGTTGTGTATCCTGTCCTGACAGCCCCTGTGTGTGCAGCACCTGCTGCTGGGGGTCCCAGATGAGGGATTGTGTAGCATTGGAGTAACCCTGTACTGCCACTGGAATGTGGATGTTTCCATTCATCAGCTGGGCAGGGAACAGTGTGTTCGCAGCTAGCGTGTGGACCACTTCTTCTTGACCTCCCATTCCTCCAGAGCTTGTGATGCTGGACACTGCCTGCGCTGTTTGACTTTGACTGGCAGGAATTTTCAGCTTATCGTTTTCAACAGTAACTTGTGTTGGCATTGTGGTCATTGTTGTAGTGTTTGTACCGCAAACCTGCACTGTTCCATAAGCCTCCTGGGGGATGGCAATGTGTGTGACCTGCTCACGGGCTCCAGAACCAGCAGGAGCAGAGTAGACAGGGATTGTCCAAGTCTCCCCTGTGGGACTAGTGATAGTGCCTGTAGCGCTGTAAAGGTGGGAGCTGTCCACAGTTAGGAGGTCTGGGCGCAGGGACACATAACTTTGCTGCTGGCCCTGTCCTTGAGGGATCGCCAGGACTGTAGCTACTTGCTGACCAGGCAGGGCATAGGACACAGTGATGGGCATGTCAACCTTACGCTTTTTGGCTGGCTGGAGAACAGCTGCTCCCTGTGATGTGGCAACGGTAGTTCCAAGTACCCTCCTCTCAGCATTGTCCTGTTGCAGGGTGGGAGAGAGAGCACCCACTGTCTGGATTTGGATCTGTTGTCCTCCAGCAACTGCTGCTACCAACTGGGCTTGCAGCTAAAACACATGGAAGGGAAACAATAGATTATAACTACATTATAACTCCAACTCTGGCTCTTGACAATACTTGCAACTCTGCCATGATGCTGAGAATGTGTGCTCATGCGCATTTCCCTTAAGTACACCTGTTGGTGCTGCTCCTCAGTAAGCTCCCCGGGCTGAATCAGCTGTGCAGTAGTCACACCCTGAAGCTGTTGATGGGAGCCAGAGGGCACTTGGAGGACCTGACCCAGCATCTGACCGTGCTGTTGCCCTTGAATCTGCACCTGAAAATACAGATATAGAAAAACAGGTAGTGGACCTAAGATTTAATTGAATGGGATTAAGTGATAAAGAAGACAATATAATAAAAGTGCAAAACCTGCACTATCTGTTGCTCTGTATTATGCTGTACAGACTGCTGCTGTGACGTGGACTCCTGTATCTGCTGCTGCTGTGGCTGGACCTGCACCTGAACCTGCATCGTAAGATAGTGTCTGTCAGAAAGCTACATTTCAAGCTTGTCTTTAACAGATTGTTAAATGATTGTTATATGCCATTTAGTGCTCTGATTTACCGGACAAGCCAATTCCAACAATGATCCTGCCACCTCTGTGCTGTCCGTGTAGATGCAGTTGGCCTCTTGCTGGTAGACCATAGTGGTGGTGGTGGTCGTAGTATCTCCACTTTGCGGGCTGAACTCCTGCAGGGCATCTGGACCCTTGCTGGCCAAAGACTCCAGGAACTCCTTCATACGATGCTGAGGGATGCTTCGAGCCTTCTGTCGCACAAGCTCCTCATAGGAGCCTGTACCATCCAGGGAGTTATTCATTGCTGCAGACCGTGTCTTCGCCGATGAGTAGAGTCTGTGGGAGGGCGAGATTTGTTTTAGGATTGCTTAAAATTAGCTGCAGACTTAGGTACATCATTTATCTGTATGAACAACGAGTGGCCGTAAACCACATTTCAGTAATTGACCTGCTACTAATTGTCTAGTAGCAACACAGGAAGATGGTATCAGGAAAGGGTTAATTGTAGATGAGTGTGTGTGAGCAGGGACAAAAGCGCGGCCACTTTCCAAATCCGATGCAGTTTTCACAACAGCGATGGAAACTGTTGCAAAATGAAAACATTCCATTTTTACATAATAATTATGTTACCATGCAATTGCTCTACAATTGCCAATCCAATCGCCGATTACACAACAAGCTAGGTTAGCCAGGTACACGGCTAACAAGGCGCGTGTTGTTTGCAAATAATCTGCAGCCACTGTTGTGTTAAGCAAAGTGCAATGATGCGATCATGGGCAACAGCATCAACACATTAGCTACACATCAAGTGGTATATAAACAGAGCAATGGGAACTGTGGTGACTCCCCCTGTCGCTAACGTTACATCGACTATATTTTGTTATCTGAAAAGCTAGCAAGCTAATATTAGCGGGCGCGTTCGCTACCTCTCTTCCTCAACCGGGCCAAGGTTCGAGTCACCCACAACCGCTTCTCTACCCTCGAAACGTCGTCCCTCTTCCAACAAGCAGGGAAGCGAAGTGGTACTGGTGTTTCTCTGTGGTCAGTTTATTCTTTATTTTTTCTGATTTTCGTTGAATTTTTCGCTGTAGTTTTTCTTTTTCTTATCCACTCATATTTCGCTGGGCGCCATCTTACAACAGTACCCTCAGACCAATGAGGTAGCGAATTGTAATTCTGGCATGCTGTCGCGGTATTTTCGCTACATGATATCGCGGTAACTAACGCTGGTAGGATAGCTCGTTAAAGGCGACATACACAGGCAAAGAAGGCGACAAGATAGGGTAGATATCAGTCCACCTTAAAACCCTGTTATACTAGACAGACTCTCCTAGTGGTTCACTGGCCTCTGAATCTTTTAAGGTGGTCCCACAAAGATTCGCTAAATATTTGGGCGGTGTTTTGGGAGCTGCGGGCAGTTGAGGGTTAATTCCCACGCACGACACTTCAGCATGGTCTGCATTTCCCACTCAGCTTCCAGTTCAGACCAAATATTTGGTAAAGTGGAGGAGGATACCTTTTCCTGTCACAAATGTATATTCATGAGGTGAAGGTTACTTTGCAACCAATTGTATTTTCTTTACATGCAAAACTTGTGGTGTATGCACAAATGCAAACCATCCTTTTTTGTCTTGTATCAGTATTTGTACAATATATTGTCTATATGCAAATTGTTTTCCAAATGCAATTGACAAATCAGTTCAGTTCAGACACTGACTCTGCAAAACATATTGATATCTTGATCATAAGCCTGGGATTAATGTGATATATCTCATATTACCTTGTGTTCTTAGTCTTTCAGGTTATGAAAGTTACACAATAGCCTATCATTTCTCTCTAGTCTCCACACACACATACTTCCAATTACTGTTACCCACCCCTTGATTGAATATTGTATGAAGGCCCCAATACTCATAGTACATGATGAAATTGTTGCTAAGTCAAACATTATATTCTGACAGTAAAATGTCACTGGTGGGAGAACACTGACATCAGATTGAAAAACATCAGGTTATTGACACACATTTCTGGAGTATTGTTTATTCTTGTCTCCTGTCAAAAAGACACACACAAACCCCCCTGAGTCTTAAAAAAAACAGTGGTTTGGCAGTGACTCACCACTTTTGTAAGAAAGTCACATATGGCATTTAAGAGCATCTCCTCAGTAAAGCTGACTAAGAGCCACTATTAAATGAGCAAACAGGAGGTCCTCGATGATTAATGAAAAAGTTGTGTACAGTCAGCAAATAGGAAACACTGAGTGAAGTATTATTGCTGTGACAGTGAATGACCAAGCTTGAGATTGAGCAGAGTGATACAGCAGTAGTATGTTGCCCACCATTCTCTAATGAATATGGATGTGCTATTATTACAGATTCTGATTGAGTCAATCACAGCCAAAGCAGTCTGCGGTCTTGCTGACAACACATGAATTGATGCAAGCAATTTGGACATGTATCTATGGGCTCATGGGAAGCAGGAAATGTGGCTCGACCTCAGTCAATCAGATCTTCCCTGGGTCTTCTTTGAGGGTGACTGTTCTGTTGAAGACCAGCTGCAGTGAAAGAAAGATTACAGTTACACTTCACGCCCAAATGTGTAAAACCAAGTAGATTAAAAAATAATTTCTCCCATTAACTAAAAATAAAAGGTTTCATAAATGAGCATCCATATTATAAAACCCAATGTTTCAGATTACTTTTGTCTTACTGTACCTTGTCTTCAGTGCTGTCAGGGTCCACAGAGTAGTAGCCAACTCTTTCAAACTGGAATTTATCAAAAACTTTTGCTCCCTTGACTGAGATGTCCACGAAGGCACTGGTGATTGTCTGCATTGAATTCTAAATGACAAAATACAAAAATACATTTAACAATCACTGCAGTAATTGAAAAATCTCAATTAGTCCAAACAGGTCTCTTGGCACAGGAATGCAAAGGTACTCACAGGATTGATGTCACTCAGGAAGCCATTGGGCACTTCTGATGGATCCTCTGGATGTTTGTGGAGGAATCTACAAAGACAGTGAGAGTTTTCTTTAAGAGTTTCCTACATGTGGCGTTTATTGCAAATGAGTGTGAATGATTTTCTGTAACTTACAGCCTTTCATAAAGGCGCACTTCACACACCAGTGGCTGGCTGACCCAGTGAATGAAGGCCTTTGGTTTCTCTGCAGTCTCAGAACTGCAGCAGGTCACCTCCAGTTCAACCACTTTACCTTGAGCATCCTGATAAACAAAGGGAATGAGCAAAACATGTTGTGACGACCTGGACCAAATGATAAGTAAAATAGAAATTTACTAAAAAGTTTACAGGGAATTAAGACATCTGACATGTGGACCAGAGTATCACGGGATCAAACCAACAATCCTGTGATTAATGGACAACACATTCCTGGAGTTTACATGCACTCTAGTCACATTATTTTCCTGTCCCCCTGATTTTCACCAAATCTAGATAAATTTCACTTAAGAAATCTGGTTGGGCTGCATTTTCAAACAATTGAAGTCTTACCTTGATGACCTTCTGGACAGAGATGACATACCCAGCATGCCTTAGGCCTACAGGCTGCTCTGGGGTAAGACGCTTGTAGCCCTTCTCCATCACCTACAAAATGAGGAATCCATCATCATCTTCTGTCCAAAATTTGCACAAAGAAAGTCTGCTACTTGTACTGTGGGGGTATTTAATTTGAGGGTTGTTTTTTTTGTTCTAACCTCTCTGAAGTCACTTTGTTCAATGTAGATTATGTGTGTAAATGGAACAATGTGGCTGCCCTTGGCCTCGTTGGCAGGAAAGTCTGGCACTCGTACATCTGACTGAGAGAGAAGACGACAGCAGGAAGATTCAGCACAGAATATAAAAGATACTAGAATTTCTCAGGGAGCAGTTTAACATGTAATCTTTGTCTATTTGTCAGTCGTAGACAAACCTTTGAGTTTTCAGGGAGGTTAGTTATGGTGACTTTGAGTGGTTCCAGCACAGCCATGGCTCTGGGTGCAGTCTCATTCAGCACGTCCCTCACACAGGCCTCCAGAAGGTGGGGCTCTGTCGTCGTCTGGGAAACTGTGACTCCGACCTGCCAGCAGATGTAGCATATTACCACACAACAGCACATCACAATCTTCATTAGGGTTGCAGCAGTTCCCAGTTTCACTGTATGCTATTATATAAAATTTGATGCTAATCATACAATGTACATTTGCACAAAAAAATATGAAGGGAGAATATCACACTTATGGGTCAAGCTAGCTCTGTAAAATCACCTCCTGATCCACCTCAACCAGTTGTCACACATTGCAGAAAAAAAGTTAGATCCCTTATCCAAACAAGCCAAAGAATTAAATCATGCTGTGAATTTTTTGTCCAAGACATGACAAGTGCAAAAACAGGAGGTGTACAGCTTTCTTATTTCATTTAACTTCAAAATAACTGACTTATACTTGTACTTAAAAAAGTTTCATGATTCCACTATAATAAAGAGTTTTTTCAACCAGAAAAACCCTTCTGTTAATGCCTTAATGGGTCATTGTAAATAATAACAACAGCAATAATGATATCATCCATTCATCCCTCCATCAATTCAGCATACCCGTGCACAGAAGTTGTTAATTGCCTCTGGTGGGAAACCTCTCCTTCTCAGCGCAGTCAAAGTGAAGAGTCGGGGATCATCCCAGTCTCTGTAATTAGAGGATTTAAATTTAACCAACAGATTTTACTTTATGTAGAATGAAAACCACACACACACAAGAACTTGTGGTCAAAATGCTGTACACCAAAACATAGAGATATGATTCAGATTCACTCTTGATGTTGGTATTATGTATCTGGGTTGTTATTAAAATTAGTGAAAAATGAAAATTAGGCCTTGCCTCGATAATTACATTTTAGACTTATCATACATATATCAATCAAACTTCAAAAGGTGGATCAGTCACAACTGACTAATACCCAACCAAGTAGTATTGTAGCAGAGCCTGAGTTTTCTGCACGGATGCTTTCCAGCCATTCAGAATTTTTTTTTATAGACCACTATTTACAAAAGAGACTGTTTTGTAATTTAATGTAATATAAAGTTAAAATCAATAACCAGAAGACTGGAAACAATTTGAAAAAAAAAGGATGTTTTACCTGACAACACCGGTATCGACCAGTTTGATGATTTTCCTCTTGGACACTACAGTGTAGGTGAGGTTCAATCGCCCATATTCCCACTGAACAGGGCAGTACACATCCAGAGCATTACACAGCCAAAAATATGATGAACGCCTGTCACAAAAACAAATGGAAGGAGGTATTATGATGCATTTGCTGTCTACAAGAAAGACTGTGATGAGGTGGACTACAACAGATTGCCAGAGAATTCCTGTTTACCTAGACTGGAATTCTTTGGTACACAGTGAATGTGTGATATTTTCAATGGAGTCACACAAACAGTGGGTATAGTCATAAGTAGGGTAGATGCACCTGCAGACAAAAACAGGAAAAAAGCGTAAGTAGAGCAAAGATTGTTGTGAGAAATACATTTTACTCAAATGAAAAGTTCAAGATTTCGTGCCATTCATCTCCTGAACGATGATGAGGGGTGTATTTGATTCTGTAAGCCACAGGGTCCGTCTTCCCATCCTCCATGACCATCTTCATCCTGAGCGTGGCCTCTCCCTCAGCAAACAGGCCCTTCTTCATCCTCTCAAACAACACCAGGGACTCCTCGATGGGTCTGTCTCTCCATGGTGATGGAGCAACGTTATGGCCCTTCAGTTCCTCCCCTTTCTGGTGGCACACGTACGCATGGTCTCTAAAGGAAAACAAAGAAAATAATTTAACACCATCCTCTGGCTATGTGCACGTTTACAAACATGTACATATAGTTCCTATACCCACCTGCGAATAAGATCCACAGCAAGGTCGTAGAGTTTCTGGAAGTTGTCAGATGCATGCGTGATAGCATAAGGTTTGTAGCCTGTGTAACACAGTGAATTTGATAAGACACTATCCTCATGAAAGTAAGCTTCTATCAATTCAAAAATGTGAAAACTGAAAGAGTCAAACTCACCGAGCCACTCAACCATTTCCTTGATAGCAGTGAAGTATTTTTCCTCCTCTTTCTCTGGATTTGTGTCATCATACCTCAAGAAACAAATTCCGTTGTTTGCCTGCAGGAAGAGGACATTTTTACAGAAAACAGTGGCGGAATAAAGAGCTAATGCGATAGTGATCGAACACAAAAAGACCTGTTACCTTTGCATAACCAAAATTGAAGTTGATAGCTTTGGCATGTCCAATGTGAAGGATGCCATTGGGCTCAGGAGGAAAACGAGTACGAATCTAATGGAATTTGTAAAAGGAAAGGAGAAAAATCAATATAAAGTATAAAATCTTCAAGTTGATGATTCTTGTCCAAATGTTAAAGCTACGCATATGAAGTTTGTACCTGTCCACCAATTTCCTCCATGTGCTTTTTAAGCAAGTTCATTGTGTTCGGAGTAACCACATAGCCCTCAGTCTTATAGTTCTCTCCTGGTGGAAGACATAGATGAAGGATCAGCATAGTAAGTTAATACTTTAAACTGCTCAACACATCAAATCAAATCAAATGGCAAACATGTACAAATGAACCGTGTTTATGGACAATGGTTTTACAAAGTGTCTCTTGAACCATGTAGTAGTATCCTTTTATACAGCTGTGTTTTTAACCACGTGGTGAACCTTTCCTCTTCATTGCTTGTGAACGACTGAGCCTTTCGAAGATGCCCCTTTCATAGTCAGTCATGATACTATCACCTGTCACCTGTTACAATTTACCATTTAGCCATTGAATATTCTTAACTGGTGTTTTTTGGCATTTCAAAACTTTCCCAGTCTTTTGTTGTTGCTCCTGTCCCAACTAATTTGAAAAGTTTTGCTGGGATCAAATTCAGAACATTAATACTTAAAAAAAAAAGTGTTAGCAAATGGAGAAAAAAAAAACGTAAAACCAATGTCCTAACTTTTTTTGGAATCTGGGTTGTATGGAGAAAAAAGTGTAACAAGCAGACAAAGAAACAACTGCATCTAATTGTTCAGGTGGTTCCTTCTCACCTATTTTATGGAATTTCAATGCCTCTCCTCTGAGCTGCTCCATAAGTGACTTTCCCTCCCCAGCCATGGCTTCACCTAAATAACAAACACAGAGTTCAAAAACAACAACAACACAAACATTTTACATTCAAATCACTCCTGCCTGCTGTCTACTTGGCCTGTTGCTTACCATTCACTGCGACTTCGTCTTTCTTGACCTCTTTCTCTGCCACTTTCACTTTCTGGGGCTGTAAAATAGGTACAGATTAACCACAGATGAAGTCAAAACGTTCTGAATGCAGTTGTAGTTGTAGTTGGACATTTTGGGTAATGAAGTTATTTGCTTCTTTGCAGAGTGAGACGATTAATGCCAGTGTTATAGGTATATGAAGATACAACCAGCAAATGGTTAGCTTTGCTTAGCATAGAGACTGGAAAATGTCAATAATGTCCAACTATTCCTTTAGTAGCTGAGATCCAAATAAATAAAAGTAAAATAATCATGTGATACCTTAGATTTCTTGTCCAGGTCAGCCTCTGTCTTGGGTCCTAACAGGTGGAGGACCTTTAAAACCAAAGCCAGCATTAGTTATATACAGTGGGAATAACCTAATAACCTCAACTACGGTGTCAAACATGCTACTTCTTACAATATTTTCAAAACACACCTGCATGTCCACTTCATTTTTGATGACCTTTCCATCGGCCCATTTAAGGGCAGTGCGCGCCTCTCCTGCAACAGACACAAAAGTTCAGTGAGATATTCAGTCTCATTGTTAGGCTTTAATGGTTATAAAAATATTTAATATCTAGTCAGTGTGGGATTTTACCCATTAGCAGTCCCATGCTGAAATGATATCTCTCCTTTAACAGCTGTTCCCGATACTTTTTGATAACACTCTCCACCTGCACAACATTCCACAGTTACTGAACACACAACAACAAGTAAAACTTGTAAAACACACATTCTTCTGGGCAATGTGCACTCATGCACTCACAGCATCTTCAATCTGCTCCGGTGTTATGATCACTCCAACCCCACATGCTTCTTCAAACTCCCTCTGGTTGATGGGGTCCTGAGGATGCTCCTTCAGAAAGTCCAGTGCAGCTGCAAAAAAGTGAGAGGGGAAACTCAGTTAGTACAGCACGCAAGTAATTCTCTCCTGTTATTCATGTCGACAAGTCATTCATTTTAAGTCCATAATCCTGCTGGCCCTCCTTCATCCTGCTTTCTCCTTTGCTCTCAATGCTTCTACACTTGAACACCCCCCTCCATAATATGGATTTGCACTGTGTTCAAGGGCCTGCATTACACAAAAATGTAGTAGTAGCTACCTATACAATCAGTATGTGCCAGTGGTGTTGGCACAGTACTAATATAAAATGCATAACATGTTTAATAATTTTATGTTCTTCCATACCAAAATGAATTTGGGTATACAAGACAATATTTTTGTGAAAGCAGTGGTGGGTCATAAAAGAAATGCATTATATAAATTTGTTTATTTTTAAAAATAAATAAATAAATACATTTCTCTCTCAACCCAACCAGTCAAGGCAGAGGGCCGTCCACCTAGATCTGAGCTTAATCATGGGGGAAATGTTGGGTCTCTGCATTTTTTCAAAAACTTTTGTTGTGATGTGCAACTATATAAATAAATTCACGTAACTTTTAATATTCTTGTGTTAGGAATCAGTCTAGAAAATGACATGTTAGAAAATATCATTTTTAACTATGTCATGTTATTAGGGGTTTGAGTAAAGGTAAATCTTTGTGTGATCGGTCATGTTGAAACATGTCAAAAATGTTAAACATTACCTGCCAGCTGTAGCTCAGTGCGGATTTTGCACTGAGCTATACTATCTGAGAGGAATGGCAGACGTTTGGGATCTTTAAGGCGTGATACCATGCTGTACAGCAACGTGCCCATAGGCTTGGCCACTCCCGTTGCCCCGCAGACACGCTGAGCCTGTTGAAACAGAATGAAGAAACTAAGAAGAACTAAGAAACAACTAAGAAATTAGTTGTTTTCGGTATATAATGTGTGTTGGACAAAACGTAATGTAGTGTTTAAAAGCTAGGACAGACAGGAAAAACCTGCGTTACAATCTCCTTCTCTTGCTGCTGTGAGGACAGCCTGAAAGTAACTTAAGGAATGTGAAAGTGAAAATGAAGTAACCCTAAAACAACTACTCAAAAGGTCCGAGAAAAGTATCCAATGGTTCCACTGAACCCATAAATTTAGCACCTTTAAAAAAATTGAAGAACCGAGGGTGAACACATAAAGTGAATTAGCCTAAGTACATGTCAATCACATTTTACAGCTGTCCGTCTAGGAAGATGAGTTTCCTTATATGTTTGTTCGTAACGGTACCTGGATAATTGCGTCTTTCAGCGAAGAACTTAGCGCTTCATTTTTCAGCGTTTCTTTGGCTTTCTGCTCACTAAGCCCAATGGAAGTGAAAAGAACCAGCGTATCTGCCATTTTTCCACTGTATGCGCCGACTAAACTAGACACCATACACACGACCACCGCACACTTTCGTTCTGAGAGGAGCAGGGTCGACTTCCTGTATATGTCAAAGAAAATGTGACGTATAAAAACTGCCAATAGCACAACGCGGCGACGGATGGCATTGACTAATCGCAAATAAGATTAACGGAAGTTACCGCCTGCTAGGGGCGAGAGAGCCAATCAGTAGTTGCGCTGATGTAATCGAGGAAGAGGCTACCGGAATATCTGCAATGTTGCATCAGATTAACGATTGAAACATCGGGAATTTTTAATTTTTATAATGAAATTAGGACTATAATCAATTCTTGTTTGTATAAAATAGCATTCTGAATCACAAGTACTTAACTTAATAAAACTTTTATTCTCAAATATGCACAGCCTTTCATCGCAGTGTAACGTCTTTGTTGGCCATCATGATTGGCCAGCTAGAGTGTCTCCGCGAAAGATATTTACACTGCTGCAAAGGTGAAGTAGAGTTGCTGCACCACTTTAAATCACTCCACATTAATGCATGGTGTTTGTGTACCGCTGCTGCAAACACTGGATCACACCACAATGAGTTTTATAATACCGGGGCACTGTGGTAGCTTATACGCTTGTTTTTATCTTTAACCAGGAAGCACGGTAACTTAGCATCTGTTTGCATAAACAGTTATGGCCAAACATGCAGTGCTGTCATCGGGGGCTAAAGTGTGGAGATCTCTGTCCTGTGCAAAGTCAGAGCTGCGTCTCGAACTCACTCTTGCCTGTGGACAATCTTTCCGGTAGGTTGGTCAAGACGAGATATACGGTAGTCTGTCAGTATCATGGTTAACAGGAGAGTTACAGGAGAGTTACAGGAGAGACATACTTAGGTTTGAATCATCTGTGTCTGTATTTACATATTTCAACCCACAGCTGGAGAGAAACTGCAGAGGGTCACTGGACCGGAGTGATGGGAGGACGAGTTTGGACTCTGACTCAAACAGATGACACTCTCTGGTATCACGTTTACAATAGCCAAAACAGGCAGATGGAGGTAAGGGACGGGAAGAGGAGAATCGGTGTTTCTCTCCAGATGAATGACAAGCCAGAGATGAGATTAAAAGGAACTTTAAAGAATGAGGAGGAGGAGGAGACAGTGGCTGAGACTTTAGTGCAGGATGCTGAGGAGGAAGAGGAGATATTGAGAGATTACTTCCAGCTGAATGTGAAGCTGGAGGATCGGTACAAGGAATGGGGAGCAGCAGACCCCCACTTTAAGTGCATTGCAGACATCTTCACAGGTCTGTGTGTGTGTTTGTTCATGAATATCACTTATTACATAGTAAGTAATTACTGAGCAAATATATATTTTATATTGTCTTGTCTCCTCAGGTGTGCGAATGCTGCGCCAGGACCCCACCGAATGCCTGTTTTCCTTCATTTGCACATCTAACAACCACATCTCTCGCATCCAGGGCATGGTGGAGAGGTTGTGTCAGGCTTTGGGCACCCCTCTGTGCCAATTGGATCAAACCTCTTACTACAACTTTCCTTCCCTGTTTGCACTTGCAGGTGTTCTATTCTTTCCTCCCTGACATACACCCTTGTTATTATATTCAACAAATTTTATTATCAATGGTGCATGGTTTACAACTGCATTAGTACACTCACTCTCTCAGGTCTCTAATTTTATTATTTTTCCCATGATGTTTGCTTTTGCTTCAGTGGTATAAAAATTCTACCACGAGGCCTTGATTTGTATTCTACCTAATGCAACATTTTCAGCTTCAGTCAGTCTGCAGAACAGAGCGAAATGTTCTCACAACCATTGCCTATCCGTTACGGTTCAGGGGTGCAAATCCCAATTTCACATGGGACTGACTACAACAAAGTCTCTGTTATATGAGAGTAGAATAATAAGATCAGTGCTTTGGTTGATACCTGAGCCATACATACATGTTGCTCTACATTGTTCCAACACATTTCTTCCAACAAGTAACTGACATGTCATGCAGCTCCATCCCTTCTCTTGTGAGAAAAAAATATAAAATTTTCCAAGTAACTAATGGTGGGAAAAAAATCTATACTTAAACCATAGTGAAGTAGCCATATTGAGCCATGTTCACATGCCATTTTAGGGATTTTTGAATGTGCATTTGCTGAATAATCAGGTAGAAAAGCCCTACATTTGGTCTCCATAATTGTGTCATTTTCTACTTTGTAATTGGCAGACAACCGTGTAGAGGAGCATCTCAGGGATCTTGGTTTTGGATACAGGGCTCGGTTCCTTCAGCAGAGTGCAAAGCAGATTTTGGACACCCATGGGCTCGAGTGGCTTGATAGTCTACGCAGTGTCCCATACCTGCAAGCTCGTGATGCCCTGCGTTCCCTCCCCGGTGTGGGGACGAAGGTAGGATAGGAAAAGAAACTAGCCTCTTAGCCTCCTATATTTTTGTGAAATCAAGTAAATTTGTAATAGTGACACCTAATGAAGAGTATGTGTCTCCCTGTAGGTGGCAGACTGTGTATGTCTGATGTCCCTGGATAAGACAGAGGCCGTACCTATAGACACACACGTGTGGCAAATTGCTAAACGTGACTACAATTATGCTGCTGGCAACAGACAAAAGACCATCACAGATAAACTTCATCGAGATATTGGTTAATATTTATACATGTCATCAGTGGTACTGTATGTTAGCAGTGCTGGACTCTTTGTAAACATAGCGAAAAAGAGAAAAAAGAGAATCATTATGCTAACACAATGTCCAATGTCATATTTCTACACAGGGGATTTTTTCAGAAAGCTGTGGGGTCCTTATGCTGGCTGGGCACAGTCGGTGAGTATTATCATTCAGTAACTGTCTATGAGTCTCTGTCATGTCTCTCACGGTCTGTCGACTATAAACACAGAATATCTATTGTCTTTTTTAGGTGTTGTTCTGTGCTGATCTCAAGAAGTTCCAAAACCTGAAAGAAATGCCACATCTGAAACAGCGTGAGAAGGAGGAAAATTGTGAAAAAGAAATAATGGCAGAATGCAAGAAAACAAAAATTAAAAGAGAAGAAAATGAAACCAGGTCTGCACGTCATAAGAAAGCAAAGATGTCTATCTAGAATGAGATGAGAACTCACATCAGCTTACATACCACACATTTTTCACTAACTTTGTTAGTTTAAAAAAATCTACTGGAATGAAATATATGAAAGATTTATTTGTCAGGAACATTTTATAAAACAAATTATAGTGGAAAAATGTTGTCATGAGTCATGTTTACATGTGTTTATGATGTTTTCTATGTTTTTTGTAGAATAAAGACAAAATTAAAAATGTGCTACTTTTTTATATGTATTTTCAAAGTAGAGCCATCAATTTAAGAGCCTCACTTCTACTAAATGTAGCCAGAAAAAGCCACTAGGTGGCACTATGTGTTAGAAGAAATTGCCCTGCATGGTATCAATCTTAAGCTACCTTCCTAAGCAGCCTTTTTTAAATTTGAGAAATGTCATCATTGCCCAGGGTGAATACTTTGTGGAAAGCTTTATGTTACATCTTTTACCAACATGTCATAGCATCTTTATGTATGTTTGAGAAGCTCATAGGATGTCAGAATGGTGTGTTCCTTCAGCACTTTCCCTGCATCAAAATAGTACGTCTCTTAGAATAAAAAAAGCCGTTTGTCTCGATGGCAGTGACGAGCCATGGCATCTGTATGTTTATCTATAGGCATTAGTTGACTATGTCAGCTGGTCTTTATATAGCTCAGATTGCAGTTATCTGCTGTCACCTCTGGGGCCTGCTGTGACTCTCTCTAGTGACAACTTGGATGTTTTTTTTGGGGGGGGTCAGTGACCAAGAAAAATTTCAGTTTAAATATACGATGAGAAATCATCCCAAAATGTGACAACAGCCCACATGTCTATCAAACCTCTTTATTGCCCTAATTTTAAAGACATGTTTTCTGACATGGTGGTGTAAGTGAACAGGTGCACCATGCATGCAGTCAGTTGTTCCATTGCAATCTGTGTGTGTCTATACGTGCATGTCCTACATCCACAAAAGTTGTTTATTTGTGGAAGGCCGTGCAGCCATCCGTGTTAATGCGAGTTATATGTGAGTCAGCTTTCATCCCCACTCCAGTTGAGCTGGACAGAAGCTAGGGCCCAGCTGGAGGGCAAAGTAAAGAAGAAAAGCAGAGTAAAAATAGACTCGAGAACATAAAAAAAAAATTTTTTTAAAGGGAGAGAGGTGAAAGTGCGCTGGAGGTGGGCACATGAATTTTAAGCAAAAAGCCATGTGCACATGCATGGTGACACACAGAATACAACAACACAACAGTGCCACGTGCATTATATAAGAGATGGGTCTCAGCTTGTAGAAGACCCTCAAGGATTGTTCAGTTGTGCATTTGCAGGCACCAGGGGGCGCCATCTTTAAGGGGCCATCAAGAGGAGAAGTCCTCTGTCCTCTGATGTGAGATTAATAGTGGTTGTTGAGTTATAGAAATGTGGGGATCCTGTTATTGTGTGTAAGAGCTTGTATGCTCTCAAAATCAAGAGTTCCTGGAGTGCTTGATACACTTAATAATAAAATCCATCCATCCATTTTCTGTAGCTGCTTATCCTTTGTAGGGGGGTCCCGATCCCAGCTGACCCTGTGAGAGGCGGGGTACATCCTGGACAGGTCGGCAGTTCATCACAGGGCCAACACATAGAAAGACAAATAACCATTCATGGTCACATTCAGGAGCAATTTAGAATCACAGTTCACCTATATTGCATGTTTTTGGACTGTGGGAGGAAGCCGGAGCAACCAGAGGGAACCCATGCAGACACGGGGTGAACATGCAAACTCCACACAGAAAGGCGACATTCCTGAACTTGAACCCAGAGTCTTCTTGCTGTGAGGCGACAGAACTAACCACTGTACCACATACCGGTACCGCCATAGATAAATCCCCTATCACAATATACAGTATGGAATTTTATACGGACATATTAATATATCATATATTGCGCATTTTCTGGAAAATAGTTGAGAGAAAACAACTGCATGCATTTTATTTGCTATTTAAGATGTAGCACAGGACTGCACTATGTTAAAAGTTTCCTTTTTAAATTTTTGACACCCTTAGTTATTTACATGCAGAATATTTGAAACATGTTTCAATATAATGCAGCCCAGTATAACAAAACTAACTAGGACTGCAATACTAAAACATTTAATTTATTTAACACCTCAAGACAACACCTCAACAAAAACTCATCATAGGCACTGTCATAATAGACTTTATGGCATCACAATTGTATAGGAGTATTAGATTGTGCAGGTGTACCTGACATAGTGGGTAACACACATTTAATGTACATTAATGTTTCAACAGGTATAAATAGTTGTGTAAGATATTGGATAGTAATAAATACAAAGAATTCATAGTTATAGTTATAATTTGACATTGTCGATACAGTTATACGTTTATATTATTTATGATAAAGTTAATATTTGTGAAAGCTATAAACATCATTGAAACAAATCCTTTTTTTTCTCTTTAAAATCCGGTGTCGTTCAGGGGTCTCTCTCTCCTCTGTGATTCCAAAAATGATCTCTTTGCACAGCAACACCATCTACTACTTAAAATGATAGATGGTGTTATTCCTGAATAGTAACAGATTCATTATATAACAGTATCTGATACAATACCGAAGATGGATAAAAGTAACAGGGACATGTGTTGGTTCACTTTAGATGTGGTGAAACCCAACGCTGCTCACAACCCAATCCTCACATGGAAGTCTGTCTTTGGGGCCCCTTGTTGGGGAGATTATTCTTTGGTGTCTAGACTTCTATAGGGTGAAGGGAGAGCCACACAGAGGAAGATTGAGAGGACAGAGCTTGCAGGAGTATCACAGATCCTAAGCTTTTATGTCTCATATTTATGTGGATGGATGTTAGCATACAAAGGCTGTTCTTAATGAAAGAGGCTTATTTTGTGAAGAAAATTAATACTCTCTACCATCTGATAGTATCCTCGCTTTGCTGGTTGTGATTAAGGTTCAATGGCTTATGGATTGGGAGAAAGAAACATTCCATCTGCTCCAGAGTTAAATTTCAGTGCCCCTACTAGGATCAATTTAAATAGCTAAGTGACATGTTCGTATATACCACATTCCTGGACAAAGATGGTACAGAAACATGATCCACGGTGTATAAGGGTGTGGGATTGTATGATTTTCATGTGTAGTTTTGGTGTGTGTCCATGACAGTGCAATAAACTCTTTCCTTTTAAGAGTTTATTCACTAAACAAGCTTTAAATACTGATCCCTTCGCACTTTATTTTAAGCCTGCTAAAAACTCCCCATATAAATCAAGAGCTGTCAGTCAAAGGCAATATACATGTACGTCACAGGGTTGACCTGTTTTAATTTGAGGGGGACACTTAAACATACACAAGTTATTTTAGTCTCAGTCATAAGGCTTTTTTTTCACTTTCACTTTTTTATTTATTTGCCTCGGGACTAAGATCACATGGTATGAAGCACAAACAGGATGTACAGCAGTACTAAAACAATATCACAAAAACAAAAGCAACCAGGTAAAGCAAATATAATGGCAGAAGATTGTTCAGAAAGGGACCTAGTTTACAGATAACCTTCGGTTTGTCTGATTGTAGTGGCAACATTTATTTCAACAAAAATGTGCAGTTTAAATAAGGCAGATTCCTGATCTATAATTCATTATACAAACATTCTTACATTCAAATCAAGTATGATACTGGTCTCCCAAACAATTGCCATCACAAAGGTTGCAAATCCTCTGGTCTCCCTCCAGCCCTTTATTCTACCAGTGACCTTAGGAATAGCAGTGTTGTTCCATGTGAAATTACAATTAGCCTGCCTGTGCTTTTGATTTCCATACAACAAATACTGTTCCAGCCCAAGCTCTTGTTTGAATCCCACATTTATATCCCATGACGTCACACTTCTGAGATCACTCCCCAACCTATGATACTCCTTTTAACTGCAATGTGAGAGGGTATGTCCCCAGGCTCCCAAAACCATAATATTACAGCTTGTCTTTCAAGAAATTTGAGATGCAGTTTTTCTAATAGATCTGTTAATCCTAACTTCCAAATTTCACATGTATACAATGTAACTGGTATTATCAACTCTCAAAGTAACATCAGTTATCTTGAATCAATACTGATTTCCATTATCATAATGATAATGAGAAAATTAAACCAATGGACAATCTCTAGATTTCCTCCATTACATAAAGATGCTTCTTTTGTTTTAGACATGATACTCGTATCATCTGCATATGACAATATTATAAGTATAAGTTATAGTTATATATAGTTATTTATTACAGGGTCATCAAGATGAGTAGGCTGACGGTCATTCTGGAGTAGATAGTTCAAAATCAGCTTTGATGTTCAGTAGAACAAACCAGCTCAGGACCAAGATGAAAATCAAAATTTTAATAAATATCAGATGAAAAGTTCCTGTTTTCACTTGGGGACAACACCTGGTAAGGCTTCATAATGTACAGTTGCCTAAATGCTTGTCAAAATGGTGAGTTTTAGCGCTTGTCTTATGACTAATTTGGAACATTGTTAAAAACAGGACAAATCTGACTCATGTCAGGGTATTCATTTTGCAAGAAAGGTCTAATTCTATTCAGGGAAGCAACATGGGACCACCGAAGTTCAGACACTGATGAGCTTAGCCTTATTTCAAACAATGGCTCTTAAACGTTCAAACAAGAGGGTGCCCGTGCAAGAAGAAAGACTAAGAGGGGACTTTTATATTGTTTGAGGATGTCAGATAAATCAGATGGTACACCAGATTATGGTAATCTCATTACAGCAGCAGCATAACTGTTTAATAAGCCTTTCATATGGTAAACACTCAGGGGGCGAGCAGCAAAAAAATACGTAGGCTACACACACACACACACATATATATATGGTTGGTGTCTTTTAAAATGTAGGGTTTGATCACTTATGGCCTACAGAATATTAGACATAATTGATGTGCAATAATGTGATTGCCATCTTGAAGTGTTCGCACTTCAGCGTCTGTCCTGCTGGCTCAGTAGTAATGTAATGACATTAAGACATTAAGACAATCCTCTGAGCTGCACAGGTTATTTTAGGCCTCAGTTGTACAGTACAGACGATCTAATGAAGAAGCAAGCATTTAATACTCAGCATCCCCCACCACAGGTGCATCTAAAGGAAGAAGCCTTTTACTGAATTGATAATGATTGAGAGACACACAGCTATGATCATGTGTGCCTGGGCCCTCTTGCAGAAAGTAACTTGGGTGTTTACCAGTATTTAGCAATACTATCCTTAGTCATGTATTTTGAAAAAAAAAAAAAGTCTGGTCCATAGTTAGTCAACATAAAATCCATGCTTGAAATACTCATATCATTTGGAATCACAATAAAAATCCTCAAATAGCAAAAGGTACCACTTCTTGTTATGATCAGTGTGTGTACAAAGTTTTGTAGAAAAGAAAAAAAGAAGAAAAAAAAAGGTTTTTGAGTTATGCTCTTGTAACGAAATGTGACAGACGATACAGATGGAATCCATCCCTGTATCCCCTACTCTTCAGTGGCAGGGATATAAAAATAGATTAAGATGGTTTCTGGTAACCAAGACACTTCTGTACAGTTTTATGTTAACTTACAGGATGTTTGCGGTCGGTGTCAGTATGGGCATAGCTGTAGTCTCAGGAGGATGTCCAAACTGTGTTTGTGAAAGACAATCAGATGTGGGATGAGAGGGAGGCACCGAGCCAAGGTGCAGCATGAGGGAACAGTATCATCTGAGCTCAGGCTGACTCTCTCCCCTTTACAATCCCCGGTTGGAGGGCATAGAGAGGAGAGGGGGTTAGTTTCATGCACGGCTGTTTTCCCAGCTCATTGTCTTCTTTGCTGCTCCACTATAGTGCCAGTAATATCAGGTGTCTCCTCACCATGACGCTCCTGTAACACCACCTTGACATTGTGACAACCCAGTTTAAAACCATGCAGCTTATTCACAGCTGTAGATGATACTATGATGATGTCAAGAGCAGTTTCGTCATATTTCCACTGGCCCTCCAGGCTGCTCTTTAAAGGAAAGATGAAGTCATACGGTGCTCAGTCTGAAATTGCGTGCCGGACTGCTGTTGCGTAACGTGCAAGGCGGTAGGTTTGCAGGCAGTCGTTTATCCGCTTGTGAGCAAAGAAAAATGAGAGGGAGGGAGCGATGTGGAGATAGATGGAGCGGGTGGAGGGGGCGTAAATCTCACTGGCTCATGTCTCGAGAGCTGGCAGTGGTGCAAGGCTGCTGAACGCAACCTGTACTGTATGTCGATAGAGGCGCGTTTTCACCTCCAGTTCGTGCCCAAGAGCTAATAAGCTGTGATTCTGGACTAACAGTTCTCCTCTGGCCTCTGGCTAACTCGGCATATCCTAGTCCTCAAATCCTGCCGCAGACGACGCCATTAGAGAAGAGCCACACAGAGGTATGTTTGATAGTTAAAGATGGATTGGAGATAAGAGTAGTGGCGTGGATGCTATGCGGCGGCTATGCGCAGTGATCTACGCGTGACGTTGCCTCTACCTGCGCCGCGGTACTAGTAGTCGTGGTGTCAGCTTTACAGGCTATTCCATCAGCGCACTGGGGTTTCGTCCCACCTTTAACATTCTTTACCTGTATGTATGTGTGTCCGCGGTCCTTGCATTGTGTTGTTATTGTGAATTAGAGCTCGTGTTCCCCTCGGTAGGAACGGCTCATTATTCTGGCTCTCCTGTCGGTAAAGCCTGCTTTTCGTGACTGACGGTAAATAACGTCAGCAGGTGATTGTGGTATACAAAACTACCACCACCACTACTGGATTTGAGATTTTATATAAAGGAAATGATAAAATATTAAAGTTTACACGGACACGTTTTACCTAACTTAACCCATATTATCTAGTTTACTTTATTATACATGGGAATAACCAAGGAATTTAGAGGGTGTAACGTAGCATAGCAGGGAAATGTGCTCTCTTGTTGGTTTATTTAATAGCATTCCACATAAAAATGGGTCCTTTTATTAAGTTACCCAATTTGCCTATAATAAAACTATCCTAGACTATCCACTTCTGCTGTTTCATTTATTTGCATAGTAAATGTAATTGCTCAGACGTCGTCATAAAAAAAAGGCTTGAGACTTCATAAAGTGGAAATAGGCTTTGGTGAAAGGGCAACAAGTGGGATAGGCCTACTGTAATATATCTTCATTTGACCACATGCTGGCAACGTGTGGTGCGCGTTTACAGCATATTCACGTGGGTCGTGTCTGAACATGTGGTCACATGGGCTGCAATCTAGATTCACCTGTTGCACATCTGCATTTAACGCATGCAGCGGAGGAAAATGGCAAGAAAATGGGGGGGGGGGGATCGGGCCAATGCGCACTGAGAGCGCAGAGGCATGCAGAGCTGCCCCAAAGTGCGACTGGATGAGAGGCAGAGAGAACCGTGCCAGACGGTGGCCAATGAAAAAGATATTTACTGGTTGTGAAGATAGTGTCTTCGTGGAGAAGTGGAGTTTTGACAGAGTAAAAGGGTGTAACAGGACAGAGGATGATCCATGACTATTTGCCTCAGTACTGAGGAGCCCATAAATGGCTTCTTTCATGGTTTAGCCTTTAAATAAAGTTATCATTCACCAAAGTTTGAGCCAAAGCATTTTAAACTGGCAGTAAAGTTAAATATTGCTGTCTGCTTATAACACACCTCCCAGACTGTCAGAATAATGGAAAACAAAGCATAAATCAAGCATCAGTATATTAATGAAGCACAAGTACTAGAAATGATTTGTTATGGCACTGGATCTTTTTTTTTAATGTGAATAGCAAATTTTCCAGTAAATGCATTATTTTTTTCAAGTTGTAAATATGCACCAAGGGTGTCTATATGTACAAGAAAACACTTTTTATATACACATGATATGTTTGCAAATTTAGTAGTGATTACCACACAACAACACATACCAGTCATTTTATGGCATTCAGCTGGAACAATTAGGGTGTTAGGCTGGAGTGTAGCTGTGGTTAACCCCCTGTCAAACAGTTACGATTTGTGATGCCTGTAATCCTTTTTCCCGAACGTGTTTTGTGGCTTGAAATGGTTTAGCAGCTGTCTCGTTCAGTCACCCCACTTGTCGTGTCTTGATGGTGTGTTTCTGGGAATGTGTGAGTGCTATTTCAAAATTCTCAATAATACTCAATTCATATAGTTATTTACTGAATCTGTGGGGACATTTCTTTCCTATCATCTGTCAATATTCAAAGACTTCCCGCCCAGAGGGCTGTGTCTATCAAGATGTGTGTTGTGTGTGTGGTGGAGTCACAGTGCAGCTGAAGTGCCTCACCCTTAAAGGCTTGACCTTCAACCTTTGCTCTGTGGCTCGCATGAAAGCAGAACATCAGTCAAAGATGTGGGGCTCAGCAATTTTAATCGAAACATCCTCTTCAGCAGGGGATCAAAAGCCACCGCGATTGGTTCTGGAGCCTCCTCTCTTCATATAGAACGACCCCGTTGTGTGGACGGTTGCCTCAATTGAGTTTTGGCATCCTCCGGCCAGTGGAGCACCATGAGAGAGGCATCTTTAGCTGGCACTAGTTTGTCTAAAGAGCTAAGGGAACAGCTTTTATTCTAAGGTAGGGGTCTAGAAGCTGGGTGACATCATCTGGAAAACTTTATGGAGGATCTATAATGCATACAATGCAGGCTCATACAGCTCCTCATGGCATACAAAGCAGCTTCATTTAATCTGAACAATTCATTCATTAAATGATCTTAATGTCGTTGCTATAATTGAGATTAGCAGGAAAATATTGTGGGAACTGTTTGCAATCCATATATTATTTCAAGGTGTGGAATTTTTTAACGGTCAAACCATGCGACCTCCCCCACTACCCGCATACCAAGTTAACCACAAGTACTCCCACTCCCTCTTTCCCCTCGCTCTCTCTGTTTCTATAGCTGTCTCACATACACACAAATTCACGTACATACACAACTCCGCAGGCTCACCCCTCTCCCTACAGTACAAACAAGTTATACATCTGTCTGGCAAGTAATACTTAACTTCTCTGTTGGACTGAGGAGCCGTTGCAGTGCAGAGGTCCACAGTAACACACAGCTTTCTGTTGATTTAGTCCAGAATCTCTCTCTGTTTTTCCCTCTCTTTTTCTCTCTTTCCATCTTTAATATTCCCCCGGCTTTGCCTCCTGTGTCCATCCATTCTCGACTGCAGTTACATTACCTCTCCTGCTTTGTAATCTAATTCCTTCTATCAATTTCCCTTCCTTTTTTCTGGAGTGATTTGTATTTTTTTCTTGTTTTGTTCTGTTCGAATTGTTTTTGCTTCCCCATCATCCATTAACAAGCTGTTCTTCTCAGCTGAGAGCCTCTCTGGTCATGAGCAGAGGTGGGAAGTGACAAAGTACAAATACTTCATTACTGTACTTTAATTAGAGTTTTCAGGTATCTGTACCTAACATTACTCCTTACATTTCAACAGAAATATCTGTACTTTCTACGCCTTACATTTTCAAAACAGGCTTGTTACTTTAGATCATTTTTATTTAGCATCATTGCGTACTTCCTGACATCATGACTGATTTCAACATGAGTGGAAGTCCCCAATAGCACATAGAAAAGACAATCCCTTCATCCATCAGTGCATACCGCGCACAGCAGACAAAACAAGACGTGAAACACATAAGAAGACAGAACAGACAAGAAACATATGCAGGAGCAGCAGGACACTCGCCCACGAAGAAAAGGCGTGATGTCAGTGGGTTTTATTTAGTCCACTTTGTTTTTGTCTACTTATAATGGTCACTGGTCAAGCTGAATTCATCCTTTACCTGTGAATGACAGTCATAGAAGTTGAAATAAAGCTCCTAATCCCTTAAATTTATATTATATTAATATGGCATGAGGTTCAGTCAGATTCAGATTGTATGTGCTTTTGCCACCTCTGGTCATAAGTGACTTTAAATCCTGCTCATTAAAGAGTGACCTTGACATTTGATGTATGAGTCAATCCACATATAACCACACATGTACTGATGGAGACTAGAGACGTTTTTAGCCACACAAGTGGCTAAAATATCTCATCAATTAACAGCTGTATATTGCCTATATTGTTTAGATATTCATGGTTCCCAAAGGCTGAATCCTCATCTTTAAATTAAAGATGACTTTTTAATATTTCCACTGTATTTGTTAAATAGTGACAGCTGGAGATATAAGAAAGGCAGGTGAGGAGAGTTGGAATCGAAGCCTGGCTCCTGCAGTAAGGGCTCAGCCTTGATACATGCACTCCCCCTTTAGTGCCACCATGAGGTAGACATTGGTGATTGTGGGTGAAATATCTCAGCAGCCTTTGGATGGATTGTCATGTGGTTTGGTAGAGATAATCATATCCTCCTTAGAAGGAACTGCACAGTAGCTCCATCATCAGGTTTAAAATTCATTTTGCCCTGTTCTTGCAAATCCCTGCAAACAAATGACATTCCCATCTGCATCAGATGTATTTTGTGTTTGGATCGAATTATCAAGCCTGAGCATGACAGTCGACTGGTCTTGTTTCAATACTTCAATGCTGATTTAATGTTAGAGTTTCTTTATTTATCTCTGTATCTTAGTTTGATGGATATGGATGTGATTTTACCTAAGCAGCTCTACATGGATCTTTACCTAAATTAGTTAGTGTAAAATTAACATAATTATAATTTCAATCAGGAACTTTGATCAAATAACAAGATTACAAATCTGAACAGACATTCAACGCTATCTTTCAGTAAAGAGTCAAAATCCAGTTTATAAGTGGGTTTTCACATTGGAGCAATTTGTCTTGGTTTACTTGACAGTTTTCTACTCGGACACATTTTGGTCATTAGGAACAAGATTGAAAGTTTTATATCCAAGCCTGATTGAGACAAGTGTACATTAGACCACTCTTTGTTGAGAGGACACAGATCCCTCTGTCTACAAACAGACTTTTGTCTCATGCCCTCGGAAATATTCTCTCAAATCAACGAACATTTTGCAACGTCACATTGCCTAGAATGCAGCAGGGAGGAGACAGAACGTGTCCATCACCCACCCAACTCCCTCTGCCTGGTCACAGGCATTAGCTAGTGACATTAATACATTAGTGTATATATAACATTGATGCTGCAACTATTAACTGATTAGTAGCAGCTGCTGTTGTACTGCGTCATGTGATTGTATAACCAACAGGTCTTCAGTCTTCAGATTGTTGCTTGCTGTTGTTGGATAGTACCCATGGGCATTTCCTGCTCTGGATAAAGAACGGATTGTCTATAGAGAGTGACGGCATCACTACAACATGCATGCCCCACTGCTACTGAAAAACCGAGGGATGTGTCCCTCTGCCTCAAGGGGCGGAACATGCTAAAAATACTCTGACTGACCATGCACCCATCTGCCTTCTCCCCGTAGACAGGCACAGAGGAATGTGCTGTCTTCTTTGATACTGTGTGCATCCCTATTTTACTCAGCGTTTAAGTCGATGTAGTGCACAAGGTTGTGTGCCACGGTGGGCTGAGAGAATGCAGGTGTTGTGTTGGAGCCAAACACCAAACCAGCTGATTACACGGATGTAGTTTTTGTTCTCTTTGGTTAGATCCAACATGAATCCAACGACACACATGGTTGTTGAAGCAGCTGCCAATCAGCCTAAATTTGCTGCGTTTGCATTAGCTCAGTGCAAACTGTCTAATTTAATTCAACAAAAACACTAGTGTGTGTGTGTGTGTGTGTGTGTCTGTGGGTGTGTGGACTGGAGATTAGATTAATGCTGGCAGCATTTACAGCAAATACAGAAGTGAAGTGCTGTCTTTTGAGACTCATTAATCTCAACTACCTACCTTTATACACACACACACACACATAGGCTGATGCAAACTGGATTACTTTAGATCAAGATAGCAGTATGTTTACTAAAAGCCATTTCTCAATAGTCAGGTGGTTTATCTCTCTCTCTGCCAGGGATTACACTCCTGCCAGTTCCCCTCAGAAGAAAGGGGAAGCAGGCTCAGTTCATCCACACGCCTTCCTGGACTGACTGACCACAACAAACCTGTTAATCCTGAAGCATCATTTCCTTGCGACACTTTTTCCAACCATCTATCTCTGCATCCCATAATTTTACAGCCCTCACCTCTTATCTCAGTCTTAATTTTGTCACACATCAAAATTCTCACCCCCTCCCTTCCATGAACACGCCACTGTCATCCTCATTGCCATCATCGTGCCTCCTCTGCGCCGTCCCGTCTCTGTGTGTCTGATGTGAGCATGCTCAAATTTCTTTTCTGCACCTTATCTCCCTATCTTCAGGACCATCTTTCAACCCTCACTTGGACTATGTTACGTCAACTCCAGCTAAGGGGGGGGGATGAGTGCAAGAAAGACAGGGGAAAAACAGATTTATCAGAGGTTGGATTTGCCAACAGCTGACAAGACTAAGACCAGAGGAGGAGGCTGAGACAGAAAGGGAAATAAACATTTAGGCTACTGCCAGTGGTTGGAGATTAAAATATACGACCACTACTTCTACTACTCCTCAGTTTTCTTCGTCAGCTGCCCTTCTCTAACACTGACAACACTTTGTAAACATGTAAATGAGCTTAAAAAAAAAATAAATAAAAAAAAGCTGAGGTTGGATTTGCTGTGCACATATTTTTTCACATAACAACAGTACACTCTGATAATGAGCACACTGGATATGCTTTTTCTACACTCACACGACCTAAATGTGTTGATGAGCACGTCATGCACATGCCAGCTGCAGTAGTTTCTCAGAGGGAGCAGGACAGTGCTGCGGTGAATGCACCCTATGTGAGTCATAAGCAGCAGAATGAATTCCCCCATAGGCGATTTCTATTTTCTGTGTTTTTCCTCCTAATGTTTCAGTTGAAGTTTCTGTATGATCCTGACACTCCCCCAAGGTTATCTCCCTCTGTGAGTCATAGGTAGAGACTGGTTTGAACAAGCAAGATGTTTTTGTTAAGAAGTTCATATTGAGTGGATGCAATTGGCAGGTGTTAAGCTTGATGACTCGTAGGATTGTGTAATCCTCAAGGGCCGGGGGGGCTTTTTTGTGTCATTTGGTGCTTTGAGCTTCACCACACTCTGTGTTACATCTGTCAGCTCCTGGCATCCATGACTCAAATGCATCTAGCAGAAAAGGGAGTAGAGTCCGGCTGCTTGGAAGAAGAAAAATAAATTGACTTACGAGGAGAACTGATATTCATCCAAAGAACATTTTATGGCAGAGATAGTGAGGGAAAAAGTAAATGTCTCCATCTGCTACTGAATGAAACCATCTGTGACTCCTTTTGGTTTTCTGGCTTTATCGTGTTGATGCTGCAATGTGTTGTATGACTTACAAGCTGAACTCTCGCCTTTGTGTGTGTTTGTATCAGCATATGTGTCATGTATTCCGAAACCATACACCATACCACGCCCCGTGTGTCTGCTGGTCTCATGTTGATAAAACCTTATGGGAGTGTTATTGACCTTCCTTATGATTCAGCACAGAAAGGCTACACACAATTCCTACAGTACACCATTTCATTGATATTAATAAAAAAACAACAACAAAAGCAAATATTTATATACCCAAATTGTTTTGTGTTTGTTGTGCGCAGTTTATTTTATATCATGAAATATAAAATATACACGTTTCCTCTGTCAACAGAAGCACATTGGAAGGATGGTGTAACACACAGAGGGACCGGTCACTGCTCTCCACTCAGAGTCAGACCATGGCTCCTATGTCTTTCCTTTTCCTGGGCTTCCTCGTCTCCATCCTCCATCCTTCAGAAGCCCAGGCAATCATTGGCTCTTCCAGCTTCCCCCACCTAGACCTGCCTATTAAGTCTTCACCTCAACCAACCAAGCAGACTGCTAGATTGTGGCCTTCTTTGCCTCCCAGAGGGCGCAGTGATGTGCCTATCAGAGCTACAGTCCGGGATAGGCTTACAACTACAAATGCAGTGCAGCAGGGTCAGAGAATGGCCCGTCCCACTGCACAGTCCGCCCCGTCTTTTGAGTCTGCCCTTACAACGCAGAACCTCAGCAGTGGGCCAATTGTAACTAAACCAACTGCCTCCAGGCCCAGGACTGACACAGCTAGTTTGGCATTCAGTAGAGCTTTTGCAAAGGGAGATGCTACTACAAAAGGCTCCACACCGCCTCTGCCCACATCGGCCTCCTCTGCTGTTGCTGAGTCTGCAGGTGATAAGCCAGTGACAGCAGGAAATTCAGGGGAAGGATCAATCAGAAGGACAGAGAATGATGATTTGAAGGAGTTGGGATCAGGTAGCATTCCATTCGATTCACCTGATCCGCTGCCAACATTTGGTGATGAAGTGGCACATTTTCAGCCACAGGCACAAACTGTGATGTCGAAACGTTCTGATGTGAAAACGCCAGCCCCCGACAGCCAGACTCTGAATCCTCATCTGTTTGTGCTTACAACAGCCAATAAAGTGTCTACGACTCCACAGACTGCCACACTGTCCCCTGCCGTAACTCAGACGATTCCTCACACTTCAGTGTTAAGAGGTGAGAAATCCCATATATTAGACCCTTCATGACAGGAAGGTGCTGTTGAGGTCAAAATCTTTCTACAAAAATGTGTCTTTTCCATCATTTTAGGTGAACGGACAGAGAAGGCTTCTACCACCGCCAGAGCTACTCCAAAGCAGGACTCTTCTGCTCTGACATCACCTCCACCCCCTGGCTCTATTGACAAACAGTCAAAGGCCGCTGGAACACCAGTCAACCAGTTGATATCTACAGCTGGTGTGCTTACAACGACACAAGAGGCTGTGAGGCTATCCCACAAAACAACACAACTAGGGATAAAAACAGCTAGCACGACTGTACAGTCATCAAGGACAGGTAAGAACTGACGGTCTTGTGCTCTGTGGTCGACTATTCTTGATCCTTTGATAACTTAAAATTGAATTATTTGTACAGCTGGGTCTTTTTTTTTACTGGAAGAGTCTGGACAAGGCTTCAAAGGAGGGGAAAAAGGAGACAAATGTTTCCATGGAAAGCGGGGTGGTAGATGTCCGGGGTAGACAAAGTGAGGGAAGAAAGTATGAGTGGGAGGTGAGAGGGAGGGTTAAAGTGGGGGCAGGCAGGATTGGAGCCAGGCAAAGAGATAGACAGGAGAAAAGTCGGGTCTGAAATCCAGATGAGAGAGTGTATTGGGTTGGGTAAAAGTGCAGCAGAAGAAAGGTATAGGCATAGAAAGGCAGGGAGTGGGGATGGTAATGAAATCCAGATGCACAGAGAAAGGGATGAAGGGAGGGGAGTAGAAAAAAGTACGTAGATGGAAAAGGAAAAAGCATGACACATGGGGCATATGAGCCAGTCTCATAGTTACCATTAGAACAACATCTTAATGACTTTTAAACATTCCCTCTCCTGCCCCTTGTGTACATTCTAAGTCAAGTACACTCCTTGGAAAGTATTAACAGCCTGCGTCCATGGCAGTACCAGTTTGTGCTTTTAGTATACATACATCTGCGTATCTGTATCGGGATTGTGTGACCTATGAGATGAAACGGGATATTTAGTTTTTAGTTCACTGCTACATGTGGACCTATAAAGAATTGTCAGCAGTGTATGTGTGTATTTAAGAGAAAACTGAAGGGTAGGGGTAGGTTTAAGTGTATCCAGCTGTGAAATGTGATCAGCACATCTGGAATGTGTCTGGATTTTACTCCTGTAAGAAAAAAAAGTTTGAAGGAAGGAAGTAAAACATACCTTTATTCAAATAAATAAGTGTGTCTGTGATGTGTATGCAGTGGTCGCCTATGTGAGTCTGAAAGTGTGTGTGTGTGTGTGTGTGTGTGTGTGTGTGTGTGTGTGTGTGTGATAGGAGGGGATGAGGGAGGGAGCCAGGAATTAAGACACATGTTAGAGTGAGTCACTAATCAGAGTGTCAGCTGGGCTTGAAGGCCTCAGAGTGGCTGGTGGTTTGAGTGTTTTACCACTGATCATGTTGTTCCACTCTCCATCACATTTAAATGTGTCTGTGTGCTAAAGAAGAAAATATATTTGACAGATTTCCTACAGCTGTTTATTAACTTTGCATTTGTCACAGTTTTTGTGTATCTTTACTAAATCCAAAGTATTTTAGCTATTCTAAAATACTAGGATATAGCTATCGCTCTGTCCATTTGTCCATCCATCTGTCTATCGGTCTGTGAACATTTTTTGTCTGAGGCATAAGTCAAAAACCATTCAATATTTTTTTTTTCATTCAAATCTTCAAGCTGTAATAGTGGTGCCTTTTGATTTTTAACATTTTTACTTTTCTCAACTTGTGCTGTTTTGAGTATGTAGTGTTTGATGAGAGTTTAACTTTAAAAAATACTTTATATATCTTCAACAACTTGTGCATACACATCAGCCATATGCTGAGTGGTGCCTTTTGCTATTTAGACATTTCTACAATTTAAATTTTCGTGTTTCTATGGTAACAACTTATACTTGCTTACTTATTCTTAAGAAAAGAGTGCTTTGTTTTCGATGCACATCTTATAAACTGGGTATTATTTCTTTGAGAAATTGCACATGTATACCAGAAATGATGCTAAATGTATATTTTTAGTGTTCATTAGCAAAATTTTGATATTTACAGTATTTCTAACTGACTGCTAAACAATTTTGCAGGGGTAGGGGGCATATATGCCATCTCCTCATGGCTCTTGTTCACAACCTTTCATGGTGCTCACACAGTTCTTGTATATTATTTACACTATTTATTATCTTTACAGTAAGTAGTATACAAAATGATGACTGAACCCATGATTATAGTGTGGTTGGGTCCTCCAGGGTGGTGGAGGAGAGAATTAGGTGGAGTAAACAAATAGTAAGCATAGGTTAGCATGAGAAAATAAGAGAGAGAGGGGGATATAATGAGATGCCACATTATCAAGGCCTTGTCTGAGGTAATTCTGTATTGTATAATATTGTGACACTGTTCAGCGTTACATAATGTAGATGTTCTTGCTAATTACATAATCTGATCCAATTAAGTGGGACAATTACTATTCCGTTATCCAGGGGAGTTTTACTCAGCATGATGTCTTACATTTTTAGGATTATAATGTGGATGCTGTGATTGTATGGTATTCTAATAATTTTTGCATGCTATGATTGCTATTTGAATTGTATTGAAGGCCTGTTCTACGTCCTTTTTCCTGTACTTTGCTGAAAATCATCAATCAATTCATAATTAGACTGAATTGAATATGTAAACATTCTCTGCACACTATATGCTTGTATTAGCTGATGCACTGTGCCTGGTTTCTTGATGACATATGCAGCAGTTTGTGCCCTATTTAGTACATATACATGATGTATAATTGGTTTACTGTCTGTGGTTTTGATCAGTTATTTCCACACTATGCCATTTTTTCATAATACAGTGTGACAGCTGATGGGTAACAACACATTAACCAGGCACCCGCATGAAAGACAAAGAAAAGGAAGTCATGCAAATTTAATACTATTTAAAAGACATGAAGTAAAACATTAAACATCATTAATTTGAGACTGTAACTTACTATGAATAGGCTGATTTGATTAGATGTTGTCTTTATGATATGTAGACCGAGGAGAATGTGTCTGTGCAGATCTGATTAGGTTATGATGAAGAACTGAGACCACTAGTAGGTCCTCACTCATGACTGATGACTGATGGTGAGCTACACCCCTCTAGTGGCTCTAAAATAGTATTTCATGTACTTTTATACAAGAGCTTTGCTTCTCAGATAAATGGCACCTAAAAAGATTTGATCTTTTAACATTTTGGTTGCATATATTTTAAAAAATGAAATCAATCCTCTGCTTCTCTTTTTATAGGGACCTTATCATCCCTTGTCACCGGTGTTGTACCTGTAACCAGAACAAGGTTAAGCCCCACATATCAGACCGGTATTGATCAGAGGAACCACTCCATCCTCCTAGCACATCCTCGACAAGCTCCCCACACTACTTCTAATCCAGCCCCTTCTCTCAGCGCCAGCCCCTCCCCTAATGCCACACTTCTCTACTGGGGGGACCTTAGCCGGACTCTGGCTTTTGCCTGGGAGCTACACGTCTACGGTTCAGCAAGCCTCTTTCTCCTCCTGTTTGCGGGTGCTGCTCTTGGCCTCGCCCTGTCCCCTGGCACAAACTGTCCTCATCGAGGGGCTCTTGCACTCGCCAATGCTCTATTGTTTCTTGCTGGAGGCCTTAGGGCTGCTCTTTTTCTTATTGACCCGTATGGCACACGGAAATTCCTCCCTCGCCCTGCAGTTACAGCCCTCTACAACTTGCCTTTACACCTGCTGGTGTGGACGCAGGCTGCCCTGGCACTGCTAGCATTAAGGGTAGCAGGAGTAAGTGTTTTACCTTCAACTTTGGAGCGTCCTCCTCTGGTGGCTGTGTCGGCTGTGTTGCAGTGTACCCTGCTGCTGGCAACTGATCTGCTCTCTCCAGCTCTGTCCCCTGTGGTGCCCGTCACCTTACAGGTCCTGTCCCTGTGCTGGGGTCTGGTCCTCTGTCTGGGCTTCCTCTGCTATGTCTTTCCACGTATACGCTGTCCTGCCATTCCCCACCCTGGAGTCCCCGAAGAGGCCCGGAGGATGGCTTGGACAGGTAGCAGGAGGATAGGGATGATCCTGGGGAGAGTGTTAGTAGTGTGTGCAGTGCTGGGGGCACTGTGCTGTGGGCTGCATGTTCATCCCACTTTATGGCTCTATGGACTGCTAGGAAACTGGATACGCTTTAACTGGGGATGGTGGCTGGTGCACTTCTGGGCCCGGCTCTTGGAGCTGGCCTGGGGTTTCTCCCTCCTATTCCTGAGCTCTTGGCTGTTCTGGAGGCCTGAAAGTCGGGGAAGGGACGAGAGTGGACCAGATGGCAGAGCAGCAGGAGACCTACCATCCCCAGGCCAATCTATCGGTTCTACTCAAAGACATACCTGCTGGTCTAAGATAGTCCAGAGTCTTAGGGGGAAGCCCTGTAGAAAGTCTGACAGTAATGGGGTGGGAGGAGGAGGAGGAAAACAAGGGGAGGTGCCTAACAACTGGGCTGGCCAAGAGCGTCCTTGCACTGACATCAGAAAGAATCTGATCAAGAACCAGAACCACGAGCAGGCTACGGCCGTGCCACGCTACGTCAAAGACAGCAACCGGGGACGGAACCATAGGGGCCACTCTGCAGAACGAGGAATATCTGATGGCTCCACAGGCTCCCTGCTGAGACTGCAGGCGCTGGGCCGGCCTCCACAGCGCTCAGTGAGTAGCGGTTTGGATCAGGATAGGGATACTTGCCTGTCTTTTTATGAGTTTGATCTGCGGCCCCCATCTCCCATTGACCTTACCCGCAGCATTGATGAGGCTTTGCACAGGGAACACCTGCTTAGAGGAGGGAGCTTGTTTCAACCTTTGAGCCAACACTCACAGTTCCCCTCCCCGGGGTCAGGGGTCAGCCAGGGGCCGTGGCTTCGCAGGAACAGTGATCCTCAGCTGCTGTCTGAGAGCAGCGAGGCCCCAACTGAGTCTTCCATGCCACTGGGGGGCAGTGTTCTCAGCAGTGTGCCCAGCAGGCAGGTGACTGCTCCCCCCACACCCTCCCACCAGGGACACAGGTTGGCTGGGAACATGGTAGGAAGTGTCCCTTCATCAGTGTCCTGTCCTGTGTCACTTCATCCCTCCAGAACATCAACAGGGCATCTGGGGGAGGATGGAATGGACGACACGAGACCATTTATCACCCCAGACTCAGAGAGGGTGCAAGGGAGGGCTGGAAGACCAGTGGGTTCACGGAGTTACCTGGAGGTCCGCAAACATGACGATTCAGCCAGTGTCAGCAGTGAAATTATTGATCTATGAACCAAACGAACATAAGGACCAATGACTGCACATCAAACATGTCATTAAACAAAGTGTTCCTAACCATGGTTCAGTAAATATTGGGAACGTTTAATCATCGAACTTCTTAAAAATTCATTATTTTTAGATGAGGGAAAATATTTTAAAGCTTCTGGGTGATGAAAGGACATCACCCGGTCGCCCTTTACCTTGTTAAAGGGTTCAACAAAGGTGTTTATGTAACAGATATATCGTATACCTTTTATTCTGGGTGTAAAACTGGGAGATATAGCACAGATAAACAACACAGCACACTCATAACTCTTTTCATCTCTTTCTCACACACATTACCTCCTTTCCATTCCTGTCTTTTGAACACACACACACACACACACACACACACACACATGCACGCACACACTCCTGCATTACACTGGTATAACTTTAAGTGCACAGGGACCATAAATACAGCTTAACATGTCCTAATATGGCTCAGCAGGTCCCTGTTTGTAATTGGTGTAAAATGTCTGACTGTGATGAATTTCATGTCATTTCATAACTTGTGAAATCCATAATATAGTTTTAGATCATAAACTCCGTATTTGGGAACAGCACCTTGGAGAGTTTCGTTAAGTCTGATGGGTAAAAGACAAATGTGTCTCTTATATGCGTCTGTAGGTCTCATTTCTATTGTTTCCGTGAAAAAAAGATTAACCGTATAAACTATTGTGGATTTCATTGCTTTTTCTAGAATTAACTTGCTGTCTTCCTTCTTTCAATTTGCTGTGTGATGTTAACATGTGCCATACATAAACTTGGTTGGTTGGATCTACAATATTTTTATGGTTCTCTCAAAGCATTATTTGGGTAAACTCTCTATAGCATGTTACCAGTAACATGACGATTCACCTACGGATTACTACTTTAAGATCTTAATATGCTGCTGCTGTTGTTGTTGTCCAGTCCGCCTTGTATTATACAGTACATAAAGAGACAGACAGTAGACAACAGCCAGAAGCATGCAGACGCATGCTTACATGTGAAGATTATGCTGAGGCTTTTAGCTGTAGCTGAAATTGTCAGACTTCAAAATGAGATTCAAGTTTAATGCATTTCACCTAAATATATATATTTCTATAGGACAAAGCTTTTGCAATGAATAATTATGTACAGTATATTAAAGCCTCTGACTGCACTTTTACAGACTATTCACTCAGAATACTATGACATAATCATGAAACAATAATTTGCTTTGAATCAATTAAGACTGTTTGATATGCTAACTAATTAGAAGCTACACAGCTTTGCAGGGCTGCTGCACCCCACATGACTGGCTTGGCATGAACCCCAGATCTCTTAAACTAGACTGAATAACAGTAATTATCAATAAATCTATCAATAAATAACCCAATTACAGAGCACTTAACTGTAAGCCTGACCGCTTTTGTTAGGAAAGTGTATTTCAAATATACGATGTACAAGCAACAATGTAAATAATGTTATTTTTGATGTTCATGATTAAAAGGGTATTTGAAACATAGTTTAAGCTGTTACTGTGAAAGACAATCTAAAGTGGTATTGGTTACGTTTCTGAGCTGTGCAGACAGTCCTGCTGTTTGAGCATTAGACTGAGGTCTTGGACATGCAGAGCTGTGACAGTTAACACTTGACTGCAGGGGTTATGTCTAGGATGTTTTGAGCCGTGCTCAGGATTGTCATGATCCAGGTTTTACAAAAGGAATAAATAACGGACATGTTAAATCTGTAAAGAAGACTGAACATTTCACATGGAAACATAATCTAATAATGAACTTGAATCTATTTGATGACAGCTCAGTCTTACATTTGAAGAGTTTTGTTCCAATGTTATATTGGGTGACTGTTTTGAGTACTTAATGATATATTTTAGGAGAAAGGTTTTTCAAAGCGGCTAAACATAAGTTTGAAATAACCTGTAATTTATGCCTCTGTTCCTGAGGAGAGCCAGTCCGTGACTTGTTTTCCTATTACCTTGAAGTGACTTGCTGTACCTCCCAGTGATGTGAGATGCTTAACTTGTTTAGTATTTACAGTGCAATGGCCATGTGTTGTTGTCTACATTCCAATGAACTAATGAATAAGATTTCACCGCGTCACTCCTCTCTGTCACCGCTTTTACTTCATGACAGGGGCGTTATCTCCAGCACCCACAATGTTGTTCCCTCCACAAAGCAATATGTGCCATCGAAAATAAAATCAGTGTGCCCCCTCCAGTCTGTCGTCACAGTGCAGAAGTACAGTGTTAGATTAATTCATTTAGTTTTCTAAATGAACTTTGGTTTTTGTATTTCATGCTGCATTTCATGTCTGGATTGAAATAAAGAAGTTAAACCTTGAAGCATGCTGCTTGTATTTATTATTATTATTATTATTATTATTATTATTATTATTATTTTGTTTATTTATTAATTTGCATTGCCTACTTGTGTTGTCTGGAAGGTGCTTGCCTACTTGCTATGAATTTGAACCAGCAGGGGCCCCTCTTCTCCCTTGACTCCAACCTGATAGTGCCTCCATGTGCCTTCTCACTTTGTGCTGATTAGTGATAAGATTAGATCAGATAATTGTGTTTATATTGTAAAAAGTCTTGTATATATTATAAATAATCTTCTAAACAAGCAGTCCAGATAAGGGGTGGCAAACCCTTTTTTTCCCCTCTGTTTTTGTTTGTTTGTTTGTTTGTTTTGTTAGGGAGTTTCATGTACGTTCTTTTCTTTAATTTGGTAATTTAGGGGCCAAAATGTGAACACAGTTGGTTAACACACTGGGGCTGGTTGGCACAAGAGCCTGTTAATGTGCTACCAGTGAGCCAAACCATTAAACCACTAACAGGTAAAGTTAAAACAGTAGACATCCACATCACAAACGCCATTCAGTAATGGCTCATTGAACATGTCAAAGAGTTCAAGGAGCTCATTGACACTCAAGTTCAAGGAGGAGTTCAAGGACCCCCCACCCCCCAAAAACTCCTGAGACCTTTGTGAGACCAGTGTGATCACCATTTACCCAACAATAAACACAGGCTGACTAAAGACATCTAGATTCTAGAAAGGCATCTAAATTGGGAAAAGGTGACCTTTAGTGGTGGAAACAAGGAGGAGATGAAGAAGATACAGGCAAAAGTTAGTTATTTGTTGCTATAACAGGGGGATGGAACAAGACTGATTATTGGGCCCTGAAATTGATTGAGCCCAGTGGGTGTATGGGTGGAAACTCGATCTCATGACTCCATCAGTACTGTGCAGACTCTCCATATGACATCACCAGCACATGAAGGCAGCACTCATGTCTGTATTCTGGCCTCATTTTTGTGCAGTGGGAGGATATGGAGATTGGGCTCATCTTCATACAAATTCCAATTAGGTTCCAGTCACTCACAGCCTCTCTTAAGAGGATTTGTTTAATCAGTTAAACAGATTGTGGACCTCTTACTTTCTTGTTTTGGTAGTAAACAGTAGTAAGTAACTGAATTGAGGACACTAGAAAGCACTTTGTTTTAGTCACTGGTACAATTTTCAACACAATACAGTAAAATCGCTCACCAAGAGAACAAAAGTCAGCAATTATTTTTATCTTAGTCATGACAATTTGTAAGACGTTAACATCATAATTGTGGGAAATGTCTCAAACAGAGTGGACATCCTAGTAAATCAAATTTAAAATCAGAGTCAGTAACATAAACATTTTTGTCTCAGTTCAGGACTCTTCATCGTTGGCAGACAGGTAAGGCCTTTAAACCTCAGTGCGGAACTGCACTGTAGGATTCTTCATTTTCTGCCTGTAATCTTCATCAAACTTTTCATTCTGGGCCACTGTGAAATGGTTCTTCCAGTCACCAACTATCCCTGAAGAGGCAATTTAATATAATAAGTGACAACAGACTTTTGGTGCCAACAGAAAATATCTTAGCAAACAACTTCTTTACAGTACAGTAGACATTTTCACTGTACCTTTTCTCATGAAAGGAGACACAGTCTGATTCATAACTTGCACTGTGGAATAGTTGGTCATTTTGTTTTGTGTCATATTATCAAACTTTGTTTCAGTTAGAACTCTTTCCTTCTCCTCAGCAGAAGGAGACAAACCAAGGAATGAACAGAGTCGATCTGTCTCTCGTCCAGAGTCCTGCAGAAAATTTAAGAATCTCAACATCAGCCTTGTAACAAAGCCTTTAAATATGAAACAGGTGTCAGGAGACGCTTAGCTTAACAAAAAGACTGTATAACATGGTCAAGACAATTTTGAAGGTTAAAAGTTCTGTTGAAAAGGATTCGCATACAAACACACCTCAGCTCACCTCAATCATATCCTCATAGAACATGTAGTGAATGTTTGAGTAAGTCTGTTTCTTCTCCCACCAGCCGTTTACATGGTCATACCAGGATCCATACACCACTGAAGTCACAGAATAATATATGAAGGGACATCTAGGAAATGAGATGATATTGTGCCCGTTTCACATTTGAACTAATACTCACCATTTCCCTCCATGAAACAATGTAGAAAAGTGTTCCAGTCCCCCAGATCTGGCTGTCTAGAGTTCATGCGGTAAAAGTGGAAATAGGACACGACACTGTCCTTTGCATTGCGAGCCACATAGATGATCTACACAAAGAGAAAACACTAAATTGTAGTCTATCTGCATAAAAATTGAATTTACAGGGTAAATAAAAATGTATGTGTATCAATTCTACCCTGCTGTTGTGCTCCCAGAAAGATTTGGGTATGAACTGGACTGGTAGATGAGTTTTAATGAGACGAGGAGTGGTGGGAAGCTGGTCCGCCAAGTCTTTACCTTTGTGAAGAGAAGCATTAGTCTCTGAATAATTTCATCTATAGTTAAACCTATTCATGAACTACAGCCAAAAGCAAAAACAGTAAGGCTTATACGCTCACACTGCCAGCCTTAATGCACAATTCCGATTTTTTTGTAGAAAACTGAAAATGTCAAAAGGTGCAAATACTTATCATGGTTAATATAGGCCTATGTCTAAGCCTAAAGTTTTAGGAAGCTAGTATATGCTCCAGACAAAAAAAAGAAAAGAAAAAATGTATATATATATATATATATAGAGAGAGAGAGAGAGAGAGAGAGAGAGAGAGAGAGAGAGAGAGTGACCACACAATTCAACCTTTGGGTTGAGAAAGTCTGCTCATCTCCAGATATGGTACTCTGATGTGTAGTGGAATGGACGCCTGCCGACATGTCTGCCCAAAATACAGAAGGTCCAGGATGTAAGAGACCCATGTGGTTCCTGAGATTACATGAATACATTCTGTTCAGTGGAAATTAATATCAATTCAGGACATCAAAGTTGAACTGTGATACCATAAGTTCCATACTCTCACACACACAACCACACCTGCTTTAAGGTAAGTAGCTATAAGGATATCATCTGCTCTTGCTTTAAAGTTCTGTACGTTGTCCCAATTGGAAGTGAAATCTTTGATCATGGGGAGTCCATGGAAGTCGAACAGTGTTGGTCGAGGTGGCAGCTCCATCTAAAGGAATGACTTGTTTTAAATGTGTCAATGCATGTGTTAATTCAAGTCATTTTGAATATTGACCATGTTGTCAGGAATGACATACAAATTATAACAGACTTGCCAGCAGTGATCAGATTTGGCATTTGCAATAATGACTAGATTCCCTAACAATTCTGATTAGTAAATAGTCATACCAGCAGTAAGTTATGCAATGGAGCCTTGCTAATCGAGGGAAACACCAAATAAAATACAAACACAGAAAAGATAATAATAATAGACTACTTACATTTAAAAAAATTCCTTTGTTCTTTTTTCCTACAACAACATGTTATGGTGAGGTTCAAATAAGGACCCCAAACGCAGACAACACAGGGGGCAGAGAGTACAGTTCAGGGACTTAAACAAATAATAGTCCAAAAAAGGCAAAAACACAGGAGGTAACAAAATCCAAACCATAAAATCCAAAAGCTAGAAGTCAAAACTGAGGCAAAACAGGGATCACGGAGGACACAGTGCAAAGCAGGGAACAGCAGGATTATATCACTGCTGTTATTATCATTATTGTTTTTGCTGCTGTTCTCTTTGTTGTTGTTGTTGTGTTTTGCAGTTATTGTGGTTGTCTCCCTTGTCTCCCGGACCCCTTGCTGTTTCTGTTTCTCCCTTTCTTTCCACTGTCCCGCCCTTCCCCCAACACCCACTTTTCCGGTCTGGTCGCCTCGTCTAATTCAATAATGAAAAAATGCAGATTACGCAACAGGAGAAGTGTGATAGACTCCTGTTTCGCAGAACAAAATCTGTCTGGCATTGTAAGGCACCCAGATCTTCATGCTGCACGCCGAGGTTGCCAGACAGGACAGGTAAAAAAAAGGTATGCTCTGAGCTATTCTTTTTCAGAAGAACCACCTCTTACTCGTCTATCCACAGATCCAAAACATTACCACTGCCCACTTCCCAAACTAAATCAATAACTGTATACTACATAGAATCACAGATGGAGATTATCTTTAAAAGCCAAGAAAAACTTATGGGAGTATTTACCTCTTAACAATGTGTCATAGCAGGACAACTCACAACAGATCTGTTTTCAAATGTAAATCAGCCTTATATACATTTTTATTATGCAGAAAGTGAAAAGAAATATAGGTGCAGTAAAGGTAACACATACTTTAAGTTCAACACATCTTGTTGAACATTTTCATTTTGACTTTTGAAGGAAGTTTGGGCTTCTCTGCTGAGACTACTGCCCCCACGACCTGGACCCGGATAAGCAGAAGAAAATGGATGGATGGATGGATTTCTTAAGAGTCGGGACTAAAGCCCCACAAAAACAATCATTATATACCAGTTCAATCCACCAATAAGAGCAATTAAATTTATTTATGTTTTTTGTTGGCATTCTAGAGCAGTTGCTTCTTGAAATTGGCATCAGCAACCCGGTTTCTCGTGGGTCTAAATATTTGACCACCAATGCACAAGAGCCGCTCCACTGGAGCACTTGAGTGGAGCGCTGCGTTGTATTTTAAGAACACGTTTTTGAGTTTGGGCAGCATCATGTCCTGAATAAAACCCATCTGTGGTTGGTGCATCCAAGTGTATGCTTGGTTTTTCTGAATTCCTGTTAGTTTTTGTTAAATATGAAAAATGATGCCACAATGTGTTGTCAATGCTACTGTACTGGGATTGATCGGAGCTTCTTGCTTCTGAGTCATCACAGTTCACAGTATGAAATTTTCATTTCAACATTGCCCACTACTGCAGGTCTTTTTCCTCATATTCCACCCAGTGAAGCTTGAGTTTTGGCAGCAAAATAGCTGCCAATATGTTTTCCTTCTACTGATGCCTGCACTACTGGAAAACCTCAATTTGTGTTGATGTGAATAGACCATAAACTCTGTCGTGGTAGAATAATAGCAGAATGATATAAAAATTCAATTCAAATGTCCCCAAAAATTAAAAAACAGGCAAACCAAACCTGAGACCCACACATTTAGGGCTCCTAAAAAGCATGAGAAATTCCATTAAATTTTGTCCATCGGTTTTTGAGGAGGACCTGGGGATAGACCATTATTAAATATGGACAGAAACTACATGATATACTGTATGTATATCATGTTTAGAGATATACATTAGTAGGAAAAATGACAGTTCCTGGTAAAAACATCCATGGACACTATGTTATGTGCAGTTCAAAAAAGGACCCAAATGCAGACACATAGGCAGGGAAGTGCAGTCCAGTGGTTTAATCAACAGAAAAGGCAGGGTAACACATGGTATAACAGAATATAACAGAGATAGGAGGATATAACAGCGGTGGGGGGGGAGTAACAGACTACCTGACACAGAGGACAGAATCAAACAGACTTAAATACACAGAGTAACGAGACAATGACACACAGGTGGCACAGGGAGGAGGAGAGAATCAGAGACAGGTGGAAACACTCAGACAATCACAAAGGAGGAAAAATGAAGTGAAGGGAAAACCTTAAAGGGGAAAACATGAGGAGGATAAACTAATCATAAACTAACAAGACAGAGCAAACATAAACACAGGGAAATGGAACAAACTGGAACTAAAAGCATAGAAGACTAAAACACAGATAGAGAAACCATAAGGGTAAAACAGATCATAAGAAAATAAGTGTGAAGCATAAGACCATAACATGGGGAACTAAACTTACAAAATAAAACAGGAAATGACAACCTAAATACATGACCATGACACACTACCAGTAATAATGGCCATTACTCATGAACAGACAAAGCCAGAAACCTCAAAACAGTTTTAGTTAAACTCAAACAAATGTGTGCAACTTTCTGTGTTGACTTTCTTTCCCCTTAAAATCAAGGTGCGTTGTTTGTTTCTTTTTGATTTATGGTCTAATATCCCCTATAATAGTGTATAGAAGTGTTTATTGAGTGACATATATAGTTAGCTGAGGTTGTGCTGAAACTGAATCTGTGTAGTATTTGATAAAAAATGACAATTCTATAATGCAAAACACAAAGGAAATTCGGAAAAGCCTTAAAGTGGGTCTCAAAGGGGTTTAAATTTAGTCAAGAAATTGCTGCACAGGCAATTGTTATGAGTTTTTACAACCTGTGCTCTCCTTCTGCACAAGGTGTGCAGCTGCACCCCTCTATGACCCATAATTGTCACAGACACTCCAATACATGCGATGTGTGTGTTTGTGTGTTACATGACAGTGCTTTAGCTGAATTACTAACATGACAATAGAAGGTGTTATAATCACAAAATAATGAACAGCCTTCAGATTTTTCCATCATTGTTAAAAATCTGCAGACAAATATTTGTGACCTGGTCAGTTATGGACCAGTCTCAACCTGTCAAGCCCTGTTCAGATTGTAGTGCGGATCTTAAGTGTGGCGTCCTTCATCTTTTTCTTGTAGTCTTCATCAAACTCCTCATTCTGAGCAACAGTGAAATGGTTCTTCCAGTCACCAACCTTCCCTGTAGAGCCACAGAGAATCAGTCAGTAGATGTTGTTTCATGTCACCGACATCTATTTTTTTTTTTTTTATCAGGTTACCTTTTCTCAAGAAAGGAGAAATTTTGAAATTCATCATAGGGAAATTGGAAAAGTTGACCATGTCATTCCTCTTCATATTCTCAAAGTGCACTCTCTCTGTAATTATTTTCTTCTGCTCAACTGAAGGAGACAAACCGACAAAGCTGCAGAGTTTGTCTATTTCCCGTCCAGTATCCTGGAAACACAATGATCAGATAACATCACTGCATTCTTACCAGCGAGAGGAGAGCTTCAGAGAAATTGCCTGAATTGGAAGAACGCACAAACACAACTTGAAGTACCTCAATCATATCTTCGTAGAACATGTAATGGAGGTTTGAATAAGTCTTTTTCTTCTTCCACCAGCTGTTCACATGGTCATACCAGGATCCATACGTGACTAAAGCAACACAACATATGCAAACTTATAGGTAATGTTCAGTAGAAATCTGTGCATCTTTGTTCCAACAAGAACAACTCAATTATTACTAAATTTGATATTTACTCTTTCCCTCCATGAATCTGTGAAGGTAGCTGTTCCAGTCTCCAGGTTCTGGCTGAATTATGTTCATGAGTTCAAAGTGAAAATAAGACACCACGTTGTCTTTGGCATTGCGGGCTATGTAGATTATCTACAGAGGGAAAATTATATGAGAAATACTTACACGAACATTTTTTGTTGTAGTAACGAGGTAGACATTTCTCAAATTCTGCTGGTTCACTTTTTCATCATTCACCCTGTAATTAGATTATGAATTCTTAATGTTGCCCAAATTAGTTTGTCCCATGCTTCATTATCTTGATATTATGCAAATAATCCACAAACTTCTGACCTTGCAGTTTTGCTCCCAAAAGGATTTTGGCACAAACTGGACTGGAAAATGAGTTTTAATGAGTCGTGGAGAGGTGAGAAGTTGGTCTGCCAGATCAACTCCTACAAGAGCTCCTACATGAAGAGGTAAAGATGGAGTAAGCCGCACCCTGAACCTGTTAAGTTAGTTTTGGACTGCTGCTGTGTGGTATTAGAGACAAGATATTATGAATATTTTCAGATACAATGATAGTTTATTGAAGTTTAAGCCAAAGGTAGAAAATCACAACACATGATACTTTAATTTAGATGAAGTGTTTATATGTTTATGATGCATATTTGTGAGATGTGGTGAGTTTGTTTGGTCGTCTGTTCAACCTGAACCCATAGAAATGGTGAACTCCAAGAAAGGCACTCTTTCACCGATCTGGATGGATGTCTGACCAAAATACAGCAGGTCAAGGATGTAGGAGACCCATGTTGTTCCTGAAAGAAAGACAGAGAAAAAAATGTGAACCCAACCCCTCACTTCTACACACACACATCTTTTATGAGGTATGCATAACTTATACTGACTGTTCATAGGGTTTGCCACTCTTAGTCACAACCACAAGTTCATTTTCACTGATGTTTAATGTGCGCACCAAACATATCACACCAATATCAGACAACCTTAAACTAAATTAGAATGGACAAATATTATGCAACACCATCACTTACACATTCAGGTACATAAAAAAACAAAACAAATGACAATACAATCAAAATTAGACAGAGAATATACAGAGCAACTTTGAAAACGCTCAACCCAATAGAGCATCTGTGGGATGTTCTGGATCGCCAGGTGAGTCGGAGAGATTCTGCTCCAGCAACACATGCACAACTTGTCACAGCGCTGCAGAAAGAATGGCATGGCATCCCACAAGTCCAGATTAACCGTCTTATCCATTCCATGAATAGGAGGTGTGAAGCAGTGATAAATGCTGGAGGTGGTCACAGGCAGTACTGACTGTTGTTCTCTGTATCACCATCCACACTTTTTGACTTGTAAACACTAAAGCAACAACCACTAATTAGTACAAAACAGATTTTTCTGTACCGTTAAAGTGCGAATAAAGCTGTGTCAACCATAATTTGCCTTTGATATTTAATATGAATTGGACTGCATGAAATCCTACAAAATAATAAATTTTTTCTGTTGCTCAGTATACTTTACATAACACTTTTGCCTGCTTGTGAACTAAGAGTGTGTTTGATTTCTTGACGTTACTTCGATTGATTGCTTGTAATTATTGAGAGAACACATTTTGCAAGCTGAAAATTCTTCAATTCCTACAGTATCATCCAGACACAGGAAGTCACATGTGTGATACACAGGAAGTGACTTGTACGATGTATGCATGATGGGAATACCATTAAATATAATCAAAAACTCTTTGCACAAAGTGAGCTGACCTGCTTTGGGATATGTTGCAATCAGTATATCATCTGGCCGGGCCTGAAAGTTTTGAATCTTGTCCCAGTTGTCGGTGAAATAGTGGGTCATTGAGACACCATGGAAATCAAACATTTCTGGTCGAGGAGATGAATTCATCTAAAAAAAAAACATATCATAGTATGATCACAGATAATGAAGTCACATTGTTTCAAAAAGTAACCTCAGCAAGTAGAGAGTTTCCTTAAATATAATGCATTACAGTTGTAACATGCTTGTTTTCTCTTGCTATGTAAATGTGATCGTGATGTCATCATGTCAGTGTTTGACCAGTGCTGTACTAAACATCCTTGAGAAAGATCAGCAGGATCTTTCTACAGCTGATAACCTGTTCAGCACAAAGTAAGCAAACATTATAAAAAGTATTTCACCGCTTGAAAAATGGCCTTGTCATAAAACTGAGCTGTTTATGCTGCCTACTTGAGAAAACAGGCTATGATATTATCTTTTTCCCAAAAGGACAAAAACCTATAACAACCAGAATACAGTGTACCACACCACAAATAATCCTCATCCTCATTACTGTCTGATCTGAGTTTGGTGATATGTTCCCTTCACGATCTGAGAGAATTAGAGGGGGGTCAGCTCTCTCACTCGATCCAACGTCTATACACTCTTTGTATCCAAGGAAGTGGGATTTAAACAAAGCAGAAGTAGGGCGCCCTAGTCTATGGTCGCTGCAGACACCATATCTTTAGAACTTCAATCAATCAAATTTACTAACTATGTAGGTGTAATCAATGTACCTACCAACAAGTAAGGTATCATTATGTTTTGTAAATGATTTTATGACATCCTTTTGTATAAAATCAATTTAAGTACATGTCACAACCGTAATTCACATTGGTTATGATGACAATTCATTTGTATTTGTTACAGGTTAATTCAACCCAACTTATCTCTTTTGAAAAGCTTTAAGTGGTTTGTTACAGCAGACCCATTATTTCCTGAAAATATTACATTTGTAGGTAAATAAATATTTGAATAAACAAGTGAAAAATAAAAAAGTCTTCCATATTGTGACTCTTCCCTACTCTTCAAAGGACAATAACAACAAATTTATAGGTTTTGCATGTATTTAACTATCCGTCCGACTCTCATTAGCTCAAGAAGAAAGCTATGCACCCTACTTATTAAATCATACTCTAGCTTTATAGAGAGATTATTTCAGAGATATACCTTATCAGGATCATCAGACATTCTGATCTGCTGGTTTCTCCGCTGTATGTCTGATACTTCTCTCTTGCTTTGAGTTTTCCACAGACTGTGTTCCCGCCCCTCTCTTCTCCATTGTAATCTGATTCCACCTCCTGAGGCGTAATAGAGGCGTCACAGAGGTGGAATAAACTAAGCTTGAATATAACATTTTACTGGGGTACAGCACACCCCACACCATGACAACTTCCTTAATTCACCTCTGCTGTTTCACAGAAATGCTACAAATCCAGTCAGTCATGAGCTAATCTCCATGTAGTCTCAGCTTGTTCGGTCCTGTTTAGACCTCAGTGCGGAACTCAAGTGTTTGATCCTTCATCTTTTTCTTGTAGTGCTCTTCACACTCTTCATTCTGGGCCACAGTGAAATGGTTCTTCCAGTCACCAACCTTCCCTGAAGAACCAGAGAATTAGTTTTTTTAGCTTGAGGGGAGACCTTGTTTAATGTCACACATGTGGTTATTTATTTGAAGTTGAGCTTTCACCCTTTATTAAACTTCCCCTCAACTCAGTGTGGTCAAGTTCATAGTGACTCTTTACACTTATATGTTTTTTGTTCCATACAAGATAACTATTGGCTCAAGTCTGAGAGAGTCACTTTAATAGGAGAGAGGGTTCATTTCATTGCAACTGTGTAGAATATGCATGTCTGATCTCTTCTCAATGCCAATATCTCTTGGTGAAGTGAAGTTCATGCTGCTTGCTTACACAGCTGGTGAACAGCAAACCCAGAAAAATGTTGTAGAGAATTTGCACAGTTGCAAAACAGTCTGCAAAGATTGTCATATAATGCACACAGTCAGTGGCGAGCCGAGACTCTAGGGGCCCCAGGCAAAGACAAAGGGATGGACTGCAGGTGGCGCCAAATCATAAAACAAACAAGCCAAAAAGACACTGACAGACCAACAGCAAACCCCCCACTGTGTCACTACAACCGAAAACAATGAGAAAAAAACACTTTACAAGCTGAACAACTCTTTACCTTTCTAAATAGAAACACAGTCCATCAGCCGCTCATAAAACTTAATGTGAAAACTAAATATAGTGTTAATGTATGTGTGGTGCATTGAGTAAATTTACCAGGTAATGCAGCAATAACGGTTCTAGTAGAGTCTAGTCCTCAGACACGAGTAAACACATGAGTAATTATCACAAACACAAACCGAAAAGGTTCCTTTAAAGGACAAAACAGAGATCCTTTCAGAAAATTACAAATTCAAGGAGGCAAGTTAGTTTAGACGTACAGAAGATGATGTACGGAAGGCTCCGTCCATTTCCTTCTTTAACGTAGAGCATAAATGGGCCTTTAGCTGTAGATGAGTCCACAGATGTGTCTGAATGGCCTTGACACCATTTCAGCCAACATTTAAAATCCTCAAAGGACAAGCTAGTCCTCCAAGGCTTTGAGACTGATGGGGCCAAATTGTGCCAAGCTACTTGCACTGGTTGTAAGTGGACACAGGGACAATATGCCTCCTGTGCCTGATATGGAGGCACTCGCTGCATCTCTAATTTTCTGACTTTTTTCAGTGAAAAAAGAGGCAAATTCATTGCATGCCTTGGTGGACTGTCACAGTAGTAAACAAGACACGTGCATTATTTTTGTTTTTGGGGGTGATGTCAGATGAAAAGGCCCACCATGCATTTCTTTGTTCCAAGTTATAGGTGTGAAGTCTCTCTTCATAGATTTCATATTGGTCTTGGACATTTGTTTTTCGCCATCTGTGTTCTGCTTTTCGACTCTCTCTTTTTTCTACTCTGACCAGCATGGCATTTCTCCATGGAGACCTTTTCTTACCAGAGACCACCTTCACCTTTGTGGGTGCAATGGCATCTATAACATTTGTAATTTTATGATTGAAATGATCCACCAGCTCATTGACGGAGACTAAAGACAGGGCAGGTGTGGCAGAGAAGGCCTGACTAAATATTTCACTAGTGTTATCAGTGATATTGTGGTCTCTAAAAAAAAAAAACACACAGGAATGATCAGAAAGAGCAACATCAGTCACCACAACGTTGGAAACGTTCAGACCCTTGGAGATGATTAAGCTCAGAGTGTTCCCTTTGCTGTGTGTTGGCTCTGTCACATGCTGAGTCATTCCATAGTTATCAAGAACACAACACAGATCTTTAGTGCCTCTGTCTTAGGCAGAGTTAACATCAGACACAGCAGTTCAGCAAGCTCATCAAAAAATGTTGCACTGTATTTAGGTGGCCTGTAGATAGTTAGGAATTCATCTGAAGGGCCACATATTCAAAAGAAGCTAGATTTCCATAAGATTTCTTTTTTTTGTTTGCATTGGAAGAGATTCATTAAATAAAATGGCAACTCCTCCTCCTTTCTTATTCATTCTGCCTTCACCCTTAAAGCTGAAGTTGGGAGGGGTTGACTTGGTAAAACAGCTACACTGTTATCTTGGTCTAACCAAGTTTCATTTGAAAATATTAAGTCTAGGTTGTGCTTGATATTAAAAATGTTTTTCCTGCCAAAGACCTGGTTTAATAAAGCTATATTTAATGTGTTAAAAGCTGCATCGGTCCATTTTGTGGGACGGACTGTGGCTGCCTAGAAATTAATGTCAGGTTTGATATTGTCCTGTTTACTTGCGGATTGAACATTCTTTTTCTGTTACCCATCAATACAGGGAGCTTCCAGAACAGAGTTACCTGAACTGGTAAGAGTCATGAGTGACATTAACCTTGTAGCCTGGATACAGAACACATCAGTTGGAGAAACAACCAGCTGAGGGTGCTGTGTTCTTATCAGGCTGGGAGACTGAGGATGGATTTGATGTCACTGAGGAGGGGGCAGTTCAGTGTTAAAGCTGACAATAATTGCTGTTGAAATCTTATTGCATGGTACTTTCTTTAATGATTTGGCAATCTGTTGTTTAAAAATTATACATGGATCTGGCACTGAATTATAACATTATGGTATTCCGGACCTTTGCTTGAGGAAATTTTCTCTAACTGGGTCTCATTGAATTTGAATTGAATACCCTGCAAAAATACAGTTTATTTGAAGTTGCCCTAATAAGCAACCACACTGTATTAAAACAAGCACAAAAAAAACAGAACCCATAATTTTTTCAAGCGACTTAAAAAAAAAGAAAGCCGCCTAAAGTCATATGCATCATTGCACTTTATATGCTGCAGCTGACTGGCCGTCCTTGTATGTACGCAGACGTTCATTTACAAATCTCTTTTAGGACTGGTCCCTTATACCTGTCTGCATATTTACTGAGAAGTCAAAATATATATGCTCTGCGCTCACAAAATGTCCTGCACCTGACTGTTCCACGTGATCGGACAGAATTAGGCAAAAGAGCTTTTAAAGTTGCTGCTCCCACTGCTTGGAAAACCCTACAGAAGGACCTAAAACTGCCAGCGCTGATCTCTGCGAATGACTTTGCTGGGATTTTAAAGGGAGACCATTGGTCAGTGTAGCTGTACTTAGTTTCGCTTAATTACATGCATTTAATATTACGACCTGCACTTGAAATATGTTCCCATTGTATATTCTTTTTTATTGCTGTCTGTATCATTATTTCTTCTGTTTGTATACAGTGTTGTTTTATGTGTAATTCATGTGTGCTGCTGCCTTCTTGGCCAGGTCACCCTTGTAAAAGAGATCTTTGATCTCAATGGGTTTTATTTTCCTGGTTAAATAAAGGTTAAATAAAATAAAAAAATGTATTATTAACAGACAAGGGAACTTTGCCTAGCCGGAGGTGGTGTGATACCTGGTGATAGTGTTGTGCAAGTTCGCATAAACTAGTTCAAAGTTCAGATTAGTTCAAATCAACACGTTCATGTTCACAATTCATCATTTTGATATTTGAACAAAGTTCAGTTCCGAAAATGAAATAGTTCATGTTCAACTATTCTGAGCTTTCAGTAGATGAAATGAATTACTGTAAACTGCACACAATCACAAACAGAGATTACTTTTAAAAGCCAAGAAAAACCAATGGGAGTATTTACCACTCAGCAATGTGCCACAGCAGGACAATTCAAAACAGATCCGTTTACGAATGTAATTAAGCTATATATATTTTTTACTATGCAGGAAGTGATAAGAGGTCCAGTAAAGGTAAATTGTTGCAATGGAAATTTAACCACATGAACCAACAGCAGTTCAAAAACAACAAGAAGAACATACAATTATACAGTATACACAGTACAATGTGGTGAAATTCGTTCCCTGCATTTGACCCATCCCGGAGGAGCAGTGGGCTGCCATTGAGGTGCCCAGGGAGAAAACTGGGGCTCAGTATCTTGCTCAAGGATACTTCAACATGTAGACTGGGGGAAGTGGGGATGGAACAACCGACCCTCTGTTAAGTGGAGGACCGCTCTTATAAGCTTCAGCCGCTTAGGTGGTAACAAACTTAATTTATATGCTTCCAAAGGAGCTGATGTAGGCTCCACCACTGGTTTAATTACATCAGTATCTGTAAGAAAAAATGCCAATGGAATATAAACAAAAGTTGCGCCTATCTGCTCAATGTGCAATATTCAGCCAACATCCTTTAATAAGTAAACAGATCCATTGACTAAACCATTATTCAGTTTGATTTTCTATCTTTCTGACCTGTGTTTGCCCCGGTAAAAAGACACAACTCTGACACAAAGCTGAAATACTGTCATGGTTCTGTATTTAGGTAGCCTGTTTCCTGTTTTATTTTGAAAGTCTGCTTTCCATGTTATGTGTTTTTGCTTTGCATTTCCTGTCTTATTGTCTTATCTGTTTTACCCTTTTCGCTCCTCTATCTGTGTTTTTAGTTCCAGTTTGCTCCCTTTCCCCGTGTTTGTTTGCTCTGTCTTATGATTAGTTTATCCTCCTCATGTTTTCCCCTTTAAGGTTTCCCTTCTCTGCATTTTCCCTCCTTTGTTATTGTCTGAGTGTTTCCACCTGTCTCTAATTCTCTCCTCCTCCCTGTGCCACCTGTGTGTCATTGTGTCGTTATTCTGTGTATTTAAGTCTGTTTGGTTCTGTCCTCTGTGTCAGTTTGTCTGTTATTCCCTGTTTGACTCTTTTACCCTGCTGTCCTCTGCTGTGTCCTGTTTGGCCCTTCCTTGTCCTGCTGTCCTGTTTTGCCCCGTGTAAGTTTTGTCCTTGGTTTTGGATTTTGCATTTTGGATTTTTGTGTTTGGTTTTTTCTTTATTAAATCCCTGAACTGCTACGTGTCTCTGGCTCTTGTCTGCATTTGGGTCCTGTATTGTACCACACGTGACAAATACACGCTGTGTTCTATTTAACACGTTCAGGTACAACACTGCATAGGGACATATCTTAGTAGTGAAAGGTGTTTTCTGTTGGAGATAATTAACTCCCTTTGCCATGGACTTTGGGCTTTGTAACTTGTCAGATGTTGTCATGCATAGAAGAGCACTAATTGAAATGGAAAACCCATAAAGCAAAATCTACCAAACTTAATTACATAACTTTTCATTCAGGAGAAGAGACGGATTAACAGATGGTGGATTTGTTCTTAGGATTAGTGGGTTGTTTTTTTTAACACATTCTCTCTGTTTAGTCAAAATTATTCACCTGCATGATTTGCCAATTTGCACTGTTTCATAATATGTGATTCACACCTCAGAAGAAGACACAAACTACACCTGTGCATTAACATGAGAGGAAACTATAACTTGATTTTAAAACAGAAATGCCACATGTCTTGTCAGTCATGGATAATTCTCCATTTATTCACAGCCTGTCAGCACTGTTCAGATTTCAGAGCGGAACTGAAGTGTTGGATCCTTCATCTTTTTCTTGTAGTGTTCATCAAACTCTTCATTCTGGACCACAGTGAAATAGTTCTTCCAGTCACCAACCTTCCCTACAGAACAACAGGGAATGAGTCAGTTACTCAAGATGCACGTGGAGATCTGTTTTTGTGTCATACCATATTCATCTAATTGTCAGGTTACCTTTTCTCATGAAAGGAGAAATTTTGAAATTCATGCCTTGGATTGTAGAATAGTTGACCATATTGTTCTTTTTCATATTATCAAACTGCGTTTCACCTATAATTTGATTCTTCTCATCAACTGAAGGAGACAAACCAAGAAAGGAGCAGAGTTTGTCTATTTCTCGTGCACTGTCCTAAAAATACAATGAAGAGATTACATTATTGCATTACTACCAGCTAGAGAGGTTTAGAAAAGTTAACTGAATACAAAGAACCCACAAAAACAACATGATAATATGATACAATATAAAATTGTTTGTTGAGGTGTACCTCAATTATATCTTCAAAGAACATGTAGTGGAGGTTTGAATAAGTCTGTTTCTTCCTCCACCAGCCGTTCACATGGTCATACCAGGATCCAAACACCACTAAAGTAACAGAAGAAGAAACCCATTGTGACTGTTCATCATTGTGTTTGTCTCATCTGTACATCTCTGTTCCAATAAAATAAACTATTATTGTATTTGATGTTTACTCTTTCCCTCCATGAATCTGTGGAGGTAGCTGCTCCAGTTTCCAGGCTCTGGTTGAATCATGTTCATCTGATCAAAGTGAAAGAAAGACACCACGTTGTCCTTGGCATTGCGGGCTACATAGACTATCTACAGAAGGAAAAAACAAAAAAGTGTTTGTGGTAGTTGCTGGAGGTAGACATGCCTCTAATTCTACTGGTCTTTTTCTCATCATTCCATTTTTAAATGAAACAGGAGTCTTTAATGCTGCTGAATTTACTTTGTCCTCTTTTTACCTCCGCCAAGGAGGTTATGTGATCGGTTCGGTTTGTCTGTTTGTTTGTTAGCAGGATTACGCAAAAACTAATGGACGGATTTGCAAGTATTTTTCACCAAAGATGGCCCCTAGTATATCCTGGAGGTGATTACATTTTGGTGATGATCTGGTGAGATATGGGACCGGTACTGCTGGAATAAGGGCCTGGGCCTGTGTCAAAGTGTTTTTTCCCCCAAATGCCAGGTGCTCTTCTGAAAACGCCCAGCTGAGAACGCTTGAGAGCACTTTGGAGGCACAGTGTTTTTCAGCTGAGGCGCTTTGGTTGCTATGATACGGAGTATCGTAATTTGTGTTGCAAGTACCTAATTTTGTGGATAGTTTGTTTTATTAACAAATACTGAGTGTAAAAATGGCATCACAAGGTAGAAGACTTGCTCTGGCCCTGGGTCTGGATGAGGGGAAGGCTGGAGGAAGAAGGGAGAGAGGACGGACCCACAGGTCTATATGGGTCCTGCCCCTCCTCCACTGTGATTGGACGGCTGGGTAAAAAGTGATAGTGATGAGCGCAGCATTTCACCCAAAGTTAAACATGTTTCTGCACTGCTCTCTTGGCCAGGTCACTCTTGGAAAAGAGATTTTTTTTTATCTCAATGAGGATTTTTTACTTGGTAAAATAAAGGATATAATAATAATAATACAATAAACATTTTTCAACTCTCGGCGAAATCACAAAAACAAACGTGCAGCGCTCAGCGCAGAAAAGACGCTCAGCACCTCATCACGCTGCTGGCGTTTGTAGCGTAGTGTAAATATGTGATGCTCTAATCGCAAACAATTAAACAAATAGGCTAGCCCCAGGAAAGAACGCTTTGGTGGACACAGGCCCTAACAATTATGTCGAGGATTATTGGGCCTTGGCGGAGGTTTGCACTCTCCAAGCGCTCTTGTTTTTGCATTTTGTTATCATACAGTGAAATCAAGCAAATAACACACAAACTACTGACCTTGGAGTTTTGCTCCCAAAAGGACTTTGGTATAAACTGAACTGGTAAATGAGTTTTAATGAGTCGTGGAGAGGTGGGTAGGTTGTCTGCCACGTCAACTCCTTTAAGAAAATGATAAAGATGGAGGAAGCAAAAATCCTTAATACTTTTTGGTCTGCTGCTGTGTAGTAATGTCTTGTTAGAGTCATCATACTAATAACAAGAGTAAGCTTGAGATGTCATATCACACGGACATCCCCCTAAAAATTGTACAACAAATGCATCAGTAAAGACATCAGTAAACAACATATGCTCTCCTTTGGTGAGGCGAGAGTAGTATAGTGTTTTGGATATGGAGAAAATAGCCAGCTGTTAGTCACTTGAATATAACCTTTGCATGGACATGTCAAAGGGAAAATTTGTCAAAAGCACTACTACTTATCATGGTTAATATACTGTAGGTGTAAAGGTTGTTGAAGCTAGAATGTGTAGTTTGAGAGAGAGCCCCCGACAAAAAATGACAGACAGACAAATATACCGACAACTATTTCCCCTTGTAATTTTTATGTTGGGGGCTAAAGAAAAGCACACGATCATGTCAGAAAATGATAGATAAGGTTTATTTCAGTTTAAGCAAAGGATAGAGTGTTTGTTTGTTTGATGCATATTTGTGAAATGTGTTGAGTATATTTGTGTGTGTGTGTGTGTGTTCAACCTGAACTAGACGGGAAGGCGATCTCCAAGAAAGGCACTCTATCATAGATCGGGATGGATGTCTGTCGTTCTGGGGTTGTCTGACCAAAATACAGCATGTCAAGGATGTAGGAGACCCATGTGGTTCCTGAAAGACAGAGAAAGTAACTCTACATGCACATCCATATGTTTTATTGACTTTAAAACATTCACACTGACTGTTCACCTGGACTGACCTGCTTTGGGATATGTTGCAATCAGTATATCATCTGGCCTGGCCTTAAAGTTTTGAATCCTCTCCCAGTTGTCCGTGAAATAGCGGGTCATTGATACGCCATGGAAATCAAACAGTTCTCCTCGAGGAGGTAATTCCATCTTTAAAAGATAGAAAACAAACAAAATGTCTGATCACTGTATGAGAGTAGTCAAACTACAACAATTTGATTGTGTGGAAAAGAATCACCATTTACAGACAGTAAAATCAGATTGTTAAAAAAAAAAGAAGATACATCAAGGAATGAAAGATACAACAGGGAATGAAACAACAAATTATAAATATTGCTTGCATTTAAAATACCCCAGTCTGTTCTCATTAGCTCAACATATCATGTTTATCAAGTTATAAACAACACCTTATAGTAAACCACACTGCAGGTCTTAAAAAAGCTTCATTTAGAGACGTACCTTGGCCAAATCATCAGACATTTTGACCACTGCTGCTTTTTCCATTGGATTTCTTCCCTCTTCTTGTTCTGTGGTGTTTTTCAAGGCAAGCAAAGTACTTCTCTACCATCTCACATACCACTGTCTTTGTGTTTTACTTGACTCAGTGCCATATATTAAAGTCCAGTCACTCCCTGTACATTTAGAGTGTAATGCTGGTCATGTGTTTCAACATTCATCCATACATTTTCTCTCACCGCTTATCTGGTGCAGGGCCGCGTGGGGGCGGGGCTGCCCTGTTCCAGAGGGCAGTAGGTGGGATACACCCTGTTCTTTCATCAATATACTGTAACTATATAAAATTGTATAAGACATATAATCCTTAACCAGACCAACCATTAGAAAAATTGTCTTTGATTTTATACATATAGAAAGGTTTTATGCATGTGCACACTAAACCAATGCCAGCCCCTTGGTGAATGCACTGTGTGAATGTGTTGGTGTCTTGTTGGTGTTGAGGTGCCAGGTCGCAAAAAATATAGTCAGGGTCAGTGAGGGGGCAGAGAGGTATAGCATGGACATAGTTGGAAACCTCCTTGTCATCAAGGTAACAGGAAGGGACTCTGTAGAGGCAGGTGGATGAACATTTCTTGCCACAACTCTGTGATCCAGTCCAAGTGACAGCTCTGCATCATGACTAGGGTTGGGCATCGAGAAAAATCCAATTCCATCGGAATTGTTAAGACATTTTAATTTCAATTCTATTTATCGCTTCCTAAATACATTTCACTCACGCTCAAGTTACGTTTCAGTTTCCGTGGCGGTGGCATGCAGCTTCCATAGATGCTGTCTCAGAGGTTGGATGAGTACTTCGAGCTGGGGTCCGGCATGGACCACAGCAAGCAACTGCGCCAGGTGCACTGCTCACTATGTGCAGTGACTAGGCCAGGTGAGGCAGAGAGTGGCTACAACTGGACTGTGAATGGACAGGAGATGGCAGAGGGTGACAGATCAGGAAGTGAGATGGGAGGAATTGAGGATGGTGGTGGGAAGGATGATGTTTGGGATACTGTAGGCAATGGATTAAAAAAACAAAAACAAATGCTCAACAGAGACTGATAGTGAGCTAGGTATAACAGTAACAGCCAATCAAAGTGAGGAATATAATTAATAATTATAAGACGGTGCCTTGTTTGGTGAGCGGAACCTAATACAACTAACAAAAATAATAAACAAATGCAGTCATGGCGTGGTGGATCTTCATGGTACTAATTATTCTACAATGGAATGCAAGGAGCCTTATCGCTAATGGACAAGATGTCAAAAAGTTTGTTTCAAGCTTATCAGACAAACCTCATGTTATATGCATGCAAGAGACATGGTTGAAGCCTCAAAAGAGCAGTCGGGGCAGAATAAAGGCGCATCAGGCCCGGAATGATAACGCTGTCTGATAGGGTTAGAGATAACCAGGGCCAAGAACTCAGCTCCCCTTCAAATGTAGATTTATTTGTTTTTAAAATACCAAATGTATTGTCTATAGTGTGCTGACCAGGGTCAAATTCCTGGGCCATTTTCTTTGCCCCAGTCCACCCCTGTGTCTGGAACTAGAGCGAGTGTTTGGATGAGTGTGTGACTGATTGTGGTTCATGTTGTTTTGTGTTTTACTGAGCCTGGTTTTCTCATGTTGTTTATTTTATTAAGAATGCTCGAAGTCAAAGAAAAAAAAGTAATTGTGTCTGAGAACTGTACATAAATACATCACCTGCAATTAAAGGATTCCGCTTTTCATATGTTTTATTGAGGCTTTCGCACAGTGTTCTATGTTGGTTATAGTAACACATCAGTTTCTTGTAAGATTATGACAGACTTGATTATTTCTATAGGCTATATTTCCTGGAAAACATACTGCTGTTTCTGTTGGGACAAGGTTATAAGTTGACAGCGCAGTCACCCAGCAGTCAACCTCTCTCTTCTCTCTCTCCCTGAAATCAACTTAAACAAATATAATCCAGCATGAGATCATCCAAACAAGAAAGTCGAATTAAAAAGTTAAACCATGACAACCACCTTAATTCAGACAATAAATATCAATAAAGCACACACCACACCTCTGCTATTTGACATTAATGATACATTTCCAGTTATGGACCAATCTCCAAATAGACACAGCCTGTTAAGTCCTGTTTAGACTTCAGTGCGGAACTGAAGTGTGGGATCCTTCATCTTTTTCTTGTAGTCTTCATCAAACTCTTCATTCTGGGCCACAGTGAAATGGTTCTTCCAGTCACCAACCTTGCCTGCAGAACCACATATAATTAGTTTCTTACGCTTAAGGCTGAGATCTACATTTATTTAATGTCACACACATGTAGTTTTTTATTTGTCAGGTTACCTTTTCTCATGAAAGGAGAAATTTTCAACAGCATGGGTGGGACTGTAGAATAGTTGACCATGTTGTTCTTTTGCATGTTATCAAACTGCACATCACCAGTAATTTGTTTCTTCTCCTCAACTGAGGGCGACAAACCAAGAAAGGAGCAGAGTTTGTCTATTTCCCGTCCAGTATCCTGGAAAGACAATGGTCAGAAATTGTATGTTACGTTATAACCTTTGTTTGCTGAGTGAAGAGACTATTTCCTTACCTAGCTACATATTCCATATCATGGGGCTTCCTTCCCCTGCTGACACATGACATGGATAATTTTGTAAGACACAACAGCTGTGCTGGCACATACACACAGTCACCAGTGTGCATTATCAGTATTATCTGATTTTCTTAAATCAACACTTGATTCTGAGCAACCTCAAGGTGGAGAGATAGACTCTCACTCAAAGAAAAACGGTTACAAATATATATGTGCTGATGTGTGTTTTACATTCCATCTGTGTTTTTACTTCTGACTGAGCTTTATTTTGTGATATAGCCATCGGGTGTCGCTGATTCCTGTGTCTGAAAAACTTGGCAGAGCTCTACGGCTCTAATATGCATAGAAATTCGCACCTTTTTCCGCATAGAAATTCACTATAAATACCAATGTTTGCGGTGAAAGATGCTTACGCACATTTCCCCCCATTTACGCTACCTTTTTGTGCGCAGCAACCTTTATAAATGAGGCCCCAGGTCAGAACCAAATTCACCAAGTCTTCCCAGAGGATTAATGATTTTATCCTTAGCTGTAAGCAAGCCTGCAGAAGGGCTGAGCATAGATGGAAAAGGCAAACTTTAATGTTCACTTCTTACATATGAGAGACCTCTTGCCTCTGTTGAATCAGAAAATCAAACACACAAGAACATGAGATGTGTAGATAGATAGATGAGTACATAGTCTCAAATGGACTTGACTGGTCTTGTTGTGTGGGTGGGGGTTCAGGTGGACCCCAAATGCAGTCGCAACGCACTAATGCTAAGTATACTGAATGTATTGTATGTATTTATAATGCACTTTGTATTTTGACTAATTTGTGGCAATGCACTTTGCTTGTATTATGATTTCTTGTTTTTCTGTTTTATTTAAAGCATTTCATTACCTGTGTTTAGAAAGGTGCTAGATGTGCTTAGTAAGTTGAACTTACTTACTTACTCTGATCTCCCTCTGCTTGTGGGGAGAGTGAGGGACTGTTCCATTGAGTTGGACATCCTAGAATCCCTTAGGGAGAAAGGCCGAATTGGGACATGGCATTGCTCCGCTATCGGTCGGACCAAACCGCAAAGTTCCTCGCATACTGATAGGACTTGCATTTCCATTGCTTTCCATGCAGATGTTACTGCCAAAAGAAATGCTGTCTTGAGAGAAAGCCACTTGAGGCTCACCTCATCAAGTCTAGGATCAATACTCAGTCGCAAGGTGCCACAGCAAGGGCTCACTTGCAGCCACTATATTGAGGAGGTACAGGCCTCAATCTACCCTGAGGAGGTATCATCGGCAATGAAAAACGGCCGGCAGAAAATCAAGCCTAGTCAAGTCGAGTAGAGCTGGTACAATGCAGTGGAAAAGGGTCTTTATATAGACTGTGTGCTTGCCAGCACAGCTGATGTGTCTTACAAAATTATCCATGTCATCTGTCAACTGTGGACGGAAACCCCATATATATGGAATACGTAACTGGGTGGAGAGACAGTCTCAATATGATAGAGAACATCAGTATTACCAACTAGTGAAGCGCTTTAGAAAAGTTGCCTTAACTGGAAGAAACCACACAAACAACTTGTAGTACCTCAACCATGTCTTCATAGAACATGTAATGGAGGTTTGAATAAGTCTGTTTCTTCTTCCACCAGCTGTTCACATGGTCATACCAGGATCCATACGCGACTAAAGCGACAGAACAACACATGAAAAAAACATGTGCATCTTTGTTTGAATAAGAACAACTCTTTTGTTATTATACAAGTATTTCATATTTACTCTTTCCCTCCATGAATCTGTGAAGGTAGCTGTTCCAGTCTCCAGGCTCTGGTTGACCCACATTCATGCGATCAAAGTGAAAATATGACACCACGTTGTCTTTGGCATTGCGGGCTATGTAGACTATCTACAAAAGAAAAAAGATAATTACAAAATTACACAAGAAATATTTGCAAGCACACAATTTGTTGTGGTTATTGGAGGGAGACGTGTCTCAAATTCTACTGGTTCACTTACTCATTATTCACTATTCACTTAAGTCATTTTGTCTTCTACTTCAGCATCTAATCATTCACTGACATTATGCAAATAATAATTATGCAAACTTCTGACCTTGCAGTTTTGATCCCAAAAGGATTTTGGCACAAACTGGACTGGAAAATGGGTTTTAATAAGTCGTGGAGAGGTGGGTAGATTCTCTGCCAGGTCAACTCCTACATGAAGAGGTAAAGATGAAGTACGTAAAACCCTGATTCTGTGAAATGCTTTTACTGTGTGGTGTCTTGTTAGAGACATGATACAAATTATGAACCTTTCAGATACAATAACAGATCAAGTTTATTGAAGTGAAAACAAAAGTTGGAAAATCACAACAGAGCATACTTAAAATTAGTTTGATTAAATGAATGTTTATGATGCATGTTTTTTGAGATATGACAAGTGTATTCGAACATCTGTTCAACCTAATCCCATAGATGGGAAGGCAATCTCCAGGAAAGGCACTCTTTCATAGATTGGGATGGATGTCTGGCGTTCTGGAGATGTCTGACCAAAATAAAGCAGGTCCAGGATGTAGGAGACCCATGTTGTTCCTGAAGTAAAGACATTCAAAGACAGGAAAATGAAATCATCTCAACCCCTTACTTACTTTACTTACTTACTTTAAAAAAAAATGCTTTATTGCAATGTTTCTTTAATTTTTCAATCAATATCTTACTTACATAGAGCCATTGCTCTTTTTTGTTGTTGTTTTTATACAATTTTATATAGGTTAAATTAGTAATATAAGTTTAATTAATCGGTATACAGATAACAGAAAATAAATAAAGGAAAACACAGTCACAAAAAAATGTATATGCTTCAGATGTATATGTATATACATATATGTGGCACTGTGTGTTCAGTGGGCACGATACAGAGAGCGGTCCTCATACTGAACCGTTTAATTATATTTCCAACAGGTAAGCTGACCATACACAAAGTCCCAGTATTAGACAAACATAACACGTGTTTGGAAAGCCTTAGTGAATGTGACAGTAAGAGACATCGAATTAGACTGTAGTTTAAAAAGCATGTTGCCTCGTGTCAGTAGCTAAGAGCGCGCCCCAATAGATACAACTCTGCTAAAGACAGTAGCTTTCGGTGTGAGCTTGAGTTTAAAGGAGTGCTTCATTATGTTTTGGAAATAAGGGTCCACATCTTACTATGTTAATGTGTTTATTGTCATTCCTGTGAGCATACTGTAGGAGAAGTACAGTTATTGATTTTGGTTTAAAACACTGTCAAGGTGAATTGAGGCAGTTCATAAGCTTAATTAATAAGAGGTTTAAAATAGTAATAAGATGAGTTCATACAGTCATACATATTGGAGTATTGTGAACATATTTACCTAATGTTTTCATGTAAATTTAATTTGTTCATTATTTACCTGTCTATACTTATAAGGTAGAGTAATCCCGCTATTACTGTAATGTAATAAATGTAATTGAGTACTTAAATGAGTATTTCAAGGAGGGAACCTGTGCAAAGAGGATTTAGTATGGCACAGAGAGTAATTTGTTTATGCCATTTTGTATGAGTTGTGATTTACATCTGAAAAGGTATTATCAATTGTTATGTTATTTGATTATAGAATACGAGGTAGTCAAGTATACCAGTTGGTAGAGTAGAAGTAGTCGTCAGTACGTGATGAGTGCGTTTCAGTGTGCACGATACAGAATGTGTTGCACCAGAGTGGACTTGACCCTTCATTCTTATAAGTGTAACATATAGACACATCTGTACATACATACACATATACATACATATACACATACATGTACATACATGCGTACATACATATACATCAATACCTTCATACAAATATACATTACATATACACACATATCTAAATAAGTGAAAGGGGGGCATTGGAGATTGGGGATGGAAGGGGGAATTGTATATAAATTACTTGTTCTTTAGATTATTGCAGATCTTGCACATTATTGAGCAAATGCATTATTTTGTCAAGTTTGTTCTGGGGATAAAGCTCCTTCCAAATTTCTAACCTGTCTAACTATAAAAGTTAGTCTTTGCATAGCCAATACATGTATCCTTAATAATCATGATTTTATTTTTGGTGGATTTGGCTGTTTCCATGTTGTAGTTACTTGCTTCAAGGCTGCTACACACAGTATGTTAAAAAGACAGAAGTCTGTTAACTTTATCTTTCTTACAAGCATTTGCACTGACTCTTATGTGGACTGACCTGATTTGAGGTATGTTGCAATCAGTATATCATCTGGCCTGGCCTGAAAGTTTTGAACATTCTCCCAGTTGTCCGTGAAAAAGTGGGTCATTGAGATGCCATGGAAATCAAACAGTTCTGGTCGAGGAGGTAAATTCATCTAAAAAATAAAACATTCAAAATATATGATCATAGTAGGAGTGTAATAAAAGTGTTTGTGTGGGGAAGAATTCAAAGATTCATTGTCACAGATAATGAGGTCACATTGTATTAAGGTGTGACTTCAACAAGTAGGGAAAGTTGCCTTAAATATAGTGCGTTAAAGTTTCAACATGCATGTTTTCATGCATCAACAATAAACTAAATTGAACCTCACCAATGGAGAATCACAGGCCATTAATTGGCTAAGGAGCAATGATGATGTCATTATAAAGAGTGCTGACAAAGGAGGGGCTGTGGTTGTTTGGGGAAGAATTTAGTATGTCCACAGACAATAACAGATTATTATTCCCCCATTGACACAAATCCGATGGAAGACCTGCAATGCCAACTGATTAAGATGCTGAACACAGCAAAAGCAGAAGACTGGATTACAGAGGAAGAGCCTGCGTTCCTACTAGAAATAAATCCTAGACTACCTTGTTTCTGCTGCCAAAGATCCATAAAGACTTGTTTAATCCACCTGGCAGACCCATCATCAGTGGAAATGACTTAATCCTGAAACCAATTTCCAAATTCATTGACCACCATATCAAATCTTTTATTCCAACTTTACAGTCTTATATTGAAGACACAATCCAAGTGTTAAACAAAACTGATGAAATAAAAAACATAGGAGGTGCATACATGATCACTGTGGACGTGGAATCATTATACACAAACATAGTTCAGAAGGAAAGCTTACAGGAACCGTGCAACATTTTCTAAAAATGAGAGATGAGCCAGTTTTCCCACCAGACCTTATTGTTGAACTCAAAAGATGGACATTGGAAAATAATGTGATTCTCTTCCAAGAACAACTGTACAGACAGTCACAGGGCACAGCAATGGGTGTGACCATGCAGCCTCACATGCCAACCTGTTTCTCAGAATGTGGGAGGAGAAATTCATTTGGAACTCTTCCAACCCCCATTTGGACAAAATAAAATGGCTTGGACCAACATCGATGATTTAATAATCTTTATGCAATGTGGTATTTCATAAATCAATCAATTGGAAGACCTACAATGCATACTGATTGAGATGCTGGAGAGAAAAAAAATGTATTTTCTAGATCTAAAAATCACAAGAACAGATGATGTTTACACACTACTATTCACAGGAAAGTTACTGATCAACAATACAATCTTAAGGGCTGACAGTTTCCATCCAAAGACCCTTATAGACAACATCCCATTTGGCCAGTTCGTCATTGACTAAGGCGAATATCTGACACAGAGGAAGAGTTTGAAGATAAGGCTTCAGACATGGCAAACCGTTTCACTGAATGATGATACAAAAGGAATACAGTGGAAAAATCAGTCCAGAGAGCTTAAACAGAAAACACTCCAGTGATCGAAGAAATATTTTTTAATACATTATCTGATCACATCCTTGGTATAAAATCAATGTAAGATTGACTGCCATGTGTTTTATTTGTATTTGTTTCAGGTGAATTCCTCACAACTTTTCTCTATTGAACAACATTAAGTGGTTTGTGAAAGCACGTATACATGCAGGTTGTTTCCCACAAATATTATCATTATTATCATAGGTTTTGCATGTATTTAATTATACTTCACTCCAGTTCTCATTAGTTCAGCATTATATGTTTAAAACATTATGTTCGAATGTTCGTCACTTCAAATTAAAGCACACTGTGTCTTTGAAGAGAGATTATTTCGGTGACATACCTTGTTCTGATCTGCTGGTATCTCCGCTGTATATCTGATCTCTATTGTAATTTGAGACTCAAGCCCAAATGTAATATCAGAACTTCTTCCAACCACTGTCCCTTCAGATTTCTGAAGCTTTCACCCTTTACTACCCTTCCCTTCAACTTAGTGTGGTAAAGTTCATATAGTGACATGCTGGTGCATAGTTTAGGAAACTGAACAAAAAAGATATGCAGATAAGACTCAGCTATCATTGACATACCTCAGAAAAAGATTTAACTCTTTACCCTGATTGTTTTTGTCAGAGTCAGTGAAATAGGCCGAAGGTAAAGATAACCAAATACAACACAACCAAACCATGTGGAAGCCAGGGGAGAGAGAGATTGGCTGACTGCCACCAGTTTAAACTGGTATAAAAAGGGGTTAAAACCAGAACACAAACAACTGCTTGGCAAAACAGCAGTGGGCAATCCCTAAAATCTTGTCAGAATGAGATCATTATCTGCAACAGTCACCCAATAGATGTTTAACATCTGCATTCCATTTTACCTTGTGCTCACTATGTGCGGTGACTAGGCCAGGTGAGGCAGGGCCAGTCTGAACTCCTCTGCCTTCTATGTGTACATCCTCCCTTCTGCTTGCTTGGTGCCCGTCATTGTTCATATGGTGAACAGGAGCGGAGATCCTTTCCACACAACACGACTAGGATGTCATCCTAGTTGGAATGCAGGTGCAAAGAGGGCCAGGTTTTTTTGGGCAGAGAGTGGCAAAAACTGGACCGTGAATGGACAGGAGATGGCAGAGGGAAGTGACGGATTAGGAAGTGAGATAGGAGGAATTGAGGTGGCAAGAAGGGTGATATTGTAAAAATAAATAAACGTAACCAGGAAACACAAGAGGGAACATGTATAGAGGCTTGACCAAACCAAATAACACACAAGGGGTAAACAAAATGGATGTCAGCTACAACTCAATACAAAATAACTAACTAAACTCAAATCTCCCCCATAACATCTCATCTCATGGTTCAGCTTGATGGGCTGGCTCCTGTATTTAGCAGTCTTCAGCCCTCAGCCACACCTTTTGCTGGATCAGGAAGGAACCGCCCACCAACCACGCCTGGTAACTCAAAGAAAGAAAATATTAAGATAACAAATGATTACCAAACAGTGTCAATATGTGTGCATAGGGTTAAAAGAATAAAACACTAAATCCAAGAAGATGTGCAATGTTATTTGTTTGGGGTGTGGTTGGCTGCAACTGAAACTAACATGTGGTGTGACAAACTAATAAAGTGGGAGAGTGTTTTGTGTGACATTACCCTGTGTGGCCCCGGCCATCACACTCTCTATGAAATACACTATATGTACGAAAGTATTGGGACACCTGGTCCTTACAACTAAAGAACTTCACCATTCTAAATTCATAAGCATTAATATGGAGTTGGTCCTCCCTTTGCAGCCAGAACAACTTCCACACTTCTGGGAAGGCTTTCTACAAGATTTTGGGTTATGTTTGTGGGGATTTTTGACAGTTCATCCACTTATATACCAGCACGGGCAGTGTCAGAGGGTGTGTAAAATAACACCAGGTTGTGAATCGAAAACAAACCAACACACCTGGGGGGGAGCAATGACAGTTCTCAGTCATTGTGTCTGAGAACTGTAAATAAATACATCACCTGCAATTAAAAGATTTGGTTTTTCATATGTTTTATTCAGGCTTTCACCCAGTGTTCTGTGTTGGTAATAGTAATATGTATATTCTAGATTGTAAGATTATGACAGACTTGATTATTTCTAGGCTATATTTCCTAAAACACATACTGCTGTTTCTGTTGGGACAATGTTATGAGTTGACAGCGCAGTACGCCTCTCTTGTTAAAAGTCAATGTAGCTCACCCGGCAGTCAATCTCTCTCTCTCTCTCTCTCTCTCAACAAAAAAACAATACAAATCACATTTTATTAGTTTTATTTCAATTACAAATAGATAATGGATACAAATGGATAATCCATCCACCTGAGAGGTGTAGCATCATGATGCTGATTGAACAACATGATTATTGCACATTACAACTTAAAGCCTACATTATTTTTCTTTATTTACAGATTTTTGTTAATTTGAATAATTGTTGGGTTGGGTCTAACGTTTCTCGTTTTTGTTTTTTTTGCTCATGTCCCTTTAGGGGCTCCGTATAATTTTGACACATTTGTGTAAAAATATTCACCAGTAAACATGATTAATCATTTGATTTGCACTGTGCTTCATAATATGTAGTGTAGTTAACACCTCTGAAGAAGACACAAACCACACCACTGCTATAACATTAGAGGCAACTATATTTTTTTTCTTCACAAAAATGCCACGTCATGAATATTCCTCCATGCAGCCTGTGCAGCACTGTTCAGATTTCAGTATGGAACTGAAGTGTGGGATCCTTCATCTTTTTCTTGTAGTGTTCATCAAAGTCTTCATTCTGGGCCACAGTGAAATGGTTCTTCCAGTCACCAACCTTCCCTGCAAAATGACAGAAAATGTGTTATTTTGCCTGCAAGTAGAGAACTGGTTTTGTATCATACCATATTCATGTAATTGTCAGGTTACCTTTTCTCATGAAAGGAGAAATATTGAAATTCATGTCTTGGTTTGTAGAATAGTTGACCATATCGTTCTTTTTCATATTATCAAACTGCGTTTCACCTATAATTTGATTCTTCTCATCAACTGAAGGAGACAAACCAAGAAAGGAGCAGAGTTTGTCTATTTCTCGTGCACTGTCCTAAAAATACAATGAAGAGATTACATTATTGCATTATTACCAGCTAGAGAGGTTTAGAAAAGTTGCCTGAATACAAAGAACCCACAAAAACAACATGATAATATGATACAATATAAAATTGTTTGTTGAGGTGTACCTGAATTATATCTTCAAAGAACGTGTAGTGGAGGTTTGAATAAGTCTGTTTCTTCCTCCACCAGCCGTTCACATGGTCATACCAGGATCCAAACACCACTAAAGCAACAGAACAACACATGAAACTCATTGTGACTGTTCATCATTGTGTTTGTGTCATCTGTACATCTCTGTTCCAATAAAATAAACTTTGTTATTGTGTTTGATATTTACCCTTTCCCTCCATGAATCTGTGGAGGTAGCTGTTCCAGTCTGCAGGCTCTGGCTTAATCATGATCATGCGATCAAAGTGAAAATAAGACACCACGTTGTCCTTGGCATTGCGGGCTACATAGACTATCTACAGAAGGAAAAACACTCAAATTACAACTGAGTGTTTGTTGTAGTAACTGGATGTAGACATGCCTCTAATTCTACTGTTTTTTCCCTCATCATTCAGCCTTTAAATGAAATCAGAGTCTTCAATGCTACTGAATGTACTTTTGTGATCATACAGTGAAATCATGCAAATAACACACAAACTACTGACCTTGCAGTTCTGCTCCCAAAAGGATTTTGGCACAAACTGGACTGGTAAATGAGTCTTAATGAGTCGTGGAGAGGTGGGTAGATTCTCTGCCAGGTCAACTCCTTTATGAAAAGGTGAAAATGGAGTAAGCAAAACCCTCATCCTCTAAAGTACCTAAATACTTTTTGGACTGATGTTATATGGTTAATGTAATGTCTTGAGATATTAGCATATTAATGTGGTAAAATAATAATACAATTTCTCACTTAAGTTCATGATATACAACATTAGGATGCTTAAAGGTAAGTAAAGGTGTTCTTTGTTCATTTGTTTACATCGTGATCCATTTTTAAGGTTCATTATTCTGTAATGTACTGTACATTTTAAGTGGTCTGTTTGAAGTTTACCAGCTGTTACAAACTTTGGTCAAAGGGAGGCAGTGTTCAGAATGATAATAGTCACTCCACCTACTTTGCCAAATGCATCATGGTCTATTATTCTGTTTACTTTTATATGAAGGACGGTGGTGTGAGACTGTTTGTATAGATGAGGACTAAGTAAGTAAGGTTAGTGTGTTTGTGATCCGTGTTTGTGAAATATGGTGAGTACGTTTAATCATTTGGTAACCTGAATACATAAATCGTTTGGTGATCTCCAGTAAAGGCACTCTTTCATAGATCGGGATGGATGTCTGACGCTCTGGGGATGTTTGACCAAAATACAGGAGGTCAAGGATGTAGGAGACCCATGTTGTTCCTGAAAGACAGCTAGAGAAGGTAAAATAATCCAAACCTCTTGCCTCTACACACACATCCATATCTTTTATCATTAAAATTTACACTGACTATTCAGCTGGACTGACCTGCTTTGGGATATGTTGCAATCAGTATATCATCTGGCCTGGCCTTAAAGTTTTGAATCCTCTCCCAGTTGGCTGTGAAACAGTGGGTCATTGAGACGCCATGGAAATCAAACAGTTCTCCTTGAGGAAGTAATTCCATCTTTAAAAGATAGAAAACAATCACAAGAGACAAAATGTGTGGTCACTGTGTGAGAGTAACAACAATTTGATTGTGTTGGAAAGAATCACCATTTACAAACAGTGAAGTCAAATTGTTTAAAAAAAATAAGACATCTTTAAATAGGGAATGAAACAACAAATTATAAATATTGCTTGCATTTAAAATACCTCAGTCTGTTCTCATGAGCTCAATATATCATGTTTATTAAGTAATAATATCCACTTTACAGTAAACCAAATTGCAGGTTTTAGGAAAGCTTCATTTAGAGACGTACCTTGGCCAAATCATCAGACATTTTGATCACTGCTTTTTTTCCCTTTGTATTTCAGACACTCCTCTTCTAGTGCCACGATTTTTTTTTTTTTAATAAAATCATTACTTGACTATTGCATGTATCACTTGGTCTTCCTGTTGTACTAAACTCATTGCCAAACATCAAAGTCCAACCCCTCCCTGTCCCTGAGAGTGTAATACTGGTCGATTGTTTCAAGAATATAATTATGAAAGTTGTGTAATACACCGCGTCAACCAAAACACAGGTTTTACTACTTCCTGATGTTGATATGTTATTTTTTAAACCATTAGAAAGTGACAATTGTCTTTATTTTTTTTAAAGAGTTTTGGGCTTGAGCATACTGTGTGTACACTAAAACAGTACCAGGCCCTTCTGCTTATTCTTGATCTTTCTCCTTCTCACTGGTACCTGTAATATAGCAGCTGTAATTTTCTTCTTGGTTCTCCTTTCTTTATTTTGAGCAGTTTAGAATACACAAATACTCACACTGTACGATTGCATAGAGATGTACAGTATATTACAACTTCCATCAATCAAATTCACTAATTATATAGGTATAATCTATGTATTTACCAACAAGGAAGGATATGAATACACCAACTGGTAAACTGGTAAGTTTTAATAGTGTCATTGTTTCATACTTGATCCGATCATATCTATGCTATACAATCAACATACGAACATGTTACAACCACAGCTCAGATTGTTACAGTTAAGACCAAGTGCTTCTTTGTTTCACTTCATTTCCTAACGACTTTTCTCCATTGAACAACCTTAACTAAATCCTGATAGCAGAAACATGTAGGTTATTAATATTACATATATAGGTGAATAAATATTTTAGTGAATGAGTTAAAAGTTAAAAGTGATGGTAACGTTCCGCTACTCTTAACAACAAATTCACAGGTTTTGCATGTACTTAACCATACGTCAATCCAATTCTCATAAACTCAGGATTATCTGTTTAAAACGTTTTGAATCCTACTTGAGAGTAAATCCCACTGTAGTTTTTAACAGATATTATTTCAATAACATACGTACCTTGGTCGGATCATCAGACATTCTGATCTGCTGGTTTCTCAGCTGTATATGTGATACTTTTCTTCTGCTGAAATTGTTTTTCCTCCTCTCTCCTATACTTAACACTTAATTACTGTCTGTAATTAAAGGCTCGTTCAAACCTTTATATGACAAGAGTCAGCAAACACTGAAAAGGCTCAGAAACAGGTTTAGCTACTCCATAGCAACTGTTGATTTGTGTTGCTATGGAGTAAAAGAGGCTGGAAAGATGCTGAGAGGTTCTGGAGGATCTGTCAAAGATTGGGTTTAAGACACAGTTGCTGTTTCTCCCATAGTTTTGCAATTGAAATTCAGGTTGGGAATTGTGGGCAATAGTGACGTAAAACATTTTCATAATTGGGAGAGTAAATACATATTAAAATAATAAGTGGGAAATTATATTAAAACAACTACTGTACATAACTACTCTGGTAATCGGAAAAAGAACGAGAGCAGGCAAAGGTGTTGTCTTGCTTATAAGACTGCTGCACCCCTGGATTTAAACTTGAAACATGAACAACATGAAAAGAACATAGAACTAGAAATAGAAATATAACCCACCGACCCTCCCAAACCTTTCCTCAGCTGAAAGGTACCACATTCCCACATTCTTGCTACATTTCAAGTTGTTCAAAGTCAGGACTGAATTGATATGAAAGCTATGACAAAAACTGTTCTTCAATGACCTTTTTTTGTAATATATAAATTGCAGGCAGTTTGTAGAGAGAGTGTGCCTGACAATGTGACAACATTTTTTTCATAAACACAGTCATTGTTTCCTTTACAAAAAGGAGTCCGTTCATTTGAGAACTTAATCCAGTAAAAGTATTTGTCTGCACTGGAGAATAAAAGGAAGCATGTGGCCAAAGACTCATAGAACAGCTTATCCAGCCAAGTTATAAATCAGAAGTGTTGAACATAGGTTACAGGAATCTGAAACGCACCAGCGCCCACCATCTTCAATCAATGGCCATGGTAAGCATTGAAAATATGGGTGGTTTTCATGACAACCTCACAATTATCAGGTGCCCAGTTGTATCAACTAACATAATACTACTATAAATAAAAATAACTATGGACATCAGAAGTGTTTTTGGCTGCTGAAGTCTTCTTCTCACAAGAAATTGTTACCTAATGACACTGACACTGAAGAGAACAGAAAAAAACACAATACGAATCACATTTTATTAGTTTTATTTCAATTACAAATTATATTTATAATTAAATTGACCTTTGGATCAAATTTGATTCATCACATCAATCTGTCTGTCTCATTTGAATGTGCGGTATCAATGTATACTCAACAAAAATAGAAATACAACACTTTGGTTTTTGGGCCAATTTTTCATGAATTGAAGTAAACGACCTAAGACTTTGTCAATGCAGACAAAAGGCTTTGTCCCCTCAAATTTTGTTCCCAAATTTGTTTAGATTCGTGTTAGTAAGCATTTGCCCTTGATCGAGATAATCCATCCACCTGAGAGGTGTAGCATCAGGATGCTGATTGAACAACATGATTATTGCACATTACAACTTAAAGCCTACCTTATTTTTCTTTATTTACAGATTTTTGTTAATTTGAACAATTGTTGGGTTGGGTCTAACGTTTCTCGCTTTTTTTTTTTTTTTGCTCATGTCCCTTTAGGGGCTCCGTATAATTTTGACACATCTGTGTAAAAATATTCACCTGTAAACATGATTAATCATTTGATTTGCACTGTGCTTAATAATATGTAGTGTAGTTCACACCTCTGAAGAAGACACAAACCACACCACTGCTATAACATTAGAGGCAACTATAACTTGATTTTTTTTTTCAATTCTGTTCAGATTTCAGTATGGAACTGAAGGGTGGGATCCTTCATCTTTTTCTTGTAGTGTTCATCAAAGTCTTCATTCTGGGCCACAGTGAAATGGTTCTTCCAGTCACCAACCTTCCCTGCAAAATGACAGAAAATGTGTTATTTTGCCTGCAAGTAGAGAACTGGTTTTGTGTCATACCATATTCATGTAATTGTCAGGTTACCTTTTCTCATGAAAGGAGAAAATTTGAAATTCATGTCTTGGTTTGTAGAATAGTTGACCATATCGTTCTTTTTCATATTATCAAACTGCGTTTCACCTATAATTTGATTCTTCTCATCAACTGAAGGAGACAAACCAAGAAAGGAGCAGAGTTTGTCTATTTCTCGTGCACTGTCCTAAAAATACAATGAAGAGATTACATTATTGCATTATTACCAGCTAGAGAGGTTTAGAAAAGTTGCCTGAATACAAAGAACCCACAAAAACAACATGATAATATGATACAATATAAAATCGTTTGTTGAGGTGTACCTGAATTATATCTTCAAAGAACGTGTAGTGGAGGTTTGAATAAGTCTGTTTCTTCCTCCACCAGCCGTTCACATGGTCATACCAGGATCCAAACACCACTAAAGCAACGGAACAACACATGAAACTCATTGTGACTGTTCATCATTGTGTTTGTCTCATCTGTACATCTCTGTTCCAATAAAATAAACTGTATTATTGTGTTTGATATTTACTCTTTCCCTCCATGAATCTGTGGAGGTAGCTGTTCCAGTCTCCAGGCTCTGGCTCAATCAAGGCCATGCGATCAAAGTGAAAATAAGACACCACGTTGTCCTTGGCATTGCGGGCTACATAGACTATCTACAGAAGGAAAAACACTCAAATTACAACTGAGGTTTGTTGTAGTAACTGGATGTAGACATGCCTCTAATTCTACTGTTTTTTCCCTCATCATTCAGCCTTTACATGAAATCGGAGTCTTCAATGCTACTGAATGTACTTTTGTGATCATACAGTGAAATCATGCAAATAACACACAAACTACTGACCTTGCAGTTTTGCTCCCAAAAGGATTTTGGCACAAACTGGACTGGTAAATGAGTCTTAATGAGTCGTGGAGAGGTGGGTAGATTCTCTGCCATATCAACTCCTTTATGAAAAGGTGAAAATGGAGTAAGCAAAACCCTAATCCTCTAAAGTACCTAAATACTTTTTGGACTGCTGCTATAGTGGTTAATGTAATGTCTTGAGATATTAGCATATTAATGTGGTAAAATAATAATACAATTTCTCACTTAAGTTCATGATATACAACATTAGGATGCTTAAAGGTAAGTAAAGGTGTTCTTTGTTCATTTGTTTACATCGTGATCCATTTTTAAGGTTCATTATTCTGTAATGTACTGTACATTTTAAGTGGTCTGTTTGAAGTTTACCAGCTGTTACAAACTTTGGTCAAACGGGAGGCAGTGTTCAGAATGACAATAGTCACTCCACCTACTTTGCCAAATGCATCATGGTCTATTATTACCTCCGCCAAGGGAGGAGGTTATATTTTCGCCGGCGTTGGCGGGTTTGTTAGTTTGTTGGTTTGTTGGTTTGTTTGTGAATAGGATAAAAGAAAAATGAACAAACGGATTTTGATGAAATTTTCAGGAGATGTCGGAAGTGGCCCATTAATCGATTAGATTTTGGTGGTGATCCAGATCACCGTCTGGATCCAGGAACATTTTATTTAGTTTTTATTATTGTAGGATTAAACTGCCACATGAACACTAACAGCTTATGAATTTCAACAAAACATTACCCAATTTTAATATACTTCCTTTTCTGCTGCCTGTGTGTGTGGTGTTGAGTTTTGTGTGTGCCGACTGCAGCGCGATCACGTAGGTGCGTGCATGCCTGTTTTGGTCAAAGCCGCATCTTTCTTGATCAAGGTAACATTACCCCGTTTTAATATTCTTCCTTTTCTCCTGCCTGTGTGTGTGTCTTTGTAACAACTCTTAAAGTGTTACAGGTGTCAATTACCTGTTGTGGCATTGCAGTTTATTTATGTGAGATGACAATATGAACAACTAACAGCCACAATAAATAAAGATTTTAGAAAATTCCAAAGACTTTGAAAATTTTTCCTGTCAAACTTTCTAATGACTTAATTCAGAGGGTTACATCATGGGAATTTTGCTTCGGAGTGAAATGCCAACATGGGGAAACTGAGCAGCCTTGGCGGAGGTCTGCACTCTCCAAGTGTTTTCTAGCTCTGCTTGCTTTCATACCAAGCTGGAGATGCATGAAGGACAGTGGTGTGAGACTGTTTGGATAGATGAGGTCTAAGTAAAAGTTAGTGTGTTTGTGATGCATGTTTGTGAAATATAGTGAGTATGTTTCATCATTTGTTCAACCTGAATACGCAAATGGTTTGATGATCTCCAAGAAAGGTACTCTTTTATAGATCGGGATGGATGTCTGACGCTCTGGGGATGTCTGACCAAAATACAGGAGGTCAAGGATGTAGGAGACCCATGTTGTTCCTGAATGACAGAGCAGGTAAAATAATCCAAATGTCTTGCCTCTACACACACATCCATCATTAAAATTTACACTGACTATTCACTGGGACTGACCTGCTTTGGGATATGTTGCAATCAGTATATCATCTGGCCTGGCCTTAAAGTTTTGAATCCTCTCCCAGTTGTCTGTGAAATAGTGGGTCATTGAGACGCCATGGAAATCAAACAGTTCTCCTCGAGGAAGTAATTCCATCTTTAAAAGATAGAAAACAAACAAAAGACAAAATGTGTGATCCCTGTGTGAGAGTAATCAAACTACAACAATTTGATTGTGTGGGAAAGAATCACCATTTACAAACAGTGAAGTCAGATTGTTGCAAAAAAATACAAAGACATCTTTAAACAGGGAATGAAACAACAAATTATAAATATTGCTTGCATTTAAAATACCTCAGTCCGTTGTCATGAGCTCAACATATCATGTTTATCAAGTAATAATCTCCACTTTACAGTAAACCACACTGCAGGTTTTAGGAAAGCTTCATTTAGAGACGTACCTTGGCCAAATCATCAGACATTTTGATCACTGCTTTTTTTTTTCCTTCGTATTTCAGACATTCCTCTTCTCGTGCTATGTATCACTTGGTCTTCCAGTTATACTAAACTCATTGCCAAATTTTTTTCTTAGTTCTCCTTTCTTTATTTTGAGCAGTTTAGAATACACAAATACTCACACTGTACGATTGCATAGAGTTGTATAGTATATTACAACTTCCATCAATCAAATTCAATAATTATATAGGTATAATCTATGTATTTACTGACAAGGAAGGATATGAATACACCAACTGGTAAATCTGGTAAGTTTTAATAGTGTCATTGTTTCATACTTGATCCGATCATATCTATGCTATACAATCAACATACGAACATGTTACAACCACAGCTCAGATTGTTACAGTTAAGACCAAGTGCTTCTTTGTTTCACTTCATTTCCTAACGACTTTTCTCCATTGAACAACTTTAACTAAATCCTGATAGCAGAAACATGTAGGTTATTAATATTACATACATAGGTGAATAAATATTTTAGTAAATGAGTTAAAAGTTAAAAGTGATGGCAACTCTCCGCCACTCTTAACAACTAATCTTTCCTTCGTTTTCTGATTTATTATCTAATCTATTTATTTATATATTTAATTATGTCTATTATTCTGCTATCTTTCTACCAAATTTAACAAAAAAACTAACTGTATATTACTGAATATGAATTGTAAACAGTTGAGTTACACGCTTGAAAAAAATTAAGTATAGTAACAACAAATTCACAGGTTTTGCATGTACTTAACCATACGTCAATCCAATTCTGATAAGCTCAGGATTATCTGTTTAAAACATTTTGAATCCTAATTGAGAGTAAATCCCACTGTAGTTTTTAACAGATATTATTTCAATAACATACGTACCTTGGTCGGATCATCAGACATTCTGATCTGCTGGTTTCTCAGCTGTATATGTGATACTTTTCTTCTGCTGAAATTGTTTTTCCTCCTCTCTCCTATACTTAACACTTAATTACTGTCTGTAATTAAAGGCTCGTTCAAACCTTTATATGACAAGAGTCAGAAAACACTGAAAAGGCTCAGTAACAGGTTTAGCTACTCCATAACAACTGTTGATTTGTGTTGCTATGGAGTAAAAGAGGCTGGAAAGATGCTGAGAGGTTCTGGAGGATTGGTCTTAAAGATTGGGTTTAAGACACAGTTGCTGTTTCTCCCCATAGTTACGCAGTTGAAATTCAGGTTGGGAATTGTGGGCAATAGTGACGTAAAACATTTTCATAATTGGGAGAGTAAATACATATTAAAATAATAAGTGGGAAATTATATTAAAACAACTACTGTACATAACTACTCTGGTAATCGGAAAAAGAACGAGAGCACGCAAAGGTGTTGTCTTACTTATAAGACTGCTGCACCTCTGGATTTAAACTTGAAACATGAACAACATGAAAAGAACATAGAACTAGAAATAGAAATATAACCCACCGACCCTCCCAAACCTTTCCTCAGCTGAAAGGTACCTCATTCCCACATTCTTGCTATATTTCAAGTTGTTCAAAGTCAGGACTGAATTGATATGAAAGCTATGACAAAAACTGTTCTTCAATGACCTTTTTTTGTAATATATAAATTGCAGGCAGTTTGTAGAGAGAGTGTGCCTGACAATGTGACAACATTTTTTTCATAAACACAGTCATTGTTTCCTTTACAAAAAGGAGTCCGTTCATTTGAGAACTTAATCCAGTAAAAGTATTTGTCTGCACTGGAGAATAAAAGGAAGCATGTGGCCAAAGACTCATAGAACAGCTTATCCAGCCAAGTTATAAATCAGAAGTGTTGAACATAGGTTACAGGAATCTGAAACGCACCAGCGCCCACCATCTTCAATCAATGGCCATGGTAAGCATTGAAAATATGGGTGGTTTTCATAACAACCTCACAATTATCAGGTTCCCAGTTGTATCAACTAACATAATACTACTATAAATTAAAATAACTATGGACATCAGAAGTGTTGTTGGCTGCTGAAGTCTTCTTCTCACAAGAAATTGTTACCTTATGACACTGACACTGAAGAGAACAGAAAAAAAAACCACAATACAAATCACATTTTATTAGTTTTATTTCAAATACAAAGTATATTTATAAATAAATTGACCTTTGGATCTTAGCTTTTGATCGAGATAATCCATCCACCTGAGAGGTATAGCATCAGGATGCTGATTGAACAACATGATTATTGCACATTAGTAACTCAAAGCCTACATTATTTTAATTTATTTACAGATTTTTGTTAAATTGAATAATTGTTGGGTTGGCTGTAATCAAAAATATCAAGAAAGCACACACCACACCTCTGCTATCTCACAGAAATGCTACATATGCAGTCACAGACCAGTCTCCACACACACAAACAGTCTGTTAAGTCCTGTTTAGAGCTCAGAGTGGAACTGAAGTGTGGGATCCTTCATCTTTTTCTTGTAGTCTTCATCAAACTCCTCATTCTGGGCCACAGTAAAATGGTTCTTCCAGTCACCAACCTTCCCTACAGAACCACAGAGAATTCAGTTTAAGGCTGAGATCTAGTTTTGTTTTATGTCAAACACATGCAGTTATTTATATGTCAGTTTACCTTTTCTCATGAAATGAGAAATTTCAAACTCCATGGATGGGAACGTAGAATAGTTGACCATATCGTTCTTTTTCATACTGACAAACTGCACTTCACCTGTGATTTGTTTCTTCTCCTCAACTGACGGAGACAAACCAAGAAAGGAGCAGAGTTTGTCTATTTCCCGCTGAGTATCCTGGAAATACAATGATCATTTAACTGTAAGTTACTTTGTAAACATTGTTCTCCGAGTGAAGAGACTATCTATCCACCCAGCTACATATTCCATATGTTCTGGGATTTGTCCCCAGATGACAGATGACATGAATATTTTGTAAGACACATTAGCTGCACTGGCCTGCACACACAGTCAATACTGTATAAGGCACAGTATTGTAAGATTGATACCTGATCCTGAGCAACCTTTAGGTAGAGAGAGAGTATCTTCACTCAGAGAACAGAGGTTACAACGTAACCTACCGATCTCTATCTTATCGAGACCACTCATCTCACCCAGCTACATATTCCATATGTACGGCGACTTCTGTAAGACATCTCTCGAAGAATCAGAGCAATCACAGGATCCCGAAACCATCTCCAGTCCTGACTCGAAACTCTAGACAAATGTACAACATGTGCAAACCCCTAAGCTGGCGGAACGGCCAAATACCATCAGCTGCCACTGTGTCCTCAGCCGCACCTATTACAACCAGGTCAGTGCCAAATCCACCATGTCTTCCCAGAGGATTAATGATTTTATCCTTAGCTGTAAGCGGGAGAGCAGAAGGGCTGAGCGCAGATGGAAAAAGGTAAGTCTTAACATTCACTTGTTACATGTGAGAGAGCCCTTGACTATGTTGAATCAGAAAATCAAAGATGCAAGAGCAGCTTATTTCACGGAGCTAAATACTATTAATAAACGCAATCGAAGAGCTCCGTTAGCACAATCAACCACCTTCTAAAACCTGCACTGTGACTACCCCTGTCACCTCAACTGAAGACTGTGAATGGTACTTGTAATGGCAGCCATCATGTCTCCAATGTTTGATGAACTGAGCCTGCGGGAAGAGCAGGATCGCCTGGGTCCCACACATAAGTGAGTTGGCTTGCAGGTGGCTTGGGAAGGATTCACAGTGTGTCCTCTAACCACCTTGTTGAAGCCAGGGAGGAAGACCCTGGTCAGCCCCAATCTTATTGAAGAGCGAGGGAGCAGCATCATTTCCAATCGAGAGGTCAGGCCTTTGGGCCAAAGGGGTCCTTTCCATCAGGGCCTTAGTGAGGTGACACCAGTGTGACTGTTCATCTTCTCCCTCCTCTGGGACTGTCAAAAGCAAACCAGAGGGTAGGGTCTCATCTGTATCTTGAAACAGAGATTTTGTCTCAACTTTTTCATCTTCATTCTCCTCCTCAACATCTGCAGCCTAACCCACCATATCTTTGTTTTACTCGTTCTTTGTCAGGAGATGGTGGGGTGGGGGCGGGGCCTGACCAAAGGTGTGCGGCTGGACCTCTGGGGAACACTTTGTCTGGAGTGGAAAGTCTGGCTTAAAACAAAAGGCACCTTGCGTCCCTATTTTGAGCAGGTCCTGCAGGGGGCTGGTCCCTTTAGCCCTAAATGTCATGGTTACAGCCCTGGCCCACCACTCAGTGATGTGCTCTGTGGTGGTGTTTAATACGTGATTTCCTTCACTATTTCACATTACCAGGCTAGGAACAATCAATGCAAAAGTGAGGCTTCACCACACATCAACAAAATGCGTCAGTCTTGGATTTTGTGTACTGTGGCTTTTTTATACTGCTTGGTGTATACACAGAAAGGTGCCTTTCTCAACATGGAGGTAAGCTCTACTTCACTACCCAGCCCCCAGCATTGTGACAAACCATGGCAATTTTCAAAATGATTATTTATTCTCTCTTTTTTTTTGGACTCATGCCCTGATCATGCTCTGCAACTTTCTCACACTTCTGACTGTCGATCTACACTGGAAGCAAGTGAAATAAAATAGTAGTATACTTCTGATGCTGGAAACACGTAAACTAGCTTGTTACGTAACATTAATTCCATCCATCCAATTTCAGATCGGTAAATTTAAATGAAAGTTGAAATGTTTTTCTTTTAAATAAGTTTGTGGAAAGGGATGAAATACATGCATGCAATCATTAATTAAAAAATAGAGCTTTGTTTTTTCTTAAATGATTTGATAACAATGCCATTAATTCAGAAAAGCACAGCAAAATTTAAATTTTTCATGAAAAGTTTTTTTTTCTGAATTAACAAGATAATAATCTCAAAATTTTTTGAAAAAAGTTTCTTTAAAGACGAAAATTCTGCACTGTCTTTCTTAATTAATGAGATAATTGTTTAATTAATTCAGAAAAACAGGACAAATATTTTTTCTCAAGAAGAAAAGTGTCTAACTCATGAGTAGATTGCAAAGTCTTGCTGCTTTTGCTTTGTCTTTCTCTATCTTTTCAACACCATGTCTTGAATGCTCAGTGGGGAATCTGAAAATCAGAACGATGAGCAATACCGGTGACTTATTTAGATTGTGTGTGCATGCCAGCAAAGCTGATGTCTTACAAAATAATCCACGTGATCTGTCAGCTGGAGACAGAAACCCCGTATATATGGAATATGTAATGGGAGGAGAGACAGTCTCGGTACCATAGAGAGCATGATTATTACCAACTAGAGTAGCACTTTAGAAAAGTTACCTTAGTTGGAAGATTCCACACAAACAACTTGTAGTACCTCAATCATGTCTTCATAGAACATGTAATGAAGGTTTGAAGAAGTCTGTTTCTTCTTCCACCAGCCGTTCACATGGTCATACCAGGGTCCAAACACCACTACAGCAACAGAACAACATGAAAGAAACATTGGTAATGTTGAGTATATATCTGTGCATCCTTGTTCCAACAAGAACAACTCTAATATTACTATATTTCATATTTACTCTTTCCCTCCATGAATCTGTGAAGGTAGCTGTTCCAGTCTCCAGGCTCTGGCTGAATCATGGTCATGCGTTCAAAGTGAAAATAAGACACTACGTTGTCTTTGGCATTGCGGGCTACATAGACTATCTAAAGAAGAAAAAACAGAATTACAAAATTACATGGGAAATATTTGCAAACACACAATTTGTTGTGGTAACTGGAGGTAGACGTGTCTCAAATTCTACTGGTTCTCTTTCTCATCATTCACTGCTCAAGTCATTTTGTCTTCTACTTCAGCATCTAATCATACACTGACATTATGTAAATAATAATTATGCAAACTTCTGACCTTGGAGTTTTGATCCCAAAAGGATTTTGGTACAAACTGGACTGGAAAATGGGTTTTAATAAGTCGTGGAGAGGTGGGTAGATTCTCTGCCAGGTCAATTCCTACATGAAGAGGTAAAGATGAAGTACGTAAAACCCTGATCCTGTGAAATGCTTTTACTGTGTGGTGTCTTGTTAGAGACATGATACTAATTATGAACCTTTCAGATACAATAACAGATCAAGTTTATTGAAGTGTAAACTAAAGTTGGAAAATCACAACAGAGTACACTAAAACTGAAGTAGATTAAATATTTGTATAGAGATATGAGATATGGTGAGTATGTTCAACCTAATCCCATAGATGGTAAGGCAATCTCCAGGAAAGGCACTCTTTCATAGATTGGGATGAATGTCTGGTGTTCTGGAGATGTCTGACCAAAATACAGCAGGTCCAGGATGTAGGAGACCCATGTTGTTCCTGAAGTAAAGACATTCAAAGACAGGAAAATGAAATTATCTCAACCCCTTCTCTACACATCTTTTAGGAGGTATGAAGCATTTGCAGTGACAATTTATGTGGACTGACCTGCTTTGGGATATGTTGCAATCAGTATATCATCTGGCCTGGCTTGAAAATTTTGAATCCTCTCCCAGTTGTCCGTGAAATAGCGGGTCATTGATACGCCATGGAAATCAAACAGTTCTCCTCGAGGAGGTAATTCCATCTTAAAAAATAGAAAACAATCACAAAAGACAAAATCTATGATCACTGTGTGAGAGTAATCAAACTACCACAATTTGATTGTGTGGAAAAGAATCACCATTTACAAACAGTGAAGTCAGAGACATCTTTAAACAGGGAATGAAACAACAAATTATAAATATTGCTTGCATTTAAAATACCTCAGTCTGTGCTCATTAGCTCAACATATCATGTTGATAATATAATAATAAATTCCACTTTACAGTAAACCATACTATTAATGAACTACATTGTTTTTTCAATCAAGATGTGTAAATATAAATATATAAATGGACTGTGTGGCATAAAGACTGTAAGGCTCAGTGAAATGGGGTTTTGTAACATTTTTGACCCTCCTATTTAAAGTGCACGTTGTCCAATGGTCTGTGTTCTGTGCTAATTCATTCCCTACTATATGTATGTGCCAAAGACAAAGAAGGATATCAATGCACCAATTAGTACATCTGGTAGGTTTAGATAATATCATTATTTTTATTACATTATCTGATCACATCCTTGGTACAAAGTCAATGTAAAATGTGTTACAACTTTAGCTCACATTGTTATCATTATGACTACCATGTGTTTTATTTGTATTTGTTCCAGTTTAATTCCTCACAACTTTTCTCCATTGAACAGCTTTAAGTGGTTTGTGACAACAGACACATGTAAGTTGTTTACCAAAATACTAAATTTTACCAAAAATCTCAGTTATGGCGACACTTTCTTACTCTTAAAATGAGAATCACAACAAATTCATAGGTTTTGCATGTATTTAATTATACTTCACTCCAGTTCTCATTAGTTCAGCTTTATAAAACATTATGTTCAAATGGTCAATATTAAAGCACACTGTATCTGTGGTGGAATTCAATATGTCTTTTATTACAATATAACTCTTGTGTGAACCTCTGTTATGAAACACTGCATGACCTTATATAGTCATGTTGTTCTGTGTGTGTGAATCATGCGGGAGGCTCCCGATCAGTCAGTCAGGACATACTGAGCTTAGAAAGGGCAAATAAACATGAACCCATGTACTCAAGATATGAAGGATGTGCGACATAACATACAACATACAACATAATTGGCCCCACGTTGGGCGCCAATTATGTTGTGGCGTGAAAAACACACAGGAGTCTCTGGAACTTCAAAGTCATGTGGGTTCCCAATTTATTCACAGCTCATGCAAGATACACAGCAATAAACTGGAACCCCGATCTCAGGTCCCGACAGTTTATATATCCTTCTAATGTCAGCTTGGGCGTATGTTATTCACATCTGCGTATTGTCTCATACTTAGGTCAAGCTGCCCTTCCGACTGTTATGTTTGCATTAAATAAAAGATATATTGAATTCCACCACATATCTTTGAAGAGAGATTATTTCAGTGACATACCTTGTTCTGATCTGCTGGAATCTCCGCTGTATGTCTGATACTTTTCTCCTGCTGTTTCTACACCACTCACTACTTGTTCGATGCACTCTCTTTCTTGTTATTTTAGGCTGAAGCCCAAATGTGTTATCCAATTTCATCCCACCCCTTTCCCTTCAGATTACTTTTCTTTCGTCCTTTACTACCCTTCCCTTCCACTCAGTATGATCAAGTTTATATAGTGACATGCTGGTGCATATTTTAGCAAAATGAACAAAAAAGAATGCAGAAAAGACTCAGCAATAATTGACATACCTGAGAAACAGATTTAACTCCTATTTACCCTGATTTGTTTTTGTTCATGTGAGCATTTGACTCTTTGCTTAAGTCTGACAGAGTCAATGAAATAGTACAAAGAGTTATTGCCCACAATTTAGAATATTGGCTGGCCCATCGCATGTCTGATAATCTTTTCAGACCCACTATATTTTTAAGTGGGGTCAAGTTCTTGCTGCTTCTCGATACATGACTGGTGAACAACAAACCCAGAAAAATTATGTGGTAAATTTGCACAGTTGCAAAGCCTTCTGTAGCCCCATTCCCCCTCCTGATCTGATACGAGATGTATCCTTGTTTCATATAAACAAGAAATCATTATATCAATAGATGTAAAAAAGGTAGGACCGTGTGAAAGCCAGGGGAGAGAGATTGGCCACCAGTTTATAGGGGATAGTCACATACAAATTAATCTTTTATTTTAACAGATATAAATGAAATAACACAATGTAACACAATATTGTATGCATTGTCTGTGTCCAAGGTTCATTTTTTTAGTATGGGATAGCTTTTCCTTTGTTCTTGCTTAATTAGATTCATTTTTTTAATCGCTTGACAACCTTAATTTTACGGAGCCCCTAAAGCGACATGAGCAAAAAAAAAAAAAAAGCATAAATGAAAGTAAGTAAGTAGGATTTCAATGTGCAAGCATGGGAAACGTTTAGAACAGTATAGCGCTGGCAAGTCGTCACCATTATATTGTCTTCCAAACATATTTAAACGAATTTTGAAATCTTGCTTACTTTTATTTATGAACAGTTACAAACATCTGGCCAACTCAGTGGCTATAGGTGGATGTACACAAAATGCAAGAAGAATGGATTACACTTCAGGAAAGAAGATGCTCATTTAATTCTTAAAGAACTAGATCCAAGGGGTGTTCAACTCAGAAGACGTCTCCATCCATTAGTAATGACCTTACAATGAACTTAGTAACTTAGAAAAATTAGTAATGTCCTTATAATGAAGTCCAAGGTTAAATTATACCTCAACTGACTCCTGTACTGTCATTTCCACACAGAAACCTAGTGGACCGAAATGCACTGTGCGCTCACCTGTGCGCGCTATACTGTACTTTCTTGTGCACATTTAGATGATTTTTTGTTTTGTTTTGTTCATGTCCATTTAGGAGCTCCGTATAATTTTGACACATTCATTCCGTGTAAAAATATTCACCTGTAAAAATGATTAGTCATTTTGATTTGCACTGTGCTTCATAATATGTAGTGTAGTTCACACCTCTGAAGAAGACACAAACCACACCACTGCTATAACATTAGAGGCAACTATAACTTGATTTTCTTTTCTTTTTTTCCCCCACAAAAATGCCACATCATGGATTTTCCTCCATGCAGCCTGTGCAGCACTGTTCAGATTTCAGTATGGAACTGAAGTGTTGGATCCTTCATCTTACTCTTGTAGTGTTCATCAAAGTCTTCATTCTGGGCCACAGTGAAATGGTTCTTCCAGTCACCAACCTTCCCTGCAAAATGACAGAAAATGTGTTATTTTGCCTGCAAGTAGAGAACTGGTTTTGTGTCATACCATATTCATGTAATTGTCAGGTTACCTTTTCTCATGAAAGGAGAAATATTGAAATTCATGCCTTGGATTGTAGAATAGTTGACCATATTGTTCTTTTTCATATTATCAAACTGCGTTTCACCTATAATTTGATTCTTCTCATCAACTGAAGGAGACAAACCAAGAAAGGAGCAGAGTTTGTCTATTTCTCGTGCACTGTCCTAAAAATACAATGAAGAGATTACATTATTGCATTATTACCAGCTAGAGAGGTTTAGAAAAGTTGCCTGAATACAAAGAACCCACAAAAACAATATGATATGATACAATATAAAATTGTTTGTTGAGGTGTACCTGAATTATATCTTCAAAGAACGTGTAGTGGAGGTTTGAATAAGTCTGTTTCTTCCTCCACCAGCCGTTCACATGGTCATACCAGGATCCAAACACCACTAAAGCAACAGAACAACACATGAAACTCATTGTGACTGTTCATCATTGTGTTTGTGTCATCTGTACATCTCTGTTCCAATAAAATAAACTGTATTATTGTGTTTGATATTTACCCTTTCCCTCCATGAATCTGTGGAGGTAGCTGTTCCAGTCTCCAGGCTCTGGCTCAATCAAGACCATGCGATCAAAGTGAAAATAAGACACCACGTTGTCCTTGGCATTGCGGGCTACATAGACTATCTGCAGAAGGAAAAACACTCAAATTACAACTGAGGTTTGTTGTAGTAACTGGATGTAGACATGCCTCTAATTCTACTGTTTTTTCCCTCATCATTCAGCCTTTAAATGAAATCAGAGTCTTCAATGCTACTGAATGTACTTTTGTGATCATACAGTGAAATCATGCAAATAACACACAAACTACTGACCTTGCAGTTCTGCTCCAAAAAGGATTTTGGCACAAACTGGACTGGTAAATGAGTCTTAATGAGTCGTGGAGAGGTGGGTAGATTCTCTGCCAGGTCAACTCCTTTATGAAAAGGTGAAAATGGAGTAAGCAAAACCCTAATCCTCTAAAGTACCTAAATACTTTTTGGACTGATGTTATGTGGTTAATGTAATGTCTTGAGATATTAGCATATTAATTTAGTCGAGTGGTAAAATAATAATACAATTTCTCACTTAAGTTCATGATATACAACATTAGGATGCTTAAAGGTAAGTAAATGTGTTCTTTGTTCATTTGTTTACATCGTGATCCATTTTTAAGGTTCATTATTCTGTAATGTACTGTACATTTTAAGTGGTCTGTTTGAAGTTTACCAGCTGTTACAAACTTTGGTCAAAGGGAGGCAGTGTTCAGAATGATAATAGTCACTCCACCTACTTTGCCAAATGCATCATGGTCTATTATTCTGTTTACTTTCATACCAAGCTGGAGATGTGGTGTGAGACTGTTTGGATAGATGAAGTCTATTTAAAAGTTAGAGTGTGTTTGTGATGCATGTTTGAGAAATATGGTGAGTACGTTTCATAATTTGTTTAACCTGTATCTATAAATGGCATGGTGATCTCCAAGAAAGGCACTCTTTCATAGATCGGGGTGGATGTCAATCGCTCTGGGGATGTCTGACCAAAATACAGCAGGTCAAGGATGTAGGAGACCCATGTTGTTCCTGAAAGACAGATAATAAGAATAATCATAGTAAATCATATAATCATAGTCCATTGCAGTAGTCCAGGCGTGAAAAGACAAAGGTGTGGATAAGCCTTTCTAAATCAGGAAAAGACAAGGCAGATCTGATTTTGGAGATATTTCTTAAATGGAAATAGCAGGATTTAATGAGATTATTGATATATGATGAGAGATGAGAGATGAGAGTCAAATGTGATGCCGAGATTTCTGGCTGTAGGTAGCTGTTTGTTGCTAGTGGACCAAGAAATGGTTGTAATTGTTTTACTCGGTGATCAGGGCCAAAGATCATTCAGAGTCTAGCTGCAGAAAGTTACAGGTCATCCTTTTCTGCATAGCAGCTAAGCACTCCACTAAGTTGCTCAGACAGCTAAAGTTATCCGGTTTAAAGGACAAATAGATTTGCGTATCGTCGGCATAACAGTGATAGGAGACCCCTTTAAAATGGCTGATAATGTTTCCTCATGGAAGCATATAAATGGAGAATAAAATGGGCCCAAGAATCCATCCCTGTGGAACGCCACATGTCAGTGAAGCTGACGAAGAAACAAAGTTACCAAATCCTATCTCTATTTAAGAGATTCGATTCAAACCATGTAAGCGCATTTCCTGATATAACTACACACTTATTCAGTCATTTGACAAGAATTTCATGATCCACAGCATCAAACGCAGCACTAGGGTCAAGGAGCAACAAAACAGAACAATCCCCATCATCAGCACGCAGTAATAAATCAGTTGTAATCCTAATGAGAGTCGTTTCAGTACTGTGTTGTTTGCGGCACCCAGACTGAAAGTTATCAAAAATTTTATTATTGTTTAACACAGCTAAAAGTTGTGTACAACCTTTTCAAGAACTTTGGAAATGAAAAGAAGTTTGTAAATTGGCCGGGAATTCTGGAGGAGCGTTTGATCTAGGTTGGCCTTTTTAAATAAAGGCTGAATACACGCATGTTTAAAGTGATTGGGGACGCAGCCAGAGGTGAGGGAAGAATTAATTATCTGTAGTAAACTAGGTCCGATGGTACCAATGACCTCTTTCAGGAGAGAGGTGGGTAAGATGTCAAAGGGGCTGGAAGAGGAACGCATGTGAGACACAGCATCAATTAGCTCAGGAAGAGAAATTGGCTAAACAATTCAGGACACAGAGGAATATCAGAAATTTGTGCGTCTGTGGTCGTAGAAATGATATTTGACCTGATGTCAGTTATTTTTTGCATAAAAAAAAGATAAAAACTTTTCACAGTCGACATTTGAAGAGGCTGGTAGGGCAGGGGGAGGAGGGTTGACAAGTCTATTTATGGTGTTATATAGGAATCTGGGATTATGCTGGTTACTGGTGATAAGGTTTTAGAGTAGTTGGCTCTTGCATCTTTTATTTGTTTATTGTAGGAAGGCAGAAGATCCTTCATATACAAGAGGTGGACATGCAATTTAGTCTTTTTCCACTTCCTTTCTGCTCTCCTGCACAACCCTTTCAAACTCCGTATATTGTCATCAATCCAGGGAGAGAGTTTTGATGGTGACTTTGATCTGTTTTTAAAGGGAGCAATGGCATCAGGGGTAGTTTTACAGAGATCATTAAAGGTATTCAGCAAATCATTAATCCAAGGTTGTTCAGGCTAAGCACGACTCTGCAGACCTTGGACAAAACCCAATGAAAAGTCTGAGGCGCTGTGTTAATTCAGAACACGGGAACAAACAGTCCTTTTAATGTGCTTTGGGGCATCATGGAAAACAATGTCAAACTTGATGCAAAGATGTTCTGACATAAAAACATTCTCTGAGAAAATAGAATTGGTCCTCAGACCAAGGGTAAAGACCAAATCCAATGTATGGCCAATGTTGAGTTGGACCTGACACATCAACATGGATATTAAAATCACCAGCAATAACAACCTTGTCAAAGTTTAAGACAATAAAAGATAAAAGTTCAGTAATTTCATGTGCAAAGCTAGCATTTGGCTTAGGTGGGCGATAGACCAAAAAGCAGAGGACAGGTACAGTGCCAAGCTGTTGCTTGGCCACCCAGCATCCCACCCACTTTCCACAAGTAAGTTAGTTAAAAAGGTCTTTAAAATTGGTTTTAGTGATTTCAGACTGCTGACGCACTGTATAGAGAAGGTAAAATAAAATAATCCAAACCTCTTGCCTCTACACACACATCCATATATTTGATCATTAAAATTTACACTGACTATTCACCTGGACTGACCTGCTTTGGGATATGTTGCAATCAGTATATCATCTGGCCTGGCCTTAAAGTTTTGAATCCTCTCCCAGTTGTCTGTGAAATAGTGGGTCATTGAGACGCCATGGAAATCAAACAGTTCTCCTCGAGGAAGTAATTCCATCTTTAAAAGATAGAAAACAAACAAAAGATAAAATGTGTGATCCCTGTGTGAGAGTAATCAAACTACAACAATTTGATTGTGTGGGAAAGAATCACCATTTACAAACAGTGAAGTCAGATTGTTGCAAAAAAAATAAAAAGAGACATCTTTAAACAGGGAATGAAACAACAAATTATAAATATTGCTTGCATTTAAAATACCTCAGTCTGTTCTCATGAGCTCAATATATCATGTTTATCAAGTAATAATCTCCACTTTACAGTAAACCACACTGCAGGTTTTAGGAAAGCTTCATTTAGAGACGTACCTTGGCCAAATCATCAGACATTTTGATCACTGCTTTTTTTCTCCTTTGTATTTCTCTCCTCTTCTCGTGCTGTGATTTTTTTTTCCAAAATAAAATGATTGAGTACTGCATGTAAACTCATTGGCAAATATCAAAGTCCAACCCCTCCCTGTCCCTGAGAGTGTAATACTGGCCGGTTGTTTCAAGAATATAATTACAAAGACAATTGTCTTTATTTTCTTTTAAAAGAGTTTTGGGTTTGGGCATACTGTGTGTAGACTACACTAAAACAGTGCCAGCCTCTGGGTGATTGTTTGCACAGTGTGAGTGTGTTCTAGTCAAATTATATGCCATATTTTCAGAGAAGTACATGACCCTTCTGCTTATTCTTGATCTTTCTCCCTCTCATTGGTACCTGTAATATAGCAGCTGGTGCTCCTTTCTTTATTTTGAGCAGTTTAGAATACACAATCACTCACACTGTACGCACACCCCCTGCACATCTGGATCATTAATGTCTTGCTAAGAAGCCAGTGGGACCTCTCACACTGTCATTAAACTCCATATCCTCATTATGAGTCCCAATCATAATGTAGGACAAGCTCATCATAAAAAACTCAAATACCTATTTTTGATGCTGATGTCATTCAGGCCTGGTAGTCGATACTGGGATGAAGCATCTTATCTTTCTTTTTAAAGGAGAAGAGGCTGACCTTGGTGGGAGAGCAAGATGGACAAATTATTTAAGACTCAATATATTTCTTCATTGCCTCCCTCTCCAAGGCTGACAAAGAATAAAGACGTTCCCTGGGGTAATACATGGTAGCAAATAGAACAGTCATGGTTGGTGAGGGGCAGAGAGGTACCACGGACAATATTGAAAACCTCCTTGACGTCAAGGTAACAGGAAGGCACTCTGTACAGGTCTGGGAAGTTGAGGTCCAAAAGTGCCATTTGAGGAGAGGAGGCCTGAGGCTCAGAGACAACTCCAAGCTAAGGAAATATAGTAAGTCAAACATCAGATGGACAGGCAGAATATGAGGGAGGGCAGCTTGCCACAACTTACCCTTCGAACTTTGGAGGAGTCCATGCAGTTGGGGAAGCATCTACTGTTCTCAGCTGTGTTCCTTCATCTCTATGTGGCCATTAAAAGTGCATCCTCTCATTCTCGGTTTTCTCTTGCTCGCATAATTTCAAGGGGAGTTGATGGATCTCACCAGAACACTCCTCTTGACTTTTAATGGCCACATGGAAAGAAGGATCCCAGTTAAGAAAGGTGCATGCAGCTGCCTGCAGGAGGGCATACAGTTTTCGATTTGAACCCATTTTAATCCTATTTTTGAGCAGCATGATTTATTTTAGAGTCCGCCTGAATGTCTGCTTTGTCTGGTGTCATTTGTCGTGGGGTACAGAAATTTTGGTCGATTGTCATCTGGCTCTCGTACAGTTGAAGCAAAGCCATGAGTCAATTTCTGAAAGACTGAAAAAGGCACATATGTAAAGTTAAAAATGTTCTATTTTGTTGTGAAGAGTTTATGGTTGTAAAAGGAAGTGGTATATAATAAATTTCACAAACACTTCACAATTATATACCCACTGCAATAAGCCTGATTACACCACTGATTCTCTATTTTGATTATATTGTTATTTAATTTCTCTCACACAGGAAAACAGAAAACAATATGAATGAGATTTTATTGTTTTATTGCAAATACAAAGTATGGATTGAGTACGTTTGGATCAATTTTTATTTATCACATTAATCTCTTGGTATCATTTGAAGTGGTGTACCCATACAGCTGCTCTATAAAAAAATACATTTTTGTCTTCTTATGAATAGTCAGAATAACCAAAGCCTAAATTTTCTCTTTATTACAGATTTGTTATTAAATCATTTTTTTTAATTCTTAAGTTTTCTATACATACATTCTCTTTTTATGATGGGAATATTAATGTACAGAAATGACTAGTCGTTTGATTATTTGATGATTGTAGGACTGGGGAACAGACAGAAGAGACTTACAACTGATAGAGGGAAAGGACATGAACTAAATACACAGAAGGCTAGTCATGGACAGGTGAAACTGTAGGAATGAGCTACTACTGCCAGAGGGTGGTGGTAATGTGCGTGCAGTCTGTTTGCACCTGCTATTATCAGAACAAGAAGAGTACGCTGTTACCACCAGGCACTGTACCAACAACAGAAACATGCTACTACTGTCAAAAGGTTTGGTGTGGATTTCTCTTAAACCAATAAAGGGAAATGAGGCTCAGTGCCAGCTCTGCAAGGCAAAACTAAACATCACAAGCATGGCCATCACCTTCTCTCTTTCTTTTTCTCTCTGTCTCCTCTTGTCCTGTGTCACTTCCTTTCCTGAACCTGAGTTATGACTGCTGCAGTCCTCTTTACATTTGAATCTGAGTCAGTGCAGAAAGCAAACACAGGGTCAGTTAATATATGTAAACGTTACCGCCTCCACTGAGTTAATCTTACAGTGAAATTAAAAATAAATAGGCGTGCCTCATTTTAACATGCATTTCAACCCTTTACACAAACTGAAGCCTGTGTCACGCCTCAGTGGATTCAGCTGCCTGTCCAGTTTGTTGGCATCAGAGAACTACTGATCATTCTGTCCACCCACCCCGACACACATACACAAATAATCACATTGATGGGGGCAAGAGATTGTCCATTATCTCACCAGTCTGATGATCTTTACACTATCTTGTACAAGATCCTATTCGATAACCTTTTAGCCTTAATAGATAAAATTATCATTTAACTTGCATTTTGTGTATAATCAGGTTGCATTTTTTTATGTTCAATTTTATTTGAAGATCAACACAGTTTAGTATGAGATACACACAAAAACCAGAACTCAGGAGAGGTTCCAATACTTTTTCATACCACTGTATACACAGCCTGTTCGGTCCTGTTTAGATTTCAGTGCGGAACTGAAGTGTGGGATCCTTCATCTTTTTCTTGTAGTCTTCATCAAACTCCTCATTCTGGGCCACAGTGAAATGGTTCTTCCAGTCACCAACCTTCCCTACAGAACCATAGAGAATTAGTCAGTTTAAGGCTGAGATCTAGTTTTGTTTAATGTCAAACACATGCAGTTATTTAAATGTCAGTTTACCTTTTCTCATGAAATGAGAAATTTCGAACTCCATGGTTGGGAATGTAGAATAGTTGACCATATCGTTCTTTCTCATACTGTCAAACTGCACTTCACCTGTGATTTGTTTCTTCTCCTCAACTGACGGAGACAAACCAAGAAAGGAGCAGAGTTTGTGTATTTCCCGTTGAGTATCCTGGAAACACAACAATCATATAACTGTGTTGGGGCTATCAATAGGAGCAATATAATATATATATATAATATTTATATTAATAAATAATTCATTTAATTAATCATTTTTAATAATCATTGCGGCCCAATAACTGTAAGTTACTTTGTAAACATTGTTCTCCGAGTGAAGAGACTATCTCTCCACCCAGTTACATATTCCATATGTTCGGGGATTTGTCCCCTCATGATGTGAATAATTTGGAGCATCTACCAACACACGGCTTTCACTACTTCTCCACAGAAGTTGTGTAAACCGAAAATAGCAATACACCTCTGGTGCCCTCCACATCAGGCTATGGTGGCCTGTTGCCACTGTAGGCCTGTAGCATCCACTGAGACACGGTTATCACTACGAGTCTATACTGGAGGTGTGTAAACTGATACAGCAATACACCTCCAGTGTGCTCTCTATCCTGCTTTGAACACACAAACAAGACAAGCGACAGCATCCCAAGAAGTGAGACAACAGCTCTGGATATAAGACTGTCTATCTCGTAAGTAGATTGCTTATTCTTGTTGCTTTTATCTTTCTCTATCTTTTTTTCAATACCACATCTTGAATGCTCAGCGTGGAGATCTGAAAATCTGAGCGATGACACACGCCGGTGTCTTATATACTGTGTGTGCTTGCCAATGCAGCTGGTGTGTCTTACAAAATAGTCCACATCATATGTCAGTTGGGTGCAAATCCCCGTTCATATCCAACATGTGGCCGGGTGGAGAGATAGTCTCGATACGCTACATCATTATTACCAACTAGAGTAGAGCTTTAGAAAAGTTTCCTGAATTGGAGGAACCAACACAAACAAATTGAAGTACCTCGATCATGTCTTCGTAGAACATGTAATGGAGGTTTGAATAAGTCTGTTTCTTCTTCCAAAAGCCATTCACATGGTCATACCAGGACCCAAACACCACTAAAGCAACAGAACAACACATGAACACATTGGTAATGTTAAGTAGAAACCTGTGAATCTTTGCTCCAATAAAAAAAACTCTATTATTACTATATTTCATATTTACCCTTTCCCTCCATGAATCTGTGGAGGTAGCTGTTCCAGTCTCCAGGCTCTGGCTCAATCAAGACCATGCGATCAAAGTGAAAATAAGACACCACGTTGTCCTTGGCATTGCGGGCTACATAGACTATCTACAGAAGGAAAAAACATTCAAATTACAACTGCGTGTTTGTTGTAGTAACTGGATGTAGACATGCCTCTAATTCTACTGTTTTTTCCCTCATCATTCAGCCTTTAAATGAAATCGGAGTCTTCAATGCTACTGAATGTACTTTTGTGATCATACAGTGAAATCATGCAAATAACACACAAACTACTGACCTTGCAGTTCTGCTCCAAAAAGGATTTTGGCACAAACTGGACTGGTAAATGAGTCTTAATGAGTCGTGGAGAGGTGGGTAGATTCTCTGCCAGGTCAACTCCTTTATGAAAAAGTGAAAATGGAGTAAGCAAAACCCTCATCCTCTAAAGTACCTAAATACTTTTTGGACTGATGTTATATGGTTAATGTAATGTCTTGAGATATTAGCATATTAATGTAGTCGAGTGGTAAAATAATAATACAATTTCTCACTTAAGTTCATGATATACAACATTAGGATGCTTAAAGGTAAGTAAATGTGTTCTTTGTTCATTTGTTTACATTGTGATCCATTTTTAAGGTTCATTATTCTGTAATGTACTGTACATTTTAAGTGGTCTGTTTGAAGTTTACCAGCTGTTACAAACTTTGGTCAAAGGGAGGCAGTGTTCAGAATGATAATAGTCACTCCACCTACTTTGCCAAATGCATCATGGTCTATTATTCTGTTTACTTTCATACCAAGCTGGAGATGTGGTGTGAGACTGTTTGGATAGATGAAGTCTATGTAAAAGTTAGAGTGTGTTTGTGATGCATGTTTGAGAAATATGGTGAGTACGTTTCATAATTTGTTTAACCTGTATCTATAAATGGCATGGTGATCTCCAAGAAAGGCACTCTTTCATAGATCGGGGTGGACGTCAATCGCTCTGGGGATGTCTGACCAAAATACAGCAGGTCAAGGATGTAGGAGACCCATGTTGTTCCTGAAAGACAGATAATAAGAATAATCATAGTAAATCATATAATCATAGTCCATTGCAGTAGTCCAGGCGTGAAAAGACAAAGGTGTGGATAAGCCTTTCTAAATCAGGAAAAGACAAGGCAGATCTGATTTTGGAGATATTTCTTAAATGGAAATAGCAGGATTTAATGAGATTATTGATATATGATGAGAGATGAGAGATGAGAGTCAAATGTCATGCCGAGATTTCTGGCTGTAGGTAGCTGTTTGTTGCTAGTGGACCAAGAAATGGTTGTAATTGTTTTACTCGGTGATCAGGGCCAAAGATCATTCAGAGTCTAGCTGCAGAAAGTTACAGGTCATCCTTTTCTGCATAGCAGCTAAGCACTCCACTAAGTTGCTCAGACAGCTAAAGTTATCCGGTTTAAAGGACAAATAGATTTGCGTATCGTCGGCATAACAGTGATAGGAGACCCCTTTAAAATGGCTGATAATGTTTCCTCATGGAAGCATATAAATGGAGAATAAAATGAGCCCAAGAATCGATCCCTGTGGAACGCCAAATGTCAGTGAAGCTGACGAAGAAACAAAGTTACCAAATCCTATCTCTATTCAAGAGATTCGATTCAAACCATGTAAGCGCATTTCCTGATATAACTACACACTTATTCAGTCATTTGACAAGAATTTCATGATCCACAGCATCAAACGCAGCACTAGGTTCAAGGAGCAACAAAACAGAACAATCCCCATCATCAGCACGCAATAATAAATCAGTTGTAATCCTAATGAGAGTCGTTTCACCCAGACTGAAAGTTATCAAAAATGTTATTATTGTTTAACACAGCTAAAAGTTGTGTACAACCTTTTCAAGAACTTTGGAAATGAAAAGAAGTTTGTAAATGGGCCGGGAATTCTGGAGGAGCGTTTGATCTAGGTTGGCCTTTTTAAATAAAGGCTGAATACACGCATGTTTAAAGTGATTGGGGACGCAGCCAGAGGTGAGGGAAGAGTTAATTATCTGTAGTAAACTAAGTCCGATGGTACCAATGACCTCTTTCAGGAGAGAGGTGGGTAAGATGTCAAAGGGGCTGGAAGAGGAACGCATGTGAGACACAGCATCAATTAGCTCAGGAAGAGAAATTGGCTGAAATTGGCTAAACAATTCAGGACACAGAGGAATATCAGAAATTTGTGCGTCTGTGGTCGTAGAAATGATATTTGACCTGAGGTCAGTTATTTTTTGCATAAAAAAAAGATAAAAACTTACACAGTCGACATTTGAAGAGGCTGGTAGGGCAGGGGGAGGAGGGTTGACAAGTCTATTTATGGTGTTATATAGGAATCTGGGATTATGCTGGTTACTGGTGATAAGGTTTTAGAGTAGTTGGCTCTTGCATCTTTTATTTGTTTATTGTAGGAAGGCAGAAGATCCTTCATATACAAGAGGTGGACATGCAATTTAGTCTTTTTCCACTTCCTTTCTGCTCTCCTGCACAACCCTTTCAAACTCCGTATATTGTCATCAATCCAGGGAGAGAGTTTTGATGGTGACTTTGATCTGTTTTTAAAGGGAGCAATGGCATCAGGGGTAGTTTTACAGAGATCATTAAAGGTATTCAGCAAATCATTAATCCAAGGTTGTTCAGGCTAAGCACGACTCTGCAGACCTTCGACAAAACCCAATGAAAAGTCTGAGGCGCTGTGTTAATTCAGAACACGGGAACAAACAGTCCTTTTAATGTGCTTTGGGGCATCATGGAAAACAATGTCAAACTTGATGCAAAGATGATCTGAGATAAAAACATTCTCTGAGAAAATAGAATTGGTCCTCAGACCAAGGGTAAAGACCAAATCCAATGTATGGCCAATGTTGAGTTGGACCTGACACATCAACATGGATATTAAAATCACCAGCAATAACAACCTTGTCAAAGTTTAAGACAATAAAAGATAAAAGTTCAGTAATTTCATGTGCAAAGCTAGCATTTGGCTTAGGTGGGCGATAGACCAAAAGGCAGAGGACAGGTACAGTGCCACAAATTTTAAAGATTAAGGCCTCAAATCTAGAGAATTTATCTGTTGAAATGGGGCAGCAATTAAAACAATTCCTAAAAACAACAGCTTGGCCACCCAGCATCCCACCCACCCATCACTGTCCCTGGGAGAGTTGGGGGGACAGAGCTCAAGCAACTGACTGTGATCACCAGGTGACAGCCAGGACTCTGTTATAAATAAAAAGTATGTACTCCGTCATTCCTGAGGAGGGAAACACGATTCCAGAACAGGTTAAACTTGTCAATAAAACCTAGCCTATGAGCTCTGCAGGCGGACTGGAGCCAAGTGTGAAGACTGAGGATCCTGCTAAAATATCCTACTCCACGAGCCAGTGTGGGAATAGGACTGGGGGAAAAAACAGACTTTCCACAAGTAAGTTAGTTAAAAAGGTCTTTAAAATTGGTTTTAGTGATTTCAGACTGCTGACGCACTGTATAGAGAAGGTAAAATAAAATAATCCAAACCTCTTGCCTCTACACACACATCCATATATTTTATCATTAAAATTTACACTGACATTTTCAATTTACACCTGGACTGACCTGCTTTGGGATATGTTGCAATCAGTATATCATCTGGCCTGGCCTTAAAGTTTTGAATCCTCTCCCAGTTGTCTGTGAAATAGTGGGTCATTGAGACGCCATGGAAATCAAACAGTTCTCCTCGAGGAAGTAATTCCATCTTTAAAAGATAGAAAACAAACAAAAGACAAAATGTGTGATCCCTGTGTGAGAGTAATCAAACTACAACAATTTGATTGTGTGGGAAAGAATCACCATTTACAAACAGTGAAGTCAGATTGTTGCAAAAAAATAAAAAGAGACATCTTTAAACAGGGAATGAAACAACAAATTATAAATATTGCTTGCATTTAAAATACCTCAGTCTGTTCTCATGAGCTCAATATATCATGTTTATCAAGTAATAATCTCCACTTTACAGTAAACCACACTGCAGGTTTAGGAAAGCTTCATTTAGAGACGTACCTTGGCCAAATCATCAGACATTTTGATCACTGCTTTTTTTCTCCTTTGTATTTCTCTCCTCTTCTCGTGCTGTGATTTTTTTTTCCAAGATAAAATGATTGTCTACTGCATGTAAACTCATTGCCAAATATCAAAGTCCAACCCCTCCCTGTCCCTGAGAGTGTGATACTGGTTGGCTGTTTCAAGAATATACAATTACAATTGTCTTTATTTTCTTTTAAAAGAGTTTTGGGCTTGGGCATACTGTGTGTAGACTACACTAAAACAGTGCCAGCCTCTGGGTGATTGTTTGCACAGTGTGAGTGTGTTCTAGTCAAATTATATGCCATATTTTCAGAGAAGTACAACACTGCCGGCGATTGTGGCTGATATTTCTGTATTTAAGAGAGTACGGCATGTTTATTCTTCAGCTGGTATCATCTGAAACTGAAATATTTCTGAAAAATTTGACAGTTGCTGCAACCACTTGTGTGCGATTGTTGAGTATGGTTAGCCTATAATATTCTAAGCCCTCATACACTAAAATTTCAAAGTTGAAATAGGTGTCCAACAAAAAAGCACAATGCTTATTACAGATTTATGTGGTGACACCTTCTGTTAAGGCAGCTGTGTTTGGGACTAGATGGTTTGTTTATTAGTACCTTCTGGTAACACCCGGGCCTGGTGAAGACTATAGTCCCATTTCCACTGTGTAGTACCGGCTCTACTCGACTCAACTGGATTCGCCGTTTTTTCCATTTCCAGTAAAAAGTACCCAGTAGGCCTACTACCTTTTGGTACCTCCTCCGTTGCGGTTCCAAGCGAGCCGAGCAGGTACTAAAAGGTCACGTGAAACGTTGCAGACCACTGACTGGTCTATGCCGAGCACGCGTGGAATATCCTTCACAGCACAAATCAATGGCCGCAACACTCAAACAGCGAAGCTGCTTTAGCGACCGTAACTTCTTCTTTTTTTTTATGCGGCTGCTATATTGTGGAGGTGCAGACATTTCTGTCTTAAACAGCTGATGAGAGGATCACAAACGGCGATGGGAGGCATGTGTCCCGTTGAAGACTATGCAGTTTCGCGCGGCGTCCATCTACCCTGAGGAGGCACTGTCCCATGGAAAATGACCTACAGAAAAGTACACGATACCGAGTCGAGTCAAGTCGAGTCAAGCTGGTACTATGCAGCGGAAATGTGGTTTATGGATCTAGGCCCTTCTGCTTATTCTTGATCTTTCTCCCTCTCACTGGTACCTGTAATATAGCAGCTGGTGCTCCTTTCTTTATTTTGAGCAGTTTAGAATACACAATCACTCACACTGTACGCACACCCCCTGCACATCTGGATCATTAATGTCTTGCTAAGAAGCCAGTGGGACCTCTCACACTGTCATTAAACTCCATATCCTCATTATGAGTCCCAATCATAATGTAGGACAAGCTCATCATAAAAAACTCAAATACCTATTTTTGATGGTGATGTCATTCAGGCCTGGTAGTTGATACTGGGATGAAGCATCTTATCTTTCTTTTTAAAGGAGAAGAGGCTGACCTTGGTGGGAGAGCAAGATGGACAAATTATTTAAGACTCAATATATTTCTTCATTGCCTCCCTCTCCAAGGCTGACAAAGAATAGAGACGTTCCCTGGGGTAATACATGGTAGCAAATAGAACAGTCATGGTTGGTGAGGGGCAGAGAGGTACCACGGTCAATATTGAAAACCTCCTTGACGTCAAGGTAACAGGAAGGCACTCTGTACAGGTCTGGGAAGTTGAGGCCCAAAAGTGCCATTGGAGGAGAGGAGGCCTGAGGCTCAGAGACAACTCCAAGCTAAGGAAATATAGTAAGTCAAACATCAGATTGACAGGCAGAATATGAGGGAGGGCAGCTTGCCACAACTTACCCTTCGAACTTTGGAGGAGTCCATGCAGTTGGGGAAGCATCTACTGTTCTCAGCTGTGTTCCTTCATCTCTATGTGGCCATTAAAAGTGCATCCTCTCATTCTCGGTTTTCTCTTGCTCGCATAATTTCAAGGGGAGTTGATGGATCTCACCAGAACACTCCTCCTGACTTTTAATGGCCACATGGAAAGAAGGATCCCAGTTAAGAAAGGTGCATGCAGCTGCCCGCAAGAGGGCATACAGTTTTTGATTTGAACCCATTTTAATCCTATTTTGAGCAGCATGATTTATTTTAGAGTCCGCCTGAATGTCTGCTTTGTCTGGTGTCATTTGTCATGGGGTACAGAAACTTTGGTCGATTGTCATCTGGCTCTCGTACAGTTGAAGCAAAGCCATGAGTCAATTTCTGAAAGACTGAAAAAGGCACATATGTAAAGTTAAAAATGTTCTATTTTGTTGTGAAGAGTTTATGGTTGTAAAAGGAAGTGGTATATAATAAATTTCACAAACACTTCACAATTATATACCCACTGCAATAAGCCTGATTACACCACTGATTCTCTATTTTGATTATATTGTTATTTAATTTCTCTCACACAGGAAAACAGAAAACAATATGAATGAGATTTTATTGTTTTATTGCAAATACAAAGTATGGATTGAGTACGTTTGGATCAATTTTTATTTATCACATTAATCTCTTGGTATCATTTGAAGTGGTGTACTCATACAGCTGCTCTATAAAAAAATACATTTTTGTCTTCTTATGAATAGTCAGAATAACCAAAGCCTAAATTTTCTCTTTATTACAGATTTGTTATTAAATCATTTTTTTTAATTCTTAAGTTTTCTATACATACATTCTCTTTTTATGATGGGAATATTAATGTACAGAAATGACTAGTCGTTTGATTTCTACTGAGTTTTATGTATCACTGCTACTTCACTGCTGTCCCGTTCAATTTTAAGTAAAAGACCCAAATGCAGAGACAAGACAAACAAGAAAGTAAACAAAACAAAAGAACAAAAGATAACGTTAATAAACGTACTCAGGAGGTCAACAAAAGAAGGCACAGTAAATATCTTAAAGCTGGAAGTCCAGGAAAATCAGCCTCAGCCCAACAAATAACAACCCCAATGAGAATGATTCAAACACCAAAAATGGTGTGAAAGGTGAAAAGACAAAAGTGCAGAGCCTGGACACAAAGAAACACTGAGTCTCCAGTGAAATGTAGGACTGGGGAACAGACAGAAGAGACTTACAACTGATAGAGGGAAAGGACATGAACTAAATACACAGAAGGCTAGTCATGGACAGGTGAAACTGTAGGAATGAGCTACTACTGCCAGAGGGTGGTGGTAATGTGCGTGCAGTCTGTTTGCACCTGCTATTATCAGAACAAGAAGAGTACGCTGTTACCACCAGGCACTGTACCAACAACAGAAACATGCTACTACTGTCAAAAAGTTTGGTGTGGATTTCTCTTAAACCAATAAAGGGAAATGAGGTTCAGTGCCAGCTCTGCAAGGTAAAACTAGGGTATCACAAGCATGGCCATCACCTTCTCTCTTTCTTTTTCTCTCTGTCTCCTCTTGTCCTGTGTCACTTCCTTTCCTGAACCTGAGTTATGACTGCTGCAGTCCTCTTTACATTTGAATCTGAGTCAGTGCAGAAAGCAAACACAGGGTCAGTTAATATATGTAAATGTTACCGCCTCCACTGAGTTAATCTTACAGTGAAATTAAAAATAAATAGGCGTGCCTCATTTTAACATGCATTTCAACCCTTTACACAAACTGAAGCCTGTGTCGCGCCTCAGTGGATTCAGCTGCCTGTCCAGTTTGTTGGCATCAGAGAACTACTGATCATTCTGTCCACCCACCCCGACACACATACACAAATAATCACATTGATGGGGGCAAGAGATTGTCCATTATCTCATTATTATTATCTCATCTCCATTTTATCTATTAAGGCTAAACCTTAATAGATAAAATTATCATTTAACTTGCATTTTGTGTATAATCAGGTTGCATTTTTTATGTTCAATTTTATTTGAAGATCAACACAGTTTAGTATGAGATACACACAAAAACCAGAACTCAGGAGAGGTTCCAATACTTTTTCATACCACTGTATACACAGCCTGTTCGGTCCTGTTTAGATTTCAGTGCGGAACTGAAGTGTGGGATCCTTCATCTTTTTCTTGTAGTCTTCATCAAACTCCTCATTCTGGGCCACAGTGAAATGGTTCTTCCAGTCACCAACCTTCCCTACAGAACCACAGAGAATTAGTCAGTTTAAGGCTGAGATCTAGTTTTGTTTAATGTCAAACACATGCAGTTATTTAAATGTCAGTTTACCTTTTCTCATGAAATGAGAAATTTCGAACTCCATGGTTGGGAATGCAGAATAGTTGACCATATCGTTCTTTCTCATACTGTCAAACTGCACTTCACCTGTGATTTGTTTCTTCTCCTCAACTGACGGAGACAAACCAAGAAAGGAGCAGAGTTTGTCTATTTCCCGTTGAGTATCCTGGAAACACAACAATCATATAACTGTGTTGGGGCTATCAATAGGAGCAATATAATATATATATATATATATATATATATATATATATATATATATATATATATATATATATATATATATAATATTTATATTAATAAATAATTCATTCAATTAATCATTTTTGATAATCATTGCGGCCCAACAACTGTAAGTTACTTTGTAAACATTGTTCTCCGAGTGAAGAGACTATCTCTCCACCCAGTTACATATTTCATATGTTCGGGGATTTGTCCCCTGATGATGTGAATAATTTGGAGCATCTACCAACACATGGCTTTCACTACTTCTCCACAGAAGTTGTGTAAACCGAAAATAGCAATACACCTCTGATGCCCTCCACATCAGGCTATGGTGGCCTGTTGCCACTGTAGGCCTGTAGCATCCACTGAGACACGGTTATCACTACGAGTCTATACTGGAGGTGTGTAAACTGATACAGCAATACAGCTCCAGTGTGCTCTCTATCCTGCTTTGAACACACAAACAAGACAAGCGACAGCATCCCAAGAAGTGAGACAACAGCTCTGGATATAAGACTGTCTATCTCGTAAGTAGATTGCTTATTCTTGTTGCTTTTATCTTTCTCTATCTTTTTTTCAATAACACATCTTGAATGCTCAGCGTGGAGATCTGAAAATCTGAGCGATGACACACGCCGGTGTCTTATATACTGTGTGTGCTTGCCAATGCAGCTGGTGTGTCTTACAAAATAGTCCACATCATATGTCAGTTGGGTGCAAATCCCCGTTCATATCCAACATGTGGCTGGGTGGAGAGATAGTCACGATACGCTACATCATTATTACCAACTAGAGTAGCGCTTTAGAAAAGTTTCTTGAATTGGAGGAACCAACACAAACAAACTGAAGTACCTCGATCATGTCTTCATAGAACATGTAATGGAGGTTTGAATAAGTCTGTTTCTTCTTCCAAAAGCCATTCACATGGTCATACCAGGACCCAAACACCACTAAAGCAACAGAACAACACATGAACACATTGGTAATGTTAAGTAGAAACCTGTGAATCTTTGCTCCAATAAAAAAAACTCTATTATTACTATATTTCATATTTACTCTTTCCCTCCATGAATCTGTGGAGGTAGCTGTTCCAGTCTCCAGGTTCTGGTTGACCAATGTCCATGCGATCAAAGTGAAAATAAGACACCGCGTTGTCTTTGGCATTGCGGGCTACATAGACTATCTAAAGAAGAAAAAAAACACTTAAATTACAACATTACATGAGAAATATTTACTCACATATTTTATGTAGTAACAGGAGGTAGAAATTAAATTCTCCTGGTTCACTTTCTCTTCAATTACCCTGTAAATGAAATATGAATCCTTAATGTTACTTTGCCCTCTACTTTATCACCTTGTTATCGTACATTGATAATAATACATAAACTTCTGACCTTGCAGTTTTGCTCCCAAAAGGATTTTGGCACAAACTGGACTGGATAATGAGTTTTAATGAGTCGTGGAGAGGTGGATAGATTCTCTGCCAGGTCAATTCCTACATGAAGAGGTAAAGATGGAGTAAGCATAACCCAAATTCTGTAAAGTAGAGAAGCAGGTTTGGACTGCTACTGCATGGTAAAACAGTATCTTGTTTGAGACAAGATAGGCTACTAATTATTAACCTTTCAAATTCAATGGTTATATAAAGTTTATTGAAGTTTAACCAAAAGCAAAAAGTTTGAATTAGATGAAATGTTTGTATGTTTGATGCATGGATTCAACCTGAATCCAAAGCTGGGTCGGTGATCTCCAAGAAAGGCACTCTTTCATAGATTGGGATGGATGTCTGACGCTCTGGGGATCTCTGACCAAAATACAGCAGGTCCAGGATGTAGGAGACCCATGTTGTTCCTGAAAGAAAGACAGAGAAAGGAAAATAAAATGATCCCTATACGTCTTACCTCTATACACACATCCATGTCTTTTATCAGCTATAAAACATTTACACTGACTATTCACCTGGACTGACCTGCTTTGGGATATGTTGCAATCAGTATATCATCTGGCCTGGCCTGAAAGTTTTGAATCCTCTCCCAGTTGACTGTGAAACAGTGGAGCATTGAGACGCCATTGAAATCAAACAGTTCTGTTTGACGAGGTCTTTTCATCTTTCAAAGGCAGAAAACAATCACAACATACAAAATGTATGAACAATGTGTGACAGTAATCAAACTACAACAATTTGATTGTGCAGGAAAGAATACAATTGACGGTGTTCATCAGTTACAGACATTGAAGTCAGATTGTTCAGGGAATGAAACAACACATTTTGCTTGGATTACCAAATACCCCAGCCTGTGCTCTTTAGCTTAGCCTTTTATGTTGGAATGTTGGAAAGTTAGGGAAAAAAACCTCTTTAATTAAACCACACTATAGCTTTTAGGAAAACTTAATTTGAGACATACCTCCGAATCAACAGACATTTTGATCGCTGCCGGTTTTTCCGTTGTATTTCTTTCCTCTTCTCGTGCCGTGATGTTTTTCCAGACAAGTAAAGCATTGGACTGTCTCACAGATCACTGTCTTTCTGTTATAGTAAACGTACTGCCAAATATTGAAGTCCAGCCCCTCCCTGTCCCTTTGGTGTAATACTGGTCATGGGTTTCAAGAACATAACTATGAAAGTTGTATAACTATGGGTTGATGTGTCACCTATATAATTCTTACCTTAAACAGGTTTCACTACTTCCTGATCCTAATATGTTATTTCTAACAATTAGAGAGTGAAAATTTCTTTAATTTTATGTTTATTTTAGGTTTGAGCTTACTGTGCACACACATGACTGCCGGTGGTTGAAATGTCACGACATTGTTGCTTAAATTGTGGTTTGTAGCTACACGCACACAAACACACACAGAGATGTTTTGCCCCCCCTTCTGAAATGAATCAGGCACCAATAGTGATGATACATGGATTGCTGTGTGTGTATTGTTGTAACCATTAAATTAAATTGGTTGGTGGGACAGTGAAGGGGGAGTCTGGGGGGTCCTGGGAGTCATTTCTTGTATTCTGGTGCCGTTCAACATCTGGTTAGATTCATGAAAAGCAACAGTCTTGAATCGTTTGGTGGCATATTGGGCAAGTTAGCTGGATTACATTACAGCTTTACAGTACAGGCCCCTCTTATAAACTTACATATTCACTACGATTTTCGCAGTTTAGTACAATGCTATTTTCTCTCTAGTTTTTGCGTTGTTCACTTTAGAATTCGGGTTTGAAGGTTATACCACTGAGCTGTGTTTCGTTTTTTAGAGGGGCAGTAGAGTTGAGAGTTACCCTTAGTGAGCCTACAGTACTATCAACAAGCTGATCAATTTTGGAGGAACTAAAGTTAGTGTAAGAATCCTCTGTTATATTGAAACATGTAATTTAATTAAGTGCTGATGGAATCACTTCTTTAAATTTTGCTACAGCATCATCAGCTAACAGCGCCTAATCGAGTAATACAAATTCAAAAGTTATTAAATAATGGTCTGATAGAGGAGCTTTTTGTAGAAAGACTAAATGTTCAATTTCAATGCAATATGTTAGAACAAGGTCGAGAGTGTGATTAAAACAGTACGTGCATGGTTTATGTACACCCTGACAGAGGCCAGTAGAATCTAATAATGAGACAAATGCAGCACCAAGGCTATCATTTTCTATGATCACATGAATATTAAAATAACCTACAATAATTACTTTATTTTATATAAATAAAGTCTGATAGATAGATAGATAGTGAATTTATCTATGTGGATTATCCAACATGTGAAGAGCATGATTGGAGCAGATTGAACCGTGGGCAGTGGAGTTATAACAACTTCCTCTTCCATGTGGAAATATTTATTAATAAGAAGAAGAAGAAGAAGAAGAATATAAAATGGATCGTTTGGGTGGCGGTATGTTGCTGGTAATGGAATCCGCTTAAAAAAACAGGAGAGGAACATAGAAAACTCAAATGTGACGTCACCGGAAGTGAGAAACGTATACAACAAAGATGGCGTCTTCTAGTGAGCCTGTCGTGGCTGATACACACGTGGAGAAACAAAAGAAGGTAACTACATATTATAAGAGGACGTCACTGTAACCTTGTAAAACTTTTAATATCATTAGCTATGATAGACTCCCTTCCCAAGTTGACAGACACATTGTAGCATTGACTGATGATTTGCTATCATCAGTCAGCTAACACAAGTAGCGCGGCTAGAAGCTGACCCCGTTTCTTAGCATATTTACTCTAAGTTAAACTCAGTTCTCTCGTTAAAGTTACTGCTGCTAAGCTGCCATCGTTTGTGTCTCACAGCCTCCAGCTCGTTACTGGCAGGATCAAAAGAAGGAGGGGGGGAAAGATGAAAACAAAGTGGGACAAGACGGAGAAGAAGAGACCCAAAAAGAAAAGAAAAGAAAGCAAGACCAAGAAAGAGATGGAAGAAAATTCATATCAGGGGTAAGTTTCGTGTGTGAGCAAGTTGTCACTGTAACCTCTGTTTTTCAGAGGTGCGAAATACTTAATACTTAAGTAACCTTAAGATTGAAAAACAATCATTTTATTCTACACTACTGTTGCAGCGGTTAAAATTTGATGGTTATCTTTCCATGAAAATGTGCTTATTACCGGTTTTATTAAAAAGAGATCAACAGAGAATCTCCATTACTCCTCGGCTCTCTGTCAGACAGCGCAATGGGAACCACTGATACACACGCAGCAGAGGAAATGTCAGAGAGAAGCGAGACATATCATTGATCTTCATTCCCCCAAAAAGAAAGCAACATCAGAAGTGAGGGACTTCTTTGGATATCTGACAAACCACCAAGGAATGTGGGCGCTAAGTAGCTGCTAAAGGAGTGAACACGTCCGACTTGTTCACCCCTCTTCACGCAAATCATCCCTCTAGTATGTGTCCCATTCACGACTTCAAGTGCCTTTTGTTTATTTGCAGTCCTTCTCCAACCAGAAAACCCTTCTTTTTCATTCCTTTATAGGCCATTGTAATAATAATAATAATAATAGTGAAATGCTGTGATGTTTTCTGAGATGGTTATTATTTCATGAAAATGTCATACCGCTGCAACCCTAGTAGTGACTTAGCTCAAGTTATCAATAGAAGAGCTGCAACTGTTGTCTTATGAGGGGGTCTATAAGAGGAGCATGCTCTATTCCATAGGGAGAAAATGCCTTTATGCAGTCAGCTTGGTCCGTCACGAGTTCAAGAGAGTAAAATACAATTCCTAACCCCATTAGACAACTGAACACGTATATATCTTTGAGTAATCAATCAAAACAATCTATAATTAATACATATACAATACATGTCAGAAAAAAACAACTCCTGTCTTGACTCAAGTGCCCTGTCCTGACTGTTGCAGTCTTTTTGACCGGAGGATGATATTTAAGTTATACCACAATGTCGCAACACCCCAGATTCCAAACGGCATCTATTTTCTCATTGAAGTATTGAATCTAAATCAGTACCTTACCTTAATGTATGTTAAGAAAAATAATTCTACTGTATTTTCCTGGTTTTTGTTTATATTCCTTCAGAAATCGGACCCTTTCCCTGGGCCTGCTCCTATTCCAGAAGACAAGATACAGAAGTTCAAGAGGAAAGATAAAACTAAAAAGGTAATTACCCCAGTGTGTCTAATTTATAATTTCTAGTAAACAAGCAGAGTTAACTTTTGTCACTTGCCAACATCTCATTCCTTTATTCTTCCCTCTTAGCCTCGCCGCCAGCACTACAAACTGAGAGACATCATAGATCGTTCAGAAAAATCTTCAGAAATGGCCCAGAAACAAGCCGCCCGGTTTGACCTCCTACTCCCAGAGGATGCAGGGTAATTTCTTCTAAAGGCTGATGATTGTTCCATGTCACACTGTATGATGCTACAAAGATAAAATTCAGAAAAATGTCTTAACTTGCTTAACTCACTTGTTTAAATGCAGGGTTGTGACATATTTCCTTCTAAACTCAGGTTCCTAGAAGGAGATGAAGATGAGGACACATGCACAATCTCTCAGGAAGATATTGCAGATGCGGTGGATATAACATCTGGAGCAAAGGTGGGACACAGACTAGATGCTGGAAGATTCATTGTAAAATGTCTCTATTTTGACCTTGTTTCAGGTTAAATGTTTCTTTTGATGAAAAAACAAACAAACAACCAAGCTACTTGTTTAAACTTCCCCTGTCATAAGAAATGTTTTTTAGCTCTACGCATTTTCTAGTCTAGTAATACTTAAGACGTAAGTGAAAAAAAACAATAGTGAACATGGTCAATGTGTTCCAGACTTACAAAGGCTGATTAACTACACAGTAAACGGTGTTGCCAACTTATTTACTCTTTAAGGTGTGTTACTGGATAAGGTCTGAGGGCTTAAGTTCAAAAGTAGATAACAAGTAGTAGAACAATATTTATTTTGGAGGGAACAGTGGTAGAGCAGTGCTGAATGTGTGTACTTGGGCAGTGTGTGTTTGCAAGCAAGCAGCAAGCAGCTGCACTCAACACAGGACGTGGAGGTGGATGTAAAGATAACTAATAACAAAATGATAAGTAGATAACAATAGGATGTGTCTGGATGCTGCTCTGCCCTAACAGTTGAGTTCTGTCATTTGTGTTCCGTCAGTATCACATTAACTGGCAATTACAAAATGCATTAATCCAAAATCCCCCATATTTATGCCCAGCAGGGGTCAGTTTAGCCCCGACAGGCCATTGGGCTCACGGTGCACTGGTGGAAACTCATAGCTTTACTATTATCACATATCCGGGCCTGCTTTTGTGTGTGCAGCAAGTTACAGAGCAAACAGTTTTGACCACAGTGAAAACTTTGTTTTTGAAAGGCTAAGCATCAGATATGGATTGAAGCAGATTAGTTTGTCAGATTAAAACATGCTGTGAATTTTGTAAATTACATTTGGCTTTTTTTAAGACACCCCAGAGTTAATAGAAATGTTTGGATCACTCGAGTAGGTAAAACAAAAAAAAATCCTCTGCAACCCTTACTGGAATCTCATAATGCCACAAATAATATAATAATAATAACATTAGTTTTGTCTAATCTTCATCTACAAGAGTGCAGAAATACCAAGTTCAAACAGATTGAATAGACACACAAAAATATCTCTGTAGTAATCAAATGTTGATTTAGAATTGGAATATCTGCTTTTGAAAAAATCTTTATGCTGAATTTCAAGTTTCCCAGTGTTCTGTTGTTACACAGATTGTTTATCTTCTATTGATTTGCTTCTATCTCTCTCCCACTTCCTCCTCAGTATTTTAATCTGAAACTGTCTCAGTTTGGACCGTATCGAGTGGATTACAGCAAGACTGGACGGTCCGTATCACATCCCATACTGATACAAGTGTTTTGTCTTCAGCTTGCTTTCATGCTATTCTTTCAAGTTGCATCATAGAGTACAGGACAGCACAATGAAATACAAACACACAGATATTGTACAAACAAATGTTACTTATCTTAGGTGTCTACCTCGAAGCTGTGGTGTTTGTATACATCTGTTTTGCTATCGGGTTGAAGATGTGTGTGAAGCAACCATATTTTAGAATTTAGAAAACAGCTTATCCACTCTAGTAGGTGACAGATTAACCGATTACTCGGCTCATGTGAATGAACCACAATTTAATATTAAATGTAAAACGTTTCCAGGGAAATTGTGTATAAGAGCCATTTGAAACAGTCTTCAGTAACATCTTTGGCGCAACTATTTACCAGCGTTGTGTTAACATTAGTTACAGAAGCTTGTTTCTTTTTTGTAAAGTCACATTTGATGGAAGGGGGGAAGGAAAACATGATATTATAGTGTAAACATATCATTTAAATGCATTCTGTCATGGCTAAGCCTATACTTAAATATATATTATGTTAGATATAATATAAATATATATATTCACCTTATAGTAATTCAATCCGTTGTTGATGAAGAAATATTGATTTAAATGTTGTGTGTACACTTTGTTAATGGTGTGTTCTCTTCACTTCAGTCACCTGTTGCTTGGTGGGAGGAGAGGCCATGTTGCTTGTATAGACTGGCAATCCAAACAGCTCATGTGTGAGATAAACGTGATGGAATCTGTGAATGATGTAAAGTAAGTTATCCAACTATACATTGTGCAGCACTGCACAAAACATATATTAGTCTGTTTCACCTACCAGCAAATGTGACCATTCTGTCTGTGTTTGTGTCTTTACGTAGGTGGCTCCATAGTGAGGCCATGTATGCTGTGGCTCAGAAGAAGTGGCTGTATATCTATGACTCGAATGGAATAGAGCTTCACTGCATCCGCAAATTCAATGACGTTCTTCGTATGCAGTTTCTCCCCTACCACTTTTTGCTTGCCACAGCAGTAGGTTCATTAAGACTATAGTGACATGTTTTGCACAAGATGCCTTCACTGTTTATTTTTAAATATATTAGCACAACAACAAAAGCTTGTCTTTGGTTTAATGTTGAATTTGCCACAAACTGACAAATTGGCATGTATCACACCAGGTACGAGTCTCGTTAAGGTTAAACCTTCCCTTTCAAGTGAGACTTTGCCAAGAGGGCAGCATTGAAACATTGTTGCAATAAATACAAATATCAACAGCTTAAGGTAACTTAAGTAGAGAAAATATCCAGTTAAAATGCATAAAACTATCTAGAAGAGAGGTTTTTCTTTATTACAGATTGTATTTTATATTTTTGCAAATTATTAGCTGTTAGCAGTTCCTGTTCTCAATGTTCCCTTGGCTGTGCAGACAACTATCAATGCAGATTCATGGACATTTCTTTGCAATGGACACTAGGATATAATGATGTCTTCAGAGTGTAGTATCTGAAGTATCTGAAATTATATTTATTACCTCTATGTGTTGAGTTATGACTCGAAAAAGGAGTACAAATAAACACTCAGGGTTTTAAAGTCAGTGCCTGCCATCTCTCCCTCTGCACCTCATAGTTTGAAAACCCCCACTATCAAGAGATGAAAACTGTGAAAAAAAACCAAAGGCAAACACAATGACCAAAAGTGTCCAGATCCTTTAAAACTAGTTCACCAACAGTAATATTCTCTGACAAACCGTCTTGGTCTCATTCTTGTCTTCAGAGTGCTACAGGTTTCCTGCAGTACCTGGACGTGTCTGTGGGAAAGGAGGTGGCAGCCATCTGTACCAAAACTGGCCGGCTGGATGTGATGTGCCAGAACCCTCTTAATGCCATCATCCACCTAGGTCACCACAACGGCACGGTCACCCTCTGGTCACCCAATCAGAAAGAAGCCCTCGTCAAGATGCTCTGTCACCAAGGTGGTGTGCGATCTGTGACTGTAGACAAGACGGGCACGTGAGTAACTATGAAACATCTCTTATGTAGGATAGTCTTTGTAAATGTAATAAGTAGGGTTGAGGAAAAATGTCAATATCCATATCTGTGATTAACTCAGTTGGTCAGCATCATTTGTGACCCTCCTCTCTTCTCCTCTCCTCATCTGTTATGTTCATTCATTGGCTCCCTTCTGCCACAGTTTGTAAAAACTCATCTGAGTTACTTGGAAAACTTTGCATGTACTGTCGCAGTGCAGCTGCAAGTTACATCTGCTCCCTACCCGTTAGATTTCCTTCAGCTGCATTGGCTCCTTAATCCGGTGCTTTGGTAAAATATCTTCCCACAGTCAAACGCGTTTAACAAGCAATCAGTTACGAGGCTGACTGCATATTTCCATGTCGTCTCACCAACATCAGCTGTGTGTTTTTGCATGAATCACCCAGTTTCACAGTGACAGTTTAATAAAAAAAAAGAAAATTAAAACCAGAGGAAAAATCTAACACCGCTCCTCTCTCGCTTTCTTTCTTTCATTCTCTCTCTCGCTCTTGTTTTATTTACTGAACATACAAGGTAAATATTCTTTTATTTTAGTTATTTATTCCTATAAAATATAGCTCAGAAACATGAACAAGAGTATAATATTAGCCTATAGAGGGTTAAATACAATACAACACATAAATGTGATTAAATTATATGGATTTATTTTAAACTGTTACATAACCTACATCTCTCTCTCTCTCTCTCTCTCTCTCTCTCTCTCTCTCTCTCTCTCTCTCTCTCAAAAATAATTATTGTTGATTTCATAAAAAAGCAGAGGGAGTGAGAAAGGCCTGTGATCATGTTATCGTCGCTTTGTTAAAATTTAATTTTAAACAAACTGAAAATAAAGTTTTGTTAACAATGAAAACTATTTCACAAATTTTGTATTTTATACTTCTTAGTACTGCATGTGTTTTGTGTTCATTTAAGTTTGTAAAAACTTGTATCTTTTACTGTTATGATTAAATCGTTGATCTGAAGCTCAATTGTGAGTCTGTTCTGTAAATAGTTTTCTAAATAAGTGATGAATAAAGCAACTTCTCATCAGCCCAAACTTCAAACCTAAAACAACAACTTCAGGTCCAAGCATCGCCTACTACCGGTTTTAGCCACTCAGATCATTTGCAGCTAATTTTGTCTGTCATCCTTTGTAATAAATCCTTGTAATCACAGGGGAAAAAATCTCTCTTTTTTCCTTTCTGGGATTATTAACAAATTTGCAAAAGAAATCCATAAATGGTAAAAAGCTTCACAATCAGGTTGAGTAATTATTGCCTATTTTCTTGTAGCCACGAGCTGCTGTTCCCTCAATGTTCACCAGAGAACAATCCGTTGTCGTGCTTTATTCTTTTTGCAGATACATGGTGACATCTGGCATGGACAAGAGGCTGAAAGTGCATGACATCAGAACCTTCAAGCCCCTCCAGTCTTACTTCATCCCAGCTGGAGCTTCCTGTTTGTCACTCAGCCAGAGGGGGCTGCTGTCTGCTGCCACAGGAGATATTGTTCAGGTCATTAACTCCTCCACATTGCACAATTAATGATTTGTCATTGAAAAACCATCTAGCGCACCAGGGTGAATTTGGAGCAGTGATTTGTTACGAGTGAACCGAGTTGGATAATTAGCATGAGTAGCAACAACAATATTGTTTTGCGGAAAACGTGGCAACAGACAACGGATATTGAACAACAAATGTCAGTGTCATGGCATCACTGGATGGTGACTCTTTCGTCTTTCATTTCCTAAGAACGATCAGGGATGTTTCACTCAAAGTACTAGGGTACTATTTAAAGAGAAAATAGAGACACAGATCTGAGACAGCTAGAGTCCAGTTAGGTTTTTAGTTTGATAGCATTTGTTGATTTCTAGATGAATTTCATCACACCAACACCAATGGACCTTTTTTTTTTTTTTTTTTTACTGAGATTTATAAAGAAAAGAGATTGTATTCATACTGTGCCTTGTTGTCAGTAAGTCATATGAAATACCAACGCACACTGTTGGGTAAAGAAAAGATTTAATAAATGGGCTTAGGGTCCATGCATTTCCGTATTCTGTACCATGATTCATTACCTGCAACACAACTCATGTAGTATATCACTTACAGTACCCATACGACTATTTCTACAGTACCAGTCAATAGTTTGGACATACCTTCCCATCCACTTGAATGGGAAACTGTGTCCAAATTTTTGACTGGTACTGTATGTGGGAATCAGAAAAATAAAACTGAAAGAGAATCGTTGAGCACCAATCAATGCCGTTTGCATAGAAAATGAAAGCGTATAGCGTAACCTCATATTTGTCTTATCATAGCAGCAAAGGCACTGCTGAAGCTAAACTAGTTGAATATATTTCTGTTAAATCAAACAGTCAGTCGCAGTTAGTCTGCACGCACAATGCCAGGACAGTGAAACCAGCTCACCTTAATTAAATGAAGTCATTTGTGATGGTGTCAATTACAGCTGTGCATCTATCTGTAAAGACAAGCTAATACATGTGCTGTGAAAAAGGTCTGTAGGGCCTACTTCTCACCAAAGATAGAATTTTACAAAATAAGCTGTTATTTTGCACATTATTACTTAAAACTACCAATGACACAGCATTGAGTCATTTTTGATCATCATTGATTTTGTAATCACATTTGTTTTTAAAAAGTATAGGACATCTTATTAGATATTTGTTCCTTTTACCCACACATCACGTCATCTGAAAACTGTCTCTGCAGGTGTATAGGGACGTGTGGAGCACTCCAGTGACTAAACCCTACATGGCTCACAGAGTCCGAGGAACAGTTTGGGGGCTGCATTTCTGTCCTTTTGAGGATGTCCTTGGGGTCGGACACGGAGATGGTTTCACCAGCATGCTCGTACCAGGTCCCTCTTTTTTTTTCACATCATACCCACATATGTAAAACAAATGTAAACATATGTAAAACAACACTGAACAAAATCAGCCCAAATCTGATCGGCTTCATGTGGTCGTGTGGGTTTCCTACTCGGGGAAAACAAACTGCCATCACTAATCTGTGTTAAGATGATTGGCATTATTTTAAAAATAGTCCCTGCATTTACTGTAGATTGAACCTGTCTCCATTTTTACTTCCGTCTTCCTCTATTTGCATTCACAGGTGCTGGAGAGCCTAACTTTGATGGTCTGGATGCAAATCCATATCGTAGTGCCAAGCAGAGGCAAGAGTGGGAGGTTAAAGCCCTGCTGGAGAAGATCCAGCCAGAGCTCATCAGCCTCAACCCAACTGAATTGGGACAGGTTGATCGCGCCTCATTTCAGCAAAGGCACCAAGACAGGGTCCAAGCTATGGTCAGTGTCTGAAAGCATTGTATTTTCACACGTCAGATTTTAAGTTATAGATCTAAATATATTGAAATATCAGCTCTTGTTCACAGCTTTCTAAAATCATTTTTGTCTTCTCAGGGCTTTGACCCACTTGCCAATCAGAAATTTACTCCCAAGTACAAGAAGAAAGGTCGTAGTTCTGCTGGCAATGTTGAAAGACGCAAAAAACAAGTGGCTCATGAGGACCAGCGGGTAAGTAATCCAGAATATAAAATGTAGACTGATGCCATTACATTGTGATATGTCTACTATGTCTGCAGTATTTAACTTTCTTAACTCATTTTCCTCACAGGATGTGATCAGACAAACTGTGGAGGACAAAATGAAGATGGAGAAAGAGAGAAAGGAGAGAGGGAAGAAGGCAGCAGCATTATCTAGCCAGAGATCTGCTCTGGACAGATTCAAAAAATAGAAGAGGAGCACCCTTTGTGCCCAAAACCCAGAGACATTCTGTGGGAGTGACCTATGAACTTTTTATAAAGGGGCTCGTTTTCTGGACACATTACCCCATTGTGGGAACAAAATATGAACTGGAATACTGCTGGAACACTAATGGAGGACAGTTTATCTGTAATCAGTGTTGAGTGTAGTGATAGAGTAGTTCTAGTTCATGCCTGTAGCCAAGGCATATCCACAGAATTTGTTAATCTGTACTGATTAAAATAAATCAATAATTTTTTGATGTTGAATGGACTGCAGTGACGAATGAACTGACATGATGATACTGATATGTCAGATGTTTTATTACCTCCACCAAGGTTGAATGTTTTTGCCAGCATTGACTGGTTTGTTTGTTAGCAAGTTTACTGAAAAAGATTTGAACAGATTTTGTTTACATTTTTTGAGAGGTAGGTATTGCCTGGATAGGTATTCTGGATTTTGGTGGATCCAGAATTTTTTTAATGATTCTTTATCATTGCAGGATAGGGGCAATTACACTATTTTTACCTCTAAATTCAGGGATAATGCCTACAATGCTTGGACAAAATTACAGGATCACATCCCCATAAGATCAAGCACACATCAGAGTCTGATCTGATACGTAATATTCTAGATCCGTTGATCCAGAATATTTAAATTAGTAGGGCTCACAGAAGGTTTGCTACTGTTGGGATAATAAAAATAACACAGACTTGCAACTAAGATCAAATTGTAGCTGAAACTGCTGATTCAGTGGATGTCAAATTTATCATTATCTTCAAAAGTTCCTGAGCTAGACCCAGATTAAAAAAAACAACATTTTTTTTTATTTAAGTTTTGTTTTTCTTGAATAGCTATCAAACTAATAATGTGATTCAAAATGAAAGGGGAAGGTCGTCATGGTTATGGAATCATTATGAGTTTCAAACTGTTATGGGACTATTGCTTTTAGGTGCACTGACCTGAAAGAGAAACACAGGTGTCCTGGTGGAGTTTGTGCCCTCTGAATGCTGTCTAGTATAGTGTTCTAAAAATAATCAAATAGCCAAGCCTCTAAATTCAGTGATATATGATAAGATCAGTGTCAAATGAGGCCATGGCGGAATTAAAATATGCTCATACATTGTCAACACTTACAATAATTACATTGCTATCTCATAACTGAGCAGAGTTTAAATACTGATATTAGTCACCAGTAACATTGAAAATATATGAGTGGGTCCTTCTACAAGAATTTTGTACTGGTTTGTCCATGATGTGAGAAGCACAAGGATTCATTTTGAAACAGAATTTGAGGAAGGTGGAAGAGGAACCATGCTTTGAGTAATCCAGGAAGCAGTGTGCTAAGTTAAATTTAAAATGACACAGACAGACAGAGGAAAGGTTTGCTTTTCAACTCTGAACTGGGCGAACTGGGAGGCTTCCAGTAACATTAAGTAAACTAAATTATGTAGTGGCTCGGTCCTCTTTTGACATTTTAGTTCAAATTACTGATGTTGCAAATAGTATAATTAGTTCATCTGTGTGTGTGTGTGATGGCTACACTGTTAGGATTTACATATGGTAGTCTGCAAGTGCAATGTGTTATCAGGTCAATCTGGTTCATTTTAGGTGGCTTTAGGTGGTTATCTTTCTTAATCTGAATTACTTGGATTGTTTGGTACTTGTGTATGAAGGAGATCAAAGATCAGAGTGATGACTCAGTTAACGACAGAAAAGCATGGTCACCCTATAAAAGAGAGTGATGAAACAAAGAAAGCAGACGTGCCTTTACAGGTTTGTGTTTGTTGGTCTGTCCCTTCTAAAAAAAAGCTGTCAGGCAAACTTAACATAAGAGTGGTTTATTGATGACAGTATTCATTCAAATATCTATTTCCTGAGTGTAAACACATTGAATTTGTCTTTGATTATATTGTGGGCGAAGCAAGACAGACCAGGCACCCCCAACACAGAGCTGTCATTCAAACCCTGCTTAATGTTTAATCTCACTAGAAAACAGAAACTACAATTCCAAGGGGTTATACCTGGGTTTCACATCAGCAGGGACTAGAATTAAAGATGCATTCACTGTCACCAATTGTAGTGGCGGATAGTGGCGTAGTCAAAGAAAGACGAGGAGACTTTGACTTGCAGTTGACGGGATCATTTTATGTCAGTTAAATATCTTCCAAACATCATAAATGACACGATCGACACAATACTTTGGTACTTTGGCTGGGTCACTCTGGCCTTGCACTTTGGCCTTGCAATACACACTCATGTAGTGATCTTATATAACGTCTCATATTTGCCATAACCCTCTGGCTCAGTGTCTGTTCCCGGCACAAACAGCTCTTATCATATTTCCACAGAAAGTTACAATGACAACTTTTTCATATCATTAAAACTCCTTACACAAGCAATGCCAGTCTTCCAATTAATAGCAAGTTACACATATGTCATTGTTATGAAGAAAACACAATATAAAATAAGAAATCTTTTATTTTAGTGGGTAAATGAAACCTGCGGTTTGATACTTATTGTACTAATTGGAACATGCATTTAGGTATCTTCATAGACTAACATCTTTGAAATGTCCGCTGAAGAACTACTGTACATGGGTCTGTATATGAAAGAAGAAGCATAAGTGTTGCTTGATCCATTTTACTGGGACACAGGCCCCAGTATTGATCTGTTGTGCCCCCAGTAAAATCTTTCATTCAAGTTTTAACAAGCTGCTCTATTTGCAATGACTAAATTCATTTAGACTGATAATAAAGGGTAAAATAATTGCTTTTTCTTACTCAGAATATCAAAGCAACACAGTTTTACCTAAAATATAGGCTCTGAGGCACACACCCTCTGGCCCAGGTCTGAATGCACAACCACAGCACAAAGTTTGGAATCGGTGTTGGACAAAAGAGGCACTCTCAAATATTCAAATCTCTTTTTTTTTAGATTACATATTTATAGTTCATTTGAAATGAAATGATTATTTACAGTGTGTGGAATGAAAAAGAAGGCAAATTTGCTATAGTTCAATGAATTGAGACGGGTTTTAATATTATTTACATATGCCATAAATACTGTACATGTTGAGAATGTTCATAACATGTTGAAACAAATATTTTTAAAAAGATAAATATCATTTTCACCTTTACCATTGGCTTTTTTTGGCTAAGCTGTAGCAGCACTGCTGCATGGTAGTGGTACTAATGCTGTAGTTGGCTAAGCAAAGATAGTTTGTATGGCACATTTCATACACACAGCAGGCATTCAAGAAAAAAAATGTGAGTAATAAGGGCCTGTGCCCCTGTACAGCTTTATGTCTAGCAACACCACTGGATGTATGACTGAACTGTGTTGATTCGAGTACTTGATCCAATCTGTATTCATCACATAAGTGGCTGTATTTCCTCACTGTACACGATCAGCATGCCAGTGTTATTTGTTCTATCTACAATAAGCATCAGTGAAACAAAGAAAATGATGCTGCAACAGTCCAAGGATGGGTTAAAGACTGCTGTCACAATTCCTATTACTTCCATCTGCTTATTGGCAAAAAGAGAAGCTGCTCAAATACATTATAGGGTTTAAAAAATAAAACTATAAATATATAGTGACATTTTCTCAGTGCACATTGTGTAGCTTCACAGCCTGAAGAACATTTGCGCTGTCCATAGTATTGAAGCGAGGCACAGCCAAAATGATTCCAGCTCTCTTTGTCATTGACCTTCACAAACCCTGCTCTAGCCCCAGAGCTGAGCTGAGCATCGCCCTGACTTTGCACATCCCCAGAGAAGCACGTATACTCAGCCAGGAGCAGGGTTGTGATGAATGGCTGTCAGCCCAATAATGCATCATTTCCCTGGATGAGATGTGGTGGACGGACACCATCGCCTGATAGCAGCAGCGCCCGTATGGCACACCTGGACCACCAGAGAAAAGTGGGCTGTGCGAGGGCAGCACTCCAGCTGCCCGGGCACACAGACCAACAAACACATCCTCAGGGGGCAGGGGTGTGGATAGAGGTGATGCAGAGGCTGCCAGAGAGATTTTGAGCAATGCAGAGCGGGACAGAACATAGGCTGTACCACTGCAATAGTCTGGATAGACAGAAGGAGGGTAGGCCCCTGGAGGGTGATAGTGCCTGCTGCCTGGGTCACGGTCCGGAGCCACATGAAGATGCACCCTGCCAAGGTACAAGTCTCCTTGCTCGTAGGGGTTACGGCTCTTGTTCAGGAAGTGCAGGAGGGCGCTGGGATTGAACAGTACATCATCATCCACTTTGGCCATGAAGTGAGCCTGAGGGCAGAAGCGCCGGGCCCAGCCCAGCATGGACTGGGTTTTCAGGGTGAGGTTGGAGTAGGTATCCAGAAAACGCCCCTGAATTAGATCTCCATGCTCTCTTGCCTCCTCTATCAGCAGCTTGGCCAGTCCAGGGTCAGACGCCACACCCACCATGAAGAGGGTCATAACCCGCAGACCCCTTGCCTCAACCATCCCTCCCCACGTGTCCCTGATCGCTTGGCGCGCCCTCTGATTGACAGGAGCTGAGGTAACTATGGTAATGAGGTAAGGCTTGGCACGCTGGCACACGAGCGGGCTAGGCATGAGCAGGAATTCCTCAGGTCTGGTTGGAGGGACGCTCTGCGGGGGGATGATGCCGGCCTGCGACTCCACCACCGTGTTCATGCTCATGGAGGTGACCCATGACTCAATGAAGTCCACAAAGAGCAGAGCCAACAGGGCTGCGCTCGCTATCACTGCGCACAGAAATGGCAAAACACCAAGCCTGCTCCCTCGCTTTCCTAATCGTGCCTTGCATAAATATACTCCCCGTCCGACCATGACCAACTCCCACTACCTCACTGTAGCTCCAAAGACCGCTGTAGCCGATGCAATTCGTCCGTTCCTCTCAGCTCCTCTTCTCCTTGTCCTTGTCTCCACGACTAGAATTACTCTATCATTGCGCCTCCTCCGCTCTTGATCTCCCCTCAGCCCGGAGGTCCAGCAGCCCGCAGAAGCACCGGAGTCGTGAGGATGCGGCAACAGAGCAGGTGCTCTTGTGCCGATGCTGCAACCCAGTTAGTCTTACAAAAGTAGGATATGCAGCTGCGCAAATGAAACGGTCGATCCGTCAGCAGCCCGGAGCAATTTTTTACCCAGACTCTTCTCTATAACGTAGAGCCACTCTGACGTCGTTTGGAACGGGAATGTGTCAATGATCGGATAATCTCCACCCTGCGGCTGCCTCTGCTTTGAATGAGCAAGGTTGTTGTTGTTTTTTTTCAACCATCAGGCTGCGTATTGGGACTGACTGTCCAGTGGACAAACCAACCCAGATCTAACAGGACGTCCAGAAATTCCGATTTCATATTGTGTCGACAAATGTTGACCAAAATGCGTAATAGTTAGGCCTATATTTACATGTATCAGACCTAGTCTATGTATATGCTATTTGGCACCGTTTATCATTAAAATCCCCTATTAGTAATAGGGGATTTTATATTTGTTCCATTTCTGCAGCAAAATGAAAACTGATGAATGATCAGTGGGTTATAACCTATCGTGCAGTCGGAGTCTGTAAACAAGATCAGGATTGTAGTGGGAAGCAGGGAGAAGCGAGATCATATGTGAAGGTTATTTCTAAGGGGTTATTTGATTAGGTTAGAAGCTCTGCTGTGCGCTCTCTCCCACACATCCCGTCTCATTAGCACGGGTAATGCAGGATGACACCTGGTGGTCATTCAGAGGGACTTTTGTTAGAGGATGGCCATGATTCATTTCCATCCAAGGTGGAGAGAGGCTAATGTAGATGCAGGCAAATAGCTCAAGCAAATATGGAGTTCTTCTCTCCATCTCTACTTCAGAGATTTAACTAAGTGCACCAATGGTAAGAATGTAGAAAAATGCCATAGGTGTGTTGGTTTTTTACTCGATGTTGGCTGTGTACATAACACAACTACCTTACCACCTTACCTCCATTTGCTGGACTACAAAAGAGAGATTTCTACATTTTGAGACCAATAAGTAAGCTGTTTTTCATGAATAAAATAAGATAAGATGAAAGAATAAAACATTGGCAGGGGCAGAATATCTTTAAAGCAATCTAGGAATGTGCACATGTTTACTTCAAAAGTGTTTAGACAAAAGATGTCTCACTGAAAGCATCATTTCTCATTGTGCATGCACAGGAGGTTTCAATTGTCTACATCACACTTCTGTAAGTTTTGTGTTGGAGCAGGATTGGCTTCCAAATGAGTTGTGATGTCATTAAGTCATGCTTCTATGTACACATCTCCTTAAACTCTGGTTTAAGGAGAGCACAGTGGAACTTTCAACATTTGGGGGATAAATGTGACAACAGCCCTCTGGTGTCAATCAACTATCAACACACATGTTTGGTTTTATTATGTTTTACAGAGTGTCCTAACTTTTTGGATTTGGAGTTGTAGTTGGTACAGTATACAGTATAAATGCACAGTAATCCACAATGAATGTAGGATACAGACGAGGAGGACAGCCATTCCTCAAAACTCAAAGGGCAGTTAAGAGTCAAATTTGAAGACTGACCACATAAGTAGGCTATATTAATCACCACTGGTCTTGAGTAAAATTTAAATTCATCATCAAAATGGAACAAAATTACATTCCTTTATGTATTAGTTTTCTTTTTTGACTTTCATCGTAGAGACCAGAGGTACATTGATGATGGAGTAACGTGCTTAAGAGTTTGTGTGTAATACGTTTGTTATCACACTTTCTTTAAAATGTGTTATTTTTATGATGCATAACTTTATACAGCAAAATCCCTTGGTAGACATGATGACGTCAGGTCTGTCTGGCTGTCTGAGGGTGGGGGTGGAGCGGGGTAGAGGCGCGCGGGGATGAGAGAGAGAGGAAAGAAGAAAAAAAAACCACAACCATCACCGACGCGCTGGCAGAGCGGGGTCACGAACTATGACCTTTAACAGAACAAAACCAAAACAAACATTTTATAAAATAGCAGAGAGCCCTAATTCTCTGACCACCGTTTCTCGGAGGTAAGTCTCAGTCCTGGATTTAAAACCGTTGAAAGCTCTGAGAGATACTGGATGGTAAAAGAGCGCAGCTAATCTCCCAGCTAGCTTGTTAGCCAGTTGATGCGGAGCTCCCCTCCTGTGCGACTCTGGCTTCTCTGAATCTGTAAAGAAGACGAAACGCAGGGCGCTGTCTGGCTGCGCTGACACAATTTATAGGCAGTTGAAGTAATTATTAATATTTGACGCTACTGTTGGCTTAACCAATCCCTTCATGCTAGAATGACAAATCCAGGGGGAGAGACGGGTACAGTCGCTGTAGGCGTTGTTTCGTCTACTTGTATTAAGCTAGCTTAAACAGCTAACATTGGAAAGCTATAGTTGCTGCAGATGAACTCGACCCTTTTACCTTTGCCACCCCGGAGAGAGGAATGGGTTGACATTACTATGAGAGTGACTGTATTTACCAAAGCTGCATTTTTGCATTTATTGTGACCGCATCAAGACTTTTCCACTTCAGTGTCTGGAAAGAAAATTGCTCTAATATATTTATCATTAGGATTCGTCTCCAGTTTTATTGGCTGACAGCCAGGTTCTCCATTTTGTTCTGTGTTGTGATGCGTGTGGGCAAGGAAGTATTGATGGCCATTCTATTAGACCAATCAGTCAACAATGAAACTGCATGCTCCTCCCTTTGGGGGAGTGAGCATGCGGGGCTATTGTAGGCGCATGAATCAGTTTCTGTTATGTTGTCATTATTTATTATGATACCAAACCAACAGAGACACAACCCAAACTGTCAGGACAAGGAGTAGATGATAAGAGTAGAAGCTGTAACTTTATTCTGCTAAAGAAGATTCCTAAATGCATTAGGGTCACAATCCATTGAAATAGATGTTCCAATACCAATAAACTGTTGGGGGATGTTTGTGGTTCAGATTTTGAGTGTACCATTAGCTGTATTACATTTTAGTTGAATTGAAAAGGGACCAGGGGACAGACCAAGCACTTTATTACAGTGTTTCTCCACTGATTTGATGCACCTCTGCCAATTTTAATCAAAAGGCAAAGATCACTCCTTAAATTAATTGTTTCTTTTCATGCAGTTCTCTTTGCTTTATCCACAAGCATTATATAGAAGTAAATAATTTGCAAAACATTTAACAAAAGTTTAAACACTCAGATTTCATAATTTAATGCTCACGATCTTAATCTTGTTTTTGTGGTGTCACCTCATTCTGGAAGTAAATATGCAGAAATTCTAAATGTATAACTTTCAGTGTGAAGACACATGGAAAGGGTTTAACTGGTTGGGCTAGCTGATATTTGCTAAAATAAATGGAAGCCAATACAGTTGCAATGTGCATATTAAAGGTGGTGAATTTCTACAGAGGGACATCATTTGTCCACATTTGCAGTGTCATATCAGACACTGTGAGGTTCAAACTGTAGTGTAAACTGGCTATCAACGATCTCTATTGCATGTCCAGATCATTCTCAGAGGTCATGGATTTGGTTTGTGGTGACATCACTGCAATCATACAAGGCTGGACTTGTCACACAAAGTATTAACCTAAGGTGTATGAACTTGAAGAATATTACAGCGGGTGTGATCTAATCTCATATCTAATGTGAATGAAAAGGAAGATGTGGAGCAGCAAACAGTGTTATAAGTTTTTTGTTTTTTTTCACTTTCAATAAGAAAACTGTATCAACATTTTTCCTGCCACCAGTAATATACCTGATTCCTCAGACACACAGAAGCTGATGAATGACTTAAACCATCTCTGTACATCCACAATAGACTTTGTCGCACCTTTTAGAACAGATTTAAACATAGTATTGATTTGGTATAAATAATGACATCCACACTCATATAAGGGTGGAACGGAGGTGGATGAAGATGAGGCTTTAGGTACATGATAACAAATGAAAGAGTCAATATTTTCTTTCAATTATTCACACTAATAAACACAACGCCAGAGCTATTTTAACACTGTGGACATATTTTAAACCCCGTTCATTTTAATGCAAGTCGTCTAGTTAGAAATGTCCTAAACTTTTGACCTTTTTTGCCAGTTTTTTCATGCAATAAAAAACTAAACACTACTTCTGATTCTCTTTGAATTAGCTTTTGATTTGCTCCTCAAGCTCTGTGGACATAGTGCCTCCCAAACGTCTGTGAAGTAGAGAGTGTGACTGCCTATTGGTTGCTCTCAATAATTAATAGTTCTTTGTACTCGGGTGGTGTCCCAGAATATTTTAAGACTACTTTTTTTGCAACCATTCATTAAAAAAATCCAGCATTGACTCATCAGAATGCAGCAATTACAGACAAATCTCAAATTACTTGTAATTGTAAAACTGCTTGAGAGGATTGTCTTGATTCAACTTCTTGAATCACAGTGACCAACATCATTTATAAAGAAAATGAAGTCAGGTTTGAGACTGCTCATTGGAGTAACAAATGCTGTTTTAAGAATGGCTGATACTAGCAAATCTTTCAACCTTGTGTTGCCAGACTTAAGTGCAGCCTTTGAAAAGGTCAGCCACAAAATGTATCCTTGTGTTTTATTTATGGTTTAAATCACCCATAGTTTAAAGTTTCATTCCTCTTATATTCCTTTTGCTGGCTTTTTTAATTCAAAGATTACTGTATATTTTATTTTTTTATGTGTGTTTGTTGTAAAGCACTTTGTAATGTTTTTTAAAAGTTGTATACTAATAAACATGACGAGAAATAAGAAGATTATTTTCTGTGGCATCTTTTCAAACAGACCTCACTAATGACCTTGCATCATCATGACAACCAACCTCAATCTGCTCTCTCAGCAGAAAGTGGACTCTGACCACGAGGCAGAGGTGAGAATGCAAAGGGTAACTTTCATGGTTTGCTTGCAGTCTGAGTTCTTCCACATAACCCATATGAAGGCTGTTTCTCGTTGAAATTACTGTAGTGCTCCTCTCTTTTTTGTGTGGTAGTGGATGCTGCCTTTATTTCTGTTCACAGAGGTTCTTTAGACAGTTGTATTTATGCAAAACAGTTGTGTAATGACATTCACAGTCTCAAGTAGATTATATTTGTGTCTCAAACTTATTGCTAATAATTGGGTTAAATCTCGTTGAAATGTGTTTCAAATTGTAGGTGTCATCCTCTCCTTCAGACTCTATGATGAGTGAGTCTCCACAGCGCTTTCAGGTCATCTCTACTGAGCCTGCCACAACACCACAGCGAATACAGGTAACTTCTGCGCTTTCAGCATGAGTTAACTTCAGAGAATGGGACACTGCTGCTACCTTTTCATTCTTATTTCAACACGCCAGCAGCACCAATGAACAAGTCGATGTTACAACATGCAACTTAGCTCTCCCATCATCTGGGTCTTGTCTCTTTACTTCAACCCCATCAGTGCGTGTTAATTTCCATCTCCGTCTTTCTGTCTCCTGCTTCCATCTTTAACACCCTTAGATTGTAACCGACCAGCAGACGGGTCAGAAGATCCAGATAGTGACAGCAATGAAGCCGTCCAGTGCTGCCAAACAGCAGTTCTTTCTGACTACGGCAGATAGCTCAGGGGCAGGCAAGGTCATTCTGGCCTCACCAGACAGCCACAACACTAAGCAACTCATCTTCACTGCTGCAGACACCCTGATGCCAGGGAGGATACAGGTACTATTTGCCAAATATTAGTTTTGATTTCTGTTATTATTTTCAGACTAGGTCATAACCATGATATTGCTGTTGAGGTGAAACACAAAATGAATGGTTGGTGTTTGACTTTATTTTCAGATTGTCACAGATCCATTGTCTATGGAACAGTTGTTAGGGCAGTCTGGGGACTTGAGCCGACCGCAGCCAGTGGAGTATTGTGTGGTGTGTGGGGACAAGGCTTCAGGTACTAACACTTACAGTTGCATTACCTGGTGATGTGAGGATTTGAATGACACCAATATCTGACAGTATGTTTGTCAGGAATCAGACATGCACCCATGCACACAGTGATGCAAGCACCATTTCTCTGTGTTCAGGGCGTCACTACGGAGCGGTCAGTTGTGAGGGATGTAAAGGCTTCTTCAAGCGGAGCGTGAGGAAGAACCTTAACTACAGCTGCCGCAGTAAACAAGATTGCGTCATCAACAAACACCATCGCAATCGCTGCCAGTTCTGTCGGTTGAGGAAATGCCTTAAAATGGGGATGAAGACTGAGTGTGAGTTCGCAACCAAATCCAGAGCACCACAGGAACAAAAGGAGACAAAACCAGTGTCACTCAGAAACAAGTCAGGTATTATCAGATTATGCACAGGTCTGGCAGCCGTTGATTATGTTGTGCAGGATACTCCGTGTGCCGAGCATTGACCAATCAGTGGTCTATAACCTTTCACATGACCTTTTAGTACCCGCTTGGTTTGCTTGGAACTGCAGCATAGCAGGTACTAAAAAAGTTGCACCAGGTACTTTTTACCTAGTGGAATCGCAAAAAAGGCGAGTCGAGTCAAACTGGTACTATGCAGTGGAAAAGGGGTGAAACTAGTTTGACAAAGAATTGTGGCTACAGGAGGCTGCTTAAACAGATCTATAGTGAACAGTAGCTAGGAGGATCATCGTGTCTTAATAGGCAAGTGTCAATTATAGCAAAAAATAACATTAACTTAATTGGCAAAAGACCTATTTTCTTTAACATATCATGAGGTAAGTGATTGCACATTTTAATGGCCATAGAATAATGGCTGAATGAATAAAATCAAACTTTTGTCCTGTGTAGTTGGTAGTTGCTACTGTGGTGAAAATGGAAAGCAGTCTGTTTATTATGATACAATGGCACCAATATCATTGTTGGGTGTCTGTTGCTACTATAAACTGATGACTCTTGACTCTTGTAGTTTGATGATATGATCATTTTAGGGCTTGCTGTTCCTACTGGGTTTCTGCCATTGAATGCCTCGTAGAAAGGCATTAAATTGCATTTAGCGGTACTAAGAAATCTCTAAAAATCATAAATCTGGTCAACACTGAAGAAGAACAGCAGAACATTTGTCTGGAGTAAGTTTTAATATTATAAACATTCTCTTATGATAACCATCAGAAAAAGTAAATACAGTTTATCTGCTCACTGTTTCTCCTCAGCTGTCCAGAGTGAGAGAAAGCCCATCGATGTAGTGCCCAGAGAGAAGCATGCCAACTGTGCTGCCTCCACCCAAAAGATCTACATTCGCAAGGACCTAAACAGTCCGCTCATTGCCACGCCAACCTTTATTTCTGATACAGAAACAGATGGCTCCAGGTCAGTTGGAATCAGAGCTACAGACAAACCTCCGACCATGGCTCTCTGTGTTGTTTTATCTCTCATCTCTTGATCTCTTGGTGTTAACTGGGTTTTGATGATGTTTTGTGTCATGTGTAGATCCAGCCTGCTGGACCAGGGGATGCTGGTTAATATCCAGCAGCCAGTCATCCAGAGCGATGGAACTTTGCTGCTGGCCACTGACACAAAGGTACAGCTGCAGTTATCATAAATGTACTATCTGCCTGCTCTTCTCTTGCCTGTCCCTTTCTGCTCTTAGTACTATAAGTATGATCTGTTCCTATGAGATGCTGCAAGCTTTTTTTGTTCTTCCATGAAAACAAATTTAATGCTTAAAATTCCCAAAATATCAAAAGGCATCTCTTCAGTACATGGGAGATGTGTATATAAAGTTTCAACTACACATCAAATGACAAGTGATCTAGAAAAAAAATGTTCTCACCTAAAATCAATTTTTGAACAAATTGTTATAACGCCCTATTTTGTAGCTTATTTGATGAAAAATTATCTTCATTGTTTCATTTGTCTTTAGATGGAGTCTGGTCAGGGGGACCTGGGGACACTAGCCAATGTGGTGACATCACTGGCCAACCTGAGTGACTCACTAAAAGAGAATTTAAACAATGGTGATACCTCAGACAGCCAACATGAGGAGCAATCTGCCAGCGAGATAACACGGTCAGTCTGCGGTGCACAGAGAGGAAGGGAGTTTGATTTTATCGCCTTTGTGCCGTCTTAGGTGTACACAAAATAATATGTACATGGAATAAGAAGAAAACAGTTCTACTCAGTTATAGAGAGTTTTCTGTTACATTAATTATCTAAGATGTGTGTCTGTGTCTTTGTGGTGCGCACAGTGCCTTTGACACCTTGGCCAAAGTTTTCAACCCACCTGAAGTCGGGGTCGGACAGAGACTGGCAGATAAGTCATTACAGTGTGTCGGTGGAGCTACCATCCATCTGATTGGCCAAGACCAGGAGACCCCAATCATTGAGGTGGAAGGGCCGCTGCTCACAGATAGCCATGTTGGCTTTAAGGTGGGTGGAGTCAACTCGAAGCTACTGGCCAAAGTAACACGCACACTTGACCCACATTATGACCCCCCACCACAAAGTGGGTGGGAGATAAAGGAATGTGTTCTGTTTGTCCGTATCTGTGGGTGCGTCACACTTCAAACTGAACAAGTTTTCTTAAAAACCGCTAAAGTATAGACCAATTGAAACTTGTGTAGTGCTTTAATATGTACTGTGATGGATTGAGTTAGACAATTACTGCAGACAAACTGTTTTTATTGGAGATGTGGTCCTGGATTTGAATAATTTGCACTTAGTGATGTTCATGTGAACAAGTTTTCTCTCAAACAAGTATGCAAATTACAAACAGGCATGATACAACAAGGGATATTGATGACTATGTCCTCTTCTTAATGAAGAAAAGCGTTTGTGAAATTACAAATACTGTAATTATTAAGCCTCTATTCAGACAGCCACACACTAAAATAACATACCATTATGTATGCACATTTATCTCACACCATCAAGGTTTTTAATCTGGTTAAAAATACTAAAACTGCTCAAGTGGCTTGTTGTTGAGTGCAGTTGAGACACTTGTTTGTGTTTCTTTTACTATGGCATATATTTATAGGCAATCGTTTGTCAAATATTTTTTGATAATGTAATTTCCTTTGTGCTTCTTGTCTGTCTTTTCCTCTCTGTCTAGCTGACTATGCCCAGCCCCATGCCTGAGTATCTTAACGTACACTACATCTGCGAGTCAGCATCCAGACTTCTCTTTCTCTCCATGCACTGGGCACGCTCCATCCCTGCCTTCTCAGCTCTTGGGTAAGAATGCATTTGACTCAGGAAGACTTCACTCTGAATAAGCACCTTGATTACTTTTACATGAATGCAACAACAGTAATATTTCTAGGTTGGACTAAGTAATAATTTCATTTTTTAAGGTAAAACATGCTGAGAGAAAGAGATTAAATGTGCGTCTTCTAACTCCTTCTTAGATTACTGTAATGAATTTATGTTTTCAATCATCTTCTTTTATGCATAAGATTAGATTCATTAATTTAATTAGATTGAAATTAGATACATGAGAAGGAAATACTAGATCGCAATGAGAAGAATTAAATTCTCAAGCAGCAGCTCCCTGATGCAAGGGCAGAAAGTAAGAGTGTAAGACCTCAAGTAGTGACTGTGACAGAGCAGTATCATGGTGGAGCCCATCAGCAACTTGCACTTGAAAATTTGTCAAATAAATACGGAGAGAAAACTTTTCTTCACAGGAGTGAGAGAGAAAAAAGGAGATAAACGCTGGGAAAAAGATGCAGCTGAAGTCGAAGGCATTATAGTGGGGATACAGTGCCCTGGTGTTGGGCCTGCTATGATTATGAGGCTTAGGGAACCATGACAATTGATCATGCTACCCATTGTTTGTGATTGCAAATACCATAACAAAGACTGGGTTGGAAAATTCCAAAAAGTTCAAATGTCCAATTGCTTTATGTTTGTGTCATAAAATAAATAACTTTCTAAACAAATTGTTATTAAAAAGAGTCCACCATGCGCACCCTTACCAGCATACTCATCGACAGATCATCCACTCTGCACAGTTTGTTGTCTGCAGTCTCAACACCCATATACCCGCTTCTATGACATAAGGAACTTTTAGTGCCCATAAGAAGAACCAACAGACATGAACTGTGCCTTATTGCTTGTGTTTTTAAAGGGTCTTATAAATGATCTCTTTATTCTAGGGTTTATGCTCCTAATTTCATGTTGTTGCGAATAAAAGGGGCAGGTTTTCATACGAGTTTCAGCCTCAAAATAAGTTTTAAAAACTATCAGTGCTTCAGCAGCCTGTGAAAGAACAAAGAAGAGCCTTCCTACTAGCTATTACAACATTTTTAACTCAACACTGTGTTCTCTCATTTCCCCTCTCTTTTTCTCCCTTTCATAAATATCCCGTCATGCCAGAATGAAGCTGTAGTGAACATTCACAAATTTTTCTTTCTGATTGACAAAGTGTTATCATTTAAAATGAATGAAGTCAACAATATTGCATATTTCATGTCTGAAAAGAGCCTTAGGAAATAGCATAACACTGCATGCTCCTATCATTTACAGTATATGACTTTATGAACACTACAGGAATGCAGTCCGTTAGTGTCTGTCTACATTATTACACCTTTTCTTTGTTAGTCAGGAGACAAACACCAGTTTGGTGCGAGCCTGCTGGAATGAACTGTTCACTCTGGGTCTTGCTCAGTGCGCTCATGTGATGAACCTGTCGACCATCCTGACTGCCATCATCAACCACCTTCAAAGCACCATCCAGGATGGTATGGACCACAGTCCTCATCATTTCTCAGCACACACACACACACACACACACAGGCCTAGAACTGCTGGGGAGAAGTGGAGATATATTTTATCACTTTGCTATATTCAATTTATCAAGTACGTCCGGCATTATCTTAAAGTAAATTGTGATTGTTGATATGTCAAACTGGTCATTTTGGTCTCTCTCAGACAAGCTTTCAGGGGAGAGGGTGAAGCAGGTGATGGAGCATGTTTGGAAGTTCCAGGAGTTCTGTAACAGCATGACGAGGTTGGAGACTGACAGCTACGAATACGCCTACCTTAAGGCTATAGTGTTGTTCAGCCCTGGTGAGTCTGATTTAAGTGAGTTGAATATACCGTATGACCTGTAGTTGCATTGTGGGAAACAACTGTTGTCTGTTTGACCTATCAGATCACCCAGGTGTGGACGGCAGCGTTCAGATTGAGAAGTTCCAGGAGAAAGCGTTGATGGAGCTGCAGGACTATGTACAGAAAACATACCCAGATGACACTTACAGGTAAATAATACGTAATGAAATGAAGTTCTGCTTACTTGGCAACCTTTAGCTTGCTAAATCTAGCTTTAGGTACGGAGCAGTTCAGTGTGCCTATCCCGCAATAATAAAGAATCCTTTAAAAAGAATCTGGATCGAGATGATGATCCAGATCAACAACAGTATCCAATGGTTTTTTCCTTGGACCGTACCCTACTTCTCTAAAACAATTTAATCAAATACTTTCATAACTTTTTGAGTAATTCTGCTTACAAACAAACGTTGGCAAAAACATTACCTCCTTGGCAGAGGTAATAATAGAAGCAAAAGAAAGGAGCAGGCAGAGCTTGGTGAAGGAACTGACAGTGGTGTCTTGGTAGGCAGGCCATGGCTTGTCACACCAGGATTTTATATAAAAAAACATTCATGTAAAACTCTCTTCTTTTATATAACCAATAGTGTTAAGTAATGCAAAGTTTAAAATCCATTGAATTTGATACTTTTAGGAATTGATAGGGGGTGTTGAAGGATGCGTGAGCTCTCGTGATAGGGCTCTGTGGGTACATCAGGTTGGGAATCACTACTGGATTAAAGTGTCAATCTGGCTAACTGACATAAATGTTGCTCTTTAAGATTGTGGCACAATGAATGCACATTAAAAAAAAAGTAATCAGGAGGTATTAAGATAACAGCAGGACTTGCCGTGTGTTTGTTTCTGCAGGCTGACCCGTATCCTGACTCGTCTCCCAGCCCTGCGCCTCATGAACTCCAGCATCACAGAGGAGCTCTTCTTCACGGGCTTGATAGGTAACGTCTCTATTGACAGCATCATTCCCTACATCCTCAAAATGGAGACAGCTGAGTATAACAGCCAGGACTCTGACCCTACAGAATGACAACCAATCAGTCCAACACCTAGAACTGTTGTGTTGAAGATTAGTGAGTGTCCACTTCAGGTACTCCAATCCCTTATTGTTGAACTTTAATCTAAAATCCTGCAGTGACCCCTTGTTTCTTTTTACATGGTGCAAAGTCATTCAGGAATCCTGGGCAGATTAAGATATGCTTGGCACTGGAGAGCCCAGGATGACACTTTGAATGTTTTCTTGAGCTGACACAGTGTGGTAATCTTAAGTTTCTGGCATAAACTCATTCGCTCCAAACTGAATGAAGAAAGAATCTTCTGCAGCTGCAACTGTACTCATGTCCTTTAAGGTCTTTAAAGCACTTCAAACTGATCACATATGAACTTTACCTTCTGAGTTAAGCCTTTAAAATCATAATTTTTATCAGCCTTAACATGCTCTCATATTGAACAATACATACATTAGCACTGACTTTTGTTGAAGATAATCTAAAAATCACAAATGGATATCCTGTATAAAAAAGTGGAATTTCATATAAGACTAAAACACATCTGAGTACTTGCTTTAAAAGTGTACTTTGAAGCTATAATATATATATACGTTTGTCAGTACATTGGGAACATTGGCATAGTGTTAATTTTAATGGCCTATTAGTGCTGTTAAATCAGGCTTTCACAAAGACTAAGTAATGTCATACAACAAAGGATTTAAACAAGTTTTGTAAAAATGTTCTCCCTTTTCAATTTTGAAACCGACAATTCCTGAGAAGGTACAACACATTAATTCTTCTTCTTTACTTTAGAAAATACATTTAAACAATTGTTGGAATGAGAACTAACATTAGGAACAAAATCTTTCATCTGTATTGTATAGACTGGCTCTTAAAATCACTGATGTACCACAGAGTCCATTCTTAGCTCATTACAACATGACCAACAACTTTTAGTTTCATGTTTAATTCACATTAACAAGATCACGCAAGTCAAATTAGCCAGTTTAATTGACCATATGTCTTTATTTATACTGAATAGAATCTCACACATTTTGAGATTTGGGAGTGTTTTTATGTGTAGGTCCACTTATTTCTGGTTTGTCATTATGTTACTAATATAACCTGTGCAATCACCTCATCACTTGTCCCTTTATGACAATCAGTTCTGTGTCATTTCCTTCAGTCGCATCAGTGTCATGACTGTTTTTTTCAATCTTTTATGTGTATTTATCAATGGCAATTATTTCCTTTAAGGAATTAGATTATCTTTAAGATTTTAGGTTCAGATATATCACTTTTGTGTAGCTATGCTACTGTTTTTTGTACTTGTGTTTGCAACTGTACTCTGCTAAGTGCACATCAATCAGCTTTTGTGGTGTTCCACTGTTTTCATGCTGATTTAAACTTTGTGTTTTGTACTGTATGTTTTCTGAAAACTTTTAATTTGTTTTGAACAAATTTGCTTGTTACATACTAAGTGTACTTAAAGTACTTTTGGGCAGGTTTCCCTGATTAAAAACAAAACAAACAATAGTACTAACTGTATAATGTTTTTATAAACATTTCTTGGAAGCCAGTCATGAGTGCACTGATATCTTGAAGTCTATGTGGAGATGTGCATCGGTTTCCCCATGAATAAGCATCCACAGCACCATGAATTGTAACAGGGATGTAAAAAAGTAAACACAGTTTGTGTCTTGTGAAATAAATGTCAATTGTAATATTTGGATTTAAAACCCATGCGGACTCAAAGGCACTGTCGTGAAATGACCTTTGTACATGTGGTTTCATAAAAATGAGTGCATGTTGTTTTTAAGCAGGGTTTTATAATCTTGTTGTTGTCTGTCCTAATACGGAGCATTGTTATAAGTTTTATAGTGCATTGCAGTGCATGATGAAGTTGCTTAAGTGCATTTTATTAAATGCTGTATGACAAATGCTAATTCAAATGTCGTGGCTTTAAAATATTTACCATGAGCAGCTCCCATATTAGGGGATATTAGATAAGAAAAGATTTTCTCTTAGCTTAGCGGATAGAGTATCCTATGGTTAAAGTTTTATACTATGTAAATGTACTTTGTTTTTCTGCTCATGTAAAACGTATTTCTTCAAACAATGAAATTGAAAAAGTCAAATAACATTCATGTTTGTCACAACCCTACATTTCTACCTCACACTGATAGAAAACAAATGTATTAATGACTGAAGTCCTGTATCAGCATTCCAGCCTCTTAGGCTGTCTTCTCTGGAGCCACACATTATAAAAGAAATAAACAATTAATTCTGAAACATGGCATGACTAAGTCTGTTCATACTGAAAATGCAAGGCGGTTGCTGTCAGATGTTACCCAAAACCTGGATATTGTAGCTAAAAAGAAGTGGGATTTTGCCCGAATCCCCATTATGCTAAATTTTACATTCATAAGATGAAACTCTTGAGAATGTCACCATCTTACATCACATTCAAACAAACAGATCTAAGGATGTATCTTCAAACACTAATCAATGTAAAAACTGGTCATAAGAAATGCTCTTGTTTATTTTTATTTATTTTGGGAAAAGTTCATTTAATATTTTTTAGTAATCGTTATCTCTTTTTGTTTCCTATTTCATATCATTATAACTTCGCTATATGTCCGTCTTATTCTGTTACACATTCATTGTTCATTAATAAATAAATAAGTCGCTTAAGTCTGACGTTAACTTCTGACGTCATTAAAAGACGCCTCATCGTGAGCTTCTGCGACTCCGGGTGCACGTCACTTTTAAATGGTCTTTTGTTAATAAAAAAGGACCTTAAAATGCCTATGAAAGGAAGGTTTCCGATCAGGAGGACTCTGGAATACCTCCAGAAGGGCGACATCATCTTTAAAAACAGAGTGAAGATCATGACAGTCAATTATAACACACAGGGAGAGTTCAGCGACGGAGCAAGGTCAGAGCTAACAGCAGTTAGCTTTAACACCGTTCCAGCAGTGTTCATTCATTATTCTGTCTATCTCACTCATAATATTTTGTAGAACAGGCTTGTCAATGCTGTGATTAAGGGGCTATTTTCTCGACGGTTATATTGATAGGTTAATTGTTAGGTCTTTAAAATATCAATTAATTAATAGAAATGTCCTAAACAATTTCCCAGAGCCCATGTTGTCCACCAAAACCCAAAGATACCCAGTCTCCTATTTTAGAATATAGCGAATAAATTAGAGAAGCTGGAATTAGACTATTTTTTTCTATTTGACTTTATTTTGTTGCATAAGTCATTAATTGATTATGAAAGTAGATTCCATTTACTATTTTGCAGATTGATTTGTGGGTCAATCACCAATCCTCGAATTAACGCATCATTTAGTTAGTTTTACCCCCAGATTAAATCTTCTTTTTATCAACCACAACTGTTGAATTTTAGTAGTAATTAAGTACTAGCTCCTATTTTCTCCTCAAAATATCTCTCAAGTTCAAATGAACAGGCAGCATCAATTGTGCACCTGCATGGTTCTGTGAATCTACTGAATTAGTGTTTAATATGTGTAGAAATTTACTGAAGATAATCACATGATGTTAAAAGATCATGAGTAATGTTGGTATATTATAAAATGTTCTAACTGGAAAGTAGTGTGGGATTCTGTTGACAGGGTAAATTAATCTCATAACTCTTTCTATTCAGAACTCTGAAGAATTTTGAAAAGCTGAACTGTTAACATTCGCTGGTTTTTCGTTTACCTCTCACAGATGTACTAATTAAAGAAAGTCAGACCGCCTGTTCTATTATTACATAAAGTATGTGATAATAACCATAATGTGTGTTCTTTGTTTTGCAGACAGTTTGTGTTCTTCAACATTCCTCAGATTCAGTACAAGAACCCATGGGTCCAAATTATGATGTTCAAAAATGTGACACCATCACCGTTCTTGAAGTTCTATCTAGGTGTGTAGCCTTGCACTCTTGTGTAATTAGTGTGAGAGCAATGCTCTCATTATTATAATTATTATTAGTAGTAATACTAATAATTAATATTGTATCAAGCTTGGGTTGATCTCTTCTGTCTCCTTGCAGACGATGGCGAGCAAGTTCTGGTGGATGTGGAAGGAAAGGACCACAAGCAAATTGCACAACATGTGAAGAAGATTTTGGGCAAATCAGAGTAAGATATTCAAAGTTAAATGTTTCATGACACCCTTAAGACGGTATTGGTTTGTGACTAGGCAACATCTAGTAACTATCATTTAATTAAAATTCAGCCTATAAGAACAGGGAAAGACAATATCTAAGTTAAATTACAATCATCTTTTCTATATCAAAATGTCAGACGATGTCTTTTTACTTTGGAAAACATCTGACAGTATATTGGTTATATATACAAATTACTCATGACATCCATATAATAAGTGTCACAGTAAGCCATGACAGTGTGATGGTGAGCCAGACTGCACAGTACAGGAGCAGCTAAATGGAATTCAACCTTAATTAGTTTTATTAATTACAACAGTACTTTTCCCACATATGTCATAATGTCTTAAAACGATCAATTCCTGCAGAGAAGAGATGAACTATATAGGTATACACTTTACTCTCTCTTGTTCACAGTCAAGTTTTACAAGCTGAGGCTCAAGCCAAGATGAAGGCCTCCAACCCTGCCAACTTTGGGCCAAAAAAGTCCTGTCTGAGACAGTGTATATGCGAAGTGGAGGGCCAGGTACAGTGTCCTGGCAATACGCCGCTGCCCAAGGAGATGACGGGCAAATATCGTTCCCAGATGGCAGCGTCACAGGAGTGAGAAGCTGAGGGGGACAGCTAACTGATGTAGATTCATTGGACTATAATGGAACTGTGATGTTACGTTGGATTTTGTACGCTTACACAGAAGGACTTACACATTGCATATTTTGTTGTAAATATAATTATAATGGGCCCCACTATACTATGCACGGTGAGGTCATCACTGGCTGGACTGAAATCTTTCAACCCATCATAAACAGGAACCTACCAACACTTTGGTGTTAATTTGAACGACTTTACATCACACCTGGTGTTTGTACATGTGACCCTGTTAAGGAATCTCCGCCTCTGTGTGCGATTGACATCTAGCAAGGTGTCAACATTGCAATGTAAACATTCAAAAAAATAAAAGCTGATTTTCCTGTGTGCTGTAGTCAACATTCTATGTAACATCAGGAATATCAAAATCCTAAGTAGTAATAACCACAATTTTTTTTTATACAGAGTCTAGAGTTCACAGAGACAATTTTTTTTTATTGGTGGTGAGATAGAATTTTCTAAAGGCAATAAATGGATGTCTATGTACAAAATGTTGAAATTTATGCAGAGATGTTAAATTCAACTGCTGAAACAAAGTTATTCACACTGTCAAAAACACCTTTATGGTGTCACGTTTTGTGTGTTATCTTCTGTGGACATCACAGATAAGTAATGGGAGATGAACCGACTGCACAAAACACCGTCATTTAACTGAAATATGGACATTCTGACTGACAATAAAGCACAATTACAAATACATGTAAGGATTTAGCAGCACTGAGTGATAATACTTGCTGGTATTCATGTAGTGCTAAAAAAGAAAACATTAAAATGTTACTTTGAACTACGAATTTTTTCTCATCTTAACCAAATATGGATAAAGGTCTGTACACAATGGAATTTTAGTGAATTCTGTTGTCTTAGTTGATGACTTAGAGTTGCCTATGATGAGTATTCATAGGCATAAGATTTATTCATCTTCACACACTTTTCTTATGATACTACTGAACAGATAACATGCTTTGCATTCATATCTTTATCAACAGCAAGGAACAGTAGTTATGTGTTAAGAGATGTCAGGAAGACAAGCTTGGCCACTGGCTGATTAGTGTCAAACAACACCTCAAATAAATATAGACAAACCTTCCAACACAAGTGCTTTGATTAAAACACTACAAACAATAAGACCACGAATCTCAGGGGTCTCACAGTGGGCATTGAAAAAGGTTTGTTTCATTTGGCTCACTGTGGGATTTATGAACTTTTCTTTTGAAATAAATGTCTAAAATGCAATCATGCCATGGCCAACGTCACACAGACAAAGAGTCACAAAACTGAAAATATAATTTCTATTTGCACGATGCACCATGACAGAAGACGTAACTTAAAATGGACAGATTTTCAGATTCATTTGAATTCAGTGCACAGAAAAAGCAACTTTCACTGCAACATAGATATGAGCCATCATAATTAATGCTTTGATTCCACATGTACTTTGTTATTGTAGTAGTCACTGTAGTCATCACTGTAGTTATTGATGGTATGACTAAAGATTTAAATCTTTTCCTAATAAATTCCTAATAATATCAGTACAAGCAGCAGTTACATAACAGGATCAACATGTATAGCTTGATTTTGTGTAGTGTGCCTTTAACTTCCCTCGTAAATCTATGACTGGATAAGGCTGTTCAAGACATGCAACTGAATTAGTATTTAAAACCTGTGCCACATTTTAATATGTAACAATCTATTCAAAGATCAGTTTACTTTTAACAAAATATGGTCATGAAAGTCAAATTTGTTTCTCATTAAATTGTCAGATAAGTAATTGGTATGAGTTGTTCATTAGAACAATAATTTGTGGGTTGGGATAAACAGCAAGAATTTAGAAATCATCACAAATAAACTCAAGTTGGAGGTACATCAACAAGATGCTTCTACTAACAACAGAATTAAAGGGAACTCAGATGATTTTACACATCTAGGTTTACTTGAGGAGTTAATATGTGATGTGTGTACAGACGTCAAAATCTGCGGACTTTTTTCCCATTTTGTCACCTGAGTCAGCAACAGCTGGGGATGAAAACTTTCGGCCATTGAGTCGCATTGTGGCTCATGTAGGTGCCAAGTTTTGAGAAGGAAGAGGAATTAATGAAATAAAAAAGGTTCTGCTGCAATGATTTTTTATCCTTTTTAAAAGAAAAACCTGTCCATCATGAGTCAGACAATATCATAGGAGCGTAATGCTAAATCAGTAAAGTACTCCTAACTTAATTTGGCAAAAATAAAGGCTGGGAAATCATTTATTATCAACCATAGATATTAAGATGTGCATAAATTGCTCCATGGCTCCCATTTGTTCACGCTCGGGCATAATTACATTTTGACTTTCATTTGCATTGTTTAAAAACTGTGCATGCTGGGATAGGCACCAGCCCTCTGCAACCCTGTACATGACAAGTGGTTTATAAAGATGTCTGGACATTATAACATTCACTCCAGACAACTGAGCTCAAGTACATATTAAACTTTGGGACTAACTTGATCTTTTTGTGGTGCAGCAGACCTCACCCAAACTAACATCAACCAGCTGATAATTCATGTAAAGTGAGCTCGCTTTGTAGGACTTGGTAAGTAGTGGGTATTCAGGGGGGTTTGAGGGAAAGATGTCAGTCCTTCTTTTTTTTCTGTTCCTGTAGGGTGAGCTGAAGCTCTCTAAGGTTCTCTGACAGGAGCTCCACCTCATCAAGACGGCCGCTGAACTTTGCATCAAAAATGTAGGCCCTAATGTTGTCAATCTGCTGCAGCAGCAGTTCCTCCTCTATCATGTCCAGATTGGGCAAAACCTCGTCATCATCGTCTATGTCAAAGGGGTTGTTGGAGACTCCTGGAGAACTCCCAGAGGCCTCTAGGAAAGGGTTGCCGGTGTCTCCATCCTCCTCCTCGAAGGGGTTGCCAGGAACATTTTCAGTCTGTTTGTCCTCCTCGATGTCTTCCTCCTCATCAAATGGGTTGTATTCTTTCTTCCCATTGGTCACCTCTTTGTGTTCCCTTTTGATGTCCTCAAAAAAGGGATTGGATGGATCCTGCTCAATGGGAGTGGAGTCCTCCTCATCAAAAGGGTTAAGGGAGGTGCTATTCTGTCCTTCACCACAAGGGGGAGTTACACGTCCCCCTAAGCTCCTCAACCTGGGAGGTGACTCCTCCTGGCTTGTGAGAACAGGGAATGCTCTCACAGAGGATGGACTCCTCTCAGCTTTAGGAGTCAGTTCCTCTGCTTCAGTGTCTTTCTCTCCTTGGAAGCCCCCTGCTGGACTGACATCCTGAGACCTCTCCCAGGTGATGGACAGAGGGATGGACCCCACAGCAGGGCCCCAATGCTCCTCCTCCTCCCTTTCCCTGGCTTCCACAAAATAGAGCTCCCTCTGCTGCAAGCTCTCCTCCTCAGCCAGTTTCTGGGAGAGTGTGATGGCCAGACTGGTCTGCTGCTGGTCGTATTCATCCTGCAGCTGACGCAAGTTCTCCTCCAACATGAGGACCTCATCTGTCCTCTTGGCCTCCCGTGCCTGACGGAGGAATGACTGTATGTTTTCAATCTGCTGCAGGAGAGGGTCCTCCAACTCACTGCGTGCATTGGTATAGCCTGCAGAAGGCAACCACCCACCAGCTTTGGTCATGCGTGGAGCTCTGGAGACTTGGGGCAGCTCTCCGTTGGTACTGAGAGGTGGGCGGTTTTTCTCAGATTCCTGCCTCTTCTTCAGGATCTCTTGCATTGCCTGTTGAGCAGTGAAATATTTGAAGGATGAAAATTTTGTAACGTCTTTGGTGTTTGAAAAATAGAGAAGTTCGAGGACACAATCTCACCAGTCTCTCCTGTTGGAGTCTTTTCTCTTGTTCCTGTTTTCTCTCTTCTTTCAGCTCTTCATATTTCTCCTTAGTGGGTAAAGACATGAGGCCTAACAGCTTCTCCTAAAACAGGGAGTGTAAAGAAGGGGTTAAATATTTTGACACCTCCCTGTTTAATACTTTTGTCCTTTTTCATGATGAGAAATTGTCTGAACATGGTCTCACCTGGACAAATAGTGTGGCTGTATAGCGGATCATTTTTTGCAGCTGGAGGGCCTTAGGACGTGGTGGAGGATCCCCTTTTGCTCCAAGTGTTAAAATCCTCTTACTGAGAACAAAACACAAAACTCCCATTTGATTTTTTAAAAGACAAACATAACAGAAGTTTTTGTTAATTTGTGACTGACATCTACCTCAGTGCATCGATTAACTCATAGTATTTCTGTACTTCCAGTCTCAATCCACCAGCAGTGTCAAGATTGTATGTGGTTTCCCCAGCACTGTGAAAGCAAACAGCAATGAAGCAACACTCTCTCAAATCAAAGATCCAAAGATTATTTCACATATTACAAATACTTTTCAAATGACTACTGTTTAATGGGCCTTACTTGAGAGACTCAGCCATTTTGATGTATTCTGGAGCCTTTTCATCCACCTTCTCCATGCACATCCTTAGCCTCTGACAGGAAGAGAAGTTATGAACAAGTGAACAACAGGAAACTCTTATAGACAAACAGTGATGGGAAGGATACAACAGTGTAAACTCAAGACAGCATCAAAAGAAAGCAATCAACCACCCTGCTGGTGGGAACAGAAGAAGAGACAGATTATGAAACCTGCCGTGATCTTTTTTATTTTACCTCATAAAGTTTCACTATATCCGGCACGTGATCCTTCTCTTCCAACTTCTGCTGCCTCTTCAGCAGAGTGTCCATACAGTGGTGACAGCAGCGTATCTTCTCATCATCCTTTTCCTCCAACATGGAGGTTACGCTGCTCAGACTGCTTATGCTGCCTCTCCTAGAGCCCATCCCAGTGCCGCCACCTCCTGCTGGGGGAGACCGGGACTGAGCAGGGCTTCCAGGAACGCACAGGGCCTCTCGGGTGCCACTGATCAGCTTTTCTGTGAGAAGACAAAAAGCAATTACTGTAAGACTTTAATTAGATATCAGATGGTTTTCTTTACTTTGCAAGGAATTTTTTTCCCATACGTACGAGCCATAGGCAAGGGGACAAACTCCATGCACCTCCTACACATAATGGACCCACAGAGACGACAGTGGTGCCGTCTGTTCCGCATATTGAACTTGTTTCCACAGTCAGGACAGAACGGGACATCCGAGTCATTCACCCATGACACCACTGACTTCTCAATGGCTATGAGAGGGGATGAATGCACACATTTAGAATATTAATACATATTTACATATTTAAATGCACTGAGAGGAGACAGACTTTTAATGAATATACATGGACAAACCTCTGATTTTGGCAGCATCTGAACTGATCCTGTCAAATGATGTCAACTGGAACAACAGATTTCATGGTAAATAAGTTGGCACCATTAAGCCTGTCTGCAGGGTAATCTCAACTACAGCAAGAAGAAACATAATGGTGTGAATGAGTTGTGAGATGCTATTGTAGGCATACCTTTTCCAGTCTGATAATGAGCTTGTTGACCTCAATGACATAATGATCTATCCTGGCTGCCCTGTTTTTTTTAAAGAAGTCCAGGTGACTTCTGGTTGTTCCTACAAAGGCAGAGAGAGATATCAGCATGGGGTCCAGTGAATCTACATCAGGCAGTGTTTGTCATTCATACCAATAATTCTATATCTATTTTATTTTTTCAGATGATCTGGAAACAAGTTTACAGTCTAGTTTTTCTGTCTCACCCAGTTCCTGAGGCTCCCACATGTAGGGGTCCACTCCACCATAGTAGAAGGACTCATAACTGCCTGTATCCGGTCTGTCATCTCCATCTCTTTTCAACAGCTTGTCTTTGGCTTTCTTTGCCTTTTGAACCAAATCTGTAAACAAAGGAAAATTGTAACACAAGTATCTCCATGCATGGAAAATACATACAGCATATTCCAGACACACAGGGGCTCAAGCATATATCATTTGTGTATGCATAGCCCACAAGAACATCCACTATTGTGCAATTTTATTATTAATATGAACATCTACATACAAATCTGCTGTGCATGCCTCTGTTTCTGCCAATTCATCTTGGCAATGATTCCCCCTATTCCAACACTGCATTCCTTTATCAAATTGTACTAGTTCAACAGCTTTTTAAGAAGCCACACTCTTAATTTTAGACTATGTTTTGCACAGGAAAATGATAAGACTTACTAGAGCATTGTGGCTGTGAGCAGAGTTTATAAATACAATTAATGGGACTCACTTTTGAGCTGTCCTCTAACGTGGCGGTCATCACCAGAGTGCTCCTCTTCATAGTGGTCTTGGAGTTGGTAGAATGACTGAAGGTCCTTCAGGCACAGTGGGCAAAGAAATCCCTCCTTCACTTCACCTGTGCCCTCAAAGGGGGATGGATAACTGGAGGCCATGGCAGCTGTTGTCAGTGTTGTTGGAGAGGAGATGCAAGGAGCGAGAATTTTTCTTCGGTCTACATGTCATGGGGTGTGGAGCCCACCCCATACTAGCTCCATCACCAGACAAAATTCTGGCGTGCTGAGGGGCAGGACAAAGCAGAGTGATCTAACAAAATCAATGCATGACATTCCACATTTTTTAATTTGTTAAATTAAGCAGTAATTTCCCCCAAAAAATACAGATTTAAACATATACTGTGGTTGAACCACGTTTTGTAATTTATGAATCAGCAATTCATCTTTTGCTGCAATGATAATGTGACTTTTAGGTGATTAAAACGTGGAGGCAGGAATGACAACATCAAGAGAGGATTGTGGAACTGGTATATTTTGGGGTTATTACATCTGTAAAGATTTAGCTAGTTATCATGTAGTACTGCTACATGATAAGTGAAGTAACTAAGACTGAAATTTACAACCACCCCAATCCACTCGTAGCTGCATGCCCTCTATTATGAAACTCCAGCTAACAAGCTAACAGATTTATGAGTTGCACAAATTTTGCACGTCAATAATTTCACAGTGATTTAATATTAAACTACTTGTGATTTCTTCATCTCATACACATTAAAATGAACATTTCATACTAACTATACAACGGAGGAAGGTACATGTTTTTAAAATTTGGCTAACGTTGACGGCCGTGAAGCTGAAAAGAAATGCACAGTTAGCTACAGAATGCTAGCAGCTGCTCTCACTTTCTTTAGCCATCGTTTCTCCAATGTCGGTGTTCTCAACCACGAGAATAAGTCATTTCCAACTTCACAGACAGATAACTTCCAACTTTTACTTACAACTTAATCAAATAAAAGCTATGCGGTTGACAGTTCGTCTTGGCTTTGACAGCTCGACCACACCAGCTGCAGAAGAAACAGCCCTTTCTGGTCATGTGATTAGCATTCAATCTGTAAGGGAAGAGAAGAGGGACAAACGACACGAAACACACACGAACTGGTCCTCTGTCTATCTATCTATCTATCTATCTATCTATCTATCTATCTATCTATCTATCTATCTATCTATCTCTTGTAATACCTAAATGTGGTGGGACTCACATGGATGTCACATTTTCCCTGGACTTAATATTCTTGATCTAGTAAATGTGAGTTGAGAAAGCAAATCTTGATGATTTCTGGCTGTAACTAACTTTATACCATTATATTTGTGATATACGTCTTATTTTGCTGATTTTGATTTCATCTTTGAAGCAAACATGAGCATTGGCATGACAACTAAGGGACCGTGCCTTCTGTAAGTTCAATTTCTGTTGTTTTTTTTTATATGCAGTCTTGGTGAGCAAAGCAAGAGCCTGCTCCAGGGGCCTCAGGTTCACTGTGTGGCAGCTGGTTTGGGACATTTAATTAATTGCAAATTTGCTCAGGAATATTTATTACGATATGACCTAAAATGATAAGAGCCTTAAGGTGGATCTTATGTTGATCCTGAGGTGTAGAGTGTTAAGAGTTACTCTGTATCAAAATCTAGTTTTAAAACCTTTATTCCAGTTTTAGTTTATAGTTCAATAAACCATATAAAGCTATACCGGTCAGTTTCTGGAGCATTATGGCAAACACAATTAAGATGCCCTGCGTAATGTACATATGCTGTGGACTTGTTGATTGCAACAGGGCGTTTACACAATGCACAGGTGGAATAAGATGTCAATAGAGGCCCTTTAGTTAGGTTAGTCCATCAGTCCATCTCAATCTAGGTCTCAGAATCATAAATCTGAGGTGTCACAAGATGATTGAATGAATAAGAATAAGAATATTCCTGCTATGTTTAATTATGTTCAATGTAAAATGGTTTGCATTTTATCTCATTTTTGCTTTTGTTTTGTGAAATTTTGGATAGTTTCACTCTTTCAAGCCTCTAAAGTCCATTCAAATTCAAGAATGTAAAGCAAATATTACTCTTAGGTTAAACTGCTCTAAAGACATCAGATAGATATCAGTCATACAAAAATACATACACAGATATACTTTTGAAGACATTTCTATTGCCCTAAAACCTAAAAAACAACAACACAAATAATCTTTGTTATTTATAGCCTATCAACTGTCTGTTGCTGCCTCTTATTGTGGGATTTCTAATTGTCTAAAATAGATCATGCATTAAATATGATTCATCTGAAGTTGTTCACCCTGTATTTTGGTTAATATTCATTTTCTCCTGCATAATGACTTGTCAGCCCACTGGACCCTGGGCATATCGCTTGAAAGCTTCGCATGTTTCAGTGGAGCATCTCAACCATAAGCCACCTCTGCTGAATAATTTGCATATTGATCGGTCCTTTGGACAGCTGCTCCCAAGGCTCTGATGGAATGAGCCCAATTAAAGTGAGAATAGGATTCCTGACACACTCTGTCTGCGATGCTATTGAATTGCATTTATCAATCTAGATGAGGCTAAAGCAGGGTGATCGCTTTGTTTGTGACTACACTAATTAGACTTATATTTGGATTGGATAATAGAGTTAAAAAGAAATAGAAAATTGAATAAACTTTTAATAGACTTGATAGTGTTAAGTACTTGTAGTATAATAGTTGAATAGTGTTAAATAGACTTTAATAGTGACTTAAGCAAGCCATTCATTTTCACCAATGCATTTTATTGTCCAACAAAAACATTGATGGTTGACTTTAAGGCAAAGGTAGCTTTTAGTTTAGAAAAATAAACTTAATACATGCAGTAACGTATAGAAAAATAATCAATGACACACTTTGTTTGCTGTGGTATTAGTTATATTTTACATTAAGTAGAAAATAATGTAACACAAATCAATCAATGAAGGGATTTTCTACATATAATTGTGAACTAGAGCCACTTTCATATATCAGATTTCAGGCATTACCATACTGACAAGCGTGTGTTGACTCACAGAGGCAACATCACAAAAACCAGTAGACTAATGCTTTCATTCTTGGAATTGATTTTAGCATAAGCAAACAATTTAACGGAATAAATACTAAATAATTACAATATTAATATACAAATAAAGTTCAACATAGTGCACGTACTCTCATGAAAACCTTATTTACAGTGATATAGTCAGTTTGGAGGACAGTTGAGTACAAGCTCCCCAAAGAAACAAACAGCAGATAAATGTTTTTGCGATGATATTACAATAACTGTTTGCAAATAAAAACTGTGGCATAAAAGGTAAAATTATATAAATTCTTTTTTCATTTTTAATGATTCATTTTGGTCACTTAACAAGTATGTTTTCACAATACAGCAGTAAACGCACAGCACACTTTTATTTAACCTACTCTCCTTCCACTAAATCCTCCTCGGGTACAAACCTTTTACCCGGGTGTTGTCTCTTTTCCTCAGTATGACTCTTGTTAATGTTGTCTAAAAAGTCGAGCAACAAACTGGTCTTGCTGCAGCTCGCAGGGTTCAATACATCACATGGACTGTCTGTGCCTAAGTCCGGACTGGAGTTATGCCAAAACCGTTTTCCTGGGTGCTGACGCTTTTCCACTTGAGTGAGGTCTTCGTCTCCATCTGCGTCCGCATCCCAATCCTCATCATCGTCCTCATCCTCGAGATGGCGCTTACCTGGGTGCTGGCGTTTGCTGTGCAGCACCAGGTAGCGCTTGCCCGGGTGCTGTCGTTTTGAAAGTTCACTCAGGAACATAATAGGGGTCTCGGAAACGTGTCCCATCATGGTCCTCTTTCCCGGGTGCTGTCTCTTTTGAAAATCGAAGTACTGTTCATCCTCGTCTTCTTCTCTCCTGCCCGGATGCTGTCGTTTCTCCAGATTTTCGCTGTACCTCTTACCAGGATGCTGTCTTTTTGTCATCCATTCAGTCTGAGAGGTAGATCCCTCTGGGAGAAGGAGGAAAAAATATTCACATTATGTCAAGTAGCCCACAGTCCACCCTTTACACCTTCCCCCAGCTTGTATTTGCATGCGTAAAATGCGCACAAATGGGTATGGTTGGTGGTCCGCATTCCTTGCATTCCTTATCAAGCCGGAAGCTGATTCTTGGCTATTTTCATGTATTAAAAACAAAGTCAAACATAAGTTTTTTTTATTATTGTCCAGGATTATAGCTTATAACTAAAAAAAACCATCAAACTAGACGTTTGAAATATTTTCATGGTACAGTGAAATTAAATTTAATGACAGGTTTAAAACAGAAAAAAAACATTTTTTTAGGTAGCCTACTTCATGACAATATTTTACATCATATCCATCGTTCGCGGGTTGTCGGGAAAATACCTCTCGAACATATTTTACGCACCATTTCTGTCGTCTTCTTGCATCTTTTGGAGAATTGACCGCAACAGGAGACTTTTCGCTCTCTGTAGTATGATGTCGTCTATGGTCATTCGGTTTGTTTCATCCTCATCGGAGATGCTCTGTCCTCCACACACAGTTAAGTTGCAGACCACGAGAGACGCCAAGATGAGCAAACATATCGGCTTCATGGTAATTTGGTCGTCTGTTGAAAACAAAGATTGTGGTCGAAGAAAATTTATTGCAGAGGCGAAATTTACATTAAGGCAAAATGAACCCCCTGAACACACAGCTACAGGTTTACTGTGTTATTTAATTCACTACAGTGACTCAAACTCTTATTTGTCTGAAAATATATCTACGGAAACCATATGCCCAGTGCAAATTACAATCTGTTTCAACTTGTTAAGAGTAATTTTATCATGGCTGATACTGACTATCGTTTAATCCTGATCTGTTGCAAGTTCTTGTAAAAATCCCAAAGCAAGCCAATTTACATAGGAAACAAAGGGCATTTTGAACTTGTTTTACATAAAGATAAGTTGTAAACTGAATGCCATGCTGTCTAAAGCAGAAAAAAAAATCTTGGTCCACCCAGATATGAAAAACCCGAACCATTAACACAAAATACAGACTTATTTATTTGTTTAAATGTTTGTTCTAAGTGCGCAATGCAGACTCACCTGGAAGTATTCAAATTCTCCTCTTTCCCACTGTCTGTTGGGCGCTGCTGCAGTTATGATAGTTGGTCTTAGCCTCTCGCAGCGTTGGTGACCCGTAAAGGCCAAGTCAGGTATGAGCAGACAACTTTCCGTCTCAGCATTTATACTCACTGGTCACTGTCGTCACACCAACGCTCGAGTCATTTGTCAGAATCCCTCGTTCCCTCTGATGTAAATCGAGTCGTGCGCAGCTGGATGAGGTGAGCAATTGAATATAGAGGCTGCTGCCTAATTTGTCATTTGAAAAACAAATAAATGCCTGATTACGGAATATAAACAGACAGTACTATGGGATGGCTGCATATGATCAATTTTTTCATAACACTGGGAATTTTAAAATGTGTAATTCACTATATTTGTTCATATTAAATTTGTAAATGTCTTTAAATGATTTCATTTGGCGAGGATGAATTTAGTTTCATTTATTCGAATTTTGTGTATTGAGTAAAAGACTCCTTAAAACAAGCTTCTATGTTTTCATAAATGGTCTGGGTATTTTAACAAAGAAAACAATTTAAAGGTCTCATGCGTCAGTAAGGGTTGCAGAGAAATGCACCTGTATTTTCAGACAAGCTTGCAGGTCATAGGACTCAGAATAGTGAGGCATGAGCACGAATGGAAAAAGGCGGCGTATTTAAGGAAACCCAAGCATGACAATTACAGAACATTTTAAAGGGTAAATCAAACAACATAGGAAAACCCAGTTTGCTGTAGAAGAAAGATTTCTTCCCAACTGTCTATGTCTGTGTAGAGGGAAGTGTGTCAGGGTCAGCTTGAGACCTCGACAAAAACACACCATCACACTGAAGTGGATGTATAAACACCACAGGATTCATCTCAACTGGGTGTCAGGTCAGAGGAGCTTGATAAGTTCACTCAAGTGTGTCACGACTGAGCCGGTCTTTGTCAGGAGCGCACTGGCAGATAGTTAGCAGGTTATATAGGAAGAACTTTTCACTTAAATTGTTGACAACAATAATTGTAGAACTGTTTAGATTCCTAGTGAGAAAATTATTTTTTGCAGGAGATTTGGCTTTTAATAATCACACCAAAATGTATGAAACTTTATGTATGTATGAAACTAGCTCTTGTCCATAATGCAGAGTCAAATCACTCCATCTTCTGGATGAACCCCTATATATTTACACTCAGCCAGTGGTGACTGTTGGTGAATTGACCATGTAATGCTGTAATTACTAGCCTTCAACATGCTGTCATGTCCAATACTTCAAGCATTTTTTTTTTTTATTTATTGGGGATTTTTAGTGAATGGTGTCATATATCCTTAGCTCATTCTAAACTATAACATAGTATGATTTAGCTTTTTGTGAGAAACTGTAGTTATCTTGACATCCTCACTAATGTTGAAATAAAGATGACATTTGATCAATATCCCAATATTTTTTTTAAAATAACCCCATCAGACATGTTCAACGTCTCAGCCCTCAGCTGACGAAGAATTAATATTTGACCTGTGAGTTAAAGACCATTTTGTGTCTATTGGTGATTTCTTTCTGCACTGTACATCAGATTAACCCAGAAACTGACAATGGCACAATTAGATCATGTCTGATTTGTACAGGAATCCACCATCCTAGGTCTCCTTCCCATTAGGCCAAGTATATAACGACACGTCTAGAGGAACCAATTAATTGGGCCAAAAGAATATGTATGTTGGCTCCTAGTACCCTACCGGTGGGTGGGTGGCTTCCCAGCCGTAGTACGACAGTCTATTCCCTTATTCCTTTTGTCTTGTGTTTTTTTTTAGAGTTTTATGAATTTGCTAAATAAATGGCCGGTAATGGCATGACCCACACTGACTGTTGCGGCCTCTTCATTAAAGCCCCTGTGTTTTAATGCACCTTTCCATGTTACAGTATGTTGGATTTTAATTTACAAGGCCAGCACTCCGACAGGGTAAGTCTTGGGAAAGTGCAGAATCGGTGAATTTGGTGTCCTGATGCTGATGATGTAGAGCAATTAAAGCAGATAGACTGACTAACAGGTGCAGCAACATTCAGGTTGGCATTTTGGTTTCAGCCTTTATTTCAATAAAGCGGTGATTAAAATAAGCCAAAAAAGCTCACTATCTTTCAGAGCTTGGAAATCATAACAATTAGTATTCTGTTCAGCATTATGTACCTCATGTAATGAAGAAGACAGGTTAAGTACACACCATGTGCAAAAGGAGAAAATAATAAGACTCATTAGCCTCTGTACTCTGTGTACCCCTACTGGTGTTAATTATACTGTATATCTTTTAAAGTCATGTTGAACATCTTCAGTAGCTTATAAATAAAGTTTCTGCAAAGCACGTAAACCTGTACAACCAGATTAATGCTGTATGGATCAGGAATCTGCAAAAAGGAGATTAGAGGGATAGCAGCTATAGTATGTTTGGATTGTACTCTAGTGTCACAAGGCCATGCACAAAAATTAATAGATATATTGTAATATTTTCCAGATATAAAATCTTACAAATCAGTTAACCACCGGTTTAAAAAGATGTTGTTTTTGCTGATGTTTAAAGAAATTACAGAAGTAGTGGTGAACAGTAATTCCCCAGTTAAAGTACTATGACATTAAATGCATCTCTACTGAAGTGAAATCATGGGATGCTAAAGCTGAGGTTGCTGTTGGTCCCCAGTTAAGCAGAGCTGCTGCATTTTTTTAAACCAATTATAGACAATTTATTGTTTGGTTTTGGAGTGCAAATTGTTAAGAAGCACAATAAACCAGATCCCAAATGAAAATTTTAAGAAATAGGAGAAACCTTTTTTTTTTTTGCACGACCATGTGTCTGCTCTGCGTTCACAGCAAGGCTTCTAAATTACGATACCACCGGGTGGTGAATGTATCTGCATAATAATTGAATGAGTTTCATTCATTGCTGATATCATTCCTGAGAGTGCAGATGCTTCTGCACTCTTATTCCTTCAAGTCAAGTCAGGTAATTTTTTTATGCAAAATCACATCAAAAGTTATCTTACGGCACTTTCCAAAAGAGCATGTCTAGACCATGCTTTTTATTTTACAGAGATTCAACACCGTGAGCAAGCGCTTGGTGACAGTGATGGTGAAAAACTGCCTTTTAACAGGTAGAGACCTCAGAGTGGACCCCGGCTCTAGGTGGGCGGCCATCTGCCTTGACCGGCTGAGTTGAGAGAGAGAGAGCGAGAGAGAGAGAGATGTACAGCAACAACAATAATAACATCTCTAATAGAAATATTGGAAATAGTACTATCTATAATAACAACTATGAAGATTTTTATCATAATGTCAGTAACAAAAGTGGCACTAAATAGACCTTCACTGAGACCCAAGAGCCCCTTTTAATAAAATTTAACTCTAATTTGAATTCCAACATGACGTGTCTAAATGGTGTCCCTCAGGGTTCTGTTAAAGTAGGTGGCAAAAAATCATGGGTCCACCCCTTTACTTGGACCTAATCCAGATCCTCTCCATAATTTGATGAGTTCTCATGCATAACCCTTGTAATATTCATCAAGATCCATCTGGTAGTTTATGTGTAACATGGTGAAATGGTGAAAAAATCTTCTTTCAATGTTTAAGAAAATTTAAAAAAAATAAATTCCTGGATCCATCCCTGCATCTGGATCTGCTCAAAAATGTAATGAGTTGTCATACGCCCAGCCTTCCCAAATTTCATGAAAAACCGTGAAGTAGACAGACGGACAGACAAATATACAAACAACACCAGATGTTTAAAGATTATTTTCAGATAGCATTACTATTCAATTTCCTTTTTCTAACATATATCATCTCAAGAAATTGATGTGGTGTTGCTTAATTATAGATCATCATAAGTATTCATGTGGACCGGTGCATCAGGCTACCTAATGAATGTTAAACAATATTAATTGCTAAATTGCTAAAATAGCTGAATACTGCAATGAAAAAAGTAATTCTTTTCAGGCAAATTATGATCTTTTCCGAAACCAGACCAAGTTGTGGGGCACAAACAAATGTTGTCTTGCAGGATGTCGGATCAGAAAAGATCTCTTTATGTGGTTTAGTTTGTTGTCTAACTTTGAAGAGTTGTTGGCCTGCTGCTGCTGGAAACTACAGTGATGAAAATGCATGTAAGTTTATTTACTAAAAATAATCAATTTCACCCACTGGTAATATAAAAATATTTATTATATCATGTTTAAATGAGCAGTAATGCAGCCAGTATGTGTGAGGATGCTTTAGTAACCATTAAGTTTATACTCTTTAGAACCACACAGCAATAAGCTATAAGCCACAATAGTGAACAATGTATCAGCTTTAAAAATCACACTGAGGTAGAGCCTCTCATCCATTACTGCATAACAATCCTCTAGTATTTCTTTCAATGCCTGCAATGAAAAATGTTTTGATTGCAAAAATTAATTCCGAGAAGGAAAATCAATAAAAAAAGTCTTCACAGAATCCAGTGAAACTTTCAGAAAGTAGAGAGTGCTTTTGCAGACAGGTGAAATCCAACATCTCTATGTTCACAGGCATTTCAGAGCAAAGCAGTCAAAAGGTGGAGAATTAAAAGACAAGACGTCTGACTGTGACCACAGAGGCGTGCGAGAAATGCAGAGTGGAAGATGGACAGGATCGAGACAGACACTGGAAAACAAAGTGACACAAACAAATAAATAAACAAATGGACACAGAAGTGTGGCGTGATAACCCTGCCCCCCAAAAGTGACACTGGCCTGACAGGGGTCACTGTGGTGGGGAATGAGTGACAGCTTACAGGGTTCATTGGTGGAGACGCTGGCTGGAAGAGTGTGTATATATTTGTGTGTGTTTGTGTGTACATGTGAGTGTGTGTGTTACAGATCAGGCAGACTTCTTCTTGTGTTTGTCTTGAATGTTGATATCATGCAGAGATTCAGTGCAAAGCTTCTCAGCGTTCATTCTTTCCAGTTGAGATCATTGTTCATTGTTCATTCAAATGTACTCGGTGATTGTGCATAATTTGTTTTGCATGAATGGTTTGTTACTACAAGAACTACTAAGTATATTTGATTTAAACTGCTACAATATCTTTTAACTGATGTCCTATATATGCTCTGACAGTCAAATGGCTGCTGATGAATATTAATCTTTGGCTTGAAGTGATTAGTAGGTGTCCAGATTCACATCACGAGAAGGGAGGGGATGATAGACAAGGGCAATGTATCAGAGAGGGTATGTTGACTGGAAATGTACTCAAAATAAAGGGCAGTGGGAGACTTTTCAGTAGCTTCCTGCAGCTGTTCATCAAATAACAACACTGTCACCAGGGCACACAGCAGCTGAGAAATGGCTGGGACTGTGGCATCAATTACCCCTGTCATCTATGGCATGGTATCAACAGTGTGATGAATCTGAAAAATTAAAAAAATCTTTTGATTAAAGTTGCATTTGACTATAATTAAAATAGTCACTTTTAGCCAATTAGCCTTCACATGTATTCAAAGAAAAAGTTTTTCTCACAAGTGCCAAATTTTTTTATGCATCTTCATTTTGCCATTTTATGAATAGGAATCCAAAATCAGTATTCAAACTTTGAAAGCCGGCTTTTTTTTTTTCCTGCATCCATATAGACTAATACCTTATTTCCTCATTTTTCATCACACAATACAGTCACAATATAGACAAACATAGGCGCGCACACACACACAAAGCATAAGAGAAAGAAGATTTTGCATAATTAATTTTCAAATTTCATCTCTATCTTCAGCTGTGTGTCTGTTGCCCTGAGAATCCCATTATCTCTCAATAACCTGTGAGGCGCCTGTGTGTTCCTTCAGCTAGAGGCCGGGATTAGTGCGCTACTAGCACATGCTACAGCTCACTTATCATCGTGCTCTCTCTCTTTAACTCCGTATCTGTCCTCCGTTATCTCCGCACTCCTCCGTCACAGTCAGGTAGTGTCTGGGACCAGCTGTAATCATGGTAGATTGAGCTGATCTTTCAGCCTCACGTCTAGCTGAAATGGAGGATGTGAGGTTTTAAATATTTCATTCACAGGAGAGACGAGGGGGAAAATTCTTCATGGATAAAAAGTTCCTTAAGGACTCTCCAATCAGAGTGTTTCAGAAAAATTCACCATCTTAGGAAAGCATTTTGTCCTAAAACCCATATTATCTGAAAACTAATGAATTTGAAAAATGCTAGTTTGGTTTTTATTTCACTTAATATCCATTAGAATCACTATTTGATTTACTGAAAAAACACTGAGATGTGGCAGTGATTCACCTGTTGAAAATACAAATTAACTTGTTCAAGAATATTTGAGAATCAAGGGTCATTTAATCTGATTTATCCATCTAATACGGGGACACTCTTTTAAAAAATTGTTGACACCAATCAATTTGAGTGCAAAACAAGCTTAAGCGATCTCCCAACCCTGTAGAGATTTTCTTTGTTTTTAAGGATCTATGGCTTTTATCTCATGTTTCCAGATCTAAGATTTTAAATCTTAGCAAGTACAGAACAATTTGCAGTGTGGTAAATAAAGCTTTGGTTGGATAGCCCAAGATTTCTGGATTTTGCTCTGTCGTGAAAAAGCAATAGTCCAGCAGTCTTGTTTGTCATGTTGCATGACAATACTGTATATTAGGACAGTCTTTGATCGGTCTTTAGAGCAGCGATGATAAATATTTTTATACTTGCAATGTATTACATGGGGGAATGTGAGGTTCCTTCTAATGCTGAGACCAAAGCTACACCCTTGCCTCTCTCATAGCATTATTTGACTTCACAGCAGTTAATGAGCCAAATATTTCCTTTCAAAAACAAAACTCCAAGTGAAAACTAGTGTTGCTCCACATCCACTGCATGCGTCAAAAAGCAACAGGTAACGAGTTGCATCCATATCATCTTGGGGATATTATGTGAGTGTTGTATTTAAAGCTCTTTCTGTTGACAAAGTGAACAAAAACTCAGACAGACAAGACTTCAGAGACAAATTGTCAATCGATCGTCGGTTTGAATAGATCTTCAAACCTTAAAGCCCTACAGCACTAAATGATCCTTCAAAAGACTGTACTTTAGAATATTTTGCATGGATATCAGAAAAATCGGATGTTTTAGAAAAAAAATCTCCCTGTTGTATTTTCAGCCTTTTGTGTCTTTTTCAGTGGCTGTGTGGGAATGCATGAGGATGTAACAGGATAGTGATGTGCTGCCACTGTATCACTATCACCACATGCAAGAAGTGATAGCTGCTAGGTGTGTAGCTGCCACATGCAAACCATCCATCTTGCATAAGTAACCGGAGGGGGGAATGGAAAACACACACATAGTCTTTCTCCAGTGTCCCACTCTGAACATCCTTCAGCTTAGTTAATCTAATTTAGCAAAATAGTAGGCAGCTGCACAGCATATTAAAAGAATATTTTCACCAAATGGAAATGCCACAACATTTAAAAGCCATTATCTTCCATACCACCATCTTCGTCTGCATAGGTTGGAGCAATTATGTAATATTTATTGCACAAACTCCGAGAAAAAGACTTCAACTGCGTTTTAAGGAATGTCTCATAAGAAACGCAATGAGCATTTTAAGTATTTCTGTTTGGAGGAAGATAAAAACGATCATCTGTCTAGAACCACAACACCACGGTCATCAACTACACCTTTGATTGCATCAGCCTGCTCACCTGTTCCTCACCAACTCATCAACCTGAAATGAGGCAGAGCTGTCACAAAAATTGATTTGGGTTTGACTGTGGTCAGACTTTTCTTGCTAAAAATTTCAATTGAGTCTTGAATGCAAAAACATTTAGGTCTCAAGTGTTGATCTGAAAAAATTCTGGAACAACAAAGCATGACAGAAACAGGCAGGAATATTTTGCACCTTTACAAAGTGCTATGTCATTTCAATGTTTAGCATTTACCAACCTGAAAGATGTGCAACCAACTTGCTTTGATAAGAACTAACTCGGACTCCTAAATTAACTCTGCTGTCTGGTTATTGGCCCTGAAAGCAGGAAAAGGAGAAGAGCAATGTGAGAAGTAATCGAACCCATGATGTTGCTGCATACTTTGGAAAAAGTGATTTGTTATCTTTACTGGCCACTGCTACACAGTAGCTTGTATTAAGTGAGAATTTGTTTTAGCAAGATGCTGACCACCCTATCATATTTTTCTAACAAACACATGCACAAGCACAGACCCTCACACCTCTTTTACTTGTTTTGGTGACTTTTTTCAGCTCTAGCTCTCTGATTTAGGGAGACACGCTGTTTGTATCTCTGTAGAGGAGAGTGCGAGGAGCTATTTAAGATGTGCTTTCAGAATAACAACAACTTTTTCCTCCACTCGCCTCGACGGGAATAGGTAAAATATTTATCCCTCATTTATGTCACGCACAGAGGAGAAAGACGCCACAGGCCCCACACAACTAGAATAGAAAGTCCTATACTCTATTATGTCTTGATTTCTAATTTTAAAAAGGGAGCACTGATTCAGGACATTGTCATGTTGTGTAATGTTTCACTTTTTAAAATTTTATCTTGCATAAAACGGCATAAAACAGACAATGGATTACATGCAGTAAAGGGCCTGGGTAGCAATCAAACCCAGGCTGCTGCAGGAAGGATTCAGCTTTAGAATAAAGTATGATTTGCATGCGCTACCATGCCCACAAAAGGCTTATTCCCTCCAATTTTGTTGACAGATTTTTTCAGGATACTGATTGAACAACATGATTATTGCACATATGTGTATTGGGATGGTCACAGTAAAAGGCCACTCTACAATGTGCAGTTTTATCACACAACACATTGCCACAGATGTTGCAAGTTTTAAAGGAACGTGCAGCTGACATGCTGATTGCAGGATTATATTTATATATTTTTGACTATATATGATATGTGACTGCAGTGGCGGGTGGTGCCTCTCCCTATTGACCTTTTCCTAGGAGACAGAGGAGGGAAAGGTCATGTCTGCTCTGTCAGTTGTGGTGAGGTTATGGCAGGAAAGCAATGCCCCACATCTTCATTGGCTGTCACTATCGGAAGAGGTGCACCTGTATCAGTACTAATAATGTTGTTTTCATTACGTTAGGTGAATTGAAAGAGCAACCCATTAGGTCACAACTATTGTTCTGCAGTTTTATCTTTACTAATGAGGTTACATTCAGTTGAGGCTTGCTGTCATTTCTGGCTGCTATTGTCATTCCATCTGAATTTGGGCCATATTGTACCACTCAGCTAAGTCTGCGGTCTCCTGGGATGACACCGCAACCATTGTTTACAGTAAAGAGCAGCAATGACGGGGTCATCTGTTCCACCAACATTGTTGTCCTCAGGAGGGGATGAAGATGCTCTGCAATGTTTTGAGAGGTTGTAAAGGTCAAGCTGTAAAGAGTTGATCTAAGGGCCAGACAACCATTTTTTTGTTGTAATTGAACTCTTTTCGCAGCTCTGCAAAATGCGCACAGAGTTGCATAAGCTCAGAAGTCAGACACAGGACAGGCAAGTATTTGACACGCTGCTTTAACTGGAGACGTGATAGAGGAAGACTTATTCATTCAAAACATGGAGTCTCTCTTTATTGTCATTAACACTTAACATTTTTCTTGAAAGCATTTGTTGATCAAATAAAACAAACCAGTGCAATCAGGAGAGACAAGTGAGTGACTTAAAGATAGTTGTTAATTGCAGCTGATGACGTCATGCCATCATGAATAGCAAAGGCAAATTATGGTTCACACATCTTTATTCACCCTTTAGCCATAAATTTGTACAAATAAGTGGTTTTTGCCTTAGTGTTTACAAGTCAGAAAGTGGATATGGTGATGCAGAGAACAATAACAGTCAGTACTGCGTGTGATCACCTCCAGCATTTATCACTGCTTCACACCTCCTGAATGGATAAGACCGTTAATCTGGACTTGTGGGATGTCATGCCATTCTTTCTGTGTTGCTGGGGCAGGATGTCTCCCTCTCACCCGGCGATCCAGAATATCCCACAGATGCTCCATAGGGTTGAGATCTGGTGAATATGCTGCGCCAAGGAAGGACAGCAACATTGTTCTGGTGCAGGTAGGCTACTCCTGACAGACATGAGCCACATGTGGTCTGGCATTGTCATGCATGAAGGTGATGCCTATTGCCGTATTCTGGGAATGACGTGGACCCAGGACCGTATTTCGGTAACGGATAGCTGGCAGTGTACTGTGGATCTGGACAAGTTCTGACCACCATCCATTAGCAATGGCTCCCCACATCATGACACCACCACCAAAACAGTCCACTTACTGGATGTATGTGGCAGGATAGCAGTCCCCACGGCGACAATATACATGCCTATGACCCTCAGTTAAATCTGGACTTGTCACTAAATGTGATCTCTGTCCACTGTGCATGCTTGTTTGTAAAAAATTATTTAATTAATATATATGAATTAGTTGTTTATTTGAGTCTGACCTACTCCCCTGCACGATGCTGTTACTGTCATGTGGAAAAGAGTTCAAATGTCCCATTTATTAAAAATATGAGATTGATTCTTGATCTGCTGTCAAAACTCTGATGGACTTTTGTTAAGAGATATTAAAGTGTTGGAGAAGTGAGATTTAAAAAACGTACTTAGGCTTTTTTTTCTCTGTAATTGGTTTCAGTGAATGAGTGAAATTGAGAAATCACTAAAATAGATATTGAACCTTCTCTACTTTATAAGAGTAGTCTGACTTTATTACGTGACCTTTTTGTTTAATGTGTGTTGTAACAGATCTTATTCCGTCATGCCTTTGACATATGAGTCACATAGTATCCTGTGTTGTCTACTGGTCAAAAACAGAGGAAATTTCTAGATTTGATACTTTAGTATGACCAGTCTCAAGCCCTCTGCACCATCCTCTGCCTCCCTGACCACATATCTGTCAGACACCCTTGTGACTATCCTGCTGCCCTGCCACCCTGCCTGTCTGCTGCCATACTGATGGAGCTAAGAAACAGCAAGTCTGACAGTCATGGTGACTCACCAGCCCCAAACGGAGTCTTTAAATAAACCCATAACTTCTGAAAGACCGGTCTGTAAACAATCAATATTCACTCTTTTGCCTCCAAAAATAGGAACAAAAGCAGATTTGGAGACTAATGCTACAGAAAGTTTGTGTTTTGCCAGAGTTATTTTCCAAATACATTACATTTCACATAAACAAAACAAAAGCACACACGTGTTCTCTTTTATTCTCCTATAATTCAAATGTAAACACTTTGCATCAGAGCTCAAAGATTCTGACCTCATTATGGTTGCTGTATATCCTACTTCCTAAAGATTCAGATGACAAATATAAAGTCTGTGATTTTATGAGTTCAGAACCTGATAACACTTCTGTCCATGTGGATTCAAATTAGCTTAGTTTCTATTGTCTTTTATGTAAATAATAGCACATTTTGTTTTTCTGTTGTTATAGTATCACCAAATACATGGATATCCACCAGTACATTTTATATTAAGAAAAAAAGAATGATTAAAATCTTATACTTTATTTGATATTGATATTTGATTTATTATCTTGTATTTCTATCTGCAATCCTGCAGGTTGGAGGAATCTGCATCCATGAACGCTTGAGTCTTTATGAATATGAAGAAATTATTCAATCTGCTTGATTTTGAGTTTTAATCATAAAGATATGTTTATGATGCCAGCAATCAAAACTAAATTTCAATAATTTACATAAAATTAAGGATATGATCATGATGAAAAAAAATGACATGTATTTCTGATGTGTTGCTCCTTACAATCTTCACTGTGGATGGAGATGTGCCTTTAGCTAATTTTCTGCCTTTTGGTCTTATGAGGGAGTTGTGTTTTGAAACAGAAATGTAACTGTGAGCGCACACACATATACACATGCATATGGCAGTCATCACCAGGAAATCCATGGTTTTGATCAACTACACAATGTGAGCAACATAGTGCTAGTCGGTGATCTCGAGCTCAGCTTCTGCTCCTGTGTTTGAAGAAAGTTGCCTTAGATAATACACAGGCAGTAATTTAGGGTCTTCACTGTTAGTGTAAGGTGTGCTCACATGTAACAGGCAGCAGTAATGTGCAATAATTAACAGGGTTCGTGACAACAGTTGCCACCCATGTATTGCTTTACATTAAAGAGAAAGGCCAAGTAGGATTATGCATTGTTTGAGGCATCAGTGTGACATCTGAGAGAGTTGCAGAGAAAGATAGCAAGACGTTGTTCTCTCTCTCTCTCTCTCTCTCTCTCTCTCTCTCTCTCTCTCTCTCTGTGTGTGTGTGTGTGTGTCAGAGATGTATGTATGCTGTGGACTGTAATAGAGAGGAGAGAGCATTAGGCACACTCGACACTGAGGCAGCAGGAACTTGCAGCACAACTCCACAGAGCCCTGTCCGTCTATAATCAGCAGAGTGAGACGGGAGTCACACCTTCTTTTTCATCCACACAAACAATTCCTGCTCCTCTCCTGTCTGGCCTTTCCCATGCACAGTCTAGGCAAAGCATTTTCTAATTGCTGCACTTCAGTACAACAACTAACACGAGAGCAATATAAGAAAATGCAAAAATAACAAGTTGGAATTTATAATAATAATAATTTATATGAAATTATGTCAATGAAGACAAAAGACTGACTCCAGAAATAAAGACAAACTGTATACCAAAACCGTATACTTCACATTTTCCAATCAGCCTGTTACTTTAAGCTCCTCTCTTCACTTCCTATCTCATCTCTTCTTCATCTCATTCTTTCCCAATTGCTGAGTCTTATTTAACCAGAAATGACCCTCAGTACAATTACCTGCTGTCTGTCCTTCTCTCACTGTTCTCTGTGCAGATGGTGGTCCCCTAGCTCCTGAAGGAGCCAATTCATGAATAAATCACATCATCACAGCATTGTGTGTGTATCTGTGTGTGTGTGTGTGTGTGTGTGTGAGAGAGAGAGAGAGAGAGAGAGAGAGAGAGAGAGAGAGGAGAGAAAGAGAGACTTCGATTAGGTTTATCTCAGTTACAACTACTCAATAATATGTTATCACAACTGTCAGTTGTGTCATATGGACATCCCAAGCCTTCACTTGCATATATCCTCAACTAATTATTGATGAGAATTTTCTCTCCTATCTCAATTTCCATTATAAGCAAAATTCCAAATACTGACGTTAAATTGTCCCATTGTCCCACGCTTCATTTTATCTATACATACAGCTGCTCTGGTCTCTATGGACAACTAGATGGAAGTTTTTATTTATTGCCCACCATTTCCAGAGGGCAACATTTTTCACATTCCTCTTGTTACTAAATAGTAGATAAAGAGAATAGAGGAAATTAAATGCAACAAAGGCTATCAGGAAATCGTATGACTCCTTTGTTGTTCTAAACGTTAAATAAATGCCTCATGGAGAGGAGAAGCAACAAGTGCAAAAACAAGATCAGAAAAATGTCAATTACATGAAATTAATCGATAAAAAATGAGTTTGATTGGTTGTGCAAGGTGTGGAAAGATTTACTGCACCATCATGAACAGCACAATGTAAGGGTTGTCTTGTTGTGCTGTGATGAGCAGGTGGAGGAGCTGGGGGTTCAGGTGGAGATGGTGGCTTAAGGGACAGGTGTCGGATGAGTATCTGAGTCTGCTGCCAAGGATTGGAATTACAGTAATGAGATGTTGTCCCCTATGCAGTTTCCCTAACCTGAAGCAGCACAGATGATAAATTGGTGTTGAGCTGGAGGGTACAGTTTGTAAGGGGCAGAACGAGGAGGGAGCAAGGACAGCTGCAGAGGCTAATCTGCTGCAGTAACCACCTAATCCAATGGAGGGTGCTGCATCTGTGTATAGCTCGATGCTTTCGGGGCTGAGCAATGTGGTTGTCATGGAAAAAGGAAATGTCATTTCAACGTGAAAGGAAGTCATGCCACAGTCCCAGACACATTTTTGCAGGCATTGTCCAAGATGATGTAATTATGAGGGGTTGGGACTGCGGCAGACAGAGACAGTAAGAGGGAGAAAGGAATTGGACTCACTGATATTCGCTACATCTGCGCTTTATGGTGGTTCAGTTTGCAGGACACAGGTGGTTGAATTAGTAAGAGGGTTGCATGGTCTTGTTTCTGAACTTAAGTCATAACTTCATTGGGCAATAGAAAAAAGTCAGGTGGATCACCAAAGAATCCTTATCATCTGAGGATCATGAATGACAACATTTCATGGCAATCCACTGTTGGACCAAAGAGGTTGATGCACAAACAGCAGACAGACAAAGACAGAGAGAGATGCCACTAGCATTACAAAAGATGACAGAAATTTGTTTAACAAAATAACAAATTGCTTCTTGAACAAAAATATGACAAACAAATAAATGATAATAACAATGATTATGGGTATATTATACCAAATGCATTCTGTTAACATGTATCCATGTCAAACAATAAGGTTTAGCTCCATTGGGTGATAATGGAGCAGCATAAGTGGAAGAAAGTGAATGGATGGATGGATAAGATGGACTAGGTTAAAGGAAGCAACTCATTAATTCAACATCCATCTGCATTTCAAATATGAAGCCAAGCCAATAAAGGAAGAGGTGCAGGCCTCTGTATAGGCAGAATGCCAACCTCACACTGCAGTGATGGATGTATCCAGATTGATGATCCTCTACTCCGAAAGTAGCAATCCAAACTTTGAGCATTTTGCCTTTTGGTAAATGTGGTAAATGTACTTCCCAGGGGATGAAAAAGTTGCACCTCTCTGGCTTCTTGATGCAAAGGTCTTTAGTTTGAAAGACCATCATTTTGCCTGGAGCACAGCTTAGCCAGGACTTGAATTTGCCTCAAGGGATTCTGGGAGTGCCAATAGTCAGCCAGCTTTAAAACTAAACCCAAGACTGTGAGGTGCTTGGATTGGAAACGTGCTATAGATCTGCATGTCATTAATCACACACATGCAACACAGTACACACATGCAAGCTCACAGTTGCTGAGTGGTGGAACCTCCTACTGTCCTCCCTTTTAATTGACAATTAATAAGGCACTAAATGGAGCAGGTGCTAGCCCTCTGTCATTGGTAAGGTCAGGGCTGTCATGAGAGTGTATGCAATCTGTTAATCTGTTCATGTGTCTACAAACATTTTTGTTATGGTGTGCTTGTGAGTGTGTGTGTGTGTGTGAGTGAGTGCATGCGTGTGCATGCACAAGAAATGTTGATTTTTGGAGTCTCTTAATTAAGATCTGCATATAAGACAACAACAGTGAGCTCTACCATCCTATTTTGCGGAGTTTGTGAGCTGAATGAATTAGCACAAAAGAATCTTAGAGAATATATTTCTACTCTTTTTCATTGAGACTGAAGAAATCTACAGCACCATCTGTATTGGCTATGTAATTGCATAATAGCCTATGTTCATAATGAATGTACATTTTACATTTTGAATGAAAAATTGAAGGAAATATTTCTGAAATAGTAGGCTAGCAGTAGCAGTAGTGATAATATGAGTACTAGTAGTGGTACTGTAGTGTCATAGTCATTGTGAATATTAGAATAAAGGTGCTAAGACACTGTTGGCAGCTCTCAGAAAGGTCTTCTCTTCCCACAGACTGTAAATGTGGCTTTTAATTGTTCTCACCATGATGCCCTACAAGGACTTGCAAGACTTCAGCTGAGATTTTTGGTCTTTAATAAGACAGAGTATGGCTGAAACTCAAAGTGGCATGTCCTATTAGCACAGCATAAAGAGAGCGTGAACTTCCATTGTGTCAATATGGGTAAGTCAGCCTGATGCCTGGATTATCACTGGAAGGCTAAAATGGACCAGATATTATCCTGCTTCATGCCCAACTCTTGTTGTCAGAGGTAATACGATCACTCACATGTGTTTGTTTGTTTGTTTGTTCACAAGATATTGAAGATCTATCAACTTATTTTGATGATTTTCCAAGAACAAGTACAGCTTGGTCACTTTTTTACTTTCTTAAACAATGTGAGATGCACCCTTTTTAAAAAATATTTTAAATATTCCACCAGACAACTCAAGATGTTCCATCCTTATGCACAATTGGATCCAGATTTTGGATCATAATCCAAATCTGGGAGATTAAAATATATATTTGGAGGGGGCAAAATGTAATTTAATGAATGTAAACTTTTAAAAAAATAATTTTACTCTGAAAATCTACTCAAGTATAAGGCTGTCTCCTCTCTGTCTCAGATTAACTAATTATTGCCAATTGCTTCATATTTACAGGACAGGGTATACATCCTCTCATCTATACTGGCAAGAAATCAAATTTTCCCCCAAAATGATACGACACAAGAATAGTGTTTAAAATTATCTATTTTAGATCCCGTATTTATCAATTAAGAGAGGATTAACTGGAAGAAAGAAACTTTACATTTTGCCCATTTTTAACAGGCTTGTTAGGAGCCTCAAGGGTACTGCTTCCTCTTTGCTTCAAATCACACCTTAGAAAATATCAGGTTAACAGACATTTCAAATGAGTGGTGAGTCACAGAGAACAGAAATAGAAGTGATAAACCCATCTTTTCTGAAGATCTGTTTCAATTTAAAACCAAGGGATCATTATCTAAATACAGTACTTAATCCCTGATCCAGGCTTTCAGATTACATCTACATTGTTAAGAGATGCTTCCCCAGGTTAATCCGTGGTTTGATATCTGGTAACGAGGAGTCTGGTCTGAGATAGTTTGTTTTCAGGTAAGGTGAGAAATAAAGAGTGAACTTTTATCTTGAGTTTTCATTACAACCTTCAATCTGAATTAAAAGTAGAAGATAATTCAGCATCTGGGGTGTTCATCCTTCATTATTTTATAACCTTATCTTATCTGTATGTTTTTTGTATTTCTTTAGCTCTCTCCATAGATAGAATAAGTAGAATTTACCACTTAACCCAATATAGAGACCACACCTTGGCAACAATTAGGATTTAACTCAGCTTTGAAATGTCCATTTCCATTGACACACAAGTTCATTATATTGGTCTGATGTCATATGGATCACTTCTGTTCGCCCAGAGTGTCTCTCATTAATTTATTTGAGATCAATAATGCATGCCGTGGCTCGTTGTAACCCACATGAGAAATTCTTCTACTTGCTTTGCACTCAAGAGTTAAAACCAATTAAAACCAGTTGGCTGGTATTTGATACTAACAATATTAACAACGAATATTAGTCTGTCATACAAAAAGCACAAATGAACCCAAGCTGCCATCCACACAAAAAAAACAACCTATGCTAACATTTTTTTCATTTGAGTTTGAAAAGAAATAGCATCTCACACACTAGTCTCCATACTGATACTAACCTGTGCTGAAAGTCACGGTTCATTTTTCTTGTCTCATGCAGGCAAAGATTCCTCAGAGACTACTGGGGTCTCATTATTGTCTAACTTAAGGTATGGTATAACTCATACCATGACTCATGCTGTATTGTGATTCGTGAGGTATTTGTATCACAGCCCACCGCTATTCCCCGATGATGAGGATACCCATAAGAGTCTGTGACTTTAAATCAGGTTCATAGAAAAGCAATTAGGCCTCATCTTCACAGCATTTCTCAAAATATCTCCCCAGCCTCTTCTCTCCTGGTCCATGACTTTTCCATCTGCTCTGAGAATATTTGACTTTATTTAGGTTCTTATTAGAGAGATAATGGCTTGTAAGAAAAGGTCCTGATGCCTCAGATGCCATCTAAAGGAGTCTGCAGGTAACTCATTTTCTATATGAGTCGTCTTTGTTCATATCATTTAAATTCACGTTTTTTATTGATACTTGCCTTTTTTTTAAAATTTGTATTTAATTCTTTATTCACAGGCAGGATTTTTCCACAAATGCAGACATTATATAAAGATGTATTAAAACACTAACCCTGCTGCCTATATGCTAGCTACTGTAGCTAGTTAAGTCTGGTTAAAGCTATTTCATGTGATAGCATAAGGAAATAATGCCCAGCATGATGCAAATGTGACAAACTGAACATTATTTGGAAGCATGTGGATTTGGATTTGCACAACTTCAAAAGATTCACCCAGAGCCCTCAGACAAGTTTGGATGCTACAGTGTCACATGATGGTTAATAGGGCATTATTCTTTTTTGGCTCTGGGCTGGCCCATCTCAGTCTTCTATGGAGGGATGCCTATTAAAAAGTAAGTTTGCATGATATAGCAATTTAAATTGGCCTAACTTTTGCAATTATAGGCTGCTCACATTTATGCAGCTCACAACCTCAAAAATAGCAGCTCAGCCAAAGAGGAACAAATGAGATGTGGTTCTGGAAAATTCAGCCCAGCAATGTGAAATGGTGCAATGGGTCGGGCAGATATCATTACTATACTTCATGGTGTAAACTTAATGGTACCTGACAGAAATATTTGGTATGTCTTCTCTTATGGTAGTATTAGCCATAATAGTTGTCAACCCTGCTGGCTAGCCCTTCCCTCTGAATGCTAATTCAAAAGTAGAAATGGCAAATAGCCCTGTTAGCATTCTCATCACCTTGGAGATGCAAAAACACTGAGAATGGGTTGGTAGATTTGACCTTATCAAAGACTTATTGGCAGTGAGCATGCTCAGAATATAGAGTGAGTGTGTGTCAAAGTTTTACAAAAAGTGAAAATTGCACTTAGACATTTTTTGTTTGTTTATTTGTATGTTAGAAGTCTCCAAGTTTCCAGATGAGAAATCCAAATCAAATTTGAAGCTTAAGACTTTGCTAATGTTAACTCTTTGTTATTATCACAAATCACATTTAAACAAAAAAACAAAATATGAACATTCCTTCAACATCATCAATTTTTTTTAAAACACAAAAAGCCACACTTTCACATTTGAGTAACTTTTTTCATCACTGTACAAACTAAGTTTTTTGCAGTGAGAATGGATTTCCACTGTTGATTAAAAATAAAACTATATTGGCATAATTTTTTCAATGAAGCATAATGACACCCAAATCAACAGTATAGAGCAATGCCTTTTAATGTGTTTGTGGATCCCATGTCAGCACTGTGGCTATAGCAACAAACTTGTCATTGCTACTTTTGATTTCCTTAGGGGAATTGTAAACACTAGCAACTCTAGCTAAATGCTAATCACTTTATTTACACACTTAGAATCTTAGAATGGCAATGCTAAAATGCTGATGTTTAGAAGGCATAATCTTTACCAACCATCAATCATCTCCATGTTAGTTGGCAAATATTTGCTAATTAGCATTACACAAAAAGTACATCTGAGGATGGTGGGAATCTTACTGATGATCTGATCATCAGCCAAAGTCAGATGCAAATCCTGTACTAATTATGGCACAAACTTCTGCCAAGGCAGCTCAGTTTCCCCATTCTGTCATTGCATCTATGCAATACTGCCGTGATAGTTTAACCCTCATTATATGACTCCTTGACAATGAAAACCTTCCCCTAGAATTTGTAATCACATTGGTATCATTAGTGATTTGACGGTCCCTTGATCCAGATCCGCTCCAAAATTTGATGACGTCTTCTTCCATGGCATATTCCCAACTCTCCCACCAAGTTTCATGAAAATCCATCAAGTATTTTTTGAGTAATCCTTCTGAGAGTAAGACAAACCAATCCCAGAGAAAACATTACCTCTTGGCAGAGGTAACAAATCATGCTAATTAGCACATTAATGTGTATCAGATTTTACGACAATCCATCCATTAGTTGTTGAGATATTTTAGTCTGAACCAAAAATGTCAATCTGCTGCTGGCTTTAGAGAATAAGTCAGGATTCCCAAGTTAGGATTGATCATTTGGGAATCATAAATGTTTGTACCAAATTTTGTGCCAATCCGGTTGTAATAGATGTTATATTTCACTATGTCAGACGCACAAAAGGAAGACATGTCAAACTTGTGATGAGGCTTGAGGAAAAGTCAGGGGATCGCTATATCACTAGGCTGCATCGTATTGGGATCACCACTGTCTGTATGAAATTTCATGGCAACTTAAGATAAAAAGATCGAATAGCAGCTTTATCCTTCAAGTAGCCCCCAAGATCCTACACGCTCTGATATACTGACAGTGCATGCTTAAACCTGAAAGGCTATGGACAACCTGTCATTCATAGAATCGGATTCATTAAGACTTACATTGAGAGGAGAAACTGGTATAACTCCCACTCCGGATGAACAATTACTGCTCTGGCAGGATTATTCTAAACAGCACGAGGCTTTAAAGCTTAGTTAGGCATCTCTAACTCTCTTGAGGTTCGAGAGACTTCGAGAGCAGAGAGAGCACCAATAGTGAAGAGGGAGAACAACTTATAACACGTAAAAAGGAGCGAGTATAATGATTTCAAAAGGTCAAACGGTGGAACACAGAAAAAGATGGAGCCATATCTCCCTCAGGGGGACCTATGTATGGCAGAAGAAGAAGATGTCGTCCCTCGGTCCCCAGGCTTTCTCATGCCGGGCCACCAGCTGGGCCCTCAGCAGGCTGGGGATCAATCCCGACTTGCCCACCTTTACTACCATGTTCCAGACTCTTCATTAGGCCCAGCCTTTAGAGTGGAACTCTAATTGGTGAGGGCCACTGAGAGCCAGCATCCTCGTCTGCTGCATTACAAAGAAAGGGTGGCCAGGCATCAGCCGCTCACACTAATCTTTCCCATTATCCCCTGCTCCTCTGTGGGAGCAGGAAAAACAGCCAGCCTGTGGTTTCTTTGTGAGTGTGTAGTGTATGTTACATTATAGCATGTTTCTGTTTGTGTGTGACTGTGTGAAGCTTTGTTTTAGCCCTTTGGCCAATGGGAGAACAGGTGTGATCATGTGAAAAATAGAATGTCAATACATCTATGACACTTGTTGGTAGCCTACATTATTTTTTCTGTTCCTTGGGATGTTTTTCATCTGAAATTGTTTGTTGCTTAGCATTACTTACTTACTTACAGCTGTGTGAACAAGACGGACTCAGTCACTAGGAGCTTTTAAAACAGAATGACACATATTACAGCGAACACCTGCTATGTCTGTGTCTTCACTGAACTTTGAGAGAGTAGACTGGTGATTCATACTCCTCAATGGTCTAATTTCATTCCTTAATCGTTATGATTGAACATTTTAATTTTGAAATTAAAGCAATCTACAGCATGGAAATATTCATTTGCAGGGTCGGTTACAATCTTTAATAGCCTAATGAGAAATTAGATTAATCTATTTTTACTTCTTCCCTCAAACGGTCGAGTAGCGGTCAGGAAAGTGGGTAACAGACAGGAAAAGGACACTGGGGTCAAAGCAGGCTCAAAGGAAGTACTAGGGAAGAATGGGGGGTCTAAACAGACCTAAACAGTCTGAAGGTTGCTGGTTTTTTACTGGCTACAGCCAGTACACCCAACTTTTTTCATCTGTCTTGCAGATTTGACTTCCCCACCTTACCAACAGTGAAGCAAAACCAGCGTGAGAAACAAAACTCTCCTCTACTTTATCATGATAATATTTGTTTTTCTCACTTAATTTCGAGGCTTTCAAGTGAAAGACACAGCTGCTGGATTGTAGAGAGTGATCTGACTCCAACCTAACCCTGAACGCCTCACCCATAACAATTATTTCTAATAGCATAAGGAAAACAAAATTATTCCAGCACAGAAATATAGAACACCAACAGGGAAAAGACAATGAGGCGAGGAAACGGTGAAGAAATAAACTCATATAATACAGACAGTATCCTCCCATCTCAGACCATGTATCTTCATATAGGCCTATCATCTTAATCCCATTCCCTCCACTTTCCCCATCTGCCTCTTGTAAACCCACAAGGAGTTCAATGACTATCCAATTCAGCTGTCACTGAATATATGAACTGGTCAAACATCACACGACAAGAGCAATGCATTCAGTATGGTTTTCATCAGGCAAAATCACTGTGAAGTACAGTAAATTCTGTCTGAAAGAAAGCTGGTGCAGTAGTTAGCACTGTCGCCCCACACAAGAAGGTTCTGTGTTTGAATCCTGACCTGGGGCCTTTCTGTTTGGGGTTTGCATGTTATCCCTGTGTCTGTGTGGTGTTCCAGCTTCCTCCCCCATACCAAAGACATGGAAGTAAGGTGACTCTCGATTGGCCATAGATGTGAATGTGAGCATGCATGGATGTCAACCCTGCAAAGGATAAGTGCTTAAAGAAAATGGATGGCTGGATGGACGCTCTCACTTGCATGTCTGTGTCAACGTCGACATCTAGTGGAGAAAAATAGAACATATATGTACAGCAAAATTGCCCTCACACAGTATTGTACAGAATCAATAATGTAGTCCTTCTGAAATGTATTTAATAAGTAATACAGTTCTGTAACTAGAGAAGGATCTGTTGGATCACATAAATTTAAATGAATGAAGCTGCAGACATACAGTGCCACAGATTTAAGGTTTGAAGGAGTCAGTCCATGGTGCAGTGGGTATGCTGTTGCATCACAGCAAGAAGGCCCTGGGTTCAAATCCACCTGTGGACCTGGGACTTTTCTGTGTGGAGTTTGCATGTACTCCTGACATTCCTGCATGGGTTTCCTTCAAATACTCCAGCTTCTTCCCACCACCAAAAACATGTAATATTGGTGACTCTAAATTGACTGTAGGCATGAATGTGAGTGTGAATGGTTGTTTGTCTTTCTATGTGGCCCTGCAATAAACTGATGACTTGCCAATGGAGTACCCCGCCCCAGGATGGTGTTTTTTTTCCCATTAGAATAAGCCAGTAGTGTATTAATTAACATATTTTACAGTGCCTTTTTATGCAATAGTATTTTACTCTAATATATTTTCACTTATTGTCTTGGAATTAATTCACAATTTAGAATCTCATTTATATCAACAACAAAGAAAACAGAAATTCAAGTTGATGGGACAGAAAGTGTGTCCAGGTTGCAGTGATTCTGCTGGCTTTGATGCAGCGAATAACAAGACGGTGAGCAAGTGCTCTGATGCAACACGTGCATCAGAGAAACAGTAGTAATTCATGTATGCGTGCATAAAAACAACAACTCAATAGAACTAGATATGGTTTATTGACTTCTTGTGTACGAGCAAACATAGTTTTATTATTTACCTATGTCTTGACCATCAAACCCTGCAGCCTCAGTCAGAGGTGTTGATTAAGCTGGCTGACCTAATTTATTTGGGCATCGTCATCCTGCTTGAAGAAGTAGGATGACTATGACACCCCCAGTGTCTAAAAGTGCAAAGATTAATTAATTATTTTTAAACAATAACAAATTTCTGAACAAAAAAAAACCAATGCATAGACGAGGCTTCTTAGAATTAGTTCCTTCCTACGTAGTTTACGATTACGTAATGACGACAAACGGGGCGGGACGGCGGACCGTGTGTCGGACGTCCACAGTCGGAGGAGGGGTACCGCTCGCTGAACGTCTGTGTCAGCCTTGCTGCTCGCTGTCACGCCTGTAAGTGTGAAATGTTTTGTTTTTTTCATTACAGTTTGTTTTGGGTTGTTTTTTTTTACCGTCATTTTGCGCGCGCGTGTGTCACGTGCTACGTCCGTGTGTCGGAGGAAAAGCTGAAAGAATGTCGATGTAGATATTTCATCGTATTCGCAGCTCTGTGCAATGACACACTAACGGGACGGCCAACCTGACTCCGTTAACACACCGCTGCCACTCAATGACAACACAGACCAGCTCTGAAGTAACATGTCAGACTTTTAGCTTCGCACATATTGCTTCATGTGATTTCGTGGGATGCACAGAGGCTCGTCTGTTTTAATGTAAATGACGTTACGACTGTAAACTTTCCTCACGTTGTTTCACCTCCGGTTATTCATTCATATGCGGGCGTTTTGCTGTCCGATTTAAATTGCAAAATAATTAGAATTATATCGAATATTTTGGTAATGTTCAGATTTGTATCATTGTCTTTATTAGTAGCAAACAAACAGTAATAAACTCAAATATAATTGCTGCAATCTGTGAATATGAATTGTTCTATTTGCCTTCCTTTTAATTGTAAAATTTGTTAGTGTGGGTTCATTGTAATTTAATTCATGAAACTGATTTACCGTGATGCTGTCATATGTCTCTGTGGCTTATGACGTTAGTTTCTTACAACTTACATAAGTTTATAGGAACCTATGGCATTAGCCAGTCTCTACTGACTCATGGAATGTGGTAAACTGAGGACATATCATGGACATCCACAGCCTCATTAAATGCAGACTACTCTTCCTTTTTTTCCCCCCTGCATCCTATTATTATCAGTGTCTGGGAGACACAGATATAAGCACTCTCACACACAGACGTACAGCAGCATGCAGATCGATGCAGAGATGACAGTGTGCCAAGGAAGCATTAAGAGGATTACAGCGTCCATCTCACTTTCTCTTTTCTTTGCAGGAGATTTGCGGCCCTGAGGTAGCAGGTTGTCATCTGCTCTGCAGAGGAAATCCGTTCCAGCGACGTGATTATGGACTGAAGGTTCGTGTTCATGTACTTACTCTATACGCATGTATTTTGGAGACCTGTTTCCTGTCTCTTGCTCCATCTCTGAACATCTCTATAACCTGATGGATTTGACACAAATGTAGAGGGTTGGAAGGGTCCAGTATGACATGATGTATCCCACTGTCTGTTCAGCACACTCTGTTAAGTGGCTGAGAGCTTGGCTGCCCCCTCAGGCCACTGCTTACACAGCCATTCATTTCTCACTCTGACGGTCAGACCACCACGATGACGCTACCCTCCTCCGTCTCCTCCTCCTTTTCCCACTGCACTCACATTGAGCCGTCCCTGCTAGGAGCTGAGCTTAAAATGATTACTGTAAGTATAGAGTGTAATATGCATATATGTGCATTTGCATGCACGGTGCTTACAAAATACGGTTTCTGAATATGGCGTTGCCTCCTCTGATTTGTGCTCAGCTTCATGTAACTTCAGCATCCAATGTGATGAAGATGTGCCTATCCTAGATCAGATCAGATCACAAGAGTAAGACATAGACCTACTCTGCCCACATTTTGTCACAGGGCACAGCAATTGGCTGTGTGTACAGGAAGCCTGCATTTCTCTCAACAAAGAGAGATAATAGTAATAGATAGTAGTTAGAGTTATACATTTGATGTTGTTATATACTGTATTTACTATTTTGGTTGAAACCTCTGTTGCAGTTGTGCAGATTACTTCGATGTAATGTCGAGCTGCCTGTAGACTCTACGATCTTTTGATTGTTTACATAAGGTATATATAATAATTATGTACCAGAGTTCTTACCTAAGGCACAGTATACCTTGCAGATGCCTTTTCCGTGTCATTTTTACACCATTTAAGTTTAAACTAAGGTGAAACAGCCACATCATGATGCTAGATTCATTGTCATCTAGTGTTTTTATGTACCTCAAGTTATGATTAGTTTTAGCTACCGTTTTTAGTTATTTGTCCTATTCTTTTGAATAAACCGTTAACAATATTCAACACGGGATTCAACAGGATTCAGATGCCATGTTTCCTCAAAAAGCCTTCTGATAATAACTTGGGCCGTGGTTGACACAAATAAAGGCTAGCATTTAAATACAGGCCGGGGGGAAACAAGGTGAATAAACCTGGCGGTTGTCATAAAATGTGAATGCCAGTTAAGGATAACATACTTTTTTGCCTTTTTAAATTTGGCAGTATAATCATGCTGTTTTCAATGCATTGTTGTTCTCTATGACTGGTTATCTGTGTTTTTGCCCTTTGAAATCTAAATCTCAGCATCATTCTGCAGTGCCAGCTGTGGCTAAAGAGGAAATGTATCTCTGAGAGGAAACACCCCCCTCTCTCCTTCTCTCTCACCTTGTTCCTATTCCCACAGACTGAAATCTCTGCTGGAATCTCAGACTTTTGCCATCTGTAATCATTTACATTGAGAGGTTTAGCTGTACCATCCTGCTTATCATGTAACTGTGGACAAACTGTTTTTTTTTCTGTCCAGTAGGACTAACTCCCACACTCCCATAATGACGGTGAAATTCCTTTATAAAAGCTGTTGTTTCTAGTGGCAACGAGCTGCCTACTTCCCTCTGATCCCTTCCTGTTTGAAGACAGAGGCAGAAAAGAAGCAGGGTTCACACAGCGTCACAAGAAACAGGGCTGAGGTCTGAGTTGTACTGCAGGAAGGTTTTCACAAAATGTTGTGAAAAATAAAGGCATAATCAATATGCCTCATTTTGTGTAAAAATCTTTTCCAAAGTTATCCTGAATTATAGAAGGCTTTAGAAGTTTGGCTTGAGTTGAAAAATCAAGAGAATATCTTAAAGTTAAAGTCATTTTAGTATATAATTCCCTATTTGTGTTTCCCTGTCGGCAACCAATAACAAAAAAAGAGGGAATCTGGCACTAAAAAGATTGTAATTTTGAAAGATAGCCTCTGATTTGTCCAACGTGGCCAATCCATTTTAGAATGCACTCTCGCACTTGAAGACGAGTATGGATTTTTATGGTCATAATTTTGATCATTTCTTAGTTTTCGGTTTGTTTACATTTCGTCTTTGAATGGGAGACTCTAGAATGGGAGACTCTAGAAGATTGGATATCAAGATTTGGAGGTCGGGATGAATATCTTCTTTCAAGTTAAATCTTCTCCTAGAGTGTAAACTTTATATTGTTGACCTACCGTGTGCGTGTTGAACCTAATATTGCGCTCATAGTAAAAGCTTTAAGTCCAGTGCTTGGATGTGCTTATCCCTTCTAGCCCCCCTAGTGGGTCTGTAGAGGTGTCTGGTTACTTGAACTCAGAGATCTAACTGAAAAGTTATTTAAGTAGGTGATGATATAGATGATTTATATCTGACTTCGAAGAGCGGTTCTCACAGGCTGGCATCACAAAGACCCAGATGCCCTCTGGCTTGATAACCAGGCAAGTTTGTCTCTTTAGTCTCACAAAGTGTGTGTTGACCCTGACACACATTCCTTATGCCTGTTCACCTTTAACACAATCTGTGGTATGAGATTTCAGCTGGCATGTAGGTGGTTTCCAACCAGATGACAGTTGAAGATGCGCTGTCAGAGCTGGTGGAATATGAGCTATGTTGGCCAAGCTGGAGGCCTGGCCACTCTTAAACAACTATCAGGTTGGTAAGTGAAGAGCACTTTGCAGGGCTTTAAATGAATTGCATAGTCTACTAATTTCATTTTGTAACCACTGGAAACTTTTTTTTTTTTTTTTAGGAAATCTGTCTTACTGTTAAATGGCAAGAGAATATGATCCTCAATACCACATTAGGTACTGTATATGTGCCAAGTGGTGTTGTAGTTGTTGTCAACATGGAGCAGTGTCAGTTCCATGCACATGGTGAAATATTCATGTGGACACTTGCTGTGGTGTTGAGCACAGAAGCAGAAGTGTGCCTTTAAGGAACAGTTCACCATAAAAAAAAATTAAAATAAATTCAGTCATTATCCACTCAACCCCATGTCGATGGAAAGTAAGGTGAAGCTTCTTCATCCACAAAGTATTTCTGGAGCTTCGCAGCAAAACAGTGTGGCAGCGTTCTCCTAAACACCTGAAGAAGATGGGGACTTGTTTTAAAATGTAAAAAAAAAAAAAGCAGCTGAAAACAAACCTAAAAATGACTCCTTGCAGTTTGTACAGCCTCATCCAAGACTCCAGAAGCCCAGAGATCCCAAATTGATTTTAAAAGATGTTATTTACACCCTTTTATAAGCTTCACCATAGCCTAAAAGCTAACGTGTTAGCTTTTAGGACAATCCGCCTGATTTCACACACATTCACCTGTCCCGACACTCGTAGGGAGAAAATTGGTCTCGAACTTTGGCCGGTCCCGATGTCCGGCCCAGATTATCCTGTAGTGTGAGGTATTTACAGATCCGGTTCTTCTCCTCCCGATCTGATCACGGACATTCAGAGCTGCCCCGATAATTTTCAAAGCCATTTCCTCATCCACACTTCGCTACAGCAGCTTTGTCATTTTGTTAACACTGCTGCTTCTGGAGAGTTCACTTGAGGTGGTGCATTCAGTGTTCCCTCGGCCACAAGAAACTTAATGAAACCCTGTAGTGTGTGGTGCCCCATTATTTTCAAATCTTGTAGTTTGTGCATGTTTGAGATTTGATATCCGTGGAGATTCTCGTTATGTGTGTGGTGAAACCCAATTTCATAATTGGTTAGGATTTTAAAATTCCTGTAGTGTGAGCGTGGCTTAAAGTTGGTGCACGAGCTTGAACCTGTGTACGTGTGCTAGACCCAATCAATGAGAACTCTCAATCTCATCATATGTTTACCTGCTACCCAGAAGTTGCGTCACACATAACAGAGAAAAGTCTCAACAAGTGCCACTATTTGTTTTTGTGTGTATGTGTGTGTGTGACGTTGCAAGTTCTTGTTGATCTTGTTTAGCGGTGCATTTACATGCTTCTGCTTATGCTGTACGAGCTGGAAGAAGACATGATAATTTCTTTTTGGTTGTTTTTATAACAAGTTCCGTATCTTTTTCAGTTCTTTGGGAGAATCGTTCAATGCTGTTTTGCTGTGAAGCTCCAGAAATGTTATATGGACTAAGAAACTTCCCCTGACTCTCCACAGCATGTGAGTCAGCTGACAATGACTGAATTTTCACTTTTGGCTGGACTGTGCTTTGAAATAAATGAGACTTTCCAAGTATTAACTTATAGTCCTGTCAAACCTAATTTAACATTTTAGCCTAATGACTCACGGCCAGTCTTCAATTATGTTTCACTTCAGTACCCTGCTGTTCGGATTTGAACAGACTATGTTACATGACTCAGACTGACTTCACACCCAGTGCACCACCTGTTTTTCCCATTATGTTTGCGTGCGTCTTGACTACATGTGTGCATATCTATATTTTCTAGTTGGTTTTTTGCAATCAACATTTTTATCGGTTTTCAAATCAATGAGTGAACTGTGGTAACAAGCGAAAATACAGTCAGAAATATTATTTAGGGTGTAAGTCCACATTCACTTTTGAGGGTTTGGCTGTGTTTAAGCTCAATCAAAAATATTTTTTCAGTAATGGTATCCTAGTCAGTTTAACACAGATATCAGGTGTGAATCTGCCACAAAGAAAATTCTTCTTGGAGGCAGTACAAGTGGACATTTATCACTTTTCAGCTCTCGAATACAAGTCTGTGGTGTCAATAACAGTGCTTGTTTCAATGTCCGCATGTATGAGTAAATGATTGTGTGTCTTCTGGTTTGTCTTGTTCCTGGAAAGCTGACCCCAACTTTGGCAACACGGCCACGCTGCACGTTCCATTTTGCTCCATAGGGCGTTGTGCCTGCTTCTGTCAAAGAACCGCCTGTCATTCACCTCCTCATTCATACACACTGTGATGAAACGTCCGAGCTGAACCTGACTCGGCCAGGTGAAACATGCCTGATCCAGTCTGGCCTATAGGGATGGGTATCATTACAATTTTACCAATACTGATACAGATACTGCTTGCCAATGCAGATACTTATCAATATGCATATCGATACCTCTCTCCATTATTTGGTCCAAAGAAACGAAGGCATGACATGAAATGATGTGATTGGTGATTGTTTTGTGACTATGGTTAAGGTCTCAGGTTATCTCCCTACAGTAGAAAATATTAACGACCATCAGCAATGCAAAATCAATTAGCCGGTCAGGACAACTCACACAATTTTCAGACTTTGCAGAGCCATAAATAAATAAATAATTTGGTTCAGGGGCTGCAAAGCTCAGCATGTGAGGAAACATTTGGCTTCTTCATTCATAAGACAGAATTTGCAAATGAGTGCATTTCCAAAATAATGCCTGCATTTCCATTCAGTTTTGCACCCCGCAGTGAAGTGCCCCCACATGAACGTTTTGCCCTGTCTGCCATGGTGACTGGAGTGGAGATTGACACTTGGCATTTGAAATGCGTGCTTTCGTCCCACGAAGCAGACGGCCTTCCTGTCCCCCACTGATTCAATTTAACACCAGCCATTTGAAAATGTCAGCTATGTTAGAGTGAATTAACGTTACATGAATAACGATAGCGCCACCGTTTGTCCAGGAGCTTATTGATACTTCGGTAATGGCGAGTTTGGAACAGGATCTAATCCAACACCTCTTCTCGCTACCCATCCCTAGTTTGGCCTCTTTCACTCTCATTGTAACCCTCTGCCTCTTCTCTCACTTGCCCCGGAGTTGTGTCTCTTATCACACTCTTTCCATTGTGCTGCAGTCATCTCCTGCACAGTCAGAACTGACACAAATATGCTTTTCGTTGTCGCCTTGTCACTCACACCCACTCACACACGCATACTCTGACACACACACAAATACAATAACGATTGTTCCCGTTTCCTGCCTATGCTGTCAGTATGCAGCTGCTGATTGAGATATGGTCCAGTCTCCATTGGTCAGAGACAACACACGCCCATACATATGTACACATCTGCACATTTCCACACAAAACAATTCCCCCTGCCTCTCTCTTTCTCTTTTTGTCTTTGTCTACTAAAAATTCAAACAGATATTTGTGCAGACGCTCACAGACCGCCATCACTGCCAGAACTCTCTGGCCTAATTCCCCTCTTATTGATGTGTGTCTGTCAGTGAAAGAGGCACGGTACAAAGGGCAGTGATGGGCCTGTGTGTGGCTTAGAGGGAACAAAGAGAGGTCTATTCCATGCCAGCTCTCAGACATTTCTGGAAACACTGCATAGGCTTGTTGAAGCTATGGCCATACTTCGAGTTAAATGATTGTATGCTCAACAATGAACAACAACATGGCTGCCTCGGTGTCAAAGAGCACAGGCCAGATTGACGTCCACTTGTGTTGGTAATGCCCAGTTTGCAACTTTTTTATATGTCAAAAATAGAATTAAATAGAAGAGTCAATGAAAACAGTGATGAAATTGTTGTGCAGATATTTGGTTCGGATCTATTAAGATGAAAAGACCATAATACTTTACACAGTGCTGATAAATAATGTATCTCACAATGCCAGGTTGCAGAGTGTCTGCTGTCTTAGTCAGCAGTTTGAGTTGTTACCATCACCATTGTAACTCTGCAGTGTAATCTCCTTTGTAAATAATCACCTTGATTGCCTTTGTTCAATAATGATAATGGATTCCAGAACATTTCAGTGCCGCATCTTCATCAGTATAACCATCCTGCCAGAATGAAGCTGCAGCTATCTATCCAGAGAGCTAAAGTGAACATTTGCAGCTGTTTTATTGTCATTCTTTATTAAACACTATATCACTTGGCAAAGAAAGGAAGTTAAAGAAACCAAATGATTGTTGTTGAGTATTCATGAAGATGTCTCTTGAGCAGCAGCCAGATATATATCTCCATTTGGTGTCCAGACACTGGTGGTGGTGGCTGATGAACCTGGTGAAGCTGATGAATGATGAGGTTGGTGAATCTTTGAAGACTGGGCGGTGATGGGGAGGTGGAGGGTGCGCAAAACAGCAGCATGAAAGAACTAGAGGAACAGAGAGAGTCATATTTATAAGACAGCAGCAACATGATAGGCTGACTATGAAGGTGTGTCGCTGTGCTATTGGATAGATGTGGCCGGCTGATGAGGACAGCTGATAACAATTACCGGCCCAGTGATGCAGGAAAATAAGACTGAGCATGCATGAGAGGTGTGAATAACAGAGCAGCATGATAAATGAAGTATCAGCCCTGAGTGTGCTGAGGTTTAGTCTTCCTGACTGAGCTTACACTAGCGCTTCATTAAATTGGATCTATCAATTCCCACATGCTAAACATTGTCCACAAAATTATACATTGCCGGTGTAATCCGTTTTTTTTCCCAGTCTGCCTGTGCCAAAGCTTTGCTGAGTTTACACCATCTCTCTAGTTTAGATGGTCAAAGACAATGACAGCAGGGCTGTACGACTGGCTGCTCAGCTGAATGGAATGAGCTACAGAGCTAAGCACAAGGACGTGTGTGTGTGTGTGTGTGTTTCTGTATGTGTGTATTTACACAAGGGTATGAGTGAGGGTGACACGGTGCAAAGAGGCCATTGTCCATGTAGTTATTCGTAATTCACCTTTGACAGTAATGTCAGATTTCTGTGAAACATGCTGACTCACTGTGGCTACTCACTCCAGCTGTCTCTGACACCTGTTAATCACTGATCTGTTTCTGTGGTGGACAGAGCTTTAATGCACCAACATAATATTCATCCACTAGCGTGTCTCTGAGGTTGATCCAAGAAGCAAGTGAAGAGACTGTTTTTCTGAGAGGATCACCAAATTACATTATATTTTTATTTAAATTGTCTGAAGCATACAGTTAATGAGGATTAAAAGGTTTGTTAACATGGGATTTCTTGTTCTTTATGCATTATCTTTGAATATTGAAGTAGTTATAAGCTATTTTAAGAATATTTTCTTAGATCAGAAATAAAACTAAACCCTGTTTCAGATACAGTAGAAAACTAACTTGCTTGTCTTAAACTGCAGACTTTAGCAGGAGCAGTTTGGGGCACTGTCAGAGAAGTATTTGGGGCAGAACAGGACAGTCATCAAAGATCCATCTGTTGTCTGTTCTTTTGCGTCATCACCTCATCAAGGTGGAACTACAAGCCTTGCTTGAATTAAACAAAGATGCATGACACATACACAAGCCAAGTCTGACAATAAAGCTTTGTTCTCCGCAGGCTCCTGAAAGAGGATTTGATTTGAATATAAAACAGTAGGCAATCAAGAAAGCATCCAGTCCAGCATTGGGATCATCCTGGGGATGAAGGAGGGGATTTACAGACACAGAGGGAGGGATGGGCAATGGGGATGGGACAGAGCTTCAGATTCAGCTTCGGGATTAACTTAGACCTACCCCTCCACTCAAGCTAAATAAAAAAAAACAGAAACAGTGCTTCACCATAATCAAATAAAGTAGACTGGGACTGTCAGATAATTTCACTTATTGTCTCAGTCTAATGATACATAATGCATCATGCATGCATAACTAATATATGTAATATGTATAAAGATGTTCAGTCTTGTTAAAACGTTTGCATTGCATTGCACTGAACTCAATGTTTAGTTGAGTATTTGCAACAGAGCAACATATTGAAATCTATGGGATAATTGCCCAGCTGTAATCAATAACCAAGCCAAGTTGAATCTGTGTTATTATTAGTATTAAAGTCTTGGCTTAATGATTGACAGCACAGTATTTAAAGTCTCTCAGCAGCCAGCTAGCAGGTGACATTTAGCCGATTGGCATGAATGAAACATTTTAGTATGTGCTGGCGTGAATCTGCCTATTGAACAGACAAGATAAGACGGGACCAGAGTTGCGATCAGGGTGTGAAAGTAGAAAGTAAACCTGCTGTGTGAATGTGTTGATGTGCATCAATGTGCCCTTTCTTGGCAGTGACAGTGTTGCCATTGTGAAAAGCGACATGGAACCTTCAAGTAGCTTCGTGCTTGTGCTCGTTATTTCTCTGGGCCTAGGGTCAACCTGAAGTGCGGATTGGGTTCCATGTGACGTGATGCAAAGTGAAAGAATACATTCTTGCTATATGAAGTATGTGGGATTGTGTGCCTGTCTGTCCATGTTTGTGTTATTCCTTATGACTTGACAGTGCAGCTGAAGGAATATAGCTTGTTTGTGTGTGTGTAACTGTCCCTCCCCAGGGCTCTGAATGTTCCTGCCTCTCTTGTTTTGCTGCCCTCAATGGGAGCAGCTATTGATGCTGCAGGGAGGCAAGGGCCGACTGCCTGTCTGCCAGTAGGTCTGTCTCTGCGTTGATCACCGTTCCACCAATAAGGTTCGTTGTTGAAGGAGACAGCTTGTATGTTCTAAGGTGTCCACTCGGTTGGGTTGTGTCCGCTGAGTTGGATTCAGCCTAACGGCCTTACGAGGCTGTAGGAGGCAGTCCTTGCACTGTGTTGTTTGTTGTTTCTAGTGCGGAAGCCCTTGTCTCTTGATACCGCTGTAGGATAAGCCTTTGGGGATTCTAAATGAGCTCCCGAAGGAACACACACACAAAGTTGTGTCACACAGTGCAGCACGTGTTCTATTCAATACGCCCAGCGTGTTTATCCCTTTGCTAGACCAATTCACGAATGTAAATTAGTTAGGATGCTCAAAATTCATTCATTCATAATCAGTGGGCACAGACCAAAATGCCTCTGAATGCAATTTGAAAGACCTAAAACAAATAAGAGCAACAACACATATAATTTAGTGTAACTACCAGACTAGGATAGGAAGCTCATTTTAAAATCCAGTTCAAATGGCTACTAGTTCAATATAATACACAGATATCTGGCATGATAGGATGTAGTGGCCAAAATTTGCCATTTTTGTACACGACAATTCCCTGAAGGCTTTCTTGGAAAGCTGTGGACGCCAGCATGTTTCGCTGTTTAGCTGTCAGGTCTCTGGGCGACCAAATGAAAGTAGGCAACATCCGCATCAGATTTCTGCATCGTCATGGCCTCCATGCTACAACGCATTGATTCCCAGTTTTATTGCTTCCTTGATCTGTTCCTCCATGAGAGAGACTAACAGAGAAAATAATAATAGCCACGGTACTTTCAGTGTAGCCCATCTTTTTGCAATGCAGCAGGTCCGAATGATGGAATGTTCACTGCTTATAATTACTGATTACAAATCGAATGACAGCTTGATTGTTTGAGTATCTTGATGTCAGCGAATGCATTGAAGTAAAATATGAAGTGTATTACGAATCTTGTAAATGATTCTCTGTTTTTCTTTCTTTTGGCCCTCTATTCACTTCTCTCTCAGGTAATCCACAAGAGTGAGTCTGACGTGGCTGACAGCTGGGCTGATGGTAGGTGGGTTGTTTCTGTTCTGATGTGAGCTATGAGTTCTTTCTCTCTCTCAAGCCTCTGTTTGTCTTCACATCCTTTCCTTTTTATCAGCCACTTGCGCCTTTCTAACTACACCCCGTCCAGGCTGTTGCTTATTTTATTAGCATGCAAGTACCTGCTTCCTTATGAATTCATTTTTGCCTCATGTTGTGGTCTTTGTGTTGTGTTAGATAACCTGGATCCAGTTAGTCTTCCCTTTATTGCATGTATTTGCTCATGAAACATTGGCCTGTTAGAATGATGAATAGACTTGGCACAGCTGTCACTGAGGAAACCTGCGTAATACGGTCTTGAACCGATGATAGCATGATATACCATCTGTCTTATTTTCAATTTTCAATTGCAGAGTTGCCTTCTCATTTTGGTGCTTCAAGGCTTTCCAGCCTGCAGTCTGTAAAATTTCAGTCTGATTATTGTGCATTCATATTTTCCTCCATTTGCATGACATTTCAAAGATGCAAATGGTAACCAGGTTCAAAGAAAATTAGTGATTGCATGTCACTGGATCTGGGCAACATTCCAGCCTCTCATAATCCATCTCTCTTTCTGCGCTAGACCAGCATGGCTACTTGTTCCTGAATCAAAGCTGCACACTCCCTCTTTGGATTCATCACTCTGACTGCCACTGAGTCGATCCAACCCTCCATCAGACACGCCCATCTCCACTTGCATTATCCTCTACTGTAATGTAGTGGTTTTTTGTCCTCTCTCCTGCGGTCATTGTCCTCGTCTCACCCTCCAAATGAATGTTTGATATGACGGTTTCTGCTGTTCATGAGAGTTCAGGAGGGCCATATCCAGCAGGGGGTCATAGTCAAAGGGAGGCAGAGGGGGTGGGTCCCAGTTCAGGTTTTGCAGCTAGAGGAGAGGCAGTGGGGTCACGAGGCCCAGGGTTGAAGAGGTCCTAATCATCCTAGTCGGAGCTGCTCTCCTTCAGTAAGATGAGCAAAAACGCCAGGGAGAACATGGGGGTTCTTGGCCAGGGACTTAAACAGCTGTTCCAGCAGCAGCGCAAACGCTTCTCCCTCTGTCGCACCAGCATCCCCACCTCATCTTCCTCCTCGTCTTCCTCTGTAGCATCAGCAGGTGGCACCTACCCCTCTGCCCCCAAGGATGCCTCGGGCCCCTGCTGTCCTGAATCTGACCACCTCTCTGCTCCTGTGGTTCCCTCTGCAGCTGGGCAAGGCTCAGCCACTGTGGGCACGATGAGGCGAGGGACCAGTCTCCAGAGCCGGCGCAGCAAGGGATCCGGTTCGGGATCTGGCAGCGGAGACCGCGATCCTCTGCTGAGGGGGAGCCCTCAGGCCCCACATCGCCGCAACACGCACGATCCACAGCAACATGCTAGCCGTCCACGGTCCTCATCCACCACTGACACCACACCCAGCAGCCCCACCCCTGGATGTGCAAGTGGTGATGTGGTGCTGTCGTCAGGGTACCAGTCCACAGAGGAGATGGATAGGGTAAGTCACAGAAACCCTGAATCATATTATGACAACACATGCGTATCAATTTGTCTCTTACCCTTTTACTGGTGTCAGATCATCTAAAGATCTAAAGAGGGTCTTTATTGCTGTCTACTGACAGTGTTGATGGAGTGCAAAGATTTTATGGGCAAAACACCATCAGTCATCCAAGCTAAGGCCAGATATCCACGCATCAGTGTGCCAACATATGAAACTTACAAAACACATTCATTCACACTTGTATAGATACACTTTAATACATAACAGGGCTCAAGGATAGTTGCATACTTCTTCAAGTCTGTCTTAAAACATTAACGAGGTGCCCATTTGCACACCTTAAAGTTTTTTGCTTGCTCTAATCATTTGTTCTGTTCATGCTGGCCAGTAGGACATCCCTTCCTAAGATAATGTCAGCACTGATGGGGGACAGAATCCTCATCCCCAGTTATGTGAAAAAAATATGAGACTAGTGTATGTATGTATGTCGGTACGATGTTCAGCAACCTCTGTAATCTAAAACGTTGCCTTTGCCTTGCATGTGTTGGTTGGCATTAGTTTCTTAAAACCTCAAAGCCCTATAGAATCAAATCTTTCACTTTAAGTTTGGATTTTTCACCACCTGAAGTGACTTCAGTTTGTTCAGTCTGCCACCAGAGGTCACTGTCAGATCAGCTAACTTGCTTTGCACTGGCTTTGGTTCATGCAGAGGTTGTCTAGTGATGGGCCCATGTTTATTGTAGACTGATCATTTGGGGAATGAAATAAGATGTGCAAATGATTCTATATCTGTCACATATAGAGGGATGGCTGGCCATTAATCCAGCAGTGCACAGTGCAGTCGGTCCCAACCAATGCTGATATCCATTAACAGCCAGGTTTAATCTGTGAGCTGAATTTAATATACCACTTTCCCCTGACTTCATCCTCAAAGTCAAGCATCCTCTTCAGTCCAGCTGAATGACCTCACCTGAGATGACAGAGCAGGGCTGAAAGCCAGACATCTGTGCTCCATTAGTCCTGCAGCTGTGACGGACGACCATTAACCTTTCTGTGGTCTGTTGCTTGTCCTTGACAGAGACTATAACCTGTCTCCCGAATCACATGCTAACATCTCAGCCTTGTCTTTGCACGGAAACACAGCAATGTCATTCAGGTCATCCAAGCAGTCACTGTGGTTACCCTGAATCTTGCAGCAAGCTTGCCTCGAACAACGCCCAGCTTGGGTTGCCATAGTAACAGCGTGGTTGACCTTGGAGGTGTGTGGTGTCCTGCCGTTTTTGTAGGTCCAGGGTTGCTTAGCTTGTCTACATTTGAGTGTTTTTCATAAATGATATCGTTCTTTTCTCTTTTTTTCAACAATGTACCTCCTGCAACCCCCTTTCCTTTCTTACACTTTTCTATCTCTTTCCCTCCCTGTCCCCCTCCCTCTGTCCCTGGAGAGAGTTAGTATAGACAGTCAGCTGGTCCCTCCTTCTTCTCTCCCATCTCCCCCTCCCCTCTCCAACCTCTCTACCACCCCCTCCTCTCTTCTCTCAACCTTTCGGCTCACTGACAGGAAGCAGGAGGCAACCATGCCCCCAATGATTCAGAGCTCAGGCTGTGTGTTGTGCGAATACAGTATGTTGTCAGTGCTGGATGTGGAGGGATGTGTCTGTGTGTGACGGCAAGACTACTATGAACGTATACGGGAAATCATTTGTGCATTGACACCCATGTGAGCATCTTGTATGAGAGGGAGAGAGAGAGAGAGAGAGAGAGAGAGAGAGAGAGCTAATGGGATCACTGTGAATATGAGTAGAGGGCAACACAGCCGAGCTGTCTTTATCTCTGCTTACTCCCCCTCCCCTTTTTCACCTCCCCTCTCCCTCTTATTCTTTCTCTCTTCTCACTTGTGTTTGCATAGTGGACCAAAGCAACGTCAACTACAAATGTGTGTGTGCACATGGATGTTTGTAGAGGAGGGTAGCGTGTGTACCTTCAGTGTGTGTGTGTGTGTGTGTGTGTGTGTGAGTGAGTGAGAGAGAGAATATACAGTGTACTATGTGAGGGTACTTTGGAGGGATATATGAGTGGAGAGGAGTAGAACAGGGGCTCCAGCTGTGGGTAAGGGGGTCTGTCGGGATGGTGCAGCGCTTCAGTCTTCGTAGACAGTGCTCCAAGGTAAGCTTTAAACACTCAACCTTGTTAAGTCATAAAACTGTATTTGTGTTTCCATCTCCATTCATTGCTAGGCAGAGGTGTGTATTAGATTTTTGCGGCTTGCAACACCTAATGTGATGGTTTTGCAAATCTTTCTCCATCTCTCTGTCTATCAGTCTTTCTCTTTGTCTTCCAGCAAGTTGGCATTATGTCAAGAGTTTGTGTTTTTGGTTATTTGATTGGCTTTGTTTAAGATAGCACTCAAAATGGTACAAACTGACTCTGTTGTCAGTTGCAGAAACAATAAATCCACTAGTATATCAGCCAGTTGAAAATGATGACGAAAGCATTGTCTGCACAGTTCTTGCACATCAACTTTTTTTTGGTACTCAGAGATTTTTACAGTTTCCATTCACTTTTAGGTAGTTTGAGTCATACAGTAACTGAGTGGTCTGTGTTTGCATTCTATCTCAACACTTGTTAAACAATAACTTGTGGAACAGCAGCAAGAGCAGCAGCCTATAAGGTCGATTTGAGGCATCTCCAAGGAATGCAATTATTGATCAATAGTAAGGTTATTGCTGATTGAGGAATATTTATGAATCATTTGAAAAAGCCTGATTAGCCTGCTGTGCTATACAACTGCTCTTGAGTTTTATATCCCATGGTGGCAGTGCTGCTGAAAAGGGTGGATGCCAGGTTGTGTTAGAGATCAGCATTAGGTCTGTTAAGAGGGCACTATTCTGCAGCTGGTGCTCAGCCTGTGGGATTAATTCCAATTAGCTGCTTATTAATTAATTGATTGAATACACCCTCCCTATTAGGGTTGGGCAATAAACCAAAAATAACCGAACACCCACGTTTAGGACCTTAGTGACGTGGGTTAATTTGATTAATCCTCTCCCCTCAGTCTCAGTCTCAATCACCCGTCCCCATGGTGATTATAAGGCTACCCAGTATAGTGAGTCCAGTCACCATACAGCAGTAAATCACGTATTTTGAAAAATAATTGGAAAAAAAATTACAAATACAACCATTTAAAGTTATATCGCCCAGCTGTAGTCCCTACTCATCTTAAGATCTGTGTAATGTTGACAGAAGCACAGTATCAGACAGGAAGGCCTGATCCCAGATAGATGAAGACTGATCTAATCAAGTCTTTCTTCTCTTCTCGGAAGGACTACAACAGGAGTGAAAACACGTTGATGAAGTCAAAGGCTGAAAGTATCAGTGTCAGGATGGACAACTTGTGCACAACAGGAGATTAGAAAAAAACAGAATCAGAAACAGGAATAAGGCTTTCGTAGGACTTGAGCTCCTAAGTGAGATGAAACAGAAGCCGAGCCTTGAGGCTACTCCTCTCACACCATAGCATAGAAACTGTGTCTGTCTCTGGAGAGCATGTGTCCTCCAGGGCCTGTCTGCTAACGCTCACTAACATGTCCACCTGCTCTCCCCTCCTTTGTGTATCATTGTATTTTGGTTTTCATGTTGGAGGTAACATCCTGTGTTCTCATGCAGTAATCCCTAACCAGCTCAAAAAATAAATGCTTCAAACAGTTCAGAAGTTCAACATCCAACCAAGCTGGAATCAATCAGCTTTGTGTTTCAACTAAAAACCGTAAATACTCTTAGTAGTGTGGTTTGATGTCAGAACTGGGTTTGTTCAGTTGTTTTAGAAGCATTTTTGTTATATTTTTAGAATCTTAAAACCCTGACACCAGTCAATAAATCAAAACAAAAACATCTGGTGTCTGTGGCTGTCACAGGCCAACCTGCCTGTTTACAGACGAACCTGGTTGTCATCACTACAACAGTACTTGCATATTGTAATATTTCCCCTTAAATATTATGCAATATTAGGATTTATGACAGTCAGTAGCTGAAAGTAGGACAGGCAAATAATACTTAGCCAAATTGCTCGCAATCAGAGCATTTACATTGTTAGACAATAGTTGTCAGTATCCACCTTTAAATTTGGTTTACACTACTATGTTGTTGCCTGTATGGATATTTTTTAGTTTCAGAGGAATATACTTCCAATACACTTTTTGGTAAGAGTCCTGAGATCAGAACATCCATCTTTGCATTTCTAACCCTCAGGTTATGAACCTATTATTATTATTATTATACAAATATGTGACATAATCCCTTCTCTTATTGGTAAAGGCTATGAGAAGCAGGTAAATATCGGTTATTGGCATTAGTCGAAAATAATACATAATGTGCATTCCTTCCATATTTTTAAAGAGAAATTTCTTTTGCACTATCATCATTTATATATGATTCATTTATAAATAGGATTTGTAACAAACTGTGTTTTTTGACTGACACACTTAAGGGATTTGCTCCTCTTTTGTAATTCCACCAGTGCTGTCTTTAAAAGGACTCGTAAGGTGAAGCGTCTTTTTGAGACACTGAACATCATCCTGTCTCCTGGGGCTTGTTCCGTGTTAATTTAATATCCTCATCATTGCATCTCTTCGTCTCTCAGCTCCTCAGGCTACTAGTTGTGTGATGATGAAAGAGTTATTGCCCTTTGCAGCAGGACACTGTGTCATCCCGGAACTTCATCTTAGTGACAGTGAGTTATTTGTAAAGCTGCAAAACACGAGGTATTGCTAAGTCATGCTCATTTATAAACAACAAACAGGGCTGCAGATGCATATGATAATTATCAAGTCTTATCAAACTACTTCCACAGCAGATTGCCCTCTAGTTATAGAAAACAGTCACACAGTCATGCTGTCAAACTTGTATATAGCCAAACAACGGAGTTTCGATTGACTTTCAGTCAGACTGACGGAGACAGCCAACACAATGATGAAGCCTGTGCGCCTAGTCCACACTGGAAGTGATGTCATCACACTGCTGTGTTTGCCAGCTACCAGCTCATAGCTAATTGTTTTCCAGGCACTCTGTGTGTTTGTGTGAGTGTGTGCGCGTTGCTGGTGCACCATCATGATTCACATTACACTGTTACAGTCATGAGGAGGTTGTAGGTTAAAGCCACTAATAGGTCTGGCTGACTTGTGACTCCACTAGTCTTCTATCTCTCGTCTCAGGGACACATAATCCTCATTTCTTTCTTTTGTCTTTAATTATGACAAGTGTAAATATCACCTGGCCTACTTTTGTCCTACTGTCAGTGCACATAACTGTGTTTGTGTAGCAGTCGATTTTTATAATATGGTATGGGTGTATGTGTGAGACAGTTATTGATCATAGGAACAAACACCAGTACTGACTGTGAATTAAACACAATGAATCCTCTGTTCTGGCCCTTTATCCCATCCAGTTCTCTGTTCCTCCTTAGTTATGTCACTTGCTACGAGTGGCGTGTGTGTCTTTATGTGCAATCTTGTCAAATTAAGTCAGATGTAGAGCAAGTGTGAGTCACCAGAATCCTCTTCAGCATAGATCCAACAAGTCGCCGGACTCTACTAGAGGGATCAGATGCTGTGTTCATTGTATGATACAGCTCGGCTGAACTCTACTTGATTTGGTGCCTGGTACTTTTCTCTACTTTGTTTTCCACTGCAGTGATGCCACTCCCATCTTCACTTTTCCAGCAGGTGTCTTATGAGCGATGATTCCAGTGATGGTTCTCTGACCAGTCCGTTGTTCGCAATTATTGTACGTCACCTTTTAGGATTGACTCAGCTTTCTAGGAACCTCGACTGAGGTCAGCCCAATTAAAGTGCCAGGTGCCAGGTACGAACCACGATGGACAAACGAAAAAGAACACATAGTCAAGTCCATTCTTCCTTAAAAAAATCCCGTCTTTTGGTGTTTTAGGTGTGTGAGAGCACTCAAAAGACCTTAGAATAGTGCATCTGCCAGTGTATTTTGTCGACGTGGGTTGCACCAGCACTCATCGTGATTATTATCTGGTGACTATGCAGACCATAGCGTATGATTCATGCTCATCCAACAATTCAGTGACTGTCCTATTCTATATGAAACATTTACACTTGTGCACTCATATTCGTGCATTTATGAGAGCGCCTTTGTTCAAAATCTGTTATCAGACAGGAAGTTTTTCTCCCTGAACAAGAATCTTACTCTGCTAGTCTTTTTTTAATACCACGGTTCACCTCTTCATCTTTCTTCCTTCTCTCCAATTCTCTCCATCCTTAACCTTCCCACTGTTTGTCTAACTTCAGGTGTTAAGGACTGCCTTGCTTTGCTCTCAATCTCGCTTCATCTCCCTCCGTCTCATCTGTGTCCAGTGTTCAGACAGTGGAGCCGGCTGCCCATCTCCATGGTAACAGGGTGATGTTCAGTGCAGGCCGTAGTGGCTTTACTTAGCTGAATGCTCACAGGTTCGCTGTCTGATCTGGCAGCCGCCTCACCAGCTTAGTCAAGTGAAATAAGAAGCTTTTAGGGCAAGGGAAAGGCGTCTTCTAAAATTACACAGGAGATGTGTTGGAATGGCACCTTATCGCTTACACATCGCTCATGCCACCGTTTCCTGTTCCTCCTCTAGCACATATTTATACACAGTGCTCTGAATGATTTATTGAACAAAGCTCAATGGGACTCATGTTTTCCACTTCAAATACAATTAGCAAAACAAAGTAAATAGATGTAATATAAATGTTCTATAGTATCATTTACAATTCGGAGAGTAGCCTTAAATAAATCAGATGCTCATCTTTTGTGTGCAGTTGTGAATGTGTGCTTGTGTCTTTCTTTGTGTGTGTTGAACTCTCCACCCAACTGTTTGTGCTCCCTTTCAAGTGTAGCCCAACCTATTTAATTAGGCTGTTGAGTATTCATATGTGATTATACATATAAGCCAACACCCTTATCCAGTGCTGGTTGCTATTAGCACCAGCCACACACACTAATGCAAACACACATATGGACTAACTACAGTTTTTTTTTCTTCTTCTAAATATCTGTCTGCATGTATACTTATGGTTTGTGCCAAGATTAGGTAAAAAACATTTCTTTAAAATACATGCAGTTTGATCTTGCAGCAGATAATGAGTATTTCTGTGCTTGTGAGTGTGTATGTGACCTACACCAGCCCTCTTTGAAAGACTAGCCTATTACATTTTATTTGGAACTAATACCTATCTCTCATCAAAGAGGGCGTGATCCACCATGAGTGGAACAGAAAGACAAAACAAGACAAACAGGGACGAAAGGACAGGCAGTAACACCAATGAGCTGTGTCGTGGTTTGTGTTCCATGCACCCTCAGCTAGCCCAAAGCCTAAAGAGTCCCGAGAACCGAATACAGAGCAGTAGCTCAGCTGCCACTACAGTTAATGCATAACAAGAAATGCGCGTATGAAACCAAATCGGATGTGATGGTGTGAAAAGAAGGAGCGAAGAGTTCTCAGACAGAGATGGGAGTAGGTGGAATGTTTGAAAGACAAATGTATATACAGTATATGTATGTGGGCATGTGTGTGTGTTTGTGAGAGAGAGAGCAGGTGTTGATCAGTGGGGTGAATGGACTCATGGAGAGAGAGAGAGAGAGAGAGAGAGAGAGAGGAAGATTAAGTCTTGAGTTTGAAGCCATTTTTCCTTCTCAGCCAGTTCCAGTTTGATGTTTCTAACCTGCCTCTGAATGAGGAAGAAATGCTGCAGAAATGTTGCCACTTTTATGGGGGATCTCCATTCAGGATTGATAGTACATGTAGCCAAATGAAGCTATAGATAATTTTTCCTATATAGCTATAGCATTAACTTCAGTCGATGCATATAAATAAATATACATGCAGCCATAACATACAAAATCACATACACAGATATATCGGCAAGGAGCATGACAGGCTTCCACAAAACAAAACAAAACAAAACAAATGCTATCTGAGCAGGTGTTGTATAACGTTGCACAAACAACATGAAAAAACTAGTCGCTTGCATCCAACATACTACTCTCGTTATTAAGTTGATTTCAAATGAGGCGTAATGCTCACAGTTTCTCTTGACTTTTCCCTCAATATTACAACATTGGTCCAACAAACAGGAGTAGCCATATTAGCCATGTAACGTGCTAACACCAAGTGGAGCAGGATAAGTCACAAAATAAACTGTAAAAAAAAAACACGGTAAAGTTACAACCCTTAAGTTTGAAGTTTGGTCATAGACAGTCGGTATTGATCCGTCTTTGAGCTTGTACCTTTACTAGCCCTCGTTGACGAAACAGTCCGGAGTCAAATGCGCACACACATTCTAGTTTTCTAGTCATTATGAAAATATTTCCATCACATTTCCATCGAAAAATGAAGTTCCTGACATCCTTACCGTTCATCCTTACAGCTTATAGGACCAGACGCCTGTTGTGTTCTTTTGTTCTTGACAGCCGCATCTCTTGTGTGTCCTCATTCATAACATGATCAGCACTCATTTTTTGGGATGCCATTTTCACTGTTATAAATGTAGCTAGACTACAATACAATTAAAAAGAACAACAACGCCTTGTTTTTCAGCAGCAATATGCCCCCATTGTTACCCAGAGGTGAAGACTAGAAATCCATGCTGAAATAGCTGGTAGTTCTTCCTTGACAACTAACTATGTCTCTGTCAGATGACAGCTCTAATACCAAAAGAAAAACAGATTTTGCAGCAGGAAATCTTGCTTTCTCTGTCGATATAGCACTGAGGAGTTTATTGATTCAGCTAATTATCTTTACCATCAACACTGATTGGATATCCACACAAAAGATATAGCAAAATCCCTCCTTAAGAGGCTGATGTCTGAAACAGTGCTGGTCAAGTTCACTTTTCAAAGAGCACTTAAATGTATTATGCATGCATTTTTTTTCATGTAGACTAATATTCCACCTATTCAGAAGTAGATTCCCCTCATCTTTTCCTCTCCACAAATCACTAACACCATTCATGCAGGCATGTTTATCAGTCAAGGACAAGCTGATCGACTCTTCCAGGAAACCAACTTATAGCCTAAATGAATATTTTTGAGTTTGTTGAGCATGTCTGAGCAGGAGGTCATGTGCATTTATGTGCACATGTCAGCAGTGAGTCACTATGGGTCACCCTTTGTGTATTTATTTTTGGCCTGCAGCTGGTCCTTCCTCTTTGGACTGGAGTATGTTTCTGTCTTTGTGAGAGAGGACATTAGTGTGGGCATGCACGTGCATCTATGCTATTTTCTCAGCCGTTGCAGGATTGCCACATCAATCACTGTCATCCAGTCACTGAGGATGTTCTGGTCAACCTTGACCCACATTTCTGTTCCTCATACACTGTCCTCTGGCTCGGTTCATTTTTAGGGCTGTGACTAAGGCGACTGTTGATATAAGGTCTGAAAATTCTTTCTTCCTTGACTTGTGTTGTCAAAATATACCAATATAGACCTTTATTAAACAGATGTGTTTGATTTTCCTCTCTTTACTCAGGGTGGTGGTTGTTTTCAAAGGGAAATTGCTTACTGTAGTCTGAGAACTGCCTCCGCTGAGAGCGGAGAAAACAGACAGACACAGACAGAGGGCATGCTCTGCATCCTTGCCACTCCCTGTTCAGTCTCTATCATCTGTTAGACTGATGAATTATGGATGAGGCTATAGATTGCTGAGCTCAGCTCTGCTCCACTGACCCACATAGAACACACATGCACATGCATTCAGATCTGGTCTCAACCTCAAGGGAAATGTCATATTTCCTCTCCACAGTAACCTGAACCATTCCTCATTCTCATGTATGTCAGCTAAGAGGAATTCCGAGGAATCTTTCTTTCTTTTTTTTGTTTTGTTTGCATCCCATCACCAAGACTCGCTTTCCCACTGCAGAAATTAACTCTAGACCACTGAAACATAATCGCGTATTTGTTTACGTTCAGATGAACAATGCAGTTGCTTTCATCCGAAATTACTTACATTTCTTATCTCTTCCCTTATTATTCTTATCTCTTGTTCCACCGCAAACTCTATACTGTTGCCTTCCTCACTCTTGCTATTTCAGCTGTTCATCTCCTTCACTTATCCCCTCTTCCTCCTTGCTGTCAGTATCAATCAACAAGACACCTGTTTACATTGATGTGACTGCCAGATCTGGTCTGGATGAACTTACATAAAGAGCTGCATGTCTGTCAGTAGGAGGAGTGATAGTGAGAGAATGCATCCCAAAAAGTGGGACATTCTTTAGGAAATGGTTTCAGTCAAAGAAAGATCAGTTGTCAGTTGTGCATACAGCTGATGACACTGTGAAGCATATTTTGTGCTCTTGCTCCCCCCAGTGGATTGAGGCTGTAGTTGGTTGTAATATTAAAGTTTGCTGTCACTTTTTGTGTTATTTATTGAGATATTCTCTTATGTTTTTCTGTTTTAATGGTGTGATAATATACATTTATCCCTCAAATATCAATTCAACAAGACTGTTTTCAGTGGAATGCCTTCAGGACTCAGTCATTGAACGTACAGCTGTTTACCTTCTATGTTCAGTATGGTGCGTTCAGGAGAACGGGGAAAGCACTCAACTTTGACACAAAATATAGCAGCATCTCCACACTCAAGTATGATCTTGATTAGGCTCATTCTATAGGATAGATTAGAATAATTAACCTTTGTAAGTCATGGAAATTCCACTATGAGTTTAAACTCCATTTTTAAAGTTAGCTTCAGTGCATCAACCTTGATTGTTAGATAATCAAATAGGCCTCTAAGACTGTCATTAGGTAATAACTGTCAAGGCTATTAATGAAATGCCAATCCTCATTATTTGGCGCCCTGTTATGAAATCTACTGCTTCCTAGTAGTCCCATTCACACAGTGGAGTCTGGCTAGAACTTCAGAGACACTACCCAGGCCCCAGACCATCCAATAAGTCTATTTCAAAGTCTGTAGTGAGGTCAACGTGAGGCCACAATGCGTGGTATGGGGCTTGAGCAGACAGGATAAGAATACTGAGAAGCTGCCAAATAATATTTCATGGCCAAGACAGAACTTTTTGTTCTAGATTCTTGTTTATGAATAGGCTGGCAGTATGTTTGGGCCTGCATGCTGCCACATGGTACTCTGGGTATTGTAAAGCAAACCAGCCAGGCCAACTCTGCCAGTGCCCCTTCTGTTTTCATGTTGCATAACCAGGATGGGTCGAGTATAAACAGAAGCAGCTCCAGCAAATACCAACCACTGCCAATTGGAAAAACATTGTTTCCCTTCATGTACACACTCTGGTCTGCGGGAGACACTTGTACACACACACACTGTCTTAGACATATCACACCGTCACCGGCACTTTCATTCTCACACATATACTAGGGGAAAAAAAGGAAAACAAAATAGTAGAGATCATAAGCCAACCAGTGCTACCTCTATGAGGTGCCTGTTTACCTCTACTGGAGGTAAATTGGCATGCTGTATACATGTATTTTGCAGTGACCTCTCCCTGCACTTTCAAAATACATAGAAAAAACCCCAAACAAACCCTCATACTGTGTGCTGTATTTTCATCAACACGGACCAGTAACCAGCTTTATTTACCATAGAGCAGTTGTAAGGTTTTCCTGAAAACAGATATACCAGGACTTTTTTCACAAAGACCTGTTGATGTGAAGTTGTTCAAATGTCATCCCTCAATGCTGTGAGCACCAAAGATTTGTCAAAGTCTGGACAAAGTGGACTAAATCTATCTACACAGCTAGATAACACAATTGTTAAGCGAGAAAATGTGTTGTTTTTGTGATATGGGTGAGCTGACATTTTAAACATACCTTTTAATAATGTCGCTAACATGCTCACTTCTCTGATGCTGTTCTCATAGTTCTCTGCGTCAATACAGGAGTGGGGCTGAGAGGACTTCATTGTTTTGGTTGTTGTTATTATCGTTTGTTTTCCTTCCTGCCTGGCTCTTGTAGATGCCAGTATTGGACTTGGGTAGAATGATGCTTCACGCTCTCTGACCTTGCCAGTCATAATGGCCCCTGTGTATAAAGTGCCCAGTGGTTTATGTAACTGCTAATAGGGTCATTGATTATACTGGAGCTTAGACGAGGGACATCCAGGGTTGAAAAAGAGACTTCTTTTTATGGGGAAGGTATTGTACAACAACGCCGGAACCCAGAGTCATGGTTGTCTCCTTGCTCAGGCTTGATTTACACCCAGTCCATGCAGACAAAGCTCTCGCTCATCTGCCTTTACATAACCTTTCGCAACCCCCGTGCCACAGCATATCCAATCACAATTTACGATCACATGGAGGAGACCGTGGTGTCGGCACCCCTAATTCAATTCAATTCAAGTTTTTGTTTTATTCCCATCCTTTATATGGCTCTCTCCGTTTATCGTGCTTGCTATTTCTCCAATCACAGTCCAGTTACATCACAGCCAGTCTCTTCCCTTTCTCTTCTGGAGTATTCTAGAACTTTTTGGCTCCGCAGCACACACATGGCCTCTGTTCAGCCCAAGACTCTGTCCTCTGAATGACAATGAGCATTATGTATTACGAGGATCTTCTTGCCTATATGTCTCCTGACTGAGGAAACAAATCTGCACAAGTCATGCTTTATGCTTTCACATGTGCACTCATCAGTCAGAGCATTGTCCATTCAAAGTGAAGGGTGACCCTGTTTTCAAACCAGAAACCAGAGAAAATATTGTGTGTAAAACATCCAATGTTTGATATAGTCATATTTTACAAGGTTAAGGAGTTAAGGCTGAAGCTTCCCACTGTTGTGTACTTGTTTGCTGTCATAGGAGCAAACGATTAGCTGCATTTTGCTAGCAATGAAAAAATCACGAAGTTGGAATCAGAAATAAATGAAACATTTCATCTGTCTTCTCCAAATACTGAGTATTTGTCTTTTATTGCATGCATCATTTGCTCCATTATTAGTCCATCTCAATTGTTCTTAGTGCATTCAGAGTCGGTGAGTAGGAATCTTAAGCCACTTATCATAATATTCTTTGCTCAAGCTTATACTTTGTCTTGTCAAAAAAAGGTATTGAGATTGAAAAATTCCCATCTTTGAATGTTATACTATATAAATGTTTTAGACAGTGATCTGTGCATGAATATCTCATATATTCTTTGTTTCCTTTCATTGCAATCTCAGGTCCTAAACTGTAGATCACATCATACTGCAGTAGCCTAAAGTCCTGCTGCTGATAACTAGATAAGCATGCCTGCTCTGGACTGGCCACATACATCACCAGCTCATACATCACCAGTTCAGCAGGTCGTGTCCCCTTAAGACATGTGTAAAATGCATGTGTGTGAGAGAGAAAGAGGTATTATAATGTGATGCATTTATCAAATTCAGTCATTGTTCTGTCTGCAAGGCACATCTGTGTTAACCCCATTAAATGAGACACCAAAAAAGGTTCAGAGGAACAGTTTTTAAATATGTTTGATATCCTCACACAATTGCACATCAAAATTCATCCATTGTAAAAGCTAGAAATGATAAATTAAACTATAAATATACTTAATATCCAGTGCAATGTAAGTCTGATGTTTTAAAGCAGCAACACAACTAAGAAAATGTGTTTATCCAGTTCTGTTCTCAAGTGGAGAATAAAGTCTGTGCACTCTTGCACCAGTCAATGCATATTACTCCAGATTTTACTACACCTTAACTGGACCATTGTGTCTGAGAGATAACCTGTGAGTTGAATTTCTAATTTAATTGCAGAGATAAAGTATGTTCCTAATAATTCAATTACCATCTTAGTTAACATAACATTAATTCTACCCTTGGATATAACATGTAAGGACTTTCTGTCCCCTAATTTTGACCAGCTAACGTGGTACTAATATGGCAAACCAAGCCTTGAAGCCAACGTCTCCATTTTCTCTTCCCTCTTTTCTGTTTTCTATTGAGTATCTGTCATTTGTTAAGGTATGCACCTCCCTCTCTCAATTTGTCATTGTGGAGCCACTCTGCTATTTTCGGTATGCTCGTAAAGCGTGATACCAGAGAGTGTGTAAAGATGTCCTGAGTCACCCTGAAAGCTTGAGTATTCCTAGAGAGACAAGAGCTGCTGGGGCCCACATACCCTCCATAGAGGACCTGGACCTCAGGCTGGAATGAATGTAATTCACAGATGTCTGAAAAGAAACCGTTACTCAGACGATTTAGTGTGGGACTGCCTAATGGATGACTCATTAGTGTCGGTCAAGTCATGTGTAAAGAAAAAAAAAACATATAATGATTTTAACGTTCATTAGCTCCTGTATCATATACATTTACTTATGGTCCCAGTCCAGGGACCAGTTCCACCAACTGTTCAAACTGAGTTTAAAGTTCAAATTTAGCTGACAAATTGACAGAACTAGCTGACTTGCTAATGTAAGGCTAGCTTTGTGTTACTGAAATACACAAGTCATACCTATATTTGTAAAGCACAGGCTGTTAATATATCTATTATTAATATATGTATTATATATATATATATATATATCATATATATCTTTTATTTCCCTGCTAAAACTGCTGATTTTGACTGTGTGTGTTTGAGACCACGTGCTTCAACAGTTATACAGTAAGTGAAAATGTTTAAATATACATGTGAATAAAGTGTAACAAGTGAATGGAAGTAAACAGAATTGATGTGCTCAAACTATAAGCGACTGATTTTGCTTTATGTACACTTCCACTTTATTCTGAGCGGGTTGGGTTTGTTCTTATGTAAGCAGCCTTTTCCCTAAATCCTACCCTCTCTCTCTCCTGGTCCCCTAACTCCTCCCGCTCTCTCATTAAAGCCTGTATTCATGCCCTCCTCTCCCCCTCCATCCTGTCAGCTTTGGTACAGAAGTCTTTAGTGGCCCCTGTCCTGCCTTACCCCCTTACGCTCCCTGCTTTGCTTCTCATCCTTAATGGATTTATACAGTTATGGGAGTGACGACTCACAAATCCCAAGACTATGTCTTCGGGAGATAAATGTGCCAAAGCTGTCGAAATGGTGTCTGTGAAGTTTACTTCCTGTACAAATGAGATAAATCTGCAGTGACATTTCATAGATTTCCCACAGTTAATGGTGCCCACGAACTGTTTCCTGTAAACATGATTGATTTTTACTCTTAGGCTACTCTGGTAAAAGTGACCACCATCCTATTCCCAAACCTCATCAGGGGATAAGTAACACAGTGACGCAGTCATAGACTATAGTCATGTGTGCTCACATATGCAAAGTTTTGAATAGCAGCTTTGTAATCATCATATGACTGCAGTAATCTGTATAATCTTGTTTTGTTTTTTTACTTAGATGCAAATTTTTGCTCCATACGTTAACCAAAACTGTCCACAGCTGGTTATATTTTGTGAAAAAAAGTTACTTTAACCACAGATCATTATGCATTATTGGTCTGCAGATACATTTGTCCTATCTTTTTAGCACACACTTGCAGTGAAAGATGTTTTACTACAGCTTGATTGCCCAGGAAACTGATTTGCTGCGACAATCAAACTGTGTTATAATTGAGAGGCGGGAACACAGATTCTTGTCCATTTCTTTCTGCCTGAGTTATCTGCTGGTTGGGTGCTAAATTGGCCTAGAAACTCCAGCAGAAGAAAAGCGCCTCCCTCCCTCCCTTCACAAAGCTTTCTCATAACCCCTCTCTCCTTTGCTCCTCTCGCTCCATCTCCCTCACAGTGACAACTTCTGGTGGGCTCTTTTTTTCCCCCTGTCTGCTCGCTCACCATCCTTTGGATCCGTGCTTCTCTTTTACTCCCTCTGAGGATTTTATCCCTGACGGATTGTTTGAATGCTTAACTTCACAGTAAACCCATCCTTCTTTCAACCCTGCCTCCATCCAACCCTGCAGTCCTCATCCATTGAACTGCCTCGGCTCTCTCATCCCAAACCCGTACCAGACGGACCTTTCGCTCCAGAGGAGTCCTTCCTCTCCCACTGATGCATGCTGTCTGTGGGAGTTATGCCCGGTGAACCGTATATATGTGTGTTCCCTACTCTCTCTGTTGTTTGCTCTGCGGTGCAAGGCGTGTGTTAGCACTGAAGCGTGTCCATGGGATCTGAAGAGTGGCTACTCTGTGAACCAGCAGCACAACACTCCCTAAACTAGGGAGACTTGGGTGTGTTGTGGCAATCAATAATATTGTGGCTCTCAATAGTCATGGTTCATTGTTTGATGGACAGAGCGCTGTATGGATTCTGGATTTTAGGTTAGGCCAACAGTCATTCCTAACCGTTTCTACTTCCCCACTGACGAGTCAAGTCTTTGTCTAGTGGACTTTGAGTCAAGTGGACTTTGTATGGGAGTATTTTTCCGACTGATGGGGCCACGCTGTTCCTCTATCACCCGGCCGTGATCATCTCCCAAGGGACACACAGACAGATATGTAGACCAAACAAAATTCCACTCCAAGTTGTGCCCATGCGTCTCCCTGCCATGGAGGTCATCCTCAACCTGATTACAGCTGACACCTCTCCACACTCTACTCCCACCACCGTGAGTCTCCACCTGTATAGTGTGTGTGTGTATTCATGGCCATCATTTTTGTCATTTATGTGTTGAGGTTTTGACTCATCACTCCATCCAAATTGTACATGTATACCAGGAAGGATGCGAAACGTATCTTTTTTTATTGTTTTCATTAGCACAACTTTGATATTTATTTCAAACTGACTTCTGAACTGAAAGAGCTTATATTCATGCAAATGCACTCGGTTCGTTTTTTAGCAGACCGGGGGAGGATATGTCATCTCCTGATGGCTCTTGTTCATCTCTTCAACCCCATGTCATGAATCTAGTACATGCATATGCAATGGTTTTTACACACCTGTTGAAAATGGATTTGTTGTGTGTCTAAAGACAATACCATTAAAGGCATATCAGAGACTCAGATGGCAAACAATCTGGTATAGGGGATAGAGGGGTAGGTCTCCTGGTGTGAAAAGGATTTTGTTTTGAAATCACTGGGACTGAAAGTCTTTGTTGTGACAGTGGGGACCTTAGAAAAGCCTCTGTTTCTTTTTGTTCTCTCCAGACCTGCACTTTCAGCTACTTATGTGTGTTTCTTTCTTAATGATGTGAGCATGAAGGGCTTTTCTCACACCCTCTGAATTCCTTAGGAAATTCACTGGCAGGCTTTCCGTCTGTGTGTGTGTGTGTGTATGTATGTGTGTGTGTGTACCTGTCTGTCATGATTATTAGCGCAACTTTGTGCTCTGCACTTATTCTTGTGTGCATATATTGAGTAAACTGCTTCTTGTCAAGCATCGCATGGAATTATGTAATTTTCCATGACTAGTGAATGGGGTTCATTGTTTCCACATTTGGTCGCCCCTCAAGGACACAAAAGGCGGATTTCTGCTTAAAACATGTCTTTTGTGTAAATTTTAACACTTCTTGATTTGGCATGGCTGAATGGGAAGTGAAATCATGAGGAAATGAAAAAGGGAAGCCGGAAAAAGTTTAGATATTGCACAGATTTGTCACGTGCACTGAAATATGCAGCTAAATTCTGCATGGACTGATGCAAATAAAAACAAATGATCTGTCTGATAAAAGACATTGGGATCACTAAGCATGCCATGTTGTCTCTGTGACAACCACTTTCTGATCCCTAGACTACAAGGTTAAAGATCGAACTGATTAATCAGGAGTGTGAAGTTCAGTCAGTCAGAGACGATTGGCTTCTTACCTGATTAGTGATGAGGTCAGAGAGATACAGGTGGTATAAATGGCAACCTGTAAAATGTGAAATGGCTGCTCATACTTCTATCTGCAGTGACATATCAACGCTATATGCCTATTCCATACTTCAGAGACTGCTGGAATAGGAGATGCGTGGAGCAGAACACATTTTTCCAAAAAAAAGACTAAAAATAAAGTATCATGGTTCTATCACTCTTGCATCCTTGCATGGGAAGAAACATAAGCTGACATCACCGGAAGCTCAAAAGCGCTCAGCTGGAATGCGAGGCTTAACAACCAACAAGGTACTGTTCTTTGGCACTGACTCATACAAATAGCAAAAACTTGATGCGGACCACAGAGAAGAATTTTCTTTATGTAATAGAACATAGAAAAAGGTCACAGCACAGCTCAGTCATGTGGTGTAAGATCATTGTGTTTACACTAAACAATGTGTTTAGGACTTTATATCTGCTGTAAGTCCAAAACATCATAAATTATGTGATGTTGTTTCAGTTTTTGTTTCATTTTTTAAAATATGACATGTAAAAGCCCATACATGTTTAAACAATAAGCAGCATTTAAGGTTGGAAATGCAGTTCATTCACTCTAACCTGGTTGGCATATACAGTAGATATGAAGTGTTGTGTGACACAAAGCTTAAGACTGTGTCTGTTTCCACTTATCAGAACATCTTGACTTAGCTGAACCTGTAGACCTCTGAGTCATCTGACAGAATAGCAAACACATTAAACAGGACTTAGGGGAGAAGAAGAACAGGGGACGGCATGTCAGAAGCAATGGGGTAGAAAGAAAAGAGACCTGAGGGCCCAAAAGAGAACCAAAAAAAAAGAAAAGAAAAGAAAAACCTAAAGGGTTTTATGATGGCATCAGTCAATTTTCTGCTCTATGACCTATATTTAGCTGACAGAAATCTAAGGCATATGTGTGTCCTGTGTGGCTGAGAGGGACTGAGGTGAGGCTGTACAAGATGTTCTTGTTGTGTGTGTCTAATTATGCGTGATGCATATCTAACAACATTAACTGGACCATGCTTTCTACATGCCTCTTTGGTTGAGAGTTATGGCCGAGCGTTCAGGTTTGGCTCGGTTTTTCCCAAGGCCTCTGGCGGATTTAAGTCAAGGTTGCCCTTTCGTAGCTTCTAACCAGCTTTGCATGGATCAGAGGCACGTTGCACAACCAGGTCCACCAGCAGGCAGACCCAGTTTGGAACAGGGGTGGGGTGACAGCAGATTCCTTCAGGAGTGTATTTGCATGCAAAAAGCCATAGGGCAGGGGATAGGTCCATGCAGACCCCTTTGTCTTTCTTACCGATAGAGTCTTATCAAAGTGGAATCAGGCAGTGTCCCCAATTACAAACACACAGTCAGCTTCAGCTGTACCATCTTTAGTGATTCAGTGTCTGTCGTTCTTGATGCAGCAGCTCAGCACATCAGCGTTTTTGCTCTGTTAACCCTGGGAAATTAGAGGAATCCTTCAGATCACCATTTGTAATTACATACATGATTAGTCACAGAGTAACTACCATGTTGGATGTAATACTGATGGTGTAGACAATTTGTTGGGTAACTGGAATCTTTATCTCAGTCTGAACAGCCGGGGATGATGTAATGCCTTGCTATGAATGGTAGCATTACAGTCTGAGTCATAAATACAGTGACCGATCATAAAAATGATAAGTGCTGTCTGTAAAAGAGGGTACATGCTTACAAAGCTGTGTGTGGTTCCTTACCTTGTGTATCAGAAGAACTCTGCTTATAATGACTTTACAGATCAATGAAAGGGTGTCGATTTGGTGCCAGTGTGTACAGGTCACCCGGCCCTCTTATCACAATCTACTCTGTATTGCAGGGTTCTCCAGTTCAGGACTCCAGGGACTCGTCCTTTGCCCTCTTTATCTAAATCTTTAGTCAAAGGGCACATATTTAGTTATTCAGATAACTGAGTCATCTGAAAAGCGAGAGCAAAGTGGTTCGTAGTCACATTTACTCCATGGGGTACTCATGGGAATGAAATTGGCACCTCATTCATGCTCACAGTCATGAAGCTATTAATACTGCATTGTTTATAGCCGAGAAGAGGCCAGGTGCTGCCCTGACTCGTCACTTCTCCACTGTGTCAGTCACCCCAGCAGGCTGCTCTAGTTCTTTCACTCATTTGATCACCTTGGCAGCACATCAAGAGGATTTAATAATAATCAGACTTACTGTACACAACATTTGTTTTACAGTAAGTTAATTCACTGAGGGATTCATTTGGGCCTTCCTGTATTCAATATGGATATACAGTATTCAACACAATGTAAAATTATTTGATTTTTAAGGCCAAATGACGTAATAATATTTAATAACTATTTAACTCTGTAGTTTTTCCCATTACACTGAAGAATGTCCCCTTGGCAAAGTAATGTGTGTGTGTACACGTGTGTGTGTTTGTATGTGTGTCTGTGAGAAAGGGATGTCGGACTGGTTTTTCTTGCCCTCAAGTATACTCTTCTCAGTTGGCTAACAGAGACACAGACAGAGTGATATTCAGACTCCCTGTATACCCTGTGGCCTCTTGTCTGACTTGATCACAGGTTTTCACTTTATGTACTAACACATTTTTTAAAAAAATCCTGTCTTGTCATTGCGGGGTATGTCTTAGAATTTGGAGTCTTTGCATATGTGGCACTGTGTTTTACATACAAACATACATACATACATACATACATACATACATACATACATGTCATTCATTTGCTATTAAAGTCACATAGATTAGATCAATTATCACTGATATTCCCTGGTTATACTTTCCTAGTTGCACTTTCTGTTCCACCATATTCAGATCCTTCATTTCATTAGAAGCAGCAAAACTGAAATTTAAAAAATATTCTATTAATTAGTCTTCCATTCATAATGTCACTGAGCTAAAAGTACAGAGCTATAATCAGCGAAATGCACTTTAAGTTTCAAAAGTGAAAATAATAATTATAATTCAGAATGCAATATAATTACACAGTTATGTATTTTATGTATTAATTGTATTTTACCGGTGAAGTTGATCAAGGAGCTAATGTGAAGTATTTCACGTGTATTAAATGCATCATTGATTACGTATATATAGTGGAGCTGTTAGTTGTTACATAGCCTTAATGTAGTGTAGTAAAAAATATATAATTTCCTCTTTTTTTTATTGAGAATTGAAACTGAAATAGTCAAATAATGTACAAGTGCCTCATGTTTGAATTTAGCACAGTACAGCTACAGAGAGGCAGAGTTAAATTCATTGTGTGTCAACAAACTTCAGATATTAATATATAATATTAATATCAATCATTACGTGTTTTAGTAGTGAAGTAGTTTGTCTTTGATTTTTGTTCTTGGTGAACATAATACAGTAGACTGAAAGTCTCCCGACTGAGGAGCTGTTCCTGCTCTTAGTAGGGATGATTGACGGCTGCCTGCCGTGCAGCTAAGAGGATGATGTCATCCCTCAGCTGTGAGGCAGGGTTAAGGGAGAGCGGCTGAGGGGCGGGGCTTGCCGCACTGCCCAATTGACAGAGTTTCAGGTGAGCTTCAACTTTCACAACAAGCCCGGCGAGGTGGAGCAACTTTAGTGTCGGGACGATCTTCATGGAACTGGTGAGGGACTTTTACTGGCTCGGATTCAGCTGTGTAACTTTATTCAAGTGTCAGGGCAGATGAAATACGCGGTTTGCTTTCACGCTGGGAACATGCACTGGGAGCAATTTCTCCGTTTGACTAATGGAAAGGTGAGTCGGTTTTTGCGCACGTTGATGTGGCTTTAGTGACAGATGACATTAAAGAGAGCTAGTTCGTGTTTATTCCTCTATTATTGAAATCATTTGGCACAACGAAATTTCAACACAATGTTTTGGTTTTCTCCGGATGCGTTGTGGTTTTTGTTGTTGACTGTTGCGTCTGTCATCAATTAGTCACTGTTATTGCGCATGTATCCTCATTCGTTTTGACCTGTTATGGAGTGGTGATAATGGTTTCAGTACTCTAGCACGATTTGCTCCAGAGGTGTCGCGATGTTCTGTGTGTTCTTCCCATGAGGTGATTGAGGAAATGAATCACTCAATTAAACTAGATTCAGGAATATACAGGACAATACCCATTTAGATGCTGTCTTTGATTTTTTTACACAGATGCTTTGTGACTTACTGACAAAATCAGTTCAGTATCTGAAAAGCAATACAGCCAAATAATCTTTAAAACTTTTGTTGTAAACAAAAGATCTAATATTCAGCTTGTCCTGTCCAACATAATGGCTCCCTAATCAAATAAAAAAGATATATCTGATTTGTCTTTCATTCTGTACCTGTCAATTTAACAAAGGAAGAAAAAAAAAAAGACTTGAAAATAGCTCTGGATTCATACATGGAAGTATTGGGTTTTGTATGGATGTGCTGTAAATCAGAATTATTTTCTTCTTCCACTTTCTTTTCTTTGTAAAATCCTGAATGATAAATAGCATCTTCCTCTTCAGAGAAAATGACCATGAGTGACCTTTTCAAATGACTCAATTTACCCTTATCCCTAGAGTCAGGATGCTGAAATGCAGAAGCCATTTGTTTTTATTCTGTCAGCAAAAATGACTCAAGAATCCTCAATGTGCGTGTCACGTTTTTTCCTGTCATGTTGCCTCTTTTATTTTCCCCTTTAATGCCCAATATCTGACCCCTAACCTACCCCAATCTCCTTCTGTTTTTTTTCTTCTTCTCCTCACTTCAGATCGACCGGCTGGAGGTGAGTGGGCTGGGCCAAACATCCCTGGCTGTTTCATGTGGTGCTGACAGTTCATTCCCAGGAGGTGAGGATGGCACCCCAGACCCTCAGCGCACTAAGCAGGCTATTGCCCAGCTACAACAGAAAATCCTCAAGCTTACAGAGCAGATTAAGATCGAGCAGACGGCAAGGGATGACAACGTTGCAGAATACCTCAAACTGGCTAACAATGCTGACAAACAGCAAAGCACACGCATCAAGCAGGTAAAATTAGAGTTTATGCACTTCATGAAACTCTTATTATGTATATTGATTAATCCAGGGGACTAATTGGCATATATATTTTAAACAGGCTGGTAAGATCATATGGAAATCATTTAATTTACACTAAACCTGTTTGTTCAACTTGTTTATCCCTGAAGGCTGGGAGGGAACTCGCAGGTATTGAAGTGGAGTGGATTATTTCAGTGTAATGATTATTCTCCTCATCGATGAAAACCTGTTCTGTCTGTCTGTCAGGTTTTTGAGAAAAAGAACCAGAAATCGGCGCAAACCATCCAGCAGCTACAAAGGAAGCTGGAGCACTACCACCGGAAGCTGCGGGAAGTTGAGCACAATGGTATCCCACGCCAGCCCAAGGATGTTCTGCGGGACATGCAGCAGGGCCTGAAGGATGTTGGGGCTAAAGTCACAGGTTTCAGTGAAGGTGTGGTGGACAGCGTAAAGGGAGGCCTCTCCAGCTTCTCACAGGCCACACACTCTGCTGCTGGGGCCGTTGTCTCCAAACCACGGGAAATTGCTTCGTTGATACGCAACAAATTTGTCAGTGCTGACAACATCCCCTCGCTCAAAGACTCTCTGGATGACCCCTCAGTGGAAGAAGGTGTGACAGGGGCTGGCGGACGTTCACTGGGCAGCGCCGGGCATCACCTCCAGCCCAGTCCGAAGTACGGCAGTGAGGATGATTGTTCCAGTGCGACGTCAGGCTCAGCGGGGGCCAACAGCACCGCGGGGGCACCTGGAGGTCCTCCCAGCTCCAAGGGTAACACACTGGAGAGGGGAGAGAGCTCCAGCCTGGACATGCTGCTACAGGAGGTGCAGGAGATTAGGGAAGGCCAGGCAAGGCTAGAGGAGAGCCTTGATGGCTTGAAGAGCCACTATCAGAGAGACTACACAGTTATTATGCAAGCACTGCAGGAGGAACGCTTCAGGTACAGTGAGAAAAGTGAAAAAGAGAATGTCTGCATCATTTATTCCTAAAACATGTCCTGTTTAGCAGAAAAAAATCCCCTAAAAGTCCAACAGTATGTAATCAGGAGTTACTTTTGAAAATATGCATCTAACACATACTCATTTATATCGTACTGTTGGTGTGTCACTTAGGGCCACACTCCAAAGTGATCTAAAGTGCTCTTTTTATCAAAGCTATCCCACAGGAGACGAAAAACAAAACCTGGACCTGGACCGCCTTTTCATTAGCATGTAAAAGTTGCACAAGGTACTACTTATATATGTTCCGTTGTTCTAGGGTTGCAACATTATGAGATTTTCACAGTATGATAAAGTATCACAGTATGCAGTATTTCAGTATTATAATAATAATAATGATAATAATGATATTGTTTACAATGACCCATAAAGGAATGAAAATAAACACGTTATTAAAGTAGAATCATGAAACTATTTTTTAAGTGGACGTTTGAGTGAAAAGTCTCCCTTTTGTATATAAACGAAATAAACAAGAAAGCTGTAAACTTCCTGCTTTAGAAGAAATTAGGAGGAATAAAGGAACAGAATCTTTAAAAAAAAAAGTGATCTCTCTTTAGAAATATATACTGTACATCAAACTGTACTTCCTTTTGAACAACAAATGTGAGATTAAAAAGGTGAAGAAACTCTGGGACAGGGACATCATCGAGGACAAATCCTTGTTGGTTTTTTGGATATCCAAAGTAGTCCCACACTACTGTCTCCCTCCTCTCTGCCATTTTCTCTGCTGCATCGTGTGTGGTGCCCATTGCACAGTCTGACAGGCAGTCGAAGAGTAACTGGTAGCATTTTTGAGACAGCAGTAAATGAAATTGAACCCTTCACAAGTGACAGACACACCTGGAGAGTTCACAAGTGCCGTCTAAATGCTTATTCTTATTTCAGCCCTTGTCCCAACTCCACATATCTAGTCTCAGACCCAGACGTCTGTGCAGCTTTTGTTTTGGTCTGTCTGTTGGCAGCAGGCCTTAAAAAAACACAGTCCCATTCCTCCAGAATGTTATGACAAGAGGGCACCAAAGATTTAGAGGAGGGGAAACATTGTGCAAGCTTTCATAGTGAAACATGAACAGAAACATAAGCATTTTTCTCCCTACAATGTCCATTATTTGTCCTCTGGGACCAAAATAATAGCAAACCAACCAGTCTAGAAACCTTTCAGCCTGCCTGCTGGCAATAATCATTCATAAACCATTCCCATTCCAAAATACTGTAGCTCCTCACAAACTTAATCCATCCTTTGCATTACCAAGAAATCTCTAAAATGTGACTTTCTTAATTAGAGCTGCAAATTGTCTCCTTCCTGATGAATTTAGAGCTAAAAGATCAACAGAAAACTGATCAGATCATGATACAGATCAAATATTATTATTTTAAAAATGCAAGAAATTCAATGGTTCCAGCCTCTTTTGCTGAGGTAGACCGATGAAAGGGTTTGGCTGGTTGATACGCACCAGTAGAACATTTTACAAACCAGTCCAAGTCAGTATTGGTGGAACTTCTTTACTGGCTGAAAACTGCAGCCTTCACCAGTCAACTTAGCAACTAGAATAACTTTGAGGGAAATAATAGAAAAAATAAAAATCGCTGCCACGTGCAATTCTTTCCAAGTATTATCAGTTCAGCTTTATTAATTTATTACTTTAAGTTGGATAATTAGTGAATCAGTTATTTAAAAGGGTGTTTATTACTTTGACTTAGATGTACAGTGCAACACTTTATAATAAAGTCAAAGATCGTTCTTTTCCCACTATCAGTTTTTTTCACATGGGTGAGAGATGATAACAGCCAATTAATCAGCTATCAGCTTCTCCCCTCCTGTCAGAATCATATCGGTCCACTATTAGTCGACCTCTACTGAATTAATTGATAATTAAAATGATCCATTTGCGATGCACAATATACATTGTGGATAAATGGAGCCGATAATACAAAACCTAATTGCTTTCATTAACTCAACAAGGCTAACGTCTACACACTCCGATACAGTTGATGGTGGTACGCAGGAGGCACGGAGTGAAACTGTTTTTTTGCTTTTTTTATTTTATGTTTTTTAGAGAAGACAACTCATTTTGCATTTGTATCATTTTCTAAACAGAGACAGGATGGAAAGTGAAAAAGAGAGGAAGAGTTTTAACACAAATCTTCATATTGCTGTGGAATATTAAATAATCCATCTTTGTGAACTACATTTACTCACTACAGGTGTGGGTAAACTAATAAGTTATTGATTTTTTTTAATGCAAAAGTATCTTGTTACCTTAATGGTATCAGGCTTGAAAAGCAGGTAATTATTGGTTGCCAGTATCGGCTGAAAGAATCAATGTGGTGTATCACTATAATTGGTAGTTATAGCATGAAATGAATGTGTTCATTCTTTTAAAGTTTCTGGTTAATGGTTGGTGCTTAAAATATCAATTATCATTAATACTTTAATTAAATCATCTCGTCACCCCACGGTACATTCTGTCTATAGTTTATATTCCCTCAAATATTGAGTAAAAATCGGTTAAAAAGAAAAAAGCTCAGGAAAACATATACTAGGATTGTCTCTAACCTTTTCCTGTATGTTGTCCATGCAGTTGTACGTGTCTTCAAAAATAAACAACAGTATAGATCCCTCTCCTCCTGCTGGTTGTCTCCTATTGGCCAGTTTCTTCGTGTTGACTCTCTCTGATTGGTCAGTTGTATCAGCAGATGAGTAATCACGTCCTAATCTTGTCAGGGTGAATCATCAGTTCAGTCAGATGCCATGTGGTCAGACGCCTCTCCAGAGTCAGTTTCTACTACTTCCTGCATGTGATTCTTTGTCCAAGGCTAATTATCCCCAGAGCTTCACGTGTGTTTTCTGTGACTTTGTGTTCAGGTGTGAACGTCTGGAGGAGCAGCTGAACGACCTGACAGAACTTCATCAGAATGAGATCCTGAACCTCAAACAGGAGCTGGCCAGCATGGAGGAGAAGATTGCCTATCAGTCGTATGAGAGAGCCAGAGACATACAGGTCTGTTCATCAGGCTAATGTCCACAAACACAACACCCATGTCAGATATAAATCACAGCTATAAAAATCTAAATAAAAATAAAATTGGCTATTTCAAAAATGGAAGTCTGTGATATAAATAAACCAAATATCTTTTAAATAATTTACTATTATATTGAAACTCAAGTGAGTAACATAAAATGTTATTTTGCCTTTTGTCTTTATCCATATGTACTGAAGTAGTTTTTATTTAAAATTTGCAATATTGTCCCTGTCAAAAGTCTACTGTTAGAGTGATGCTTTCATTTCTTTTCACTACATTAATAATCCAAGCGCCCTGGCATGTCAGCCAACCTCATGCTCTCTGTCTCTTAGCATGCTCAGCTACTGAATTTAGCCAAGTAGCTTCTGTTAGCTGGAGCAGCAACAATGTTAAGATAATTCTGACCTATGCTCCCGGGAAAAAAATGAGGCAAACACAATTTTTGCTATTTTTTTTATAATTACTCTTTAATTTTAACACATACAAGTGAAAGAAGCAACAATGTTGTATAATATTTTATTGACTATTACCTTGACTTTGCCCCATTTATTGCTTTTTGCCCCTTCACTGTGTATTTTGGATTTTTATCTTCAATTTTAACTTTTTCAACTGTGTCTCCAATCTTATGGTTTTGTACTAACATTCAACGTGTTACCTTGAGTTTCCTGTCTTTGCTTGGTTTGTCAAAGCACTTTGTAAACAGTCGTTTTTAAAGGTGCTATATAAATAAAGATTATTATATTGTCTGTGCACAGGGTACATTTTAGTATGGCATAGCTTTCCCCTTGTTTTTCTTCAGAAAACAGCTGTTCTGTCAAGATGTCTAATAGCCTTTTACATTACTGCTGTTCCATTCATCACTACTGGTCAGTGCCCCCAAATTTTTCTACCGTCCAGTTTGGCCTTGATATGCACCCATATATTCTTTATGGGGTTAAAATCTGGTGACTGACCAGACCAAAACATCGTTGACAGAAAATGCTGCTCAAACCATGGCTTTAGTTGTTTTTACCTTGTGTGCTGGTGCATCATCTTGTTGAAAAATGGCCTCTTGTCTTTTATTTCCACTACACAACTTGTTCAGGCTTGGAAACAACTATTTTTGTAATCTTTTGCAAAAAGACTTTATTTCAGAATTTTTTTTTAAGAACATACTTACACACACACACACACACACACACATATCCCATGGTTTTCTTATTTCATTGTCACATATTTTGCCTCTATTCAGCAAAACTGAATTTTAAGCATTTAAATTATGTTACAGAATCCTGCTTTATATTCCAGTTTGTAATTTTCTGAAAAATCTTTATCATTCTCTAATGGGGTCTAAGTAATAAATGACCATAAATCCATATGATTTTCTGTCTGTTCAAAATATGAGCATTTAATTGTAAATAACTTGTGTCCTGTCCAGCTCAAGCTGCCCCTTCACTGCATTTCTATTCTCTGGCAGCAGGGGGCGGTGCAGGTCAATGAAATATACACTCAAGGCCACTTTATGAGGGGCACTTCAAACGCATACTAATGCAAGAGCTGAGCCATAAAGTCTACCTTTACAAATATAATAATGTCCAGTTTTGATTGAGACTGTCAGGGAAGTATTTTTCTAAGTGTATTTTTTATTATTATGGATTTTAGTTTTTTGAACTGGACATCCTGTAGATGCTTGCACGTTTGTAGTTGAAAAAGGTGACTTTCCTGTGTTTTTTTCCCTCTTTTTGCATGTCCTCTGCAGGAAGCGTTGGAGGCGTGTCAGACTAGAATTTCTAAGATGGAGCTTCAGCAGCAGCAACAGCAGGTCGTCCAGTTGGAGGGGCTGGAAAATGCCACAGCCCGGACCCTCCTGGGAAAACTTATCAATGTGCTGCTGGCCCTTATGGCTGTCCTTCTGGTATTTGTCTCAACTGTGGCCAATTGTGTGGTCCCCCTGATGAAGACTCGCTCACGCTCGCTATCCACCCTCCTCCTCATCCTCCTGCTGGCGTTCTTGTGGAGAAACTGGGACGCACTCTCGGGGTACACACATCGTGCTCTGCAGCCTCCTGGATGACCAGATTGAAGCCAGTATGTGTTGCTTTGCTGACACCAGGCGATGTAACTGTCACTGCAGTCATGCTTAGTTTGGAGAATGTGATTGCCCTTAGGGTGGCTGCCTGTCCCGGCACTGAAGATTCAGCTGAGCCCAACGGGGAAAACAGCCTGGAATCATGAAAAAGAGGAAGAGACAGAGTAAAATCGAGAACATTGATGATTGTTATTTAAGAAGGAGACCGTTTACATTTTTGAAAATGAACTGTTGTGTTGCCATCCCTCACAGAGTGCAACATGTTTTTATCTGTAGAGTTTAATCAATTATAATGTATTATTTCTAATAATATATATTTTTATTTTCAATGTTATTTTATTCAGTACTATGTAGCATTGCGCTCCTTTTACTCTACATAAAGGGGAGTTTAGTCAGGAAACTGGGTTGGTGATTCGCCCAAAAGGCCCAGTCTAATTGTAAAGACATGCAAATGTGATAATATGGTTGATTGCCTTCAGGAAGAGAACTCTTACCTTGCTGTGATTGGTAGATTTGAACCATGGCTGAAAACCTTCCTGGGAGTTGCTCCTGTTTTTTTTTGCTGTGATGAAACCTGCTCAGATATAACATTTTGAAGGACTGACTGTGGCCTTTGAGTGTCATTATAACTTGAGACTTTTTGTGCTTCCTCACCATTTCTAATAGAAATGATAACATAACTTTTAATTATTTCCTCTCGGACCAATAAGAAAAACTATTAATTAGTGGAGATTTTCGTTCATATGAAACATGAAGGGCTGCTCACCACAGAGACAGCCCATAAACACGCAGAGAACATTTGGTTATTGTTAAGCATCTGCCATATAAACAGTGCTGCATGTCCTCAAACAAAACTTACATAGGAGCTAATTTGCTTTTAAAATCAATGACAAAAGATATTTCTCCAATTAAAATCAATTTGCCAGGATAATCGCCTGACCCCCCCCCCCCCCTTATTTGAAGTGATCAGGTTAGGACCACTGGTGCTTATCCAGCTCCATCTTCGTTGGAACAAGGTTCTCTACTACCATGCTAGTCAAATGCACACTGCCTGTATGTGATACTGTACCATTCATTTGAGTTTCTTTCTGTAGCTGTCCTTTTTTTTCACCTCGTGCCAAACCTAAATCTACCTGTTAATACCTAAGCACTCAAAAGGGTCAAGAAGACAGGATGGAAGGGAGAGATGGCTCAGCAGGTGTTGCCTCTATTTACATGTCATGAATGTCTTACCTGTATTTCAAGGATGTATCTGTTTGGGAGACTTAACTTTTGCAAGGGAAAAATCTATTAGACCTCACAACCTGAACATGAACTTGACTCTAGATCTTCAGCCCTTTCCTCCCAGACTACAGCTCCTTGGCTCAGTGTTCACTGTTCTCTCTTTATCATCTAGTCAATGACACAACCAGATGACCAAGCACATTCAATTACTCGACCTCATTTCAAGCTGAGACACTGATTTCCTCACACACAATGAGATCATTTGTACTGTACAGCTGTACTTCAGCACAGAGATAGATAACATGTAGGTCAGGCAGAGGCTTGAGAAAACCTTTGATAGAGACGTAAAAAGGGTGTCATTCTAAAGGCAGCAAGTCTTTAGTGGGATAAGAAGAGTTGACTCAGGATCACTGACACCCTTGTCTAAAGATCAAGTCATTTAGTTCATTTCTTGTCGTGTCAATGAACATGATTCCTCTCCACCTAACATGCAACTTAAAACTGCAGTAGATTTATTGATCTATTTAAATTTTGCAGCAGACAAGTGGAGAATGAGCTGACCTTTGACCTTACACAGTAAAACCTAGGGTTGTGTGCTAAACCACTCCAGTGCCTTCTGATGTCTTTTTCTAAGTGTGGAATAAATAAAGTGCATTCCTGACCTACCGATCAGTCATTATTGTTTTTAATGAACTTTTTTCTAATTTAATAAGATAATGTAATTGTGAGGGTTGGATAGATGAACCTAAAAGTCCCAGGTTTTTATACGTAGCCTATTGCGGGTTCGTCATGTAACCACTAGATGGAGATATTTTGTCTCGTATATTCTTTTCGCTTCATGGCAGTGCAAGGTTGTGTTTATTTTGAATGAATGGCAAGAGGGGTGGGGGTCTGAACACAAGGACGTGTCACTCCTTATCAGGAAGGAAGCAGGTTGAGTGGAAGGCCCCTTTAATAGTTCCAAAGAGAGGGCCACGAGGGACAATATTTTCATTATAAACGCAGGAGATACGACGCCTCCTCCGTTTTATTCTACTATTCTCTCTCTCTCACACACACACTCTTTCTCTCTCCAACACACACACACATACACACACACACAGCTTAATTCCACTGACTGTGGTGTTTGATTTAGCAGCACCAAACCGCAGCATTCAGTCACACCTCACCGGTGATATCTGACGCCGACAGCTCTGACCCACACTGAGCCCTTATCCCTGCAGGACCTCATCGACGCCTCGCGCACGCGCAGTGTCGAGACTGATGGTGGCTCGGTCAGTGTAGGCCCTACTGTGCACATGGGGTCATTTTGTTGCACTTTATCAGGGCGCTTTCCTCCTTTTCTCCCCTGCCAGATTTGATGCGCATGGCTGTGCGCCAACGTAAACACTGGGCGCACTCATTGCCCCAATGAAAGCTGGAGGTGGTGAAGGAGGGAGTCCCGAGGGGAGAGAGTGAGTTTGTCCCAAGAGAAGTCCACAGTAAATAGGCACAAGCGATTGCGCACGATTCAGCATCAACTATAATTACTGCATGCATTCAGAGATAACACTTCTCGGGTTCGTCTGCATGATGATTTATGCAGTGTCTGACACATGCGTGATCGTTTCCCTACCAGGGACCAATTCATTTCTATTCAGAGATGTGAGCATATGTACACACCATTCTGAGACAAAAATGTTCACCACATTGGTGCATGTTGAGTGGGGGCGCATGTGTTGCGCTTGAATATTTATGAGGCCAAGCGCGCAAGAAAGCTATGTTGGGTATATGTGAATGTCAAACAACGGAAAGGTGTGCTGATGTGCCCATCTGGTAGCACTTTCACGGTGCTTACCGTACCGTATGTGCCCAAAACGGAACCCTCCGGATCTGCAGAACTAATCTGAGAGCCGAGGGACTGGGGAGCACAGGAGGTGGGACGGTGACCCGTCATTAACCCCGGGATGAGCCGAACCACGCAGGGGAGGAGATCAATCAAATGGTTCACTTAGAAAGGAACTGTTGATGGCCATTACAACTTCATATGGCAGGATGAGCTCACGTTACAGATTGAATGAATTAACATTCAAAATAAAGTAAATGTCAGATATCTAGTTGATATTTGATCTTGTTGGTAGAGTAGAACAAAATTACCACACACACAAAAATCTGTGCAGATTAGCTCTAATTATTTAATGAGATACATCTAATGGTTGTACAACGATCAGTCACGGCAGAGTTGACATCTCTGATCCAAGTGAAGCCCAGATATCACTTAAATTAGCATTTTATTAATGTTTTGTTTATCTATTTCTTTCTTGAATAATCTGGACATGACTCCAAACAACTTTGATCCATAGTTACGGATTTATATTGACCAGAAATTACGCATCAACAAATTAATTTGAACTATTTTCTAACAGGCTATTGTTCAAAGCTTATACAAACCTCAATGAGGCATTGTGGCTCACTGTGCCTCAGAAGAGAGACTGCTGAGCTGCACAGTGGGCAGAGGGACAGAGGAGGCAGCCTGAAAAGGAAGCACGACTCGCTTATCGCGTCATTCTGGGTTTAGGCGTTGAGCAGGAAACAGCCTTTCCTCTCGGATTGTCGTTGTAGGAACAAACACACAATTTTGTCTTTGCTCAATGCACCCCTCGGCACAGAACACGCGGAAGCCGGTCAGAAGGAAAAATGCCTCCTTCGATAGAGATAGCTGTTCTGCTCCTCGGCGTCCTGGCTTTGGAGACGCGCCGGAGTGCCAGCGCGCTGCAAGTCCAACAGGCATTCGCGTCTCCAAATCAGACCAATAACTTCGTGGTGGACCCGGTGTCCGGAAAGGTCTACCTGGCCACTGTCAACACAGTCTACCAACTGAACGGGACCTTGAGCATCGAGGTGGAGAAGAGGACCGGTCCGGTGGAGGACAACCTGTTGTGCCATGCGCCACAGCTGCCCCAGGCTCCGTGCGAGCATCCCAAATCCCTCACTGACAACTACAACAAGCTCCTGAAGCTGGACCGAGAGCAAGGGGTAGTGGTGGTGTGTGGGTCAGTGTATCAAGGCTTCTGTGAGCTCCGAAAAATGGGGAATATTTCGGAGATAGCGGTGGAGTTCCCACCTCAGGGTGAGAAGACTGTTTTCCCCAGCATGCTGAACATAGCTGCCAATCACCCGAACGCATCAACTGTCGGCCTCATCTTCAAGAGCCACGGGGGAAACACCCGGCTTCTTGTCGGGGCGACTTACACAGGGGCGGGTACCCAGTTTTTCCCCAAGAATCACAGCAAGGAAGACTTGCGTTTTGAAAACACCCCGGAGATCGCCATCCGCTCCCTGAACATCAAGGATTTATCCCGACTTTTCACCTATGACATTAACCCTTCAGAGGATAATGTATTCAAGATCAAACAAGAGGTGAAAAACAAAAACAAGCTGAACTTCGTCCTTGCTTTCATCCAGAAGAGTTTTTCCTACATCGCCTTTAATAATGATGCGAAAATGGGCCACAAGGAGAGCCAGCCTAACAGCATCCTGGCCAGGATATGTTTGGATACCGAGAACCCCCGAAAACCCTCCGGGCCGGAGAGCAGGAAGCTCACCGAATCCTACATCCAGATGCCTCTACAGTGTGGGTTTAACGGGAACATTTACAACCGGCTGCTGTCTGTTTACCCCGCGGAGATCAGCGGGAAGAGCTCCGAGCCGTACCTGTTCGGGGTGTTTTCCAAAGGGGATAGAAAGTCTGCTCTGTGCGCTTTCAAGTTTGGAGACATCGAGGAGGAGATCCGACAAGGGCGCAGGAACTGCTCCAACTCTCCCAGTAGCGATGTTCAGGTGCTGGACAGCGTTATCCAGGGCTCCGGGGCAGCCTGCATTCAGAAGGGAAATCTGGTGGTAAGGCCTTAATATCTCTTTTCTTGGACAACATAAAAATATTATAGTTTTGTTTTGATTTTTTATCCATGCATTATTTGGATAAACATTACTGGATTCAAAACGGATATATCCACACGATTAACTGTGGAGCTTTCATATAATTACAACTCCCTGGATGCCTAAACATAATTGACCAATTAATATCTGACTCTGATTTATGAGGGCCTTTTAGTTGCTCTAACCGCAGAAAATAAAATAAAGTCGCTCATTACTGCTGCATATCTGACATATTCCCATTTGTTCTTCCACCAGTTATCCATTAAGCGCTGATGCTCATGACATGCAGAGAGTATCTCCCATGTCATGAGTCATGAGGTCATGATAGCTGGAAAGATGCTCCAGAACCATGCTGGGGGTTATGGGAAGGGTGAGATTCCTCTCACATTCAGCTGCTCCCTGACCTCTCAACTATGGAGACATGAGAGGGTCAATAGTTTTACAGTTGACCATCAGACTTTTTTTTATTGTCTGTGTGTTGCAAATGAAAACCAATGCGCAGTGGCTTATTCATAAACATATGGACAGATAGTATCTTCTGTTTTAAACGGCATGCTTTTCTTTGGCATATTAAGCTAAATATTTGGCCTTTAGGAAACTTAAGCATTGGACACTGTGTTTGGCCCCTGTGTTTTCCCTTTATGTTGATGGTGCCTGATAATGAAAGCAAAGCTTTGCACAGTTTCCTTGGAATGCAGTGAAATTCTAGCTTTTCATTGTGTTGGTTTTGACTGACAGACTTGAGGTCAAAGGAGACTGTCCCGCGGCCGCTGTGCTGTCAGGTCAGAGAGTTGCCCTCCTTGCTGGCACTGTCCTGTTGACTGTTGCCATGAGGCCACTCCTCCGGTGATCAGTTTTCTGAATACAGCTGGCCCTCGGGCCTTCTTGGGATAAAATTGTGCTCAATTCAAAGTAATTTACACTGGTTTTTACTCTGGCTGTAATACAACCTCACACAATAAAGTTAGTCTTTCTCGAGTTCTGCATTTGCGTTGCTATGACTGCTGAGATGTGATCTTTTTTTTGTAGACAACAGTCTGAAGGCCACTACTGAAGGAAAGTCTGACACAATTTATGATAAGAGAGACAAGGCTGTGAGCAAAAGGGTCCGTGGGAAACAACTCTACAAATATCCATTGTGCTTAATTCATTTTTTTTCTTTTTTCTGCCTCTGCTTGCTCGAAAATATTCAGAGAACTCCCAATAGAGCCTGGCGCTCATACAAGCATGTCACGAATGTTTTATCCATGCTGGCTAAGTATTTGACAAAAGCAAAGTCTTATGAGTGTTGAAAACCCTTTTCATGTCTTCACTGAGCTATCTAAAAAGGGATTTAGTAGAATGAGTTGTTTTTTAGCTGTTGTTTTCCTCTTCACTTTCATCATACGGTGCTCTTTTTGCTCTATTCTGTCCTGTTTCTGAATCTGTATGTATTGATTCCATATGAGAGCTGGTGAGCAATGATCTCTTTTCTCATTTTTTTTTGTGTGATCTAGTTGCAGCCTGAGCAGCTGGACTGTGGTGCAGCCCACCTGCAGCACCCTCTGGCCCTACGGAGGCCCCTGAGGGCCATTCCTCTGGTTGAATACTCAGGTCTCAGTTCGGTCTCTGTGGACTATGTGCACAACCACACTGTAGTTTTTCTGGGAACCAGTAGTGGACGACTTCGTAAGGTGAGAGACGTATGACCACCAGCACACACAAATCGTTCTATACTAACATAACCACAGGTCAAATCACAGTTGCAGTAGATGCTGAATGGGGTTAATATTTTTTTATATAATGAAACCTTTAGAAAAACAACACATGCATTGTTATGCAGTGTTGTTCTGATGTGGCGGCTGAGTCTGTCTATAGACTAAACTTAGGTGAGTGAGTGATTAATCACTCGAGCACAGATGTCTGCTTTATGTTCTTAGCATTGTCACTCCTGCAGCCCCCTCGCTCCATTCATCCACGACCCATCGTGGCCCATTAAGTAGTCCTAATCATGTGCTCTAATGTTCTTCAGCCCTGGTTTTTGTCTGAGAGATCACCAGAAGGCCGTTTAACGATATCGGTTGACGACGTATGACTAAGCCCTGCCATGTGTTTATCAGCCTCAGAACATCTGCAAGAGGGTCCAGCTTGTGAAAACCTTTTCCCGACCAATTAGCAGCATTCCTTGATTCTGTCTCAGCTACATTCCTAGTCACCCCTGACTGAGCTTCCTGAGCAGCGGCCTGCCTGCAAGTACCACAAGCTGCTTCTCGACTATGTGAAAAGACATAAACTGACTGAACGCTTTCTGACCCTATTGTTTCGCATTAGTCTGGTACCTTTTACAACATTAAAACTATTCTCCTGGAGGGGCGTTTCAGTTTGGGCCCATTAAAAGAGCTCCTTTACTCCTCCACAGATGTAGGTGCTGCTTTAGCCTCAGCTAAACACGCACTAATTGTTTTTGTGTGGTTTAAACCGGATGTACAGCATTGGTGTGAACAACTGTGTGTATGAGTGTGTTTGAGTACATCTGTTGTCTTTGATTACAGGTTCGACTTTGTTTTTAAGGTGTTTGACTTTGTCTGTGGGCAAGCTCTGTGACTTCATGTGTTTACTCAGACGAACACATACCCTGTGATTATGTGATTATGTGCTATATGCGTGTTCATTTCAGCCTTGCTATATAGGGAGCATAGTGTTTGTGTGACCTTAGGCAACAAAATGCTCTGTGCTTTTTAGGGTTCTGTGTCTTTTAGTGTTTGCGTATGTATCTGCATGTGTGTGGCATCATGTGTTTGTGTGTGTGCCCTGAGGATAGAGCTGTTACAGAGGTTAATGGTGCTGTTAGTGTGTGTAATGTGATTCTGACTGTGAGTTTGGCTCAGACTAAAGAGAGGAGAACGGTGGTTGAGATTAAGTTAGGCCTCTTTTACTGTGTTTGAAAGAGCCCCCAGTGAAGTAATTTGTAATTACATGCATTTTTTAATGAAGTCTCTCCCTCCCCATTACAGCTTACTTCCATTTCTGCCTCTCGCAGTGTCCGTCTTTATCTCACTCACTCTCGTCCAATTTTACTCCCTCCGTCTGTCCACTCCCCCACTTCTCAGTTCATCTCGTCATTGTCTTGTCTCTCCAAATATAAAAGGCCCTTTAATTCATTTAGAAAACAAACAGACTTTATCTCTTTCCCTCTCATGTTTGGTCTCTCCTGCTCCACCTCCATCTTGTCTTTATTCTCTCTCCTTTACACCCAGGTACGCATCCACACACACAAACACACACAAAGAGATGAGCGCACAGCAAAGCAGCTGAGCACTCCTTGCTTGAAAAGGGTCTTTCATCTGGAGGCAGATAGACAGAGAATAGAGTCAGCGTGACCTGCTAGTGCAGCAGGTGTTTTCTTGGATGACCTGGTGGCGCCCTGTTCCACAGCTCTTCCTATTTCTCTTCTTCTCTGCTCTTATTCTGCTCCCTGTCCAGGTGTGTGGGCTCCTGTTTACTCGCTCCTCACTGTGTCGCTCTGTGTCTGTAGTCGCTGGGGTGTTGGGTGAAGACATAGCACAGCTGCTCACTATCTCCAAGGCAGAAGAGACAGAGAGAGGGTGTGTGTGTGTGTGTGTGTGGCTGGTGTTATAAAAACGACAGTGATATTTGGAGGTTGAGATAATGCCTCTCATCACAGGTTAAGCCAGTGGTTTACAAAGCTTCTGTGTGCTGTGGTTTAACATTAACCAGCATGCCTCAGTGAGCGGTGATGGGTTCGTGTGTGTGTGTGTGTGTGTGTGTGTGTGTGTGTGTGTGTGTGTGTGTGTGTGTGTGTGTGTGTGTGTGTGTGTGTGTGTGTGTGTGTGTGTGTGTGTGTGTGTGTGTGTGTGTGTGTGCGCGTGTGTGTTTGTGTATTCAGTCGATTGAGAAGTGCTTGTCACCAGATGCCGGTCAGTTGCCAGTCCCTCATGATGGCAGAATGTCTCCATTGAAGGGAGACCTGACACATCCATGAAATAAGAGCATTCACTGTCTGCATGACAGGAAGTTTCACTCAGCTCAGTTTGTTTTTCTACGCAGCTGTGTGTGTGTGTCTGTGTGTGCGTACGTGAGAACATGTCACCCGTTTTATTATCTTGAGCTGCAGGAAGGCCAGGGTGCAGATAAATCACCGCTCTGCTAAAGTAGATTAGGCACACCGCTTTAACAAAGGGCCTCCAAAAAATATATTTGAGCAGTTCTTTTGTATGAGGGCGAAGCAAAATTTTGCTCAGTTGACTTTTCGTCATTGCATCTGCCTTGAGAAAATATTTAGTGCCCCATTCTGCGTATGCTCCAATGCTGCAATCCAACCTGTGTCCTCTGCTCTGATGTCTTTTGCACAGCTGACCCTCCTGGCGAACATGACCTTGGCCAATGAGTGGACACTGAAGCTGCCAGCTAGCGAAGCGGTCCACCACATCATGACCTTCGACCCCAGCGACAGCAACTATCTTTACCTCATGACCTCTCACCATGTAAGAAGAATGTGGCTGCGGGTGCTCGCTCGGGTCTCAAGATATCTGTCGATTCTCCTAAGCTCTGTCCCTGATTTACTCGTGTCAAAATAGAGAAAAGTCATCATAATAGAAGTCAGACCTCATTTCACATCCAGTAAATCCTCCTCACCGCAGTTAAGCTGAGCACAGACATATTTGTGGCTATGTGTACAGACTTTCACAATCAATATTTTTCATCATGCTCATGACATGTTGCGGCTACACCTCCAGCAGTTTCTGTGTGCAGTGCAAAAGGCAGATGATTAGTTTGATTGCTTCTATGTATTTGTCATCAGCTGTAACTGCTCCTCTGGGCACCCACAAATGGAGGATGGTGTATAAACAGACAATAAATTACAATTTCAAATAGGAAAGTTTTACCCCGTTATCTGTGAGACTGCAATTAGAATTATTTTTAAAATAAATTAATTAACCATTTAGATTATTGAAATCTCAGAAACAGTGAAACGATGTTTTTTAAATAGCTTGTTTTTCCGGCCCAACAGTCCATAATAGATATGCAATTCACAATTATACGAAAAGGAGAAGAGCAGCATTTAGGGTAATTAAATTCATTTTAGCACTAAGTTTCTGAATAAATCTTGAAAATTCTGTTCTTAATATCTTGATATGCTTTTAAAAGTAGGTTTAAAATTTTGTGCATGTGTGTGTTTTGCGTGCGCGCTGTGACATGCAGATGCTCAGGGTGAAGGTGGCCGACTGTGACCAGTGGAGGAGCTGCAGTGACTGTTTGGGAGCAGGCGACGCCCACTGTGGCTGGTGCACCCTGGAGAATAGGTGAGAAACGCACACAGCTTGCTTGTTTCGGTTCTCCATCTTTCAGGTTCCCTCTCCCCCCTCAGACTCGCTCTCTGTCCCTCTCAGACGTCTCCACTGCTCCCAGTCAAACACATCGTTCAATCCAATTATATTATGCTCTGGTGTCATGCACATGCCTCATGCGTTTGGTATAACAATGTGGAACTGTACCGTCTTGTATTGAGGCAGTGATCCAGCTACAACTGTTTATACGAGTAATTGATTTAAGCAAATTTTTAAGCAATAATAGGTCAGATTGATGGCAAATTAGATTTTTGTTGGTGTCATACTTTTAGCCTTTGAATCAATGAAACAACTCAGTTGCTGGTTTTGATCATCCTCATTCTTTATTTCAAGATTCCGCCCGGATGAATGGAGGGAACAGCGTGTGTTTTTACATTTAAAGGCTGTTTTGGGATTGAGCAGAATTGATTTATTTTCATTAAGCCTCCCACTGCGGAGCGACATCATTGTTCGGAGCAGTCCCCTTGCTCTTTTGGTAGGCTTTTTTGGGGAGGGAGTGACAGGCGTGGTGCTCCCAGTGAGGAGTGACTCGGCTGGAGTCCTGCTGTGAGCTTGCTGGAGTACACTGTGATTAATGTGGCTCTGTCAGGACTGGCTCTCTGGCTCTGTGTTCACTGGCTTTCAGGGACAATATGTGTGCTATCGAATTTGTAAGTGTGTGTGTGTGTGTGTGTGTGTGAGTCGGTTGTTTGCTTGCTGATTAAAGCAGATCAGACAAGATAGTGATTTTTGTGATGAGTAGCTGCTGCAGCTCTGGAGGCTCTGGTATTGCCAGCGGCCATTCAGAGCTGGAAGAGTGGAACTGATGAGAGCTGTGAGCGTGTGTATGTTTGTGTGTTTCTGTGTGTAAGTGTGTACATGATTGTGCGTTTGTGCTTGTGTGGTCAGACTGTCTTGCTGTCACCTCCCTGTCTCCTCTACTTATTTGTCTATATGTCGTCTTTTTATCCCAGCGCCTTCCTCACTTCGCTGCATTTTTTACCCTCACGATTCTCTTCCTGTCTTCGGCCTCACCTTTTTTTTCCTTCCTCGCCCGCTATTTTCCAGTAGCATTGAGAGTTTAGCCATCCTTCTTTCAGCCTTCCTCTCTTTCTTACAAGTCCTCACCTCCTCCTCCCCCTGTGCCCTTGTCCTCCTCTCTATCCCCACTCCTCTATCCCCACAAAGAATCGTTGATTGTGATGATGGTGATGGGAGGGAGAGTTCACACTGGCTCTTTTGACAGGGAAATGTCAAAGTGCATAAGCCTGTGTGTAAGTGTCAGGGTAAGTGTGTGTTGCTGTCTGGCTCTTGGAGGCCAGGGAGCTGATTTCATGAGTGTGTGTGTGTGTGTGTGTGTGTGTGTGTGGACTGTTTGGCCAGTCATGCCAGCCGCTGGTCTGGCGTTGTGGCCTCAGAGCTCAGGGGATCAACGGGTTGATGTGTGGGGGTGGATTGTCTCCTTCATCACCTCAATGCAACCAGAAGAAGAAGAAAAAAGACCATTGGAGAACTATCTCACAATCTGCAAAACCACCACTGTCTATGTGGGTGTCTGTTCAATTTTATGCATGGCTCTGACGTCTCTCAGCACGTCTGCATGTGAAGTGAGCATGAAAACATGTCTGTTTGCTCGTTGGAGTCAGCATTGTTCGAGAAAGAGAGAGCCACTTTCTTTGCCAGAGATAAAGCTTAGTCCTTGATCACCCTTTTCATGTTGGAGCTGGTTTAATCTGCCACATGTCACAAGAAAGCACTTAAATATCTTTAGTTAAATCAAATTATGAATCATGTGGCCTCTTTGCTATTCATAAATTATCATGCTTATCAGCATGTGCTTGTCTCACTGCGAGTTTTTGTGTTTTCAAGTCTGTGTATGCCGTTAGAAGCTCATGTTCTCCCACTGTTTTGCAGTCTCACTGCCATTTAATCTGACATACCGACAGGTGATGAGATTTCTCAGGTCATATTTTAGCTGCACATGTTTAGTGTTTATTTTAAGGAGCTGTTTTAAAAGCTTTTAAAGTCGGTGCTGTCGTGAAGCAGGCGAGGAGTAAAACGTAAATGGAGTGTTTATGTGTGTGTGTTACAGCAGAGTAGAGAAGTGCCCATGGCATGGATAACTTGCACATCTGTGAGGGCACACATGCATGTCTTTTTCAGGGACATCCCTGCTTATTCCAACACTGCAATGCCAATCCACATTCTGCGCGCTTCACAGCAGCGTGGCTTCATAGTGATAGTGTCCAGGTTCTAGATTACCCCTTAAGTTATTGAAATGAACTCTCAGTGGGAAAAGAAAGTCCATGCGACATTTTCAAAATAAGGTGTAAAAGAAATGATTTGGTATCCGTACAGAAACTCCGGTACTCAGGTGGGCAGCAGCAGTGCCAAAAAGATTCAAGCAATACCCTAAAGGATGAAATCAATGGAGTCAGAATCAATGACAAAACAGGTCGAACATTTCTGCTCTATTAGACTGTTTATCTGCAAGTCCAATTTAGTGTTGAGTTTGCTGAGGTTGTTCAGAATGCTCTTCTTTTTTTTGTTTTTTTTGTTTCAAGGGGATTTTTTTTTGTGGCTTCAGAGACACACAGTTCTATTTTTAGTTCAGCAGCTGGGTTCACAGCTCCTGTCAGTCCCTCAGTGTCAATGGGACTGAATCTGGACATTCTCTCTCTGGGAACAAATACTTATGCTTCGAGGCATGTGGGCACGCACACACACACACACACACTTTATTTTCAAACAACTACAGAAGTGTGAGAGGGAAGTGGGATGTGCCAAACTCATTATCTGGCATGTTAGGATGCTGCTAAATGGGGCCTCTTTGGTTTCTCCTTACTCTGAGGTCACTTTGTCCTTCCAGTCTGCACTGCAGATGAACTAAGCTCTTTGCCAGTGGCCAGTGAAGTTCATTAGTGAGCTAGAAGACAGAGTATGAAGTCACCTTGCTTTTTTTGAACGCTTTTTCTGTCCTTGACATTCATTATTCTCACATAGGGGCTCATACATATACTGTATTTGCTCATCCATATAAATAATAGTAAAAAAAAAAAAAAAACTACAGATAAAAAAATTGTCTTTTTATGTGTTTTTATTCAACTATCAGTACCTGGCCCCTGATCTTTGTGCCTGTGGGATGGGTTGCCATAGCAGCATGTGTGACCTAGAGTGACGTAGTCTCTTGTGTTCAGCCAGACAAACTGACAGCTGAGTTGTGAATGTGGCATTAGGAGACTAGAGCACCTCATAAATCTGTGGCAAGCAGACCGTGAAACCCAGTGGAGAGACTTTGTCAACTCCTTGAATGAAATATGAAACACAAAAGTTTGTCCTCACCTCACTAAGCATAACATGTTTATCTTAAAGCTCTGCTTCACACACCAGTCTGATTGACTGCCTCAGCTGTAACGTTGTCAATCAAAGGTATAATGTGATCAGGTTTTGGTCTAACCCCAAAATGTTACACAAACTCTCCATCTGCAGACAGGTTTTCCGCACAATATTACAAGGACATTGATAAAAATCTGGATTTATTCCTCCAAGGTTGAATCAGGAGCAACTGGACTTCTGTTTAGGGTTTGAAGACGTTTCACCTCTCATCCAACAGGCTTAGGGGATTTTCAGGTATTTAAACTTGATGTTTGAAGACATTTCATCTCTCAAGTACGTGTTAATGACGTGTTAATGACCTCATAGGAGTTTAAATACCTGAAACTCCCCACCGGTCATAGAACTGAGGACGCCTCTTGGATGAGAAGCAAAGCGTCTTCGAACCCTAAATAGAACTCCAGTCGCTTCTTATTCAGCCTTCAAGGATTACCATGACCTTAATGCATGAGAATCTACACAAGCATCTGGATTTGTTGTCATGTCAAAGATTTTCCATGACATATTCACAACAGAAAATCAAATATTCCTGTCTCTTTGCTTTAATTTAATCAGAACCTAAATGTGTTGCATTAAATATAACAACCGTCACTTTGTCCAGATGTACCATCCAGAGGGAGTGTGCTCGGTCGCTGTTGCCACGGTCCTGGATCAGCATGGGTGAAGGCCCCCAGCAATGTCCGTCCATGACTCTGACACCCCCAGAGATCAGCATCTCCGCAGACATAAAGGTATCATCGACTCTTTCTATGTTACTGCCGCCCATCAGACCCATTTCACAAGTCAAACAGACATTATTACTGTTGTTCTTCATCAGGTTATGTTAGTAATGGGTATTTAAAGCTGAAACATAAGGTCTCATGACCACCGTCATATCCTATAACCTACGCTATTATTGATGAACTTTTATTCTTTGGTAAATTTGCTTTACAAAAATCAAATGTTACAATACAATTTTATAAGATTATAATGTGAAAATAATGTGACAACAATGTTTGCTGGTCCACTCTCACCACTTTCATAGTGTCTTTTTCCACAGCAGCAGGCAGCTGTTTTCAGTCAAAAAGCTCTAAAAACCCACTGCTCAGTACAAACCAGCAGACAGATACAGTTAGTGTCAAGCTGGTGAACATAGTGGAACATTAAGCAGCTATAGAGCCACGCATTTCCATGGCTATTTCCCTCAGGTGTTGGTAGAGACCACGGCAGAACCAGAAACATGAAACCTCAAATCAAGAATACATTGCTACATTGTTATAAATGCTAAATGTTTGCTAACTTCATCAACATAGATAGTGATGACAATGTTGTTAATGTTTGAGGCTGTAGTCAATTGAGCCAGTTATATGGTATCTGGAGTAGTATCAGAATAGTAGATGGTAGTAAGTAAGTACTTTAGGATTATTTTAAGAGTGAGGGGGGACTTAAAATGATGTTGGCTTATGGCCTTCGTGATTATGCTGTCGATGTAGATAGAGTAACATGAAGTTGACCACAAAGATAACCTGGTAATAAAGGTAATAAAATCACAAGGATTCTTAGTTTCAAGTAATTATGCACCAAAGAAAACATAATTATACATATCATATTCTATTTCTGCCAACATTATATTCCTTTTCTACCCCTGAATCTGGCCACATCCTACACACTGGACCTTTAACTTGTGCTCCGATGTTTGCAGGTGTTCCTAGTCTGATTTATTTATGAGAGACAAAAAAAAACACCTCAGCTCTCAGCTGAATTAGTGCAGCTTGGATTCTTTAAGAGCTCAAAGAGCAGCCAAATTTAACTGTATAACCACTGTCTTTAAATGATGTACAGTGGCATCTTTGACTGAAATACTTTAATCTTTAATACTTAAATACTTTAATGACCTACAATATTGACAAGTGTTGCCCAAATCAATTCTATTTAATGATTCTAATTGGGTTTTGAGTGCTGTAAAAGTGACAAAAGTGTGCAAAATGTCACCAGGGATACCACATCTGCTGAATTTAAGGGTGCTGTTTATGAACACCTTCGTCAAGCAATGCAGATGCAACATAATGCAAGCGCTGCTCCTGGAAAACAATTATAGCAAACGTGTGACTGTGGCGAGACACATCCAAGAGTTTGCGTGAAAAACAAAGCAGCATTTTGCTTCGTCTTTTTTCATTTGCTGCTGCTTTCAAAGTGGCTGTTTGGTGTCTGCTGGTGCAACTCTTCTTTCATAAGAGAATAAAGTAATTTATTGTATTCAAACTGCAGAAATATCATACTTTGACATTTAGAATACACCACATATTAACCCCTAGTTTTTTTATCATTATTTTTCATATTCAGCAAAATAAGTAATATTACCAAGAACAGAAACCAAATTATTCCAATCCCCTTTACATTATTTCTCAAACAAACAAAAGACCACAGCTAAAATGAATGTTAGACTAGGATAAGCTTCATCATGGCGTCTCGACTTTGATGACCTGTCCAAACCTACCACCTTATACACTTCAATCACAGAAGGACTCTATTTAGGACTCAAAGGAACTGTCAGATATTGAGTGCTACATGACACCGCCAGTCTGATTTTAATCAATCCTGGCTGGATAATGTATTCTGGTAAGTATCACACGGTGTCACATGTAAGCTGTTGTTCTCAGTGATTTCTTTCTGTCAGTACATTGTGTAACAGAAGAACAATAATGATATGATAATTATCTCTCTGAGTTTCAACTCCTGGAATGTATTTCACCTTTAATTACAGCTCATAATTGGACGAGGCTGAGAGACGACAGGTCATTAATTGGCTCATTAATTGCGGATATTTGTTGGTGATGTAGGTCAGTTTGGCTGGGCTGTAATAGCTCTACCAGCTGCCTGGCTCACAGGCATCTTTCAGAGCCGCAGGAAGCTTAGCTCAAGGTTGTCTCTGCAAACAGGAAGCAGCAGGCAGGATGTCAGGTCCTTCAGCCAGGAAATGATCAATTCCACTAAACAATGGACAGGATTTTTAAGACATGTTAGCACATGTTGCTGGTCACTTCTGTTTAGATCTGCTGAGCCACAGAATATTATATTCGTCTTGCTCTTCCTCCCTGTTTAACAATCTTTGCCTGTCTGCCCCGACCCCTCTGATTTTCTCTCACATTGAAATCATTTAGCTGAAATTCAGTCTTGTCAGAGAGGTGCTATGTTTCTCATTATACATCTGTCACACTCCATCACATAGCCAGATTTAGATGTGAATGTAACACTGTGCCATCTGTTTCTTCATTGCACTTTAGTTTTTCTTTTTCTCCGCCTGAACTCCTGAACAAATTTAAAGTAATGCCAATGTGATTTGATCTCTAATGCCTATATGTACATAGCACTGGATTTTAATATATGTGTGTGTGCTGATGAATAGTTATTTATATTGATGCTCCTATATCTGTTTCTGTCATAGGATGTTGGCATTCTGATAAATGGCACTGTTCCTGATCTGATTGGCTCCCGGGTAGAGTGTGAATATGGCCCGGGTGTTTCTACAGCTGCCACCGTGCACCTGGACTACGGTCCAGCTCAGATCCAGACCTGTCCCCTGCTCCCTCGAGAAAACTACCAACCCATCCTCCCCGGCACAGGTGAGACTGAGCACAGGTATCCTTTTAGCCGTGTGCCAGCAAGATCTCTTGCACAACGCAAGTATAGTTACAGAATGTGATTCTTTTTTTCTTTTTTTTTATATGAAAGACATCGAGCTGTGTTAGAACAAATGTAATTTCCCTTTTCATCTTTCAAAATGCGGCTAAGTCAGTATGGCATCAGGACGCCTCGCTGTCGAGTTTGTATTATGACAGTGATACCATCTCAGTGCTTGACACATGCGCCGTTATTTATATGCCTTTGTTTCTCCAGATCATCTGACTGTTTCTGTGGCGATAAAAGTGAATGGCACATCTGTGGTATCTGGGAGCTTCATCATCTACGACTGTGAGAGGACTGGAGCAATACACCCCAAGACGTCGTGAGTCACAAATCCATTGTCACCGCGGTTTATCTCAAATTCTGGATTCATTCGGTTGGTGTTGCTTAGCCTCGGCATTGTTCTGATCCCTTATGTCCAAATCCATTCACCCAGACAAATTGATGGAAAGTAACTAAGTTCATTTACTCAAGTACTGTACTAAAGGACAGTTTTGAGCTACTTTCACTCTTCTTTTCCATTTCATTCATATGGGTACTTCCTACACCACTGCTCAGACCTTTATTCACTGGCGTCTTGACTCGTAGGCGATCAAAACAAACCTTCCAAAATGAGACTTAGATAATAATAAAATACAATTACAGCTATTCCTAAACACAGGGCTTTGCAAAGCTATAGCATTGCTCAGTTGTTTGCTTAAGTCTCTAACGAAGCTTCTCTGCTTTTCCGCTTTGTCCCTAACCTCTTCCTCTCATGTGTTTTTCCCCTGCTTTCTGTTTAGGTCTCAGTGGGTAAATATTGCCGGCATGTCCTCTTGGAGGGCTTACTGTGTATTTGGCTTACTCAGTGCTGGATCAAATGTGTGATTAATATGCTGTAAACGTTAAGCCAAGGGAAATTGGATATGTATGTCTGGCTGGTCATGTTGATGTTTGTTTTTGTTAAGGACTGCGAATTGTATGGCCTGATCACAAAGAGGGTTTTCTCCTATCTGGAGGCAATCCAGCTGGCTTCCTCTTGCATGTTGGACCACGTCAGAGGATCCACTTTATCTCATGGCCGGATCTTAGGCTTAGAGGGGTATCAGTGTGTGTGTAGGTGTGTGTGTGTGTGTGTGTGTGTGTGTGTGTGTGTGTGTGTGGGTTTGACTAATTCCCTCAGATTGAAATCATTTGGGTGTGTCCCTTTTGTTCAATTTTTGAAGACTACCTGGAGTGTGAACACAGCAGTTGCACGACCTCCGCGAGGTCCAGGAGTGTGAAATTAGACGGTGTTTTTTTGAAAGTGATAATGAGCAAAGTGCCATTCTCACAGGATGAGCATTGGGCTGCACACTGCTGAGCTGCTATGCTCGAACCGATTTTAATCACTTCAAGCTGTTTTTTTAATAATCCTGCAAGAGTCTCGTGAGCCACTTCTTTGAAATGAAACTTTACAGAAGAGTCCCATTGTTTTGTGCGTTTTGAAAAAAGATCACTTTGCTTTCATATATGTTGGGGATACTGAGAGATATTTGATTGTTGAGTCTTATTCCCATGTCAGCGTATAATGATGAGAAACAGAACCAGAAACATCCCAAACACAGCAAAAACACGAAGAAAAAAATAAAATACAGGCATAGGGGAGGGTCTCTGCAGATACAGATACACACATTTCTAGTGGGTCATAAGGGATGATTGAGAGGGATTATTCATTATCAATACTTATAATGTTTAAAAGATTTATTTTATTAATTTATGTATTTATCAATACATTGTTTTTGGAAAGAAAAAAATTATATATTATTACCTTTAAATCTTAAACTTTTTAAAAAAAAGTTTTTTTATTCCTTAAAAAAAGGCATGTTTGAGTGTTTTTATATATTGATGCAAATTATTTCTTAACAAACCATTAATGCCACATTAGAAGTATTGTAAAAGTAACTTACTGTTACTGCAAATGCCACGCTACTTTATTCTGAGCTTTAATTACCTGAGCAAAAATAAATAACCCAAAGATATCAATGTGGGACATTTTCAATCAGCTATGTAGCTTTAACAGCAAACACCTCGAGGTGAGACAATGCCAGCAGCCCACCTCTGGATGCTCTGCTAAAGCCCTGGACTATAAACCAAGTTTTAGTGATGTCATATTAATGCCATCAGGGCTATCTCCAATGAGCTTGAGAACTTCTATTTTTTATCAGGAAGTGTTCAAAAAAGGACTTAAATGTCTAAAGAAAGATCGTGTCAAGTTGCATTATTGGAAATGTAGGGTCTAGCATTTTTATAGCTTTGCCTATCTTACAGACTAAAATGCTGAATATCTTGACCTCTGCTGATAAATTTTTGACTGTAATTGTTTTAAAAAGGTGGTAAAATATCTCACTCGTTTTTGGTTGAAGCTTTAAAAGTACCTCAGCAACATAGTGGAAAGTTACAGATTCATGCGAGCCTTAACAGGTTTAATATAACGGTTTATGTGTTGAATCTTTTTGTTTCATGGCACCCCTTAGTTTTTCAAAGAGTGTGTGTGCGTGAGAGATGGAGTGAGCGGGTGTGTTCAGACCATTCTATAACCCATGCAAAGTTGTTGCTTAGCAGAGTGTTAATGACAACCAGACGATAGCATTCCAGTCTCACGGAACAGCCCAGTAGGACAACCACCTAACCTGCCCTCTCAAACACAAACACACATGCTCTGCCTCTCTTATATTTGCTTTTCTTGTCTCTCCTTGCGTCTCAGGTTTTGGCACTTCTCTTTTCTCTTTCCCCCTTTTGGTCTCTGTTCCTCTCTGTCGCTCCCCCTCAAACTGGTCTTTTCTTCTGGACGTATTTCTCTTTGACAGAGGAGTGATTGAGGATGTGTGTTTAACTGCTGTGTCCACTGAGAGGCCCTAAGAGTGCAGGTCCGACTGTGTATTTAGGGTGTGTGTATGTGTGTGTGTGTGTGTGTGTGTCGGCAGTGTCACAGGGTAATTACTGACAGTGTTAGGTCAAGCAGGGAGAGAGTGTACGAACAATCTGCCTGTTAAGGTGTGTGGTAGTGTGTAGGTGTTTTAGTAGGACAGAAAGGGAAACCAGAAAAGCTGCAGCTGATAAGAGCCTCGAGGGAGCTGTCTGTTTCTAATCAGAACACACACACACACACACACACACACACAAGCACACCTATGTTTCGATTACATTTCTGCAACGCTTTACACCCATCCCACTCCAATCCCAACAGTCTAAGGACTCCTCAGAGGGCTGCTATCAGTGGAGGCGGTATCCTTCCTAGTGTGGGACATCTGTCTCTTCCTGGAGGCAGTGCAGTGACACACACAGCTTATCTGGAAGACACACACACGTTTGTACAAAGATCAATACAGTATAATCCATATTCCCAAACACTGCGCTTAATCTTCTCAACTACATGTCTAACCTTTACTCATAGCCTCATCTTAGAGGATAGATAACCCAAATTACAACAAAAGGGATGCAGAAATTCCAGAGAGAGATACCTCAGAAGCTCAGGAAACAAAACTAAAATATCTGTATGGAGAGATACCATTTAGGGTTAGTCAACTAAGTGAATCAGCTATGTTACCTAAACCTAATTATATGCCACACATTGGACATTAAAAGTTTTTGCTGAATAGCTGTCACTGCGTGCTCCATGAGACAGGGATAGTGATAAACATCACAAAAAAGTAGTAGAAGAATGGTGTAGACATTAGGTAAGCAAAGCCAGCATACGCAATGGGACGTTTGTCTATCAGGGCGGGTGTGGGAGGAGTAGGCCAAGCCAATGATAGGAGGTGTTATGGGTCATTGGGCTCCTGATCCACTAGTATTTATTTTGTATTTCAATCTGTCTGCTTATTTTTTCATTACTTTTACATCACCTTGTATGCCTTTTACCTCATTTAATGACTTAATGTTCCACGCTCAATTGTAAGCACCATTAAAATGAGTTTTGAATGTCCAAGGCAAATTAATTTTAAATATAAGTGCTCAATCAAAAAAAAAGGATTTTGCTGTTGCAGCAAAGCCCCTAAATCTTTTGCACTTTGCAATACATTGTGTTATTGCATATGAATTTAGTTTTTCATTAGTGAGTAGAAGAAGATTGCTTTTCTTCTTCTTTCAGAAGTTTCATGCTAGTAATATTAGTTTAAAGAATAAGGTAAGGTATAATACCATTAAAAGACCAATTAATCTAGAGAGTGCATACCTACACCAAGGATGCGAAAAAATCCTGGATCCACACCTTCATCTCGATCTGTCTCGAAATCAAATCACCTCCACCGCCTTCATTCCATCGGAATGTTAATCTTTAAAAACTGCTCCACAAATGTATTTTTAATTATTTTAAGTCTTAATAGTTTCTATAAACAGCTCGGCACTATATATATATTTTTAGCAAACATTACTCAAAGAAGAGTAAATACTGCATTACTGGGAATGATTTTCAGCTGCAGATTTGGTAAAGTAATGGTATCAATGTCAGCAGAGTAACAGGAACTGTAGACTACAGTGCCTTTGTTCATCATAATGAAGGAACATGTCAATCAATGCAACGATGTGGCTCAGTGATGTGTTTTAAATAGGTTTCAAATAACCCCAAAGGCCTGTGGCACAGATGAATAAGATACATCAGGTTTTGCACAATGTAGGAAATACAGGATCAGGTCATTTTTGTTTTTTTAATGGAGTTTGTTGGCAGATACAGAAAAAAAGAATATCATCAGACTTTTTGGATCATCAGACCTGGATTAAGCCATCAAACATCCCTATGAGAAGCTAAGAACCGACCAGACAGTCCTTACTTCACAAACTGTCAGACCTGTGATCACTCCCAGTAATAGTTTCTAAGGGAGGCATGCCTTAAACATGTATATGCTGTCATTTCTTCAACAAAAAAACTATGAATTGTATGGAGTCTAGACGCTGCTGTTGCACCCTGCTTGCCAAGATATACTCATTTGGGTTGTCTGAAACTCATAATGATACTCCTGATAAAAAATAACAGGAGACGGTGGTCACACATACATCATCATTTATCAGACTTTAGTCTGTTTATAGAGAAGTGCTTTGTTTCAACTCTGCAGATTCGGCCCAGTTTGACCTCCTTGCTGTGCTGCAAATGTGGAATGAATGTTTGCTACTGTGACTAATCATTACTTCCTTTCATGAAAGCTAAACATTGATGCCTGTAATCAGTCTGGTCCCTCAGTTTAGATTGCACTTGAAATAAAATCGGGATGTGTCACATTCTAAACTTATTAAAAGACCTTCGGTCAGACAACTCACGAGTTTGAAATGTTTATTATCACAACAGCAGAACATGCAATAGTTTGGATTTGGCGTCTAGGCTTCGACCTTAATCACCCCCGTAGATATGTTTACATAGAGGCATTGGGGAGTGATGAGCAAACTGCATGAACCGCCTAAAGGCATATTTGTCGTGCCTTGCTTGAATTGTAGCTACACTTCCCTCAACTATTTCCAGTGGTATTGCTCCATTTCGTCCGTATCCGTAAGCTCTCTGAAAACGTATGGAATGAACGCAGAAGACGTATATGGAAGCTCTGCGCCTGTCTCCGTATCCATCTTTTAACGTAGAGCATAAGTGGGCCTTAGCTGGAGCCTTACAGGAGGATGCTGGGGTGTTGGTGGGCCTGAAAGTGCAGGCAGCTATACACATGCAGGGCAGCAGCAGCAGGCTTCGCTTCATGTATTGGAACAGATCAAAGGTAGAAAACAGGCCAGATTTGGCATCATTTTGATCCTTGTTTCTCAATACTTTCCATGTATGCGTGTCCATCTGTTACAGATGCCTGAGCTGCCTGAGCACCAGATGGAAGTGTTTCTGGGACCAAGAGAACCACCTATGTGTCTCCAATAAAGATGAGTCAAAGCACAACCTGATAGAAGTGAGTAACTGCGATTCTCCTTTTTCTAATTCATCAACCAAACAGACACTTGGAGGATCTCATGATATTAACCTTCTGTGGTCTGATGTCACACTGGCATGGCACCCTTACTCGCCATGCTTTTGGGTTCAGTATGTTGATATTGTATGTTAAAGTGAAGAAATAATTGTCATATCATAGAGGTGACGTGCTGAATAAAACATATATTTGCATGTTAAACGTTATTTACTATGGTATTGAAAGGCTGGGTTAGGTTGGGGTTTATTGTCTGGGTTCATGACAGCATGACCTCAGACCCTAGAGGGTTAAGATCCCACTTGTAAGGGCCTCAGACATAATCCAGGATCCAGACGGGTTAGTCTAGAGCAATCATTCATTGTGAGGTTTAAGTCTCAACTACAGTATGATGAAATGTTGAATGTGGCTATAAAATCTCAGAAGGTTCTGGTTTTACAGACTCTTAACAGGGTAATGTACCGTTTTAAGGCTCCTCAGACCTCCTCTAAAGTTTTTCGTTTGGCAGCTTTGTTTGATCGCTCAATACGTGGAAGAGTAGATTCATTGTGTAAAAACAACTACAACTTAAATGTTCAGCTATGTTATATATCCCTTCACATGATGATGATGTAATGTAGCGGCACAAGCACATCAAAAGACTGTGGAACTGAGAAAATAATGCAGAACTATAAAATGCCTAATTGAAAGAAATTGCAGCTCCCCTGTCACCACTTTTCTTTGTCTGTGTCCCGGACAACATCAAGATTAAGTCAGCCATGGTATTATTCCCGTTCCCCTCTGGAGTTTTATTGCCCTACCATGTCCCATGACCTATGAAGGGAGTGGGGGGGGGGGGGGCGGCGGCTCACTGTGACCTCTTAAAGTACTGGCCCCAGATAAAGGGGAGAGGATGCGACTCACTGGTGAGCTGCTAATCTTATTCTACTGTCCTATTGCTGTATTTAATGCTTGCCTTTACATCACAAGACCCCCAGAAAAGGGACAGAGCTATTTGCATTAAACAGCTGAGGTAATAAAGACATCATTGCATTTTTTTAACTAAATAAATCCCAGTCAGGCATCTTATTTCTTACCCCAAGATACAGAGAAACAAACATATTAAAGCTCAAGAGGTTTTTCCTTTTCAGTCACTTTTAGTTATTTTTGTAGGTTTTAAGTTCATTTTGGATTATTTGAGTAGGTCTTTATAATGTAGGTCGTAAGGAAATGAGGAGGTGGGTTTTTTCCTGTTCTGCCAAGTCCATCCCAGTGTCCGGTCAGTCTGTTTTTCTAATCGCTCATCGTCTGTCTATTTGAAGCTATTGTTGTTTCCCTCTGAGCGAGACTTCACCCTCTCATTTCCTCCTCCTCCAGATAAACAGGACAGGTATTTTGGGTTTGCGGATGTGTGCAGGAGAGCCATTGTTTTCTTTAACTCTTTGTCACTTCCTGCCTCTACACCCCACCTCGCCACAGAATGCAGTTTCCTGTCCCAGCTTGGTTGCCTCAGAGGTTCCTCCATCCCCATCAGGAATGGCCCAGGACTTCACCTTATCCCTCATCAACATCCAGGAGGTACAGCAGACTACCTCCAGCCATGGAGCTGGACTTGGACTTAATCCAAAATGCATGTTGAGAAAATGATTGGACGAAAGCACAAGCATATGGCGCATTTGCTTCAAGCTGAGTTAAACACAGATGGATGTTTGTGTGCTGTGATTTGGGTTGTTGAATGAGCAAAATGTGACTATGGATGACAGAAATGAAAATGAATAACGAGCGAGTGTCTTTATGCTTATGTTGCCCACTGCTCAGCTGTCTGGACCTCACCTTGCATCTGGTATCTTACTGACAAGCTGAGCTGTGCCTTCGTCAGCACAGCGTACAATGTGTAGTCGGTTTGAGACATGCTGCGGGAGCTTTATGTCTGTCTCCTTCATTCTAAAGATGGCTAGTCATCCCAGATCTGATTTTTTTTTAGATTCCTATTCTCTTCCTTAGTCTACACTGAACGAGTCAGATTCTAATCCTGCATCACTGACAAGGACACAACAGGGATCTTCGAGAAATTCCAGTGCTGAGTAGTTGCCAGGCGTGGCCAGTCACTCGTATAACCTTAGCTGGCCTTTCAAGGCCTCTCCTGGTCTGTTGCTATGGTGACAGACATTGAGTAGCAGACTCCCTCAGGGATGCCTGGCTTTAGTTGGCTTTTCATGCAACTCTTTATTTATTATCAAAGTTTATACAAAGTGACTTGTTTGAATAATGTCTTCATCTTGTCGGGAGGTCAACACAGCAACAAATTTGGTGTCACTCATGTTTGCGCGTTGCCATCACTCCGACCCTTATGGAATCTGTGGTGAATTTACTTCTTTTACCACTTTCTCTTTTTACTTTTTTTTTTTACTACGAGCCTTAAATACATTGTTTGGACATTACTGTGATAAACAGTTGATTGAAGATAAGTCAAGGGAACATTTCAATGTCTGTTATGTTGTTTTTCCTGTAAAAAGAACCTGCCATATACCAAAAAAAAAATCTAGCTTCTTTGGTGTCAAAAAGCAGAGAGAAATATTCCTGGAGAGAGCGATCAAAGTAGTCCAATGTAAGCTGGCTATATTTATAGACAAATTATTTCTTCCACTTTAAGTATTTATCCATTACTGCTCTTAGCTGTCATAGCTTCTTTATGGTCTTACCTTCATATTTCTTGGCTCATTTAAACGCAGGGCTCAGATTTTGCAAATGAATTCATATTCATGACTCTGACTCCCAGATGACTTGCAGAGGTGTGGGAGTCCAGATGTTGATGAATATGAATTTTGAATTCGTCCTTTCCTAGCAGCAACAATTACGGTGGGTTATTTCAGTTTCCTGGTACTATATCAAAGTTGTCAGATTTTTACAAAAATATGTTTGAGAGAGCACTTTTTGCAGCAGCTTCCCCTGAGTCTCTCATTTTAGGTACTAAAGTGGTGATTATCTCATTCTAAGAAAAACATAATATCATTGTTTCCTTGCTTGCTGTTCTCAAAATAGTGCATGTTGTTTTAAAGTAAGTGCCTTTCACAACAGGGAGAGGAGCTGGAGTGTGACTTTGGGACAGAGCAGCGTTATGAGGCCACATGGGTGAACACCTCGACTGTCAAGTGCAGTGGAGTAACAGTAAGTGCAGACGATGACCTACCAGAAATAACTAGTGAGTCCATTTTCCAAGTAAGAAAAAAGGTTAGTCAAACTCTGCTGCAGTTGTTATGCACTCACTTTCAGTGTGTACATTGATGTTAGATTTAAGCCTGGTTTGTAAGTTGTTTTTATTGCAATTATTTCAAACTCTTGTTTATACGTTGAACAAGAACCCATTATTATCTTCAGCAACAGCAAGTGGGAGTAAATGTATGTGGAGGCAAAATGACAATACACTTCACACACGTTCACATTGAGCCTTGCACAGCCTTTTTTATTTTTACCTCCGTCGTTTCTGTCCATGCAGCTGTCCACTAATCAGAGGAGTCAGATTTACCATCTCAACCTGAGGAGGAAAAGGGAGGACGTTTTTGTCGACAGCCCTCAGCCAATGAGAGGTGAGACATTGCACTCTTGGTTTTGTAGACATAGCTCTCCTGCATCTACAGTGCAATTAGTCTCTCACAAAAACAAGAATAAATACAGCTTAGCTGTCACAGTTGCTCCCAGAATGTATTTCACGTGTGCGCAAATGTTTTCTGAGGAGATTGGTGGATTTAATTAATCCCGTAGGAAAAAAAGAACCAATCACAGGGACAAATGGTATTCGACTGCCTTTCACCTGCAATCATAGTCATTTACTGTGTGTTACAACTCATAATTTGCCAGTAACTAGTAATTTGCTATAATATCTCAATCTGCTACTGTCTAATTATACGTAATGACTATAGAATAGAAGGAGCTGCAATTTTTAAGTGTTAACAATGCCCCTGCCAAAGCAATCCAAATGTTGCAAATTCAATTTGCCAACAGTAAAATGATGAAATGTGGCATGTACTGTATGTTGTTAAACTTGGTGTGTCGTCTGTAGTGCAGCTACAAGCCAATCCTTGCTTATCCTCCTCCCAGATGTGCTGTTCCTAGTCTATGTGTCCACCATGTGAACAACAGCCCTGGGCCTCTGCCAGACTCTCTGCGCTGTTAACGGACAGGATGGTCTTTTCGTAGCATGCCGAGTCATCAAATTTTAAAAAGACACATACTTTATCACCATCATGCAGGCAGGCACTAATATGCTCACCAATGCATGCACAGATGCACATGCAGTGACACAAATGGGAATCACTGGGGGACACAGTGGAATATGAGCATATTGTTCTGTTTCTCGTTGGCTTTGTTCTCCTCCACTCCACCAGTTCTCTTTTTTCTGATTTATATTTATAGCCATGAATGTATCATCCTGCGAATGCGTACGCTGTTTATTTAAAGCAGGCAGCCCATATGCTTCACAGGAGCTATAAGAGAATTTTAGGAGACTACAGAACCTTCAGCTAACCAGACAAGGTTACTGATGCTGTATTTATAATAATCATTGCCTCGCTGTCTCCCTGAACTCCCATCTTCCTCTAGTGGAGGTGTACAACTGTAGGGTGGGTAGTTCAGACTGCTCCCAGTGCTGGGGCCGGGAGGATCAGGGTCACCTCTGCGGCTGGTGTGACAACAGCTGCAGGCCGAGGGATGACTGCCAGCCAATCATCAATCCATGTCCTGCTCCTGAGATCCATAAGGTAAGACCACAAGTTAAGCATGCATGAATGTTTGCTATAAATGTTTGCATTCATCCTCCTACAGTTCCCACCCTGTCCTCTCTGTAGCCTCCAGGCTCTACAGTTTCAGGCCACAAAATGGAAAATCATGGGGTCACTCACATGATGCAGTGGCCCCATACCCTGTATGTCCAGAGTCAGCTGATGAGGGAGCACTTGAGTAGAGTCTGATTAAAGCAGTTCACTCAGTAGTAACACTAACACTTACATCGCCACAGCCCTTAGGGGGTTCAGTGGAGTTGATCTGCAATCACTCAGGAGGACATGGGAACACCCTCTGTCTTGTTTAAGTAGAGTATGTGTGTAAACTTTGGATGGGTATATAATTAGGACTCTTTGTGTTGAAAGCCACAGAAAATGAAAGAGAGCAAGAATGAGCCATGAGGGGTTTGGACCGACGTAAGAGCAAAAAAACCACGGAAGAATTAAGAAGTGTTTATCTTCCACAGGATCTGGCTGTGGTCATGTTGAAAGCATCACCACAATTTACCATTGGGGCCTTTCTTTAAACAGTTTATCGAACTCATTTGCATGATCATAAACAGTTATTTGTCCATGCTGTAATGGGAAAGTGTTTGGAGGCGTCCTCCTGGCCTTTTTCTGCTGCTACTGAATGTTATATCAGCCACGGTAGGCGGTCCTGGGAAGCACGGTTCACATGAGACCCAGTCGGCCTGAACTTCCTGTAGATAAAACCTGGTCAGCCCAGGAGAATAAGCAAGCAGAACAAAGCAGGCGGACACACATACAAACACACACACACACACACACACTCACTCTCTCAAACATGCACACTGTGCGAGTGTGGTGGCTCAAATAGGCCATATTGAAGCTCTCACGATTATCCTTCATTCTTTGTAGCTGTCAGCATACTGTGGCTAACACCACGCTCTGCGAGAGTCTAACTTGTGTGGACTGGGCTGAGATGCCGTTTGAATGGGTGGACCATTGTTGCAGTACTCTCTCTTTCTCACACACACCCCCACACACACACGCCCACTTGTATTCTCAGGAGAGTGTGTAGCAGAAAGGATACTGGGGCTGTGGTTCTGTGGGGTGTGTGATGCAATGCTTTGGCAGCCATTTTTTTTCCCAGAGAAGCCACAGGACTTTTGAATCCGAGTACTCTGGCTCACAGAGGAAAAGATCAGCCCTCGCCCTCGTCATTCACACAGTCTGAGTGAGTGTGTGTGAAGCTAAGATAATGAAATGTGTTTTTCCTGCTCTGCTCTGTCACATGGAATCTTCATTACAATGCACAAGCACCAAAATATCAATAATACCAAAGAGGATCTCATTATTCCTTAAACTTTGCCGTGCACCGTCTAATTGTGAAAAATGCTTCCTATTCAATGCAGTGACACGAGACAAACGAGACATTTATTTTCTCTGCAGGCACTTTATCCTCATGTGTAGGTTAGTTCACTGTTTAAAAAAAAACATTGATTAGGAGCACTTCAAAAACAGGAACCGTCAAACAAAGTATATCCACGACATGAAAAGAAAACGAGAACAGAGGAATCTGGGTGAGACATAAATGATTTTGGAGAGAGGATGGAGAGCTGTTTGGACAGAGAGAGGGTGGAAAATGGTACAGTATAGCGAGGAGCCTTTTCCTGTTTTTGTCCTCATGTCCTTCTTGATTAGTGCGATGCAAAAGAAATGGAGGGAGGAGAGGAAGATGAAAGCTCTGGCCTCATTGTGCTTCATTCAAAGCAAAAAATAACAAAAAGAAAACATATGGATTTTATCAGTTGGGTAGTTTGTCTGGTGTAGGCTCCATATCAGCATGTGGAATACATGTGGAATTTTCTTGAGGTGAATAGTTTGTGGGATAATTTAGTCCTCAGATATGTTTAATAACTCTGGCATTCCTTGATGGCATTTTTTTGCAGCAACGCAATCACACCGTGTGATCTCTCTAGAGGCCCGGCGGAGTTTGTGCCATAAATCAGGACTCACAGACTTGTAAGAGGTGTAAATGAACAGCATGCCAGCTGATGTCGATGTCAATGCTCAATGGCACCACAGAGACATACTAGGTGCTATAAGACGCATAGTGATAATAAATAACTCTGCTCATTGCTCAGCTCTGTGGAGAGGTTGCTTAATATAACCACGAAACCATTTGCATTATTTCCTGTGGCGTCGATCACACAGAAATACTGTAAGCATTGGCTTGACTTCCAACAGCTTGCTTTCACAAGATATTAAAAGCAATAAACTCTTTCTTTATTTAACTTCCACCACCACCCCCTCCTCCTCCCCTTTTTTGCAGGGAAATATATGATTTATTTTTCTCTGCTGTCACTCTTGCAAGCCTCACATTATCTTAATGCTGAGCCAAATCACGCCCTCTCACCTAGACCAAACAGAAGTGCTGTTTTCATTCTTAAACTCAGTTTCTGATAGAGCCGGAGCCAGGCTAATAACAGTGGGGTCACACTGACCTCAGCTCAGCCAGGGGTCATTCTGAAAAGCCTGCAAGCTGCTGCACTAGCTGTGCCACACTGGTAATATGATGGTAGATTGCTTCTGTCTTATAGCATCGGGAGATGCTATCTATGAGGCTGTGTTGAGGTGACGGCCTCTCCTTTTTTTCTGCTGCTCCTGAGTAGACAGTCCAAAGACAGGGGCTGGAATGAAGCGTCCAATTATGCCTTTGAACAACAGCAGAAATGGGACTATTTGACAGAGCAGACACAGGAAAACAGATGAAAAGGAATAGCACTGTGCATTAATTCCCCTGTTGAGGCTTTGCTCTCTCACCACCACCACCATCAGCATTCACTCTCCTCTCGGCACTCAATTCCATAAATTGCCTCCCCACTCATCCACCTTTCTGCTGTGCTCTCCAGCCCTCTCTCTCTCTCATTCTGTCTGTCTCTTGTGGGATGTGAAGGGGGCTCTTAGCCTGCTCTTTATTTGCATGTGCTGTGGAGGATTAGAGGCTGAAGAGTCTCAGACTGGCACAGTTAAGTGTCTGCTTTGTGTGTTATATACCTAAATTGTGTGTCTATTATATTACACCTCCGTCTTCAGCAGGAGAACACTTACGCAGGCCTCTTGTCCTTATCTCTCCGTGTGCCACACTCCATGTCAACATCAGAGAGAGCATCTCTTTTTTCTTATTTCTGTGTCATGTTCATTATCGTCCGTCATTAGTGTAATATTTTTAGCGAAGTAATCTCCTTACGAGCTCTAATTTATTGAATGTATTACAAGGGTGTCATAGCCCTTTCCTTCTCCCTGTTCATTACTTCACTTTGTCTTTGTCAGATCTTTCCCCTGAGGGGTCCAGTGGAAGGAGGCACCCTGCTGACAGTACAAGGCAGGAACCTGGGCCGGAGGGCTGGAGGAGTAAAGGTTTCTATTGGAGATGTGTCATGTACTGTCGTGCCTGAGCTTTACACTGTCTCTGTAGAGTAAGTACTATTACATTAGTATTACAGTACTACTAAACTTGATGATGTAAGCCTATATACAAGTGCATGCCAGTGTGCAAGGGACTATATGTTAATTTTCATTATCCATTACTTATTAAATTCCATTTTACATAATCCTCTACCTGATTTATTACATTCAATGGATAGATGGCTCTAGCCGTCACTCACCTATGGTGCTGATTAATTGCTATAATTAATTTTAAGTGAAATACCACCTCTGGATATGTGAAAAATATGTGCTGTATCTAGTTTATTGTGGCTCCAGAGAGAGCTATGCTAAATGTAATCAATTTACTCATGTCACCTGAGGAAGTGTCAGTTGGTGCTGAAGACTATGAGTTTGAGAAGTAAAAAGATGTAGTGGTGTGACCTGTATCTAGCTCTAATATGAGCGCATCTGCCCTCCAAAACGACACGCATGTGCACATCGATACATTTTTGCATGTCATTTACAGTCATCTGCATCACCAACAATAAATTATGTCATATGTGTGAGACTCATGGTATTCAGATTGAAATGGATGCACTAGTATACATGACATTTTGCTCTGGAGGATGACAAACACTTTGTCAGCTGTTCATAAACAGATCATGACAACTGCTTTGTTATTACATTGTTATTACCGTGCTATTACATATACGCCAAAAGCCACACGAATTCCAATCTGACGGTTCTCATTCATGTCACATTATCACAAATCAAATGCATATCTAATCTGGGACCCCATATGAAAGTGATTTGTGGCACATTGATGCAAATGATTGTACTGGAATCACTTAAGCATGGTAATGTGAACATAGCCTTAGAAAAATTTCAATTTACCAGAACTCTGTGGCCCAATCCTTATCTCTGCTTTAAGTTAGTGACTCTATAGGCTATATTAGATGCTACTAACATAGCACATGTGAAGTGCCTCTGAGCTTCCAATCCAATCCTAGCGACAAAAAAAAATGAGACAGAATTGCAAACTTAATGTTATTGATCCCAGACCAGATCACCCTTATACAGAGATTGTGCTAATTTACAGTTCTAGAAGGGAAAGGGCTTAAAATAAGACAGTGTAAGCAGCTTATGATATAGTCTGTAACTGATAAGCTTTTGCTTAATAAGTTACTTTCATCCAGTTACTAAACTTTCTCTCACGCATCACTATCATAGGTTATTGATGGACGCCACTTCTTACATCTCCAACAATCTTATAATAAAACATAAACCATCCTACATGGTTTAGTTTTCATGTATTTGTGAGGCTAATTTTCACAAATATTAATATGCAGCACGCCTCTCATTTTAAATGATTAAATGTCGCCATTCCTTTGTAGCTCAGGGACCATCACACTGTCACCATGGAGACAGCAGGACCCCGCTTTGACACAACCATAACAGAGCTCATTGGAAGTCAGTAACTCTCTAGTTACATCCAAACTTCCATTCAGTATCTGTAATGTGCCTTGAATGGAACTGTTTATCTGGTCTTGCTCCACTGAAGCCAATCATTGTATTAAGACCAGTTCGAGGATGACCTAGGGGGTCTTACCTGTCACTCCAGCTGCCTGACACATTCCCCGAAAACCGCACATGTCGAAAACAGCGAATCACGTTTCATTCCAGGGGTGTTTTCACATCATCGTCATTCCCCATTGGCTCTTGGGGCTGGCTGTTATGAAAGCAAAGCATATCCATGTTTCTGGAAGTGGCATGAAATCATAATACATCACTGCATCTGACAATATCAGCACATTTGACTTACACACACACACACACACACACAAATCTTTATATTTCTATCCTTCTGGAGACTCCCATTGATTTGATTGAATTTGATCAGGTTTCATCCCCCTAACTTAAATCTTTTACATTCAAAATAATCATTCCTTACCTTGTTATAAACCATATTTAGAAGCACAAAATCTAAACCTATTTACATGCCCAATTATAAAGGTGCTTGAAGGTGTGAGGACTGTTTAATACAAATGTTTCACAAAACTATCCTCATTCAGAAGATCCAAAATTCAAACACGCTCTTGCAGAAATGCCGTACACACACACACACACACACACACACAAACTTGCATCGGTGCGCACACACACACCTGTACATGTGATCTCATCTACCAGGGGCTGTTGAGACAGGTGTCTGCTCGTGTGCTGTGAGGTTAAAGTTCACATCTGCGTGCCAAAAGGAAAACATGCAGCACTGGAGAGACTGCGCTCCTCTCACTCACTGTCAACATTTTAATTAATGGCACAGTCAACCGAACACACCTCATTTACTGGAGCACTACTCTGGGTTTTTGCCTAAGGTCCTCCATGCTGCCCTTGCTGTAATTTTAATATGAGGCTTGAGTGGCCCTCACCCTGTCCATTTAGCTGCACAGGAGACGACACTCACATCCAAACATGCACAGACTTGATTGTTGATCTTCATCGTTCACTCATGGGAAATGAGCAGAGACATCTTCAAGACTAGCCAAAATATCACCCTCTGAAACCCATAATATCTGAGCAGTAGGGAGGAGCTGGAATGCAGAGTAGGTCAGTCCATGCTCTGTCCTTTGACTTAGATCACACTGCATCAACATCACACTCAGCTCACCCACAGATACAGCAGCCAGTCTTAAAAAGTATTAAAGCATTTTTTTAAAAAGGCCTTAGAAGTTATCAAAAAAATTCCAGTTTAATCATTTTAAATTCATTTTGCATATTAAGATGTCACATGCCTCTGAAGTAAACACTAACTGGATTGTGTGTGCAGAAGGCTAAACACTGCAAATTGTTCTGTACTCTAAATCTTAGAACATGAAACATGAGATTAATTATCTTGTTTTAAATGTTATTTACTATTTTTCTTTCTTAGCCTACTTATTTCTAGACTGAACCAAATTATTTTAAGATTTCTTTAGTAAGTCAAATTATTTAATTATTTTTTCTGTTTTGATGTTTGATGATTGATGAAGAGTTTAAGTTTTTTTTTAAGCTAAAATGCCAACTATTTTACACATCTTTCCAATGTGAGAATTTTCTGCTTTTCTCTGTTTTTTTGTTTTTTTATCATTGAGAGTTAAATATATTTTTGTTTTGTAGTGTTGGTTGGACAAAAATAGTCATCACCTCTGACTCTGAAGACATTTTTAACGATTTTCTGACTACTGATCATGAAAATAAGACCATATCAACCTTACTTTGTTCCAGTCATACCTTCATTGCCAGTATGATCATGAAGCAGGTATTAAACTGCTTTCTACTGTATGTGTTATTAAAAAGTATGACATTTATATAGCTGATTTTATACCTTTGTCTGTACTCCTCAGGAAGCATGGATTTCATGTCTTTTTCAGACAAAATAATCTGCATCTTCATCGTTCAACAGCATATATCATACAAAATGATGTATTGTTGTGAGACTTTGATTCTCAGCCTGAAGCAACCCTCCCTTTCTTATTTCCCTTAGCCTTCAATCTGGGTATAATCATGTTTCATTTCATTTGTTCTATTGTGTCTTTCCTAAATCAGAAGATGTGGTCTTATGATTTTTCATAAAAGAGTTGCACCTCTGCCCACATGCTCTCGCTTCCTCACTTTACCTGACGCCCTGGTGATTAATGAGCAGAAATACAGACCCTACTTTCCACAAATTGCTGGTACTCTATAGGTTACTTTAGAACAGTCTTAAGAGCTATTCAGGCTTATAACAAAACTCCTGAAGCGGTTCAGAACTGGCTTCGGTTAAAACAGAGGAGTAGGTGTAGTGCAAGGCCTGACATTTAATAGCACAATCAAATGCAGATTGTCTCTCTAGTCTTGGACCCGACAGCCTAACCCCAGCCTTAACCAAATGGGTCCAGCCTGACCTCACCTTCCTCCTAGGTCCTCCTTCATAAAACACAGCTCCTCCACTTATGTATATTCCCCACAATCCACTGTAGCACCTGGCACCTGATTAAATAAACCGACAGGGTATCAAGCTGGAGGGGGATCATGTGAGGTGATGAAGGTTGTGCTTCCCCCCCAGTATATTTATCCCCAGAACAGTAGATCAGTGCCTGTGCAAGACTGTGTCATTAATATGAGGCGTCCCTGAGAGGTGCACTGATGACACGAGGCTTAATCACAGCCAGCAGTGAGAAAACAAGCCTCAGCACCTCCTTAATCTCTGCTGTGGTTAGACACATCTGGTCTGAGGGGCTTTGAACTTTACATCTGATATCTCCAGGCTTTATTGGATTCTATATGTAAATGCATTAGGGTTTGATGAATTGGTTCATAACCGCCGTTCTCCATGTTTAATTATGTGCCTTTGTTAAGCTGTCATGATAAAGATCTCTGTCCTATCGTTATATTGGTTTCCACCTTTTTAAATGTCTTTATTCAAATACAATTATATAATAAATTTACTATATAAATATATTTAGAATTATATCCGTATTAGTGAGTGTTATCCATTGTTGTTGTTTTTATACTAAGTGATGTTCTGAAAACTAAACATGGAGGTCTCACTCTTTTTAAATTCCCCAGGCTGGTGTGTGTCACTGGGCGGTCTGCACATGACAGGACGGATATTGTCCAAGTGGATGTGGATCAGAGTGGGATGGGGGCGTCAAAGGAGAGCTTCTCATATTTAGTGAGTATTCTCCAGACATCTACCCTCCCGCTGATCTTTGCTTTCTGTTCTGTCTCTCCCCCCACATTCTTCTTCTTCTGCTCTCTCTTGTTCCTTGTTACCCACTGGGAAAGCCTTCCCAAGTGTGTCAGTTGAGTGTTAACAGATGCGTTTTATGATTCCGAGGAATTCAGTGTGTGGGAATCTTCAAACATTCATTCCGTGCTTCAACTAAGCGCCATTGTCATTCTGCACTCGCAGCCAGCAAAAACAAATATGGCGATTGCTGGAACGTCCCATTGCTCTACTCTGAATTCATCACTGGTTTGGTTGAGCTAGCCAGTATTGTGTTCATGGACCTCAGCCCACAAAGTCTCCCATTGGATTAGAGTATTTAGCCAATGGAAATACCCATGTAAGCCCTTTGTATTTTTTTGTTTGTAGACAAAGAGTTCAGTGATACAGTGTTCCATCATCCCCGCGGCTCTGCTTGTGAATCATCCCACAGAGAAATCACCCAGATCTTGAAGCCCTTAATGATACATGAGGATGAAGAAAATCCAGAAAAACAAACACGATGCTTTGCTGTTGTGGGAACTCCAGTCTGGCTTCCTTATCTAACTCTGAGATGCTCGGCACGAGAGGGGCTTTTTCACTGCATGGGTGGTGAGGGGAAAATGTGGGAGAAAGGGAAAATAGCTCTGGAGACAGGATATGTGTCTCTACTGCATCTCCTTCCTTGAATCTTTAGACGGAAACATCTGCCTTCTTACACCCACTCCGATACACAAACGCACAATGGGTCTCCTCCATCCGTGCACACTGAGGAAGTGAATCCTGTCAGTAAGGATAGGAGTTTTCCCTCGAGGGGAGGTTCATGGCAGGGATAGAAAGTTTGGAAAGGACAGGAATGCTGATGCTGGAAGCTGCCAAGCCAGACAGCAATATGCATCTTGCCTGAGGAACCTTTGTGTGTGTGTGTGTGTGTGTGTGTGTGTGTGTGTGTGTGTGTGTGTGTGTGTGTGTGTGTGTGTGTGTGTGTGTGTGTGTGTGTGTGTGTGTGTGTATTTGCATGTATATACTGTATATGCATGCAGTTTTTCATGTGTATGCACAAACATTATTGCTTATTACCTGCAGAATAGCTGTCCTACAGACTCAGACCCAAAGGCCTGTTGGCTTCAGCTGCACTTTAACGTACTGCACCACGGGCCATCTTCAGAGCTTTCCTCACCAATATACTCTTATAGTCAGCAGCTGTCTCAGCCAATCTGTAAAAAGACAAGATATTCCAACCTCAAAGGATGAGTGAAGATTTTATTTGGTGTCAAGATAACCATCATAGAGCAGAGAACACAATAGAAACAGAAACTGCCAGATGTGTAGCCATAAATCTGATGTCTTGCTGATGTCATGCTGTATCTCTCGTCTGCATTTAGGTCCCAAAGCTACTGTCTATGGAGCCGAGGAAGGGCTCTCGTGCTGGAGGAACAAGAGTGTCCATTGGAGGGGAACACCTGGACATTGGCTCTCAAGTCAGAGTGATGGTCAACAACACGCTGGAGTGTATCATCACAGAGTGAGTACTGCTTGTTTTAAAATGTTTGCTGTGCACCAGGTCAAGTCTGAAGTTAGGCTGCACGGCGGCGCAGTGGGTAGTGCTGTTGCCTCATAGCAAGAAGGTCCTGGATTCAAATCCACCTGAGGAACTGGGACTTTTCGGTGTGGAGTTTGCATGTTCTTCCCGGTGTCTGCGTGGGTTCCCTCCCGGTTCTCTGGCTTCCTCCCACCACCAAAAGCGTGCAATATAAGTGAATTGGTGACTCTGAATTGTGCGTAGGTGTGAATGTGAGTGAGAATGGTTCTTTGTCTTTCTATGTGGCCCCCTGATGAACTGGTGACTTGTCCAGGGTGAACCCCTAAATCTCAGGATCTCAGTTTTTAACCACAGTGATATTTGAAGTGTGCTTGTAAAAGAAAACCTTTTTTCTCAGAGTGTAATAAATATACAGAGGCTCACAATCTTTATATTTTTGCTTGGGCACTTGTAGATATCACAAGATGTGTGGTTTTGATATGTATCTTCTTCTTTTTTTCAAGGAAAACAGAAGAAACCATTGAGTGCACCATGCCTCCAGCCTTAGAGGCACACACTGACTCCATTGCAGTGTGTGTGGAGTTTGAAAACCTTCCCTGTCAAAGTGCCGACCTTAGCACAACGTACACCTACGAGAAGAACCCCACCATCAGCTTCATCCACCCCAAAAAGAGCTACCTCAGGTACGTATACTGATATAAACACACCACAAGCTTAAAAAATAAACAATGGATCAGAGTTACCTTCCCAGAGTCACTGACATACATCATTACTATAATCTCATCTTGGTGTGCAGCGTTTTCTCCCTATTGTGTTCAAAATAGCACAGCATGTGTATAATTGGGTAGCGGCATGTTTTTGATGACATGTGTGCAGATTTTCACTGCAGTACAACAGATTTGCATTATTATCTATTCCCCTGTTTCTCTCTCGTCTTTATTTATTTGCATACCAGTATACATTTGAAAACTTTTTGTCATGAGATGTGACTCTCTGTGTCTGTGTTTGTGTGCTGCAGTGGTGGCAGGACCATCACAGTAACAGGCCAGGGTTTTGATCTGGTGCAGAGCGCCACCATGGAAGTGCAGGGAATTGGAGAAACAGTGAGTAACCAGCTGAATTGTTTCTTTTATTACCTAGGAAAATACTTCTTTCATATGATCACAACTGTGGGAATTCATTATTAAGTAGGGCAAAATAAATCTGTTTTTAATGTGCCATGAAGCCATTGCTCTTCACGGCAACCTTAAAAACAAGTAGGACCAGTTTGACATTTTGGGAAATATACTGAGCAACAGTGGAAACGCATAATTTTAAAAACCCTGTAATTTCTATTCACTACCCCTAATCTACTAGACTTTTTTAAGTACCCACAACCAAAACATGTTAAATCATGAATAACCATCATTTAGTCATAACATAGAAATAACAGTCATTGGTGCATTTCAGAGTAAGCAATGATGTTGGTGAGATTTTTCTCTGCATGATTGAAAACACCTGGTCAAGGTGATAATTTACCGGGTCTAATTAATGTCCTAGAGAAACGGCTGACGATCCCACGATCCCCGAAAAAACTTACTCGAACGCGCAGTTGGGATGCTATGGTCGGAACTCTGCAGACACGTGCACTACAGGTGTTCCAGATGTTATGGCTGATTGTAAAGTGGACAGAGATCACATTTAGTGACATGTCCGTTGGCGTTTGTACCGTCATCACGGGGACCGCTATCCTGTCGTATAGATCCGGGAAGTGGATCGTTTGGTGGTGGTGTCATGATGTGGGGGCCCACTGCTAATGGATGACGGTCAGATTCACGGCCATCCGTTACCGAAATACGGTCCTAGGTCCACACGTCATACCCAGGACACAGCAATCAGGCATCTCCTTCATGCATGACAATGCCCTCTATGGGATGCTCGGGATCAGCGGGTGAGAGAGAGAGATCCTGCTCCAGCAACAGATTCATAACTTTTCACAGCACTGCAGGAAGAATGGCATGTCATCCCACAAGTCCAGAATAACATCTTATCCATTCAGGAGGTGTAAAGTAGTGATAAGGCAAAAACCACTAATCTACACAAAAATGATTTTTCTGTATGGCTAAGGGGTGAATAAAGATGTGTGAACCATAATTTGCCTTTGATATTTAATAATATGAACAGGATGGCATGGCATCAACAAAAAAAAAAAATGCATTTCTACTGTTGGTCAGTATACATTTATTTGCATTCTTGCAGCGAGTTGGATGAGAAAATCGCTACCTCTCTCACATCTGTACGTTAACTAAGAAGCTGCAGCCAGTATCTGGTTAGCTCATCTTAACATAAAGACTGGAAACTGGAGGAAGCAGCTACTCCGTCTCTATTCAATGGTAACAAACGCAAACAACAGCACCCGCAGTGTCAAGAAGTCACTGCACCCAGCCAAAACACAGACCCGCAAGTAACCCACCATGAAACTACATATTACCATCTGTGGAGTAGTTAGTGAGTTTTGGAGATGCCAAGACAACGACTCTAAAGTTTTACGGTTGTTTTCTGGGTTTGTTTGGGTTTGTTTGTTTTTTCTGTAAATTATGGACATTATCTGTAAATTAATAAACCAGCTGTCATTGTAAGTGTAATGCTAATAATGACTAATAATGATTAAGTACATGTATCTCTCTTTTTTTACAGAACAATTGTTATAATATATATATATATATGTCTTTCTATGTGGCCTTGTGATGAACTGGCGACTTGTCTGTCAGTCAGCTGAGATAGGCTCCAGCCCCACCCACACCCACATCCATGAATGAATGAATTAATCATATTTATTCTCATCTAACTCTTGGCAAGAAAGCAATTAAAAAGCATTTCCCAGAATGTCAAACTATTCCTTTCAGAAACCATTAACAGTTTTTTTTTTATTAAGTTGCAGGTAGATCACGTTAGTAATTATCTAAGTGTTGAATGAAAAAGGCATTTCTTTTAAGCTTCCATGTCTTTGGTCCCTCTTAGCGCTGCACAGTGGTCTCTACCTCCATTATCACCTGCCCATCCCACCCGTCCAGCCTATCCCAGCAGACCTTGGTCCAGTTCTTCATAAACAGAGTGCTCTACACAGGTGACAGCCCCACCTCCTTTGACAGTGAGGCAGAGGAAGAGGAGGACGTGTCTCATAAAGCTCATTTCCAATTTGAGTATGTGGAGGACCCTCAGTTCTTCACTGCTAGCAAGGAGAAGCTGATTAAACACCATCCAGGAGAGCCTCTGACCCTCATCATCAATGTGAGTGACACAGGAAGTTCTGATCAGTGCTTCAATGTTTTGTTGGTTTCCTAATATGTCAAGTGTGTATGTCAACATGTTTGTGTGTTTATTGTATACTCTAATTTATGGGCATAGCACACTGTTTTATTGATTAGATTTATCAGCTGTTCTATGGTTGGTAAAAGTAGTAGTTTTGATAGGAGGCCTTTAAAACTGTATTTTACACAATAATGTGTGATCAGATTCAACACATTTGTTTAGCTGCAGCTTGCAATAGCTCTGTTGTTTTTTAATATGACACATTAACTCAAAAATGAATCATCTAGATCACAGATTTTGCCCAGTGTATTACACAATTGTGATTTAGCAAAGTGATTACCTTAGTATTTTTTTCCATTGTGCTTTGCTAATAAAAAAAAGAGAAGCAATAATGGATTCAGGAAGATTTGACATTGAGCATAATGAACTTGTACCAGTTCCAAAAATGGAGCATAGCCCAACCCAAAAGCAGAAATGATCACATCTACTGTAGCTTTTGCATCCGTTCAACAAAAGAGGACAAAGAGTCAACATCTGCACGAGCAGCTGTCTGTATTTTGGCACAGTGATGCTTTGAGCTTGAAGAGGTGGATCGATCAGACGACTAATCAGTGTATCCCTAGATCCAAGATGCTAATGTGGCTGGAAACCCGACACTCTGACTATCAGTCACAGTTAAACACAAAGATACTATGAACAGAAAATACTGGATTTTGTCAGCTTTCAAAAACCCATTTTCAAATCCTGACTAGAACAAGTGATGATTCTAAAGGTCGCTTGTTTCTTGGCTCCAAAAGCTCCACTGGCATAAACTGAGTCAACAGACTGCTCCCACTGTGAACAGCCAAGGCTGAATGTTACTTTATTCATATTCATATAAACCAGAGGCACATAAAGCACATCAAAGACCCCGCCGGCTGAAACATGTTAATGTCTGTAGGGGATCTGAGGGGGGAGGGGTGCACTGGCAGCTCAGTGGTAGGTCCCATGTTCCTGTGGCCTGGCGCCTCTAAGCACCTGTCTGCATGGATTCGTCACCTTTAAGGCCTGCTGTCTGTGACGTGCTAATGCTAAAAACACAGACAAGGACATTTGCACGATTCTTCACGTGTTCGTGTGTGTCAGGATGACGCCGCCGCAGGAAGCTCAGTCTGTCCGACCAACATGGGCGACCTGTCGACTGTTCTGTTGTTTTCTGTTCGCTTTAGAGAATTGGATGAGAAAATGGTTGTGTGTCCCTATAAAAACTTGTTAGTCAGTCAGATCCTATATTAAGCTGTGTTGAGCTGTAATGTGGGTGGGTTTTTGTGCTTTCATCCTGTTTTGGCCTTTAGAATTCATTGTTACGGTCCAATAAGTTTTAGTGTTAAAATATTGTGTTGAATATGGAGCATTTCCAGTGTTTTGTACAGTGAGTGTGTGTGTGTGTGTGAATGTTGTATCTTTGTTCGGAAGCATTTGTTGACAGAGACTCAGGGGGTGGCATCCTGCACTAGGGACAAGACAGGGCCCTAAGGGTGTAAACAAAACAAGGAAGCACACTGGGGATAAAAAAAACACATACATACTCGCTCAATTGCTGTTATCATAGGGAAATTGCAGTTTCTTCCAAATTGGAGCATATTTTCACAGGTTTGTCCCTAATTCATATCCATAAATGATAATGTGGTACATGCCATGTTAATTACCGACATCTAGGAATGGTGCAAAATTACCAAAACAAAAGTCCCAACAGGAGAAGAATAAAGAGCAGCCAGATGATCATGGAGGTTTTATGAGTAAACAGGTAAAACTTATTTTAAGAATGAATCAAATTATTACCTAAACTGTTAAGAACATCCATTAGAGATTACAGACAGACTTCCGCATTCAGTTTTACCTCCAAATAAAGTGCTTTGATATGTAGCTAAACCGTTTGCTTATTTGCAACCTTTCTGATAGACTTTCCACTAGACTTTCTTGCCTTTTAGCTGCAGCAGTGTTGCCACATTCCCTGCTCATGTTGTGGAGTGAAATGACAAACCTAAAAAAATTTAAAAAACCTCTAAAAACAAGAGCCGAGTTGCAACCCAAAATTTCCTCGAGTAAACATCTCATCAATGCTCTGCACAATCTATTAGCCTCACAGCCGGTTAAAAAAAGGGGTATGCCAGTGATTTAATATTTCATTCTCTGAAAGTTTAGGTACTTAAAAGAGACAAAAGTAAGGTCAAAATGGAAGCAGCAGAAGACGACTTAACCCGACGGCTAGTCTCTGGTAGGGGATAAGATCAAAAACCCAGAATCCTGCATTTCCCATGACGCATCTTCATTGTATCTTTCATAGCAAGGTAAACATGTCAAAAACTCAACACCTCACAGACTGTGTGTTATTAGTCTGTAGTCTCCAAACCCATGAGATAACCATGATGACATCACTGTGACATCAGGGTTATTTTTTCAGACTTTAGAAAGCTCCCTTTGGAACCACAAAAGACAACACACAACTGTTTGTTTCTGTTTTGATGTGAAATGAGCTTGATGTGTAAAATCAGTGGAATGTCCCTTTAATCAAACTACAGTTTAGCAGTGACAGATCGATCTTTGATTAACAAAGGACAGAGTTAGAAAAGGCCTTGCAGCTTATTCTAACGAGCTGCTGTAACGGCCCTGAGAATGTTATTTTGGGAAGAGGCAGGGATGACTGTCAGCAGGTTTGTTTGTAGAGACTTTCCTGACGATGTGAGAGAAGCAGCGGGAATGTTTGCTGCTTTAAGCTGAACTCTAGCCCAGAATGGATGAGCTTTCTGCTGGCTTACTGTGTGACAGCTGCGTGACAAGCAGCTCTTATTTTATATGTGTATTGGTCTGCATGTATGTGTGGTTTAAAGCTGCTGTGGTCTTTATGACTGTTATCTGTGCTTGTTAAAACCAGGCCCCCCTGGTGTCTAACCATTGACCGGCCAACGGCTGTTTCTGTTCCTTTCTGGCGCAGAAAGGGCCAAGCGATCTGGAGCTGCAGCCGGAAGAATACTCTGTCATGATTGGTTCCTATCCCTGTAACATCAGCTTCCATAATGACCAGCTGTTCCATTGCACCATTAACGGTCTGCTGAGCTCCAGTGAGAGCGAACTGCCTGTCACTGTAAGTATGGAAGCATGTAAGACACAACAATAAAGCACTCATTCATCCTCCAGTTGAAATATATAGACCCTTATAAATAAGGATATTTCCCATCTGTAACACACTGATCAACCAAAACATTCAGTCAGAAACCAGACCACCTGTCTCATCTGCACAGATGACATATGTGTGTGGTAGAAAGCATTGAAAGTGTGGGTGGAACAATCTAACAGGCATGTGGTGGCCCGCCTCCAAAAAACCTAGATGTCATTTCCTGTATTGTGGAGCCTTTTAACAGGTGGTTTCATACCTTCATTGAGGTATTCTGCTGTGAGATAAACTATGGGGACATTTTGTAATTTCATCCAGAGGAAGTGATCGGCCCCATATCACATATTCGTGAAGTACAGAAGTACAGAAATTGATTCAATGACTAATTCAGAGCCATTTTTATTAACAACGACTCATTGTATCGTTGAATTTGAAGATATCTTTACGCTTGCAAAACGGTCCAAAAGTTTTGTAACATTTTGCTCATTGAACGTACGCCAGATGTCGGATTCTGCGGCGTTACTATCTGTTCTCACAGAGACGGAACGACACAGATCCCCGTTACGCCTTCACTGCATTTATGCAGAATGATGGGTATGGAATAAAGATGCTACAGTCTGAGTGTGAGTATGCTGTGGAAAAAAGACAAACAAGTATGCGGAATGGATTTGATAACGAGGCACTGATACAGCACTATGAAAAGAGAGACCATCTATGGCCAATGCATTTTCACCATGTTAAAATTGGAGGTGCTCTAAGCTAATCATTTTATAAAGTGGATGTGACTGTTTCACCCTCATATAATAGCTGCGACGCCCATGCTTTCCATTCATTATGGTTTTAGTATTATTATTCTCTGTGTATGCCGCCATGAATCAGCAGTTTGCCTGAGCGGTGCCACTATGCCACAGTGACACACTGAATTTTCCCCTGTTATCTCTATAATCCTTCATCAGTCTATTATCAGTGATACAATCACACAGACACTATCTGCTCACACCAAAACCCACGCCTGCTGAATGATGATCTCACCCCTCGACTGAGTTTGTGTTTTGCCTCTGAGCTCTCACCGTCAAAATTAAAGGTCTCAATCAAGACCTGGTCAATCTTTGCACATTCTGGATAAAACTAGACACTCTTCTTTCCTCTCTCCACTTTTTCCATCTGTTGTTGTCCATTTTTGTTTGTTTGATAGGGCTTTATTAAGGGAGGGGGGGGCATTCATCTATATTTAAACTCGAGCTAGGCTGTGAGTGGTTTGCTGAAATAGCTCAGAAACATATGTTAGAGTGTCTCTGTCTGTCAGTTGTGTTGTACTGTAAGAACCATTTTCCCACTTTGACACAGAAATAGAAGGAGAGCTCTTTTACCCTACTCCCCACACCCCGCCTTCTCTCTCTCTCTCTCTCTCTCTCTCTCTCTCTCCTTGTGTACCTGTGGCTCACTCACCACCCATCCTCGTCTGTCTCTCAGGATGTCTGAGAATAAACACAGGCAATTAGCAAAGGCACAAATCCAGGGCAAGGGTCAAATGAGATGTCATAACACAAATGGGTGGGCTGCCAGCGTGTGAGCAGCGAGGATGATCAGTGTGCACATTGGACAAAACAGAGCGCACATACGTTTTCCTTTGTGTCGCCACATTTGAGTGAATTAATGTATGTTGCACTATTTGCACAGCTTTTGGCCATTTTTGTTTCTTCGCTCTTATTTGGCAGCTGATCTATTTTTACATGCCAGTGTTTTTGGATGGTACTGAAGTGGAACTGAGATGCAGAAGTGGATGTGGATGAAGCAGCGTTTTTGTACAAGAGCGAAACAGGAACATGGAACAATGGTATTTTCCCCTCCATTACACCAGGCCTGGCCGCTGCAGTCTCTGGAAGAGGGACTTCTCTCGTTGGTCTGTGTAAATAAATACCAAGGCCAGAAAGAGAAAGCAGGAATGAGAGGAGGAAGAGGGAGACTAGTGAGCCAATTTTCCCCTCGGAGTAAGACCAGTGTGAGAAGGATGTGGTCTGAGGATTGGAGGCTTTTTATCTAAGGCTCTTTTCTATGAAGTATGTTTGGATTGAGGAAGGAAAGGGAGAGATGTGAGGTAGGACCACAGAGACCCTGCTGACTAATCAGAAGGCAGAAGTCCTTTTTTTGTCACATCTAGGTTACTCTGAACTGGGTGGCTCCTGCAGCTAGTTGCAGCGAGAGACCATTTTTCAAAACCTGCGGTGTGTAATTTTGTTCCTGCGTATGCACCTGTGTCCCTGAAAAAAAAAATCATGTGTCTGTGCATTTGTGCATGTATGCAAGCACTTTTATTCCCATTAATAACTGTCCCTGTTATACTGTGTGGCTTTCATGCTTTATTACAAAGAAAATATTTAATGCACCTGCTTTCTCTTTCTCTTTTTCTTTATTTCTTCTTCAAAATAAAATTTTCTGCATTGGCTGATCATAATTAAGCTCCTTATTGTCACAGAAGTTGCGTTAAGTTTATACTATCATATTTCTGGACTTATTAAAAAAAAGAAAGACAACAAAGAAATATATTTGACTTCAGCATATCATCATTTGACAACTGAGTATCTAGGGAGGTTATTAACAGATGCATATTTAAAGAAGTCCATGCCTTTATTTCCTCTAACTTGGACTTCTATAATTCTCTTTACTGCCATTCTAAGTCATCTTTCCAGAATGATCTCATGACTGGGTTATTTTTAATAGGCCTCTTGGACCACTGAAATTTCATCTTTATTTTTTCTGGCAAATTTTTTTTCTCCATAGGTCATATGTGTCTCATGCGTTTGAACAGTGATCTCTTACTTTCTTATGTATTATGTCCATGTTATGATAGGTAGTGTGAGATTAATGATATCCCTGAAGAAGAAAAGTTTTTTTAATGTGATTTAGGTGTTTTTTATTGCTCTTCACATGATTATTTAAGGGTTATATTAAAATGTCCTTAATCGCTTACAAAAGATGACGGTTTCAAGAAGATTGAAATTTACAAAAAGGTTTTATGTAAGAACGTTATTTTCCAGGTCCTTATGCTCCAAACAACTATTACTACGCTAATAAAAGAAAAGCTGATTGATAAAAATGAAGTAAAGGATACACCGTAGATATGTTGAGATATACTTTAGCATGTCAAAGTTATGGTGAGAACCATAGAATGAAAAAAAGAAAAGGTTTTGAAGGAGCTCAGACCAGTTTCATGTGTCGTTATTTTTTTCACTTTCTAGGTGCAAGTGGGTAACTTCCATCACACCATCGCCAAAGTTCAGCTTGGTGGCAGCGAACTGGCCATTGTGGTTTCCATTGTGGTGTGCTGTGTGCTGCTGCTGCTGTGCACTGTGGGTAGGTTGTGTATACTGTACATGCTTACTAACGTATGATGAATGTGCGCCTGCTGTAGCAACGGATGCTGCAGATGTGGAGCAGATAAAAGGAATTCAGGGGTTATAGTTTCACACACTTACTTCATCCCTCCTCTGTTCCTGGCGCACAAAGACCCCACTGTTCCCTTAAGTGTCTACACTGTGTGGTTATGTGTGTCTTTGTGTGTGTGTGTGTGTGTGTGTGTGTGTGTGTGTGTGTGTGTGTGTGTGTGTGTGTGTGTGTGTGTGTGTGTGTGTGTGTGTGTGTGTGTGTGTGTGTGTGTGTAGGGCAGGTGTAGGGCGTGGAAATTGGTGCTACAGTGGATTTTCAAACAGTTCTTTGCTTTGAATCTGATCTCAGATTTTTATAGGAGCCCCTTTTCTTTGTATGTTAACAAATGTGTGCAGCATTTTGATACACGAGCATTGACAAACTGTTCTTTTACACACTGTCACGGTCAGATACATTCATTCAGATATTTTTCACAGGTTCAAAGTTATTCATTATGATGTAAGCTGGTGTCGTGTCAAGTCAATGGGTTGAGATATACTGTATATAATGTGCGTCTTGTTTTTCTCAGCTCTTGTAGTGTACTGCACAAAGAGCCGAAGGGCAGAACGCTACTGGCAGAAAACGCTACTTCAAATGGAGGAGATGGAGTCCCAGATCAGGGAGGAAATCCGTAAAGGTGTGTTTACTCTAGGACCCACACATGCACACATACACACACCTGCAACTATTCTATAAGATCTGCTGTTAGAGTTGTTTAGACCTCAAATAGATTTTGCGTCGATTGACAAAGCTGAAAAAAGAGCTTCTGGGAAGACAAAAATATTGACCACATGTATTTGTCTGTTTGTTGCACTTCTGTGTACGTGTGTGTGCATGCAAAATGTGTTTTTGTTGTGGGAGGGAGATGGAATATTTGACAGATTTGTGCCTAGTAAGCGTGAGTCATAATACGCACTGTCTGACAAATGATCAGTCACACACAAGACACACTGAGTGGCCGCATCGCCTCGGAACGAGGCCTGTGCATTTGTGTATGTGTGTCTAGGGCATTAAAGTAAAGCCATGTGAAGGCCACTCCGTGTCTGTGCAGTCAGATTTATGGCGTAGAGATAGGGGGGATGAATATAGAAAGAGAAGTGGAGGGAGGAAGAGATAGGAGCGGGAGTCAGGGCCATGGGTCTGGGGAGAAGCAGAAGCGTGGGAGGAGGAGAGGTTATTTAGTCAGAGGACGCAGATAGATTTGTGGCTGAGTTCAGGGTGAGTGTGCACAAATCTAGAGATAGTTCTGCTGAAATGAAAGATGTGATAAAAGCAAAAGAAGAGGGAGTGAAGGAGAAAGGCGAATTGACAAATTCCAGGTTACAGGAATCGGAGTGTTTGGTCTGAAAAGTGAGGAAGTGGGGAGGTTTGGCATTCAGGCCTGCTGCATCCAATCAGGAGTTGATGGTGTAAACTGACTGGTGGTTTACAGGACGCTGTAGTGAGCAGGAGGATAAATAACCAGAGGAGTAATGAAATATGTTTTAAATCCCTCAGGTTTTGTATTACACTTCTCTCAACACACACAGTCTGAAAAAAAATTGGCATTGTAACCCAAATACGTCCCTCATCCTGCCAGGAGGAGGTTCTCCATAAAAGGATCTCCAGCGTCTCATTAGAGGAGAACATTATCCTCTCTCACAACATGCTATCCAATAAAGTGGCTCCGATATTAGCATGCAGATTCCAGCCACTGTCTGGATAAGCTGATAACGTTTCTGCAGCATGTTAGCCTCATCCTGCACACATGTTTTGGATGAGGTTGTTGGACTGGATTTGGCTGCTCTGATTGTTGTTTGGTAAATATTTGCATGCATCCCATGCTGGACTGCACACAAGAGAAAAAGAGAAAAAAGATCAGCAGATGGGTGTTTGGCATATTTAGTGTTCACCCAGAACTTGACACTTAAATTTAATGATACATTTCTCTGTCTGATCTCATTTTCCTTCCGTTGAAATCATGCAGATTCTTATTCTTATTTCATTCATTTATGAACATATTTCTGACATATTTTGTTCAAAAACTGATGCTTGAGGAGCCAGAAGGAGGATGTTGGTTTAGAAAATTAAGCCTTTTTTCTGTTATTTGTCTGTCTTTTTGTCCTTCCAGGCTTTGCAGAGCTGCAGACAGACATGACAGACCTGACCAAAGAGCTGAATCGCAGCCAGGGCATCCCCTTTTTGGAGTACAAACAATTTGTCACACGCACTTTCTTCCCCAAGGTGAGAGAACCAATTTTCTCCTGTTATCTGATTTCGACTGCCGCACTGACAATAGCATTTTTCTCAATGGGGTTTTAGTTGTTGTTTTTTTCTCTCTACTCGTCCCATGTCACATTTCCCACTGCTTGTAATATGCGGGATAAACAAAATCCCCTTGGAACCTTAAAGCACACAGCAGAGGTCCAGCGAGATGTAGTTGAGTTCAGTACCCTGCAGGAGAGTTAATGTGTTCTCTATAGGTAAGCATTTTTCTGAAGATAAATTGTGGGTCTGTCCGTTGGTGGGTGTTTTTCCAACAGTATAGACAGACACAACTCTGTGGGTGTTGTCTTCCAACCACAGGCATGGACTTTCAAGGAGACAGAACAATGGCGGGCACTGAGACAAGGGAAATTTCCCTTGAATTATAGAAACACACTCCTCACTCAGCTCACACACCCTCGCTATTTTGCAAGTATGCATGCTCTTGCGCAAATGGCAGCCGCTACTTCGTTGCAGTGGACACTGGACTCTGTTTTCCCGTCGTCAGGGAAGTGAGCAGGGAGAGCGTTGAAAAGCTGCATAGGGGGAAACATAAATCCAAGTGTTGCTGCTTCACTATTGTCTCTCCATAGTTTTCCGCTAAGACAGCAATCACCCTGCTCGTGACCCTTTGTACTCTTGATTTTCCACAAGACCCTCTGGTTCTCTTAGGTTAGACACACACAAACACACATCGTGTTAGACACAGAATACAAGCCAAATGTAGCCATCTAAAAATGACAGACTGTGTCGAATGACTGCCTCTTGGTAATGGGTCAGATTGTCTCTAAAGCCATTAAAGCTCATGACATTTTGTGTCATGATGTCATGTTCCCTTTTCATGGTCAGTCAGGGCCTATTCACGGCCTCGTCGAGAACTTCTTTGGTTCCAGGCAGTCTCAAGGCCAGCTCTCTCTGTTTACCATGTCTATCCATCTTCCCGAATTTACAACTAGAGCTAACGTTTTATTGCAGTTTTCTGTGTGTGTTTATGTGTGTTTCAGATGTGCTCCGATTACGAGAAGAGCCTGGTCCAGCCTGCCTACGAGAACGATGGTCTCGGCCCTCGGGCTCTGCCAGAGACCCACCCTCTGCTGCAGGACTGGAAGGTGAGGGGTTAAGCCATTACAGTGTTAGGTCAGGTTGTACCTTCCTCTGCCAGAGATCCTTGATTCGGGTCTTTTGTCAGTCCCTTGCTTCTCAACTGGGTCACACTGAAGCTTATTAAGCTTTCACAGTGAGGGTGTTATTGATGAGGAGTGAAGACATGCAAGGCACATTGTGCATTTTTGCCTTTGTGTGCTTGTTGTAATGTTTGCATGGTTTATATCAGTGTAACTCACACTCATCTATGTATACTAATGCATGCCATTCAGTGATTTCTATTGAGTGAGACACAAAAAAAAGTTCAGCTTGTAAAAAAAAAATCACATTGCCCACACGTCCCACTCACTCATGGACAACCAAACAGTATGCTTTTCAGCAAAATGCATCTCGCTGTAGTGAATGTAATGGAGGGGGACATGGGAGTAACATTTATAAAGAGGTAGCGAGAGAGAGAGAGCGTGCACTCTTGCACACCTCTGTGTGAATGTGGGTTGAATGTGACGGCACGTACATGTGTGTTTGCGCATTCGGAAGAGAGAAAGTAACGATTGCAGTGCTAGTTTTGGGTCGGCAGCCGGGGGGAGCCTGTCTGAATGTGATGAAGTGCCTTGGATCCACATCGTCTTCCCAGAAAGTGTTTTCCAGGTCACAGCAAATAAATCTCATAGGCGGGCATTTATCTTAATGGACACCTCTGTTCTCCTTCTGTCAGGCTGTAAACCACACCATATGGCTGCAGTCCAGAGGGAAGACTCCATCACAGTGCTGCTTAGTCGTACCCATAGATAGACCACGCTCATTAAGTCAACTCTGCACATTTGCAGATAATAACACACAGTCAGATACAGGAGCCCGAGGTATACACACTATAGAAGCAGAGGGAAAAGTTGTGATAGAAAAATGAAGTGTTCACTGGATGGGTCACTTGAGACGGGAGGTGGTGAGATGGATTAGGGAGAGCGCAGCAGGTGTGTAATGCACCTTGTGTGAAATCGCGCAAAGAAATAACTGTTTCTTCGCCCTTCCTGTCTTCAGGCCACCAACACAACAAAGCCCAACGTAGAGGAAGGCATCACTCTGTTCTCCACTCTTCTTAATAACAAGCACTTCCTGATCACGTTCGTCCATGCCTTGGAACAGCAGAAGGACTTTGCCGTGCGGGACAGGTAAATGCATCAACTGGTGTATGTCTCGTTGAAAAGAAAGAAAAAAAGCACAAAAAAATAAAAAAAATACCCAAGTCTGTTAAATCAGTAGATTCTACCTTATTATTTGCACTTAACCCCGTGGAAACATTGTCAGAGAGGAATCAATTACATGGTCAATTTTTGAAGCAGTAGCAGTGGTGTTGTATTGGATTGCATCATTTGTTATAATCATTGTTTTAATAAATCAAAGAACTGCATGTATAAGGTGTTATTTGAATGAATGAACAATAAAGAGAAATATTCTTCTCTAGACCTTTATGATCTGTCAGTTCATTGTTTTGGTTTTTATGGCCCACATCATTACTGACTCATTTCTCTCCTCAGCCTTGTTTCCAACCACTGAAAAGCCACCATAAGCTATTTTGTAATGCTATTTCCCATTACATTTCATTACACTGTATATAGAAGGTGTCTATAATTCCAGTGTTTACCACAGATGAGTCTTTATTTTTCATGCCAGGCTGACTGTATTTGCTGCTTAAGCGACAAAAATATCTCTACTGTTCACATAAGTGGTCGCTCCAGCTTTGTAAATACTTGGTCATCTATCAGTGTACTTGTTTTGATGTCCTCGAAACTAGCCAGTCATTGTGGAGAATCAGAAAAATTCCAGAGGCAAGACCACATCCCTGTCCCAGCTCAGTGTCAGCACTTACTGACTGATGCGGCCCCTCTCTGCCAGATTAAGGGGGCTTTGTTAGGGAAATCCCCTGCACCTCTGGATTTACTCACCCAGACACTCCCTGCATTAGATCAGGCCTTTATTTGGCTCTGCAGTCACAGGTGGTGTTGGGGGAACGAAAGCTTGCTGTTGTTTCTGTAATGTATTTATTTTTAAATCACTGACCACACACTGACAGGGCATGTTTGCAAGAGCATGTTTTTGCTCATCTGTCTCCTCCGCTAATCTATTTTCTCACCCTTCAGATGTAGCCTGGCGTCTCTGCTCACTATTGCCCTCCACGGTAAGCTGGAGTACTACACCAGTATCATGAAAGACCTGCTGGTGGACCTGATCGATGCTTCGGCTTCCAAGAACCCAAAGCTGATGCTGCGCCGCACTGAGTCCGTCGTTGAGAAAATGCTGACCAACTGGATGTCCATCTGCATGTACAGCTACCTCAAGGTGAGGATGGACAAGAAGAAGAAGCTTAAACAAAGTTGTGAGGCGGAATCGATTAGAAAGGATGAGCACAGCTCTGATTTTTTTTTTACTCTTCTCTCCCACGTTCTCCAGGAAACAGTCGGTGAGCCTTTTTTCCTACTGCTGTGTGCAATCAAGCAGCAGATCAACAAGGGCTCCATAGACGCCATCACAGGGAAGGCCCGCTACACCCTAAACGAGGAGTGGCTGCTCCGTGAGAATGTTGAGGCCAAGCCACAGGTCTGATATCTCACACGCTCCCCACTCATCTTTCACATCCTCACTTTTGCTTTTGACAGCTCAGCGGTCGATGTGAAACTTAAGTTAATTTGACTGACAGAAAGCTTCAGTCATTGTGAAATTCAAAATTGCTCTCTGTTTTTTATTTGCAGAACATCAACGTGTCCTTCCAGGGCTGTGGTATGGACTCAATGTCTGTCAGGGTCATGCATACAGACACAATCAGCCAGGTGAAAGAGAAAATCCTAGAGGCCTTTTATAAAAACCTGCCATTCTCCCAGTGGCCCCGAGCAGAGGATGTAGACCTGGGTAAGAGCACATTTTGTCTGATTATTTTCATCCTTTTCCCTTCCCAAGCCTCAGAGATATAGTAATCTCCTTTGCAAAAGGTCAATTCCTCTCATGAAGCTCAACTAACCTGAGGCTGCAATATAATAAATGACAGAATGCATCGAGGAGAGTGTACAGTGATAATCATAAAGAGTTATTGCTTTCAAAAGCTGTGGAGCCTGCCGAATAGATTTGATTAATGGCTCAAAAATATTTCCACAGGTCATGACACAGAAAGCACGGCTGCCCTGTGTCTCACATAATATTCTCCAAATTTATAATGAAACTGTCTAATATTGCTTTCCTCCCTTCTCGTCTCTCTTTTCTCTTCTCTCTCCCTCTTTTTCTGTCCTCCAGAGTGGTTTGACTCAGGCAGCAACAGCAAGCTTCTGCAGGACCTGGATAACTCCTCGGTGATGGAGGACGGCAGGAAGAAACTCAACACGGTGTTCCATTACCAGGTGTGTGTCCATGTGCGTGCATATGTGTGAATGCACTGTAGTGAGTGTTGCTATTGGCGCACCTGTATGTTCGTGATATTTTAACAACAACAGCGTGCGTGTTGAAGGTGAGAACCTTTTACAAATGGTGTGACCGGCTGACATGGATGGGAGGATACTCTCTGTTTCTATGTGGCTGTACACTGTTAGCCATTGTTGCTTCTGTTTGTGTTTGCTGCTATTTATTTATAGTAATATTATAGTATTTATTAATATGATTTTGACCACTGATAACTACATTTTAATACCTAACAATCCAGTCCAATAATACTTCTATATTCTTTATTTATTCATTTATTTTTATTCTTTTATAATATATATTATACTTTCTTGTTCATTTCAAAAGTTCTCGCACATGCATACTGAATAGATGCTCCCAAAAAGATGAATTATAAGTGCAGTTATGATATTTAGGCATCATGTGTTCATCCGGTAACATGAATGTGACAATTATATCATAATAAATCATCATTTTGAGAGCATTTATTCCATATATTTATAGCAGTTAATAAATGTCTTCCTTTATTGTTACTTCAATCTGTTACTTCAAATCCTTCTCTGTGCAAAATGACCAATCAGTTTGTTTTCAGCTTGATCTAGGGAAATCTTCTCACCTTAAATCTGGGATCATAACATGGTCCGATACGTAGCTTAATTAGCCTGCAACTATACAGTAATGCGGCAATTTAATGATTATGAATTAAATTTGCAATAAATACATTTTAAAACTAGAATTATCAAAGTGTTTATTTTCAACACCAGTTTTAAACATTTTATTTATTCAACCATTAAGAATGTCTTTTTGGGTATGTGTGTTTCTTATGCCTGTTCATTTGTGCGTGAGTAAACAGTCGATAAGTGACCCTCGACCTTCAACCCTTTACCTGAACTTGTTAAGTGCTCTGTTTAGTTTTTACTCAGCCATGGGGACAGGGCTGTGAAAGCAGTGAGCCGCAGCCTGTACCAACAGTCTGGGTTCACTGGTGAGGCTGTTCAATCCATTTCACCGTGGGTTGACTTTAATGAGCCCAGCCAGCCTCCTGCAGACTTACCACCACTCTAGTTGCACACAAGACTGACGCACGTGCACACACACCAACATGTGCACCTCTCAACACCACACTCCCCTTGAGGGCACGCTTAATGATCCTGTTCTGGTGCACCCCGACTCACCCTTGACCCCATGCCCTCTGTCTCGTCTTCCCCACTCCCTCTTTCCCTCCTTCTTCTCTCCCTTCACAGATCCCAGAGGGGGCATCGCTGGCTATGAGCTTGAAAGACAAGAAAGAGAACACCATGGGGAGAGGTACGTCACCTTTAAACACACCCACTCCCCGTCACTTTATCACACACACTCACCCATACTTGGATAAACACACACACTCACTCCATCACAGGAAACGGCACATGCTTGGTTGGTCACGAGAACACGATACACTCATGTAAACACCCATGAAACCACACACCATCCCGTCCCGAAACACACTCGCCTCTAATAAATCACAACACGTACTCTCTGCTTCATTCAGAGCTATTTTTCTCTATTATAGATGTATTCCATTAGCAAATGTCAGCTTGTGGGAAATAATGCAACTCAAGTTGGCCCATTGTCCGGCCTCAACCCGAAATATAATAACTACTCTGCTTGATGACAGATGAGTTTACATAGAGCCTTTAATGGGCTTGTCTGTTTGTTGTCTTGGGTCCACCTTACATAATCAGCACCAGACCAGAGCTCAGTTCTGCTCATGCTGCGTCCATCAAAGCCTCTCCTCTCATTCAAACCGGGCCAAAAATAGGCTTATATGGACCAAACCTGGCTCCGGCTTCAAAGTGTCAAGGGGGTGTTATGAGCCTGAAGTCCTCCCTGGCTAATATAAAACACTGTCCTGCCTGCCTGTGATCAGTGTTGAGGGTCTGGACTCGAGCCTGCTGGGCAGGAGCATCTGTGGCAGAGCAGGCTGTAATGAGAATACACTCACAATGCTGTTTCTGTGTGTATGTATGTGTGTGTGTGTGTGTGTGTCTACACAGATGCCTGTCTTTGTTTTGCTGGTGTGTGCGTGTGTGCACAATAATTTGCTGCACTTGTGTGTCTCTGTGTCTGCTTTGAGGTTGTGTTTGGACATGTGTCTACATGTATTTGTGTATTAAAATGTGTTTGCGCATGTCTATGTGTATGTTTGTGTTTACATCTGTACATAAACCAGCGAGGTTTAATGCTGTTTCCCAGCACGGGCTAAACATAACCATGTCATTACACCGGCTCCAGAACCAATCACAGACTCTGTGTGTCTGTCTCCCCTAATCTCTCTCTTTTCTCTCTCCTTTCACTCGTGATCATTCTCTTTCATTCTCTCAGACAGCTCCCCTCCCCTACCTGCCCACCGTCTGCCTTAATCACTTTCTCCTCTTGCATGTACTCCATCTCCCTTGCTCTCCTGTCAATCTCCTTATTTCCTCCCCGTCCTGTCTGTCACACTCCTCTATCCTCCCTCCTTTTGTCTACTCTCATTCTCTCAGGTCTCCACCTTCACTGATTGCACATTGTTTTGTGTTTCTTTTGTCTCCATAGTTAAAGATCTGGATACGGAGAAGTATATACACTTGGTGAGTACGTCCTCATAGGTAACCAGAGTATATCTACGTATTCATAAGGGCATTCTGAGTTTACTGCTGGAGCTTTTCCTATGTGTGTCACTGTTAGTCAGCCCGGAGCAGGCCTGACAAGAGAGAGAAGGGAGGTGAATGGAGGTGAAAAGGAAAGCTGCTGAGAGGACATGACAGCACTAATGCAGCTTAAGCTCTTTTATAAAACGTCAGCCAAGATAGGGCTCCTTTGACTTTAGAATAATGAGTTCCTTGGAACACAATTTGCCGGGTGAATAGTTAAATGATGGCTTCTTTCTTCCCCCTACCCCTAGTTAGACCTGTAGGAACAAGTCAGAGACATGACTCTGTACACAGCAAGCAGAAAATTCCCCAACACCCATCACTTCCTCTATTCTGTATGTGACTCAGTGTTTCAAAATACCTTGATGTGGTCTCTGGATCTTGTGTCTAATGCAAGAAACAGAAAATTCCTCTGTGACACGTGAGACAGTAGAGCATTCATTTAGACACTTACTGAGGAAGTTTATTACTTCAGCTTGTTGATCTTTGGCCTCTGCTTTTCCAGGTCGTACCACATGATGAGCTAATGGAGAACAAGAAGTCACACAGGCAGAGCCACCGCAAGAAGGTCCTGCCTGAAATCTACCTGACGCGCCTGCTTTCTACAAAGGTGAACACAAGAAACAAGAGACAGTTTATCGTGGGACGTCAGTTGCAGCTTCATATGGCAGTCGTTTTTGTATTTCTTGGTTTGAATGTGTTCTGTTTATGGCTTTTATATTAACCAGAGGAGCTGTCAAGGAATTCCCACATCCCATGAAATCATATCCCTGTATACCAAAGCTGTCTTTTTTTCTTTTTTTTTCCTCCACAGGGAACTCTTCAGAAGTTCTTGGATGACCTCTTTCAAGCAATCCTGAGCATCCCTCCGGACCACCCCCCTTTTGCTGTCAAATACTTCTTTGACTTCCTGGAGGAGCAGGCTGACAAACGGGGCATCACAGACCCAGACACCCTGCACATCTGGAAAACCAACAGGTTGACGACTTAACTCTGTGATTAAAGTTCCCTTTTGCCGCCTCCCTGTGCAAGTGCAAGGCTTTAAAGGCTTAACTTTCCCTCCGCAGTTTACCTCTCCGTTTCTGGGTGAACATACTGAAGAATCCTCAGTTTGTGTTTGACATTGATAAGACGGATCACATGGACGCCTGTCTGTCTGTCATCGCCCAGGCCTTCATAGACGCCTGCTCCATTTCTGACCTGCAGCTTGGCAAGGTGAGACCCCTGTACACCGCTGTCCTACTGTCCATGTGTCTGTATGATACATGTATGTATCTATCTATTACACACATGGACATATGCATGCCTCTCGAGTCCCCCTGTGAACCCTCATCCCTAAGCCTTCAGACTGGCTCCATCTACCCATCCTCATGTTATTTCAGTCTTCTGATCCAAGGTCGTGAGTGTGTGTGTTGTGTGTGTGTGTGTGTGTGTAGGCGTGCATACAGTATGTCTTGCCTGTCAGCGCGCCTTTGTGTGTCTTTCCCAGCATGTCAATGTCCTCACTGCTCACAAATCCGTCTCGTCCCTCAGACACCGTGACCCTGAACACGCTCAGCTTCGTCAACTTCCTTCCTCCACGAGGGAAGCCATCAAACGAGCATGAAATACTCAGGATCCCCTACCACGGGTGCATTTCATTTGAAGAAAAGACAGAAAGACGTTATTTTAGTTAACCCTGTTAATTGAAATTCTTGTTAACAAAATGGTTTAAGAGCATCAGAACATCAAAAGGCACTTCTCCAGTACATAGGAGATGTGTTCATGATGTTTGCTTAAAGAACATTGAACTGTTTTTGAGTTATGCCCCGGAAACCCTCATCTGAGACAAATCCCACTCACAAAGTGAGCCCAAGTCAACTTGTAGCTATGAAAATGAACAATATAAGAATCCCAAAATAACAAAGGGCACCACTTCAGTACTTCAGATTTACATTCTTTAGTTTAGTGTCAAAGAACCAATGCACTCATGGCAACAATATTCATATGTACATGCAGGCAGGTATATACTGTACCTGTTCTATGGATGCAATGACATACATAAAAACTCCAGCGACGCTGTTGCTCAGTGTCTGCAGCCTCCTCATTAGCATGTCACATCTGGCTGTGCACGAATTGTGGAGTCTCTAGATTCAAGGGTATGGCCACGTTTTCCTCCTCTGTGTCAAGGAGACTGGCATGATATGCTTCTACATTTTTCCTTGAGTATTTAGTCACTTGTTTGTGCATGAGTGTGTGCGATAGCCTCTGGAGAGGGCAGTGAAGGGCGCGGGGTCTGGATTAGTAGGAGGGATGAGAGGATGGAGCAAAGCCCGCTGTTTTCACTGGAACCCTCTTATCTGGCGAGATGCAGACATGGAAGGCCAGGGGTCACAGGGGGGTTACCAGGCAGATGGGTAGCCAGCAGGAAGTGACCTCGTGTACAGGAATAAGAGAGGGTTCCCAGCCTTCCCACTCCTGCAGCACCTTAAACATGCACACACGCATGCAAATAAACACACATATTTTTGACACAAATAACTCATGACACATAGAAATATTAAGGTGCGCCGTAAGCACATTCGCTGATGCTTAAAAGCCGAAGCTCTTTTTCCCTGCCCTAGTTTCTCTCTGTCCCTTTCTCCCCCCCGACACACACACACATCTCCTACACACACTCGCTCACAACAGTAGTCACCACTAAAACCAGAGTATGCCCACAACCTCTTAGCTCTGCTTCTTTTCTTTTTTCTTTTTTTTTTTTAGAGGAGTATTGTTTAGACTGGAATGTTCATTCTATGAGTTTTGAGTCTCCTGTTGAGTTGAAACTGTTCTCCCTCCCCCCCATTGTCTCACTTTAAGCTGGCTTAGATTGGGCCTTCAAGAAATAACATCCACTCAACTAACTAAACAGCAGTCTGTGTGTGCTAAAGTAATGAATAATCCACCGAAGGGCATTTAAGATTGAAGTTTTGCCATTTATGGAGCCTGGTGGTGGTTCAGGCAGGAACAGGAGTTGTTTTCCAGTCACATGTGCCTTACATCCTCCAGTCATGTCCATGACAACAACCAGGCTGAGCTCTGCTTCCTCGCTGCTTCCTCGCTGCTACCTTGCTTACAGCCAACCTTTTTTTCTTTTTTTTTTTGCATTTTGTTGCCCATGAATTTTGAACATTTTGAACATGTGTTCCGGCTCGCTCGGATTTGTCCCAGAGCATCACCTGAGCGGACCCATACAGTCAAAATAAAATGGTGGTGGTCTATTTCAGCTCCACCGCCACCCCAGCATCCACCTGTAGGCTCTAATTAGGGGCTTCAAGAAGTTTTTCTCATCACTTCCCAATATATTCATATAAACATATCTGCGGGGAGTGATGAGTTTGGAGCCTAGACACCAAACTCAAAGTCTATATGTAATTATAAACATTTCAGACATGTGACTTAAATGCGTTTTGTTTTCAGGACTCACCCACCAACAAGCTGCTCTATGCCAAGGAGATCCCTGAGTACAAGAAGAGAGTGCAGTGTTACTACCTGCAGATACAGGAGATGGCGCCTCTCAGCGAGCAGGAGATGAATGCTCACCTGGCTGAGGAGTCACGGGTGAGTCAAGTGTTCCGAAAATCCTGTCGTCCGTGTCACGTGGTGGCTCATTTTGTAATCGAATCTCAAATCCATCCAATAGAAATACCGAAATGAATTCAACACCAACCTGGCCTTGACAGAGATCTACAAATATGCCAAGAGATACAGAAACCAGGTAAGACAACAGATTCTCTCAGTGCACCTCTGTTTTGTTATCTCAGGTTCAGGCTAGACACGCCACTCGCGTTCAAACTGGCCCCTTTCTGCAGCAGCCGCAGCAATCAACGCCTTGTGCCATTTTAAGTTTCACAGACGGGTGTCAGAGTGACATATCGGCGCCGAAGATCATGTGTATGTTGAGAGAGTCTGTAAACAACCTCAAAGGCTTTAAAAGTGCACTAGATAACCGTTTTCTTCCCTGAATGTATCCATGACATGACACAGCTAAGCCGCTCCTGCTACCTCCTCCTCCTCTTTGAACAAGCCCTCTTCAAGCTCCTGCTGTCCTCCCCCATGTTTGCTTAGTGCTGTAACCATTCCCAGGGGAGCTTTAGTCAGTGATGACGGTGCCTTAATGGAGCACCCTTATGATAATACCATTTAGCTACTTTCCTCTGTCAGGCTACTGTAGTGACGTGGGCCAGGGGCTTAGACTCCGATTCACAGGGCTCTGTGAATGGCCCCTGATTGCCTATTCTCTCGCCTCAGCTCGGTTCGCTCTGCCTGGTAGCACACTGCGGCTAAGAGCCCATAAATCCCACTGACATTGTGACAACGATTGGGCATGAATAACAGAGCAGATGTGGGTTTTGTAAATATGTGAAGTGCAAAGAGCTTTTGTGGTGTGGAGGCATGCACGCAGGCTGGAGAAGGGGCTTAAGCACTTCACTTGTTCCTCCGCTGCTCTCCTTTTCTCTCATTCAAACTTCCATGTCCAGGCAGGTGTCTAATTTCCTCCCTCTCCTAAACGGGTGCATGAATGCTCGACAGCCACTAAAAGTCTTGTTGTGGTTTTCCTCAGGTGGTGAGCGCATTGGAGTCCAACCCCACCGCCCGGCGCACTCAGCTACACCACAAGTTTGAGCAGGTCATTGCCCTTGTGGAGGACAACATCTACGAGTGCTGCAGTGAAGCCTGAACGTGCCAGTGTCTTTTCTACTTGCCATCTCTTACTCCTGCTGACAGCTGCCTCTCTCTCCTCCCTTACATAGTTACTTGGGAATGTCATCCACTAAGGAGTCAGCCTTCATAAGTGTTATTATTGCACACACAGACTGTAAGAGATGTGAAAAGTAGCAGAGAAATTGACTTAAACCTGCCTCTCAAGTGGCACACATTTTGCTGATATGGGAATGCCAGGCGATTTTCCCAAATCTTTTCCAATGACATGGACAGAATTATAGTCTGGCTCAGCCATGCTTTAGAAGGAAGGTGTAGGAGCTTGGGAATGAAGCTTTTTCTGGATGTCTTCACAGTTACTGGGACCTACAGTAAGCCCTGGTGGCAATCTTAACGCACTGAGCCCTTTTCTGAAGGGAATGAGCCAATGATGCACTGTTATGTATTATAATGTCCATAGCAATATTTATAGATGTGTTATAATGCTTTCAAGTGGCCTCTTCGTCAGGATGAGAAGGAAGGACCGCGATAAACTCCTCCCATCTCGTAAAGTCTGTAACGTTCTCAGGTGTGACAGGTGAAGATGGGTGGCCGGCGCCCATTGGTGATTTGAACAATACATCCCAATGTGCTTTGCAGGCTATGATGGGTTGAGGAGAGGTGGAGAGGAGAATGTGAATGACTGAAAATTTATGACGTGAGATGTAATGTAGTTCATTGGGAAGAGCTGCATCATAGAAGTGTTGATCAGTGTGCTTGTAAACAAATTATTATCATGTTGGATTCTGACCAGTTTAAAAGAGAGACATTTAACATTTATGAGAAAAAAATTATGAACTCAATATAACCTGAGGAGAGACTGTATTTGTGATGCCAAATGACTTGTCAGAGTTTGTGAAATAAATTACATTATTTAGGATTTTAATGTGTTTGATGATGACAATGCTCATTGTATGAAGTCTCAAAGCAAAGCAAAGCAAACTTTAACAACATTTGAAAACCATTAAGCTCTTGGCCTGTGACCAAAAAGCCCGCAAATAACCATCTGGAACTTTTCAAAAATGCTTGTAAAAAAAAAAGTTCTTATTAAAAAGCAGGTAAAGGAAATGCCGCGCAGACATTTAGCTTTGTTTTTATTGCAAGAAGACACAGAACAACTTCCACGAGATCCTAACCTTTACACGATGAAGAAAATAATCTATCCTTAATATACACATCGACATTCTGACATACATTCAGACACATAAGCCTCCATCTCACACACACACACACACACACATTCACGCTCTTGCAGGAGGCGCCGTCTCCCCCGACAGAGGCTCTTTTCGGGTTCATCCGCTGACACGTGTCTTAGTTGATGTCAAAAGCAAACTAAAACTTCAGCTTTGTCACCATGAAGACAAAAGAAGAGACAGAAAAACCAGACGACAGCCCCAAATGATGCCTTAAAAACTCATCTGAGATATCTATTAATATTCATCACCAATGTACGCATAAAATGGATCATTTCAAGCGCCTTTTGGTTTTACTATAGCTGCAGCAATTACTTGAAATCATGCTATGTGGTTATCTGAATTACATTTTCACCCATCAAGGGTTTTGGGTAGTGAGGAGCTTGGAATGTGTTCAGTTGGATCATCGCATGAATAACGCCCTCTTGATGCAGGGCTAAACTCTGTGAAGCCAGCTGAACACTTGACATGATTAAATGAATTGAAAACACACACGCTGGGTTTGAGTATGTCAGACCGACCAAAGGTGCAATTGTGCCCCTAAAGTGAAGACACATGAAGAGGTAAGTCAAGAAAATTGGCCAATAAAACAAAGTGTTGCTTGGCAATGGTGGGTCCCAAGGTATGCAGGGACAGATGGGAGATTGAAGGGGGCAGGAGGGGGGTACAGGTCAAGCGGGGGCCACCTGGCTGGAGGAGAGGGATGAAGTCTGAGTTTTGGAGACAGTGGTGGCGGCCTCATCGTCGCCAAACGGGTTTTTTCCACAGCACACCGTGGTAATCATGCAGTTTCTGAACTGGAAGCCAAAAAAGAAGACGAACGTCAGAATCACAGTCTTGATATGCCCTCAGTTAGTGGTGGAGGAGTATTATAAGTACCAATGCATTAATGTAAACATACTCCATAACAAGTGAAAGTCATGGAATCACAATCCTACTAATCAAAGGACAGAGTTCTGATCGGCACATTGAGAAGATATTAGAATATAAATAATTTGAAGTGTAAAGATTAGAAATGACATTATAGTTAAATTAAGTTGAAGTCTGAATAACATGGCTTAATGTGAGCTACATGTGAGAGAGAGAACTGGCCCATGTGGCTGATTATTATTGCCCCCCCACACACCAAGTGGATGGACTGAACTAACATTTATTATGTTACTTTTATTTTACATATTTATCAACAACATTTCACGTCATTCATACATGTTGTATCAGAAACAGGCTTCATGTGGAGGGCGATATTGATGGCTCCATCTTCTTATTATAAATGACATTGTTTGAATGTTGATACATTTTTCGACCAGCATTTTGCTGCTGGTTTAAACTGGGTTGGTTTGAACTACTTTATACACAGTTTGGTAGTTTAGGCCACTGAGGTTGGCTTCTCTAAGGGTCAAAAGATAGAGCTGAGGGGGTCATGAAGCATAAAAAAAAGGAAAATAACATGCCTCTAAACAAGTTAATTTTTCAGATGTCTCCCAAATTCATTCTCCACTTTATTATAAAGATATAAATCATATGAAGTAAAGGTTAAGCAATGAATGACTCGTTGTGATACAATGCATGATATCATGCACGTTGGATATATCTATTTATGCAACTGTAATTGTGTATTTTTTTATTATATAAATATTTGCATGAACAAAAATAATAGGTTAATATTTCAGTGAGAACAGGTATATTTCATCTTGCAGAGAAGCTGAGGAAATATATGCATCTCAAAGAAGATTTATGTAAAAGCAATCCAACTAATTTAGTCGGATATCAATGTATAAAGTAACTGAATTAACAATTCATAAGTGATAATCTATGAAGTGTGCATGATCAATTATGATTATCAATTAATGTGAAACGTTACCCTGAAAATTCAGATAAATCAAGTGCAGTAAAAAGTACATTTACTTGAAAAATATAGAAGAATAAAAGTACAAGGCAGCATACCAAGGAAATACGCAAGTACAGTACCTCAACATTGTAGTTAAGTGCAGTACTTGCACTTTTCAGCTCTCATTTAGAAAAAAATGACCAAACTAGATGCTTCACCTGTTTGTTTAGCAGAATGTAGATGACAGGGTTGTACAGAGAGGCACTCTTGGCGAAGAAGGCTGGAGCCGTCATGAATTCTGGTCCGAACTCGGTTCCCTGATTGACAAAGATGTACCAGGCCACACTGGCGTAGGGCACCCAGCACACCAGGAAGGAGATCACCATGATGATAACCATGCGTGTGACCTCTTTCTCTGCTCTCTGCGTGGTTTCAGACTCCTGCTGCTGGGCTGCAGCCTGTGCTCAGATGGATGCAGGTTAGTAAGTTACTGTACAATACAAATATGTGATCCAAATAAAAGGCTCAGCCCATCACCAAAATCTAAGAGCACAGGATTAGACAAGCAAATGATGTGACTCTATTTTAAAAAAAATGGAAAACATTCAAATCTACAGCTAATTAGTCATGACTTCTCATGCTGTTTAAGTCTGTTTACATCTGTAACACAGCAGGAAAACAAACTTATGAAGCTTGTTTTTCATTATTATTTATTCAATCTCTCTAATTATAAAGCCTATGTAAATATGTCTGCTGAAACTCCTTTAAAGCCAAAAAAGAGCTGCAGATAGAGGTAATAATTCTCTGTATCATCTCTACCAGCAACCCTTTCAAATTATTTTCACATTGTCATTTGATATATTGTTAGCAGTGTTAGAGAAAGAACTCAGGTCGTTTACTTGAATGTAGGTAGGAGAAAGTCAAAGTACTCATCCCACATACTCCGTAGCAAGCATATGTCCTGCACTGAAAATGTTGTAAAGTACTCAACAGAAAAACGACCCCTGTGACTGTTATATTACATATTTAGATTATTTTTTACTTATACATTTATGTGAAAGCAGATTTTGACTGATGTTGAAGCGGATCTTATTATTAGCCGCTGGTACTTATTTTCATTATGGATTAATGTGATGATTTTTTTCTCCTTTAATCCTTTGTTTTGTAAAACCTCTATAGATTATGAAAACACGTCATCACAATTACCCAGAGCCCAAAGTCACACCTTCATAATACTTGCTTTGTCTGCCCAATACTACAAATAGAAATGAAATCAAAACTATTAAATTGATTATAAAGAAAAGCAACAAATCCTCCCATTTGTCAAGAAGGTGAAATGCTGAGAAATGAATAGATTTTTCAGCTGCACTGTATATAATGTTGGGTAATTCAATCTATGACAAAAGCTATTCATCCTTCGTGATTTGTTTGCAAAGATCTAAATTTGTAACGTTAACTAGTCACTAAACCTTTCAAATAATCTTGAAATAAAAAAGTTCAATACTTGTTTCTGAAATATAGTGGAGTAAAAGTGAAACGTGGCATGAAAAGAATTAAGAAAAGACTTAAGAAATAGAAGCACCTCAAATCTGTACTTAAGTGCATTAGTACTAAATGTATTAGTACTAGTAGTAATTACTAGTTAAATCCCAGCATTCATTATTAGAGTAAAAAAATATCTCTTACTGTCATTTTAATCAAGAATTAGAGGATACCGTTTGAATTATTTATAACTGATAATAAATTATCAATGCTCTTATCGTATTATTAATGAAGGCATCAGGATGACACAGTGAGCAGGCAGACTGCCCTCCAGCTGGAGGTTAGGGGTATAAGCTGCCATGTTGGCAATGATCTGCCCTTCTGAAATGTCCTTGAACCAATAAATCCCTCACATCTCCAGAGACTGCTCTGTCATGCTGCTAACCTCCCTAAAGGTGAAAATAAATTCTCGACAGTAAACAAGGTATCGCATCCTTATTATTAATATTCTGTCCGGCAGTGGTGTTCTTACCGCTCGCACAGTGCAGAGCAGGCGACTGTAGCAAAAGAAAATGATGAAGAGGGGGATACAGAAATGGAGGACAAACATATAGATAACGAATGAGGTGTTGTTGATCTCAGGCTTGGGAGTGTAGTAGTCGATCCCACAGGAACACTGCATCCCCTCTGGGATGTACCTGCATCCAAACATGTAATGATAAAAGAAAGCAACACCATCACACTCAGTAATCAATACTACATACACAACTGTGAGTAAGTGTGCTGGAGGTATAAAAATCAATTTCTGAGGTGCTTCAGAATGCAAATTATCAGGACAACATTTGTATGGTTTTAAAGCCTGGTAAGCAAAGGCAAGACTCTGAAGTATACAGTACCGGGACCATCCAAACAGAGGGGGAGTGGCACACGTTAGGGCCATGATCCATGTGAATGCCAGGCCAGCAATGGCATGTTTCTCCTCAAAACGGAAGTTAGTCATTGGCTTACAGACCACAACGTAGCGTTCAATAGCCAAAACCACCAGAGACCAGAGTGCAATCTCTCCTGAGACATAAAACAAATCAGGAGTGAATTTAAATATGATACTTTTACTTGATATGAACACACACATACTTACACTCACTATATACATTAAAATATTTTCAATTACGAACGTACATCATTTATATGAATCAAAATCTAAATGAAAGCATTTAACATCTCCAGTTCTTACCTCCTAAGGTGGCGAAGAATCCTTCAATGAAGCAGCCGGTCACCCCTAAGACGAAGTAGGCGTGCAGAGCCGTGTAGAGAGTGACTGTGAATCCTCCAATTACCATGAAGAGGTCGGCCACCGCCAGGTTGAGGAGGACATAGTTCAGAGGGGTCCTCAGCTTTTTGTGTTTGACAGTGACATAGAGGGTGAGGAAATTGATGGGGAAGGCGGTGATGATGAGGAACAGCATGTACGCGGCGACAAGAGAGTACTTCCAGGGCTCGGCGAGGTAGTACTGAGGATGCTCAAACGGGCTGCGAACCAGCCCAGTCTTGTTAGACATGGGGACATAAAAGTTGGGTCCTTCTGTGCCATTCATGGCTGCAGCAGAAAATGTTGGGGGGGTTTTCCTCTGAATCCTCAAAACTGCCTAAAACAGTCTGTGCTTCTTCTCAGAGTAAAATACTGTGAGGAGGGGGGGGGGGGTCTTGCAAACGGTGGAGAAAATGGTTGGAGCGATGAATCTTGTGGAAAGGGAGACGTTCTCTGCATCTCGTCGAAGTGCTGTGGCACCTTTTAACAGGCAAATCGGATTAAGGGCATGCATTGAGCGAAGTGTTAGCAGAGGTGGAATTAAGACACTCAATCTCATGCTCCCTCTCTCTCAAATTCACACACACACACACACAAAGAATTACAGGCGACATCTCCAGACAAAATGCATTATGTTAAGCGTTTTCAAGGTGAGAGGTTACAGCAGTGGCTGCCTGAACCCCATCATTGCTGTCATGTGCATCAATGCATCACTAAAACAAAGTGAGAGTAGAGAGTGGCTGAGAATGTAAAAAGGGAACTAACTTAGATGTGATGTAAACCAATTGGACAAACTACAATGAAATGTCTTAAGCAAATCCAACTTGTTTGAATTTCTGAGCCTGATCCCAAACCAATGTATGATGTAGAGCTCAACTCATAGCCTATACAGTATAATCAGAATGAGTGGGGCATACCATTCATAGCGTGCACTCTCTCTCCAGCTCTCTGTCACAGACACTCAATCTGCAAATGCATCACTCCAGTAACATCATAAAGAACAAACCAGAGTCCTAAAAAAATACCAAACTATTTTATTGAAAAGGCTTGTTTTTCCCTTATAAGAATATAAAAAAAACATTCTCATGGTTATATTACAGATGCCCAATAAAACATACAGTACACCTTCAGTATATAAGCCTGTGAATGCACTTGATGGCAGCTGTACCTGTTCCATTTGAATGATAAAGGCATCATTTTAAACTTTACATCCATGATCCCTTTAAAGTTATGATGTAATCAGTGACACCCCAAGGTGATCAGATTTTAATAATCCAGTTGCACTGATTGGCTGGTGGTGCACTTTCCTTATACTCCATAATGACCTACGCAAAAACACTACAGGTATTACTGCTCTTGAGCGGTAACTCAAGGAACAGCATGCAACACATCCTCACTACATTGCAATAGGTGTCTAAAAAATATGATATGTGACAATGATGGTGCAATCCACAAGAACAATGACAACATGCCAGAAAATCCAAAGGAAAAGCAGATTGGGTTAAGGGTACAAAAATGTAATTGGATAAAATTGTTGCTCTAGTTTTAGGTGGATCAGTTTTGCTCATCGATGGGTCTGCGGCAGTAAGGACAGCAGTTGTGTTGAAGCACCAGGAGCTCATAATCCTCACTGTGAAACATCTATCAGGAAATACAAATACAGACACATCAGAACAGTCCAGAATCATCGGATAGCGACAGAATACAAGTGAAAGATATCAAGACAGATATCTGTGTTTCACAGCAGGCTAGACGGGTCGTGTGCCTTATAAATTGTGTACCTTGAAGCAGGTGGGGCACATGGTGAGGCTCACATCAGGCAGCAGGGAGCGGAAGTATTCCCATTTGAGCGGCCTGGGCCAGCGTTTGATCAGGACATCCCTCCTGCTCATTGAGCGCAGCACCGAGCGACTCACCTTGACTGGGACGAAGTTCGAGCCGCCCTGCTGTTTGGACAGACACATGAACACATCCGTATTATAATACGGACCCCATCCTTTCACCCTCTCCAGCTGGTGGAATATTAATGATTTAATCTCCTCTGTCCTTTCTTACCTCAAAGCTCATCTTGGCTGTAAATGGGTCCTCCTCTGTATCATCCAAGGCATCATCTGTCCTCAAAGCCTGCAGCTCTGATTGGTGTTAATTAAGGGGAAAAAGCACAAGCAATGGCTACATTTCACACGTTAGGCACGTTCTCTGCAAATGAATGTTTTTTTAAATAAAGCTCTTATAAAAATATTGCTTGGAGACTATTCTTAAAGTGAGCATTTTTAAAATGCCAATCAGTCGGGCCTGTCAGTCACGTCGTGGCTCAGGAAGAATAGAGCAGACCTCAATGCCCTTGAGTGTCTGTCGGCTAATGCAGGTTAATCCCTGCACTAGGGCTGTGGCTACGGCTCTTGGAGGGTTAGTGTCATTAAGATGAGACAGCAGAGCTTCGCTAACCCTATTAGCTCAAGAGCTAAGATGACTTAGCTCTGACAGCTTACCCACCAACACAGAAATGAGGCCAACTCAGCCTAAACAGCTTCTTAGAACTGTCATAAGGCAGAGGGGAGTCACATGCTTCGATTCCAAGGGATATGCAATGCGTAAGGGGAAGGATACAGACTCCAGGAACCAGCGGAGAGAGGAGTCAATAACTCATTCAAAGTATGTAAATCGCTGTCTGTATGTGTGTATTTATGTACAGTTACATTGTGCAGATAACCAAAGGATACCACCATTGTCCATATCATGCCAGCGTGCATCCCTCTGATCTGTGTGAGGAACTTCTAGGTCAATCAGAGACACGGCCTCTTCATCACCGATGCCCTCCTCCAAGTAGAACTGCACCAGAGGCAACACCTCTGTATGCAGGGAAATGACGCTGCGTCAAAGACAAAAATCTCCTCTCTATGCAAACACCACACACAATCTGCTTGTGTGCCACTGACCATATGATGAGGCCGAGTAGATGAAAGGCTGCCTGCAGTTGATGCACACGCTCCCCTGGTTGTTCAGCAAGGGGTTGTTGGTGGAGCAGCGGTAGCACATCATGCCCTCAATCAGGTCCTGCAGAAAACATACGAGTGTTTACAAAGACGGCACATTCAAGAACACAAGGCAGGCAAACTGTACATTGATGAACAATATTTCTGAACAAATTCCATATACCAGCATGCACATCCAACTCTTAAACACACCTCGCTGTCGTGAAATGGTTTCGTGCGAATGGTGAAGCTGCCCAGCTCTATGGACTCCTGGAAGCGGGAGGGAATGTGTAGCTCCTGCAGCTTTTCGTAGGAATACCTGGCGAGTTTATACGCACCCAGTTTCCGACTTTGTTTGGCCAACGCATACAGGGTGTTACTAATAATCACGTCATGGTAAAGTAGAGGAACAGATGGCAGCCTAGATATACTGTAGCTTCACTCGGACATTGTTGAAAAAGTATTGGACCTGCTCCTGATTTCTTCTTTGTGTGTATCTCATATTAAACTGAGTTGGACCTTCAAACAACATTTAAAAGGAAACAAAGGCATCCTGGGTAAACACTAAATGCAAGTTTTAAGTGATACTTTTATTTTATAAGGCTAAAGGGTTATCCAATACCTAAATATGTAATACTTTTTCACAGCACTGTATATGGTACATATATGCAATATGAAAATTATCAGAACATTTGTGGGCTTGTGTGTGTGCTTATACAGGCCTGTGTGGTTTGTTTTTTTATGTTTAAGTTGAGTTGTTGGGTATTTTGTATTTAAATGGAGACAGCAGCGAGTGGCAATAACAGATCGTTGAGTTGCTGTTCCTAACAGCTCTACGCTGGCACTCCTCCATCATCTACAACTTAACACCACTCCTCTCCACTCAGCTACTCTCCAGCTCTTCCCACACATCCAGTTCAGATTCAACAGCTGGGACTGTTGATAAGTGTGTGTGTCCTCCTATTGTTTAACTTAGTTTAGTGCAGCTTTTCTGTAACACTGTGTTCAAACAAAGTGCAGCACAACCTTGCTAAGTCTATAAAACACCTCAGTTTGGCCACAGCTGCTCAGCCTGATTTCCTTCTTTCCTTCCCTTCCTCATTCTCTGCTTCCTCTGTGTGTGATCACAAAGATTTGTCTGTGTGGCGGTGGGTGTGGGTGGCTTTGTGTGTACCTTTTAGAATTAAAGCACATTGTTTAGAGTGTCATGTCAGTGTCATGTATGTACATGTATGCATAAAGTTCAGCAATCAAAGCATTTGTTTGGATAGCGGAGAAAGGGACTCTTGCTGGCATTGTCTCCTCCTCCCCATCAACACGCCTTTTATTTCTCTCAGCAGCAGCATAGTTTCCGCAGCGGCGCCAGCTCTTCTGCTTTCTCTATGATTCTGTTATCCACCACTTTATCATCACTGTCTCTGCCAGTCTCTTTCAGATTGGCATGTTTGGTCCTATGTGTTTTCCAGGAAGGAAGGGCCCAACAATACTTTATTCTAAGAATATTTGCTTGATATCTTGTGCTTCGATAGTTCTACTTTCTCAAATGGAAGGATACACTTTAGAAATGCCTGGTGGTATGTCCTTAGTGAGGTTGTTCAGGAGGAATCTGCAGATGTTGAAGAGCGTCTCTGGCATGTGTGAACTGAAAGGCTCATCCTGAAGACACAGAGAAAATGAGAGATGGAAGGTGAAAGGATTAAAACATGAGACGAGCCTCTGTTAGAAATTTGCGGGTTTTACTTTTATTTTTTCTACTCCCTTTCATGTTTTATTAATCTTTCAACCTGGTCTAAAAGCAACCTACGCCTTTGCAGTGCCTCATCCATACATGTCAACCTCATCGGATGCTCACCTGTGAGACTTGTATCGAAAAGCCTTAGGATTTTTCCAAAATCCATGAGAAAAAAATATCACATGCAGAAAACTTTGTATTAACCCTAAAAATAGCAGCAGCAAAAAAAGTGAGATCCAAACCCGGCTCACCTGTGTAGGAGCCGACCATCATTAGCAGTAGCCCAGCTTGTATGTCATGGTCACCGGACTAAAATAAAATACTCTGTATTTTCCCGTAAGAAATCTATTGAATTTCAGTAGGGACCTTGAAATGCTTAGGTTCCATAATAGTTGACAGGTGTGCTCATCCCAACACACAGTGCACTGAAAGGGAAAAATTATTATTTGCTAAAGCAATCACTAACAGCGCCTTATCCCAAAGGTTGATAGCTAAAATCAATAGTGCCTGCCCATGAGATTTCAAGTGAGATATAGAGATTTCCTGCTCTGGTCTGGATCACAACGATGCCTCACTAATGCGGGGTTGTGACCACCACTGAGCAGAGAGCTGAAACAACAAACTGAGGACACTGACACAGGCCAGGTCACCCATACACTGCTCATAACTAGGAAATGCTCGTTTATAAGTAGGTTAGAGCTGGGGGCTTGCAGAAGACCACTGATTAGGTAGCCATCATGACAAACCAAGAGGCTTGTCACCATAGTGATAGGGGTCAGAGAAGTGGACCATTTCGATTGCTCCATAAAGGGCATATATTTATAACTATGAGCAGTTATGTGTAGTACGTATAAAGTATAACTTGACCAAAAGCCTAATAATGGGTAGTTCAAGCTGATTAAATTCCCCTCCGATGGTCTCCACCTGAATGCACCACCCTCATCTCAGTTTATGTTACCTAACAACCTCTTTGCAAGATAGTTTCTCATGTTCTCAGAGGCTCTTTTTTATTGAATTGACATAATCTTACAAAACCAGACCTCCTGCTTGTCAAACTCACAACAGTCTGCAGAAATTTTAAAGGAAAAATGTATTTAAATTTGGGCAGAACGCAGTTTATTTCAACTGAAACTAGAAAATTTACATCTAATGACACAGATTCCTCAGCTACTGGAAAAACTCAATTTGTGCTGATGTGGATAGACCATAACTTCTATCATAGGTGAATATGAGCAAACTGACATGGAAAAAAGTTCAAATGTGCCTAAAAATGTAAAAGAAATAAGAAAACTGAAGAAGCCAAATATGAGATGCACACATTTAGAGCCCCAACAAAGCATGAGTGAAATATCCCTGAATTCTGTCTGGAGGTTTTTGAGGAGATGTTGATAGACCATACCACGTTACATATGGGACATAAAGAGGGACTCACAAACACGGGTAACCCAATATGCCCCCTTTGGTGGGGTATAAAAAATATTTTATGAACATGTGCTTGTATCCAAACAGAAACCATATGGTAGGCACTATTTCCAGAGTGTTCAATCTGACTGATGATTTCTTAGGTCCTCCTTCCACTTTTGTCTGATCCAGCTATGAAAGACTCGGGTTGACAACGGTAGCATGTTCTCACCGTGTAGCGTTGAATGGAGCGATAGACGTGGTAGAGCTCAGCAAGATGCTGAAAACGCTCAAACTTTGTCAGCATTTCATCCATCTGGTCTTCACTTTCTGATCCAGACAAACACAGATGCAACAAAGGTTTAGTAAGTACCAACACATGCAACAAGCTTGACAATTAAAAAAACAAATTGTGCTTCTCTCCAGTGCAAAAAAGATGGGCCTCCCACCTCTGGCTATGTCCAGACACTGCATAGACAGCATCCAGTAGTAGTACCCTGCATCGTTGAACCTGTTCTCTACCACTGCATTGTGGGTAAGCTGCTCCAGGACTTTCACAGCTTCATTCTGATGCCCTGCTTTGTGAAATGCTAAAGAGTGAAAGAAAGAAAGAAAGACACGATGGATGGATTACTATGCTGGATTTCAAGTGTCATTCCAAGACATGCTGCTTTATTCATTTCTTTTTCGGTGACATCTTTGGTGCTAAAATGTCATTGTTGTGCTGTTTTTGCACTGTATTTCCCAGAAATTATTTCACAATCCCCCACTAAATAAGGATTATTATTATTATTATTATTATTATTATTATTATTTTCATTTGTTTCTCTAAAGTGAGTTTCAGTGCAGGTATTTCAGTAAAACAGACCTCAAAACCAATCACTTGTGTTTATGAAAGTTTAGGGTCACCTTACATTTGAAAAGGTCTCATGCATGTTCAATGAATGTATTGTGTCTATACTCACGTGCATCTGTGAATAATCAATATGGATTAGTTGTGTTTTCTGGTGAAATTGTACTCTCAAACTACACAACTTTCTTGCTCCTATAAAAAGTATATCAGGGTGTACAGGTACAAACACACTCATATACACACACACACACTAACTAAATGCCAAGATCAATTTGTACTCAATGGATACAAGACAAAGTTTTCTTTTCTTTTTTACATGTAATAAGTAACATATGTCTTTTCCAAATAGGGAGGTTGCTCCTTAATGTCAAACACCAAAGCAGTTTGACTTTAAAGCCCTCAAAAACACGAGCTCTGTTCTTCATGTTCCTATCAGAGGGTAATTAGAGGCAGCTTTGAGGAGGCAACCCCACCAGTGACACTACACCATCAAACATAGCGGGGGTCAGGACGTATTAGTGGTAAATATTAGTCAACCTAACTAGATAAAGAGCACAATCAGCTGGTGTTGGATAATGTCTGGAAAGAATACAAGCCACTTTTTCCCCTCACAGAAATATGAAACACAAGTGTAGAATACAGCAATGGTTTTTTACATTTTTAAAAAAAATCAAAGCTCCCTAAAAAACAAATACACTTACCATGTGCTATAATAAAATCGATAAATATAATAAATCATCTTAAGAACAAATGTATTCTCAGCTCCCTCAACATGTGTATAGCAGAAATCAAGTCAATTAAGTTAATGGCATAACATTGATGCAGCTTTGTGAAACATAACTCTCTGCTTTTCATTTACAGCGTTGGTAAAAGTCATCAATCAATTAGAAAGCTTTTGTGTGATACTGTTTTGCAAGGATTTTTATGGATTGAACTAAGAAACATAGCAAATGTAAAAAAAAAAAACTAAAAAAAAAAAAATCAATCTAAAGACTCATGTTGAAAAATGAAAAATACAGTCAAACTGCTGTTGGTGATGGCGAAAACGCTGCAGACCCACTAGAAACTCTTCATGGACGGCTAGAGGTCCAGAAACTCATTTCGTAAACAACTCAGCTCCACTTGAAGACCCCGACATATGTAGTCAACCACTTCAGTCCGGTGCTAATCATTTCTAGAACTGTCATTGAGAAGTACCAGTGTGGTGCGCAGAGGAGAGGCCAGAATCCAAGACTCAGTTACAATCATTGGTAACATAATACTCCGCCTGACTTAAATACACACTATCAGCAAAATGCATGATCATAAGCAAGCTCCAATACAATCAGGCCTGTTCAGTCATGTCGAGACAGGCAGTGGAAGATTATGTAGAAGAGGAAATACGTCTGCTGAGATCATAATTATAAATCTATGAGCTGATTATAACTATGGTTACAGCTGTAATCATCATCAGAGCTGCTTGTAGTAGAGGTGATTACAGGCATGCATGCATGTCTTTCAGTTAACAGGCAGCTCGGCTCTGTTCTGCTCTGCTCCAGCAAAGAGGATCATGTTTTACAGTGGATACAGAGAATCTCAAGGTAGTGAGCTGGCCAGGTTTTATCACTTCCATATGTAAACATTGGATGTGGATGTAGACTTTAATGTTCACTGAAATAATTCTGGAAGCTTATATTAAAAAAAAAAAAGGTTGCCTCGATGTTGATGCAAACTCACCTTTTTGTGCCTCTTCAAATCGGTCATTCTCAGCCAACCACTGGGCGTAAGGCACGAAGACGTCATTTTTGAACTGGGGGTGCTTCTCGGCCAATGAAAAAGCCTGAAAAATGGTCAGGTGAGAGGCAGGAACACAGCAAAGAAGAGAGATGTAATACACTATGTGTGACCAGTTGACACGAGCATGTATAAGTCACACAGATTATAATGTATGGAAAAAGAGGGTAAAAAATGTCTTGTAATTAGAGCTAAACTACAGCTGAACTGCCACACATTATTCAGAGAAACACATGATTTCTTATTACAATTGTTGTACAGTATGATAAATTAGCTGAGGACAAAGATAAATGTCTGAGCAAAGTTGATTTCACGCTCAACTACAACTGCAGATCTATATCCTGTCATTCAAACAGAGTAAAAGACCTTTTGTAGTGCCCTGCGGACATATAATTGCCTAAAATATAGACTGATTAATTGAAATGTCTTGTAGCAAACCCGAGCCAAAAAACACACCTGTCATGCCAAACAATAAAGGGGAGAAAGGGAGTGTGTGTGTGTGTGTGTGTGTGTGTCCCAGCTTGAAAGCCCTAAGTCATTTATAGAAAGACTTTGTTTTACAAAAGAGGGCGTGCAGTGAATAGCATCCATATGGCCCATGCAGAAACTGTGGTCTGTGCTCTGTCCTGTCATGGTGTCCACCTCCCCCAGCGACGCACATAAATCATAACAGTTGTCTCAACCTTTTGTCTCGCCCTGCTCTTTCTCTTTCTCTTTCCCACTCTGATGATCAAATAAATATTCAGGCTTACGAAACGCTACAGCAGAACCATGTGATCATGATTTGACTTTCTGTTTTTGGCTCTTCTGTTTCAGAATGCAAATCTCCACTGCTCATCTCTGTAACGCCTTTAACTCGATTAAGGACTGCAGATGTATTAAAGAAATGCAATGTTTTCCTCTTGTCTAAGCACCATGATCCAGCCTGATGGAGAAATTTGATTGGAAGCAGAGCACAGCTTTAAGCTGATACTCTTTCAGTGCAGTAGAATTTTTTTATGTTTCTCATTTTGTCGGCATGGATTCAGAGAAATGCAAAGCTGAATGATTAGCTCTGAATTACATGTGTGGTTTAAATTTGGCCGTGTACGATGAAATTTTAATACAAGTACAAAATACTTTTCTGTAGATGCCTGCAAAACGCAAGCAAGTCATGAATATTAAGTGGTTTTCAATATTAGTTTCTGAGTACCACAGCAGTTTATTTAGCACAGTCCTATGAGGGACACATTATATTTATGTGATTCTCCCAGGACACTATATATATATATATATATATATATATATATATATAGTACATAGTCTATATATGCCATGATGAGCTGAGCAGGTGTGCCCTTCGTGTGTCAGACCTCTTCCCAGTGCTGGGTTCCCACATGCAGCTGCACCAGTGCCTGCAAGTCTCCCATCTTGGAATAAGTCTCTGAGGCATAGCCGTGGTGCTTCAGCTTTGTAAAGTAGAACGCGCATTTTTCCAGCGGTCCGCGCTCAGCTTTGTCCAACTTGCGAGCAAAGTCGATCAGCCTGGGATGGGAGGGTAGAGGAATGAGCACACACAGAGAAGGAGAGTGAAGATAAACCCCTTACACGGTGGTCTGTTGTACCACATTATGCTCATGACCCCCCCCAAAAAAGAATATGAACCAGTCAGGGTCACCAGCTCAATCAGATTCAGATTAAAGAACCGTGACTCTGTTCAGCTGCAGCGATTGTTGTGCTGACCAACTGGTAGCACTAAAGCCGATTACAGTATGCAGACAATAGGTCTGATAGGGTCAGTGGGGAGGACTAGTATGACCACCAGACACTGGCTTATCACTTTGCCTGGTTTTCAACAACACTCCCACATTCCCACTCTGCATGTATGAGTGAAAGCTAATGGATAGGTTACATTCCCTTGGTACTTTCTTGGCTACTATTTGCATGTCAAATATACCTTTTAATACTGATCTTCTGAGTAAAAGCCACAAGTTCTGAACATTTACTAATGCTGTCTTGTGCATTTAAGTATTGAGTGTTTTGTTGTTGTTTTTTTTACAAAACATTTTGTGACCTAGTTAAAAAGTTTTTTTTAAATTGCATTTACTCTTTCTCTCTCATTGTAAAATTCAGGGGAAAAAAAGAACTTTTTGACTGGAAGGGTACTTAAAGCTGTAGTGTGGGACTAGTACATCTAATTGAACATCTGTTACATTCAAGTCCCTCTAAGTGATTCCCTCTGTATTTCAGTTTTAAAATATGTAGACAGTGCCGACGTTCCTGCACTGACACACAGGTAAAAATATCATTTACGTCAAGCTCTAGACATATTTCACAAACAAGAATCGACAATGTCTGTGTAATTACTTTCACTGCAGAAGGGGAAGAAAAATGTTCGGCACTGCAGGTTTTAAAGTCGTCGATGCATCATATCAGGAGTCTGCAATGGCTTTGATGGATTAGTTAGTTAACTAAGTATGTGCATCAGATCAAACCAAGTGATTCAGGGTTTGACTGTGTACCAGGTTTCAAATCTGACCCTTTTTTATTTGGCCCACTCTCTGGTGAATTTCATTCCCCTAAATGAAATGAAAACTAACTTTAAAATCTAGAACCATATAAAGTCAAAGAGAGAGTGTTCCAGAACTGACAGTAAAATTTAGACACTTCAGAGCATTTCTAACCATACAAATTTGATTCCTCTTCTTCTTCTAAACTGTCTTCTGTTCAGTATGAACCAGAAAATATGCAATTTTACTACACTCAAAGAATATGTATTTTGAATGACATGGATGGAAATACAATTTTACAATACAATTTTCTTTTTTAGAAAATGTTAAACGGAAATAACAGTGTATCTTATGATAGAAAGCTGATATAGCGTGTTTCATAAAGTGACTGACACATACATGTCTGCCCAGCCGTGTTCCCCTATTATGTCTATGGCTTTGAGATGTTCTCCTGCTGACAGGTACATCTCCGCTGCTGCCCGGGGCTCCTTGGTGCTCTTAGCCCAGTCTGCCTGCTTGGTCATCAGGATCCGAGAGCTCTTTGGGTCTGTCGTCCCGACAAAATCCTGAGAGAAAGACGCACAGTTTAAAATGTTCTAAAACACAGATGGTAATTTTTCCAACTAGAATCCTAATACTAAGTCTGGAAGGAGAGTTCTGACTGTCAGAACCATGCGAGTCAAGTCCGAGACAGGAGGAAGAGAGTAACACAAACAGCAGGCGGCTGGAGGGCCTTTCCCTCCAGTGTCCATCCTACCTAAAACAAACAGCCTATAGGACCAGATGGCCACACAGCCACATAAATATACAGCAGCCACATCAAGCACACAGACAATCTGATATGCGCGCGCACACAAATATACATGAGCGAGTCATGGCTGCGTTATCTGCTCCAATGAGAATGTAATGCAGATGATCAAAGTGTCCCCCCGCATGTAAACACAAGAAAAGCATGAATTCGTCTCAACTCTAACTGACCCTCTCATCAAAGTATTCATGTAAAAGCGGATGCTCGCCTTATTTCTCTCCATTTGTGCTCCATTTACAACTGCATCTAGTGTGTAAGTTGTTGCCCAGGGATATGTGCGTAAAAGCCCAGGATATGTACCGACTGATCAGATGATATATGTGGAGATTCCAGGGATATATGAGGAGATGAAAGACAGACGGTAAAGGGGGCCAGTTGAACACAGCGCAGGGCCCCAATTTGGCATGACTGCATATGATGAAGAAAAACATATGTTCTACACCCCTAAAACATACAGGGCTTTCCGGGTTGTTCTGTCTCTATTGATACAAAGGTATGCTTTACATGTGCATGTGTGTTTTTGTCAGTCAATGATTTAATCACCTTGGCGTACTCGAACATGCGCAGGTCAGTGTACATGCTTAGGGCTCTGGATTCGTGGCCACTGCGTTTGTAAAGCTTGGCTGCCTCGTGGAATTTCCCCTGGTAGGCATAGACATCTGCCAGGAACAGCTCATTGTCGTTCTCACCCCGCTTCTTCCTCTCCTGCAAATCAGTCAACACAAAAAGATAAACACTCACATGCATGACCATGCACTTGGACACACAATGAGTCAAAACAATGCAGGAGGCACTAAAAACTCTTGGCTTGCTGTATGCAAACAGCCTCACTTTTTAAAGAATCTTTTAAAGGATCTTATAACATCCATCATAACAAAATCTGGTAGCAAGTATTATTTTTTATCTAATACAATGAACATTTATTTCATGACACTGAAAAAAAAGCACTTTTAAAGAACTTTTAATGGGGAGAAACATTCTTATAGCACTGGCAAAGTTGAAAAAGGCTTTCCTCTGATCTGTGGGTATTCTGTCATGTGTGTATATACTTTCTTGTATGTGTCTGAAGTTATAAAAGGTTCCTCTTTTTACTTGTTACATACTTGTGTTACACTCTTGTCGACTGTGCAGCATGGCAAGTAAAGCCAGGGCAAAGCCTAGCAATTAAATGCATAGTGACCTTAAAAATTGTGAGTGGCCCAGTCTCCCCTAAGCCTTGCCTAACACTGATGTCATCCCTTTGAGCAGAAATCAGCAAACGAAAATGTAATCCTAGCTTAACACAATATTGAAGGATGTTTTTGCCTCCCTAGAGAGTAGGTGTTACCTCAATGCTGTTGATGAGCTCCAGGTAGCGCAGGTCTCTGATTCTAATGAAGGCCTAGAAACGGGAAAAGACAAGAAATTATTTATCGGTATCCGATGTTTTGTTTCTTTGTTTGCTCTCTCAAAGATTTCATTTGAACATTTGTTGTATTTATGTTTGGCTGCCTGAGTAAAGCAGATGTTGCAAATTGATGGTGAGTGTTTGCAGATGATGAAGCTTAAGAGTAAGTCTGAGGTTTAAGTAAGGCACTGTCACCACATTTGAAGGAGTTGCTGCTATGTTTTTTTTAATTATTCTGTCAAGATGAAAGCAGTAAAATGTGGGTCGATGATCGGGATGATTTGTGAGTGTCTGACTGGCCTTCTTGGCGGTGTCAAAGTCAAGCCCCTCCAGGGCCTCTGTGGCTAAATCCCTCCAGTCACTGTCTGTCACACCTAGACAGGCGATCTGATAGGCCTCCTTAAACATCTTCCTCTCCAGGTACTGGTACATGGGTGCCGACTGAGGACAGCAAAAACAACACAGTCAAAACCATTTGTTGTATGAACGTATACCATGATATTTGACGTTGCAACCATTTTGCAACCATTTCTACACTATGACCACATGGAACACCGTCACACCACGCACCTGAGGAACCTCTATGGCAGACATGGAATAGACGTGGAGGCAGAAGATCTTTGAGCCGTTGTAGCCGACCATAAAGCCTTGCATCTTCTGCTGGTGAACGGGAAAGTTGCTAGCCTTGATGTTAAGATAGCCGTTGCCAGAGAAGCACAACATGTCCTCACACTGGGTGTTCCAGGCCACGCTGTTAGCATTAGGCTCCTACGGGGAAAGCCAAAGGGAAGAGGCAGGTAAAAGAACGTAGCAGAGAGACTGAACGACTGTGGAACACACAAACCATGCAGAAGAAGTGTACCAGTACCTAATGTAAATAATTATACATTCTTGTATGTTTCTATATAATTCATCCCACTGTACCTCTGACGTCTACTTTAGAAAATCTGTCATGTTAGTTTCCTCCATCAAATACACTGACCTGAAAAAGCAGTTCTTTATTGTTGATGTCATAGACCAGGAGGGTGTTGTGCTCATCCACCACGGCCAGTTTATTGCGAGAGGCACTCATGTCCAAACAGCGCACTGATGTTGACAGTTTAAGCAACGTGATGGGAAATTGATTGTCTACAAATATCTTCAGGATCTAAATCACAAAAACAACGACGAGCAGAATGAAATTAGAATACAGCATCGGTATTTAGTACTAGTAACACCCAGCTCCAATAAATGTTAATGATGTGAGGAAATTATGTTGTGATTTGCAGTCCCATTCTCATACAAATCAATCTTGTGTTCTTCAAGCAGAAAGCTGTTTGTTTGGTGTTCAGACCCCTGGACCACTGGCCTGTGAGCATGAGTGGAATTAATATGGTCACTTTAGGCGGGGAAATATTTTCTCAAAATACTCACAGCTCCATTCTTTAACCCTACTAGTAGGCCCTCTCTGCCTGGCGGACCACCAATCACTTTGATGTAGCGAATTAGAGACTCCATCACCCATTCTTTTTCCCTGACGCTGGTGAAGGACATGCACTGGAGCCTCTTCTCCTGCACAGGAGCAGAGTGGGGAAAGGTGAGACCACAATTACAAATAACAAACGAGAGACCGACTGGTTCTGTGTGACCAAATGATCTTGTTTTTACTGTTTCAGTCTATTAATCCCATACTTTAATGTACATTAAAAATAATCGGGAATGTCTGACAAATCTTTGCACATTGCTGTTTTGAACACTGCAAAGTGGGGCTCAACATCGGAAAGCAATGCTATAAAGATAAATAATTATTTGATTCGCAACAGACATACACGGCAGACACAAGCACAGCCCATTCATATGGTCTAAAAGCTGTCTGAAGCATGAAACATGAGCCTGCCTTTAAGAGAGAGATCTGAAGCACCTCTGTCACACACAGACAAATTTAAAGGAAAATAACCTCTGTGTTATGGCTGCACCTCCCTACCAGCCTCTGTCAAACACATCGAGACAAGAAGCAGAGAGGTCCCCTGTGGGACACCCAGTGGTTCAACAGACTTTGGTTTTTTCCTTTCCATTCAACTGTCTCGCTTCATCCAGTTTAAAGAGCGCTGAGAAGGGGAGAGACAGCATGCAGAGCACATGCACAACCAAAGCTTTTAGCAAACTAGGCATGGACATCCAAGAAACCAGCAATTTCATGATATTATCATTTTTTCTCCAGGCTGTATGGGCTAGTAATGAATGGGAAAAAACCCAAATCACTCTGCTTCCATCATTTAATAGTGCTCAGAAGTGTCTAAGGCCTTCTGCGTAATCTGTCAAGTTAGCATTAGTGCAATTTACAAAGAACAAAGAGCATCAGTGCAGGTCAGTGCAGGAAAAAACCAGAGCAAAAAAAAAATATTTTAAGTGGATTGTGGAACTCGATCTCCTCTGACCTGGCACAGGATGATATGCTGGGAGCACACCACCAGCAAGTTGCATTCAAACTTCCTGCAAATTTTCTCCTTGATGCGGTAGTGCATGTCTGACGAGTCATCTGAATAAAGCTCATAAATGAGGATCTTCTCGGGCAGCTGGATTGCGAGACGATTTCTGTAGATGGCAATCTTCTTCACCAGCTCACGACACTTGATTCTCACTAGGGACAGAAGGAAATGAAGGCAAAGCGTGGACATGATAGGAGGGCGGGTAAAGTTGAATTATCTTAGCCAACGCATCCTGTTGTTGAATGAGTCTTATCAGGGCTTATTGTTACAATCTCAGCTATGCTGGGATGCTGCTCCTCCCTATATGTGTAAAACATTTAATATTCATTAAAATGGGCTGAAACCTCTGCTTTATTAAAACAAATCCTTATATTAAGTTTGAAAGGAGGTGTCATCCTACCAGCCTACCCTGACAAAATTGTAGTTGGACGACTGGGGCAGATATGCTTGATATCACAATAACAAAAACATACAACATAATCATATTAAAGCAATATTTGTCATCTTTAAAGCTTCTGGATGCTCACTAATTGCACTCTGATAGCAACTGTGATGACTCAAGGCACACATACAACTTATCGTGGAATGCGCTGGAGGGTATCACAATACATTAGATCCTCTATTATAAACTCAGCATTCTGTGGCTAAAAGGAAAGTGCACCTTTTTGTTCTGTGATGAGGTGCTGGACGATGACATCAGTCATGCTGTCTCTATAAGCATAGCGATCCTTGTAGAGGCCGTGAACTGTGCTGAAGATAAGTTGGTAGCAGTAGAGGGTCCCGTCCTGGCAGCCCAACACCTAGATAAGAGATAACAATGCAACAGTACATTCTATTAACACCTCTAAGAAAAGACTGAGAGTGGGAAAGTGTTCCTGTTGTTACAGCATCTACACAGGAGAACTGAGAGACTCCACCAGCAACCAATTCACTCTTGTATGCCTCATCACTTTCAGTTAAATATGGTGGCTGCTAAGGTGTTACTGTAAAATAATATGACTTGTGTATCTGTGTAGATGAAGAGATGACATTCTAGCAGATCAAGAAAAGGTATGAAATGCAGACTGGCACTCTGTTCTGGGCTTTGGCAGAGTTTTGCATAGCATTTTCCGACTTATCTCAATCTGACACACTAGTGATAATTTCTCTATACACATGACTTCGCGAGCTGTGGACCCACCACAAAGTTGGAGTCAGGCTTAACACGGCACGTCCACACCCAGGCGTTCTGCTCTCCAATGGTGCCCAGTCGCACACCATCTTTAGTGTAGAGGGAGGCCTGTTTATCAGAGCCACCCATGACTATATACTCGCCCTTAGAGAAGTAGCTGACGCAACAAGGGTCATAAGTGAGAGTCCTGTCTTTTCCAATCTGGAAGAGAAAAAGAGAGAGTTGTGCATTAAACTGAAACAAAATGCGTCTTTTTCATGTATATTGCCCAGGGGCCCGGGTCAATACATCCCCACTGTCTGAGCTGACACACATCAAGGTCCTCATACATTCAGCCATCCCTTTTAGTGGTGGATGAAAAGACCATGCAAGAAAGAGAGCATTTCTCTGGTTTAAAGAGCCTCCATTGTATCAGTGTTCATCGTCTATTTCCACGACATCATATTAGTTCCCCAACTCTGTGCATCTGTTTCACTTCACCCTGGGAAAAAAATAAACGCTGTCTTTCATTAAGGACAATTCCTGGTGTTGTAATCAAAACAGAATGTTCATTTAAATAGATAAATAGGCTGATGACAATATATATGAGCCTGAGGCATAAAGGCAGAGTAATGAACAGTGCATATTTGTCCATAATTACGACGTTGCCTTCAGGGAATTTAGGAGGAAGGAGGGACAGTGAGGGTGCCATTAAAGCATAGCAGGATCACTTCCAACGTACTGTTATGGTTTCAATAGACCTTGACAGACTGATTACAGCAGGAAACAGAAGTCTTAAACTCAGTAAAGTGTTTCCAATACCAAATATTTTTAAGTGATAGGCAGCCTCAAGCATTCTTGTTTTTTAATGCTATAGCAGTAAACAGTGAAATAGCATTCCAATTAGTTATCGGTCTTTTCCAAGTCAGGTAATGAGAGGTTACCAAACATGCACTTTTAAACAGTTTGTGGCAGAAGAGTTTTGTTTTATTAGGACATCTTGCACTGGTATGAAAAACGATTAAAGTACTGTGTGTATATTTACATTGCTACGTCATCATGTTTGTTTTACTCAGGCATGAATTTTGGTAGTTTAGGATTCGGGACCTTAATTTCGTGGGCCTGTGATAATCACCTGTTTTCCACTGAGCTGATAGAAGGACAGCTTCTGACTCCAGTCTGCCACAGCTAGAATGTCGTTGTGCTCATCCCTGTGAAAATACATCAAAAATAACTTAAGGCGCAGGCACTCTGTCAACATGCGGTACTGATGGGGCTTTAGTTGCTTATGTAACGATGACAGCGTTATCGTTAACAAACAGCAAGCCTTTTACACTAAGAACAGAAAGCTTCTACCTTTGTCATGTTTTTTTGTATTCAACATATTGAATTGCACAAGGACAGAGTATTGTCTCTATCTTTTTTATTACAAATATATACAGTATAAGCCCTGTATTGTGAAGAATTAATCACGAATGAGGGGGCATTCATGAGCAAGACACTGAATATAAGCAGCTCCAGAGAAACTACTTCCTGGCTGACCTCATTCTCTGACCTCCCTATGATGATTAATCATATTCCATGAGGAAACCCAATGATAATATATGTGCCGCATCTTATCATTGTCTCTCATCACTGGCCCCTCCTTCGCTTCAAATTTTCAATCATTCTGTCGGCCGCTTATATCTAAAATACAATGATCAGTAGTCCTTGACAGTGGCTAGGGTGCATCAAAGTATACATACTGCTGCTCAGAGCCATCAAAACAGCTTCACCATATCATGTATGACCACTGCCTCCTGCTGGCCTTAGACAAGCAATTCACTGAAAATCCATTGTACTGTCATTTGCACATCATTACTCAGAATTTGGCAACACGTAAGGACAGCGCATAGCTGCTTTTGCCATTGTGGCACTGGATTACAAACTGTTGACGATAATCTACCATTCTACTTTTTCTACAACCCTATACAGCAATAATGAGAGGAGACTCACTTAGAAGGGTTCCAGGCTATGGACCAGATGGGAGAGGAGGAGCCTCCTGGACGCTCTATCTTGACCTTCTCCTCTCCGTTCTTGTTCCGAATGCTCACCACTCCGTTCATCATGCCAAGGGCTAGGTACTGACCGTCGTTTGTCCATCTTCAATCAAATTGAACCCTTCTACATGAGTATGTGACAATAAAATGAACTAGTGTTGCAGACGGTTATAATGACAGGCTTCTCTTACCCACAACATGTTATTTTGCTGCTCACTTTATGTTTGTTCACAGACTTTTGCTCTGGGGACCACAAACCTAAAAATGCAAAAGGACATCAAATGCACCACAATTTTTTTTTTTTTATATATATAATATAGGTTTATAGTATGTATATAATGTGAATCCAGTATAGACTCAAGCTGAGGGTGCACTCACCAAAGTCACCAGAAGAGCACGAGGCAAGCTGGTGAGTTACAGGGTTGTAAGCAACGCACTGGATAGAGTCATTGTGACTGCGGATAAACACATGAAAAAAAAGAGATAGAGGGATAAACACTGCAAAGGATACATGCGCTAAAGTGAAGAGTAATAATGACACTTACGTGTATTTTAAAATGCCCTCCAGTTTAGACGTCCAGATGATGATGCTTTTGTCTGCCGATCCTGAAGCAAACCTTTTACCTACAGAAGAATGCAGCAGTTCATAAGATAACAATGATGTCTGATGCAGACAAATGTACTGTGCGAATGGAAAGCAAGTTGAGTACCATCTTTAGCATAGGCTACACAATACACTATGTCTTTGTGTCCTTTTAAAGGCTGAATAAGAGTTCCGTCTGCGGTGTCATGAACCTGCAACGAACAATGCAATACATTAAATGTAAATATAATGCATGTATTCTTTAGACTATGTGTCTTGGCCCAAGGACACGGGAGAGCTTACCAGGACACGAAGCCCTGCAGCAATGATGAGTTGGCTGCCATCTGGCTTGAAGGCAAGATCATAAACACTACAAAAGAGAATAATGGTGAAGTGGTTAATCGATTAATTGATTAGTTGACTTGTCGTTCATCATTTAAGTCGTTTTTATTAAGGAAAGATGACACACATCAATGTGGTTCAGTGTCTCAATCGTGAGGATTTGCTTAGCTCCAGTTTCTGTTGAATATTTTAGGATTTAGGAAAAATGGTGGAGCAAAACCAGGATAGATGGATAGATAGATAGATAGATAGACACCTAGCTAGCTTAACATTACCATTAGATCGAACCTAATGTTACATCGTGCGACAAATGAAGGATAACATGTTTTACTGGTGCTATTACTTCACTATTGATGGGGCAAACATTTTGTGTTATATCTTACACACAAGAACTATACATCAGTCATTTATGAAGGATAATCAAACAGTGCGGCTAATGCTAGCGTAGCTGGCTAGCAATAGTTTACATAGCAACCGCCGTTGCTAGCCACCTAGCGTTACATCCCAGCATCGGGCCAGGGTTAACAGCGTAAACAGAGACATCTACACACTCACCACTGATCGCGGATTGTTTCCTTCCACGCTAGAACGGCTCTCATTTCCACCTTTTAACAGCAAATCGGGCTGATAGGCTTTTTATCAACAGGTTTTTTTTCACGCTAAACTCCGTTTTCATGACTCGTTGTTACTGCGCAGACTCGGAGCTGTCCACTACTTCCTGTGTGTGTGTGTGTGTGTGTGTGTGTGTGTGTGTGTGTGTGTGTTCGCTTTAACTTCACTTCCACTCACAACAACCATTCCGGTGTTGACATCAGAAAGGAGCAGCAAAAGAAGTGCAGTCACATCAGTCACCGTATTTGTGTTGAATGGTTTTAAGGAAGGAGTTCGAGGATGACCATTATTCATGTATGTCATGTAAACCTTTGTCTGTTATATTAGCATTCTTGTGCTTTGCTGCTAATGGTATGTCCCACGACTATCAACATACTCGATTATGTGGGCATGTATGTGTTTTTCTTTTTTAATTCTACGCACATTAGAGTGGCTGCTGACTTGGGAATGAAAACGTTTGCTAAACAACAAACAAGCTAAATCCAATCAGCTCCTACACTGACATATAGAATCCACAACTACCTTCACCGCGCTCATAATCAACAAAAATACACCTCTCAAAATGCACCCTGCAAGCTGTGATAACCAGCTGGAGTCCAGTAGAGACACGAGTGAACAAAGTCCCAAGGACGAGGATGATCTGCGCCATACTTCTATAATGCCCCCTGGCTGGATTAGAGAGGTGAGGCAGAGGAAAAGAGGCAAGACAGCAGGCAAAATGGACGTCTACATTATAAGGTGACTCAGTGATTTAGTGTAATCCTCTGTATGCGTGGCAGATTCAGTTAATTGTCTCTGATCGATCTCTCTGTCATTTATTTCAGTCCCCAAGGGCTAAAGTTCCGGTCAAGAGCATCCTTGCACGCCTTTCTCCTAAAAAATGGAGGGGGGAACTTAGACATAAGCCTTTTCAATTTCACTGCTTCCAAGGGAGGTGAAATCGCTACTGCAAGGAGAAGGAAGAAAAATCATACAGACGGACAGCAGGAGGATACAACAGAAATACTGGACCCACCTCCAAAAATATCTAAAGAAGCCCCTTCCCCCCTCAAAAGCACCAAAGACAAACAAGCAAAGAGTTCAGAGGATATTAATCATATTAATACTGACATTGTACCACAAACACAAGCTGCATCTTCAACCACAGTGCATGATGTGACATTGCTGAAGAGCCCTCAGAGGGTTGGTCTGCTGAGAGAGAAGCTACTCAGACTTGCTCCCACCAGTAACCAACAAAACACTTCGATTTGCCACAAAGACAAACAGGCAGACTCACAGCCGTCTGCTGTGGCTATGAGTGTTCCTGCCACCGAGACCGAGAATAAGGGTGAGGATGAACGAGGTGGAGAGGAGAGAGAGATTCACAGAAAAGGTGACAACAAACCTAATTCTCAACTGGATCCTGTTGCTGACAGTCATCGGGATGTGGAAGAGGAGGTGTTGTTACCTGACATCACTGGAGGGAGCAGCACACAAGTGAGAGATTCCCAGAATAGTAAGTTTGATCTACACTCCTGATAGCTTGTGAAAGCAGCTGTTAGTTTTCTCCGGATATTCTCCTTTTTTCAAAATAGGTAACAGGGGCAATGACAAGATTTTTGCTTACTTCGTGGATAATGCCAACAATACTTGAAAATGTTCTGATTAGAACGCACAGAAAATGTAAGATACTAGATATACAGCATTAAGTAACACAAAGAACCTCAAAAAAGGGATCAGGGCATGGAGATGTATCTGATAAAGAGGGAGATGATTCATGTGCTGTATGAGGCAGGATCAGGGAGGATCAAGTAATGTACTTCTGTAAGGCCATGAAAAAACATACTTAAAATAGTCGCTTAACTTTGGGCTTGACCAAAAAAATGCATAAATGGTGAGTATAATTTAGTCACCTCCTTACATGAATTTCTCCTCAATTTATTTGGTGTTTTTTTGGTTTCAGGACCAGAAATGTTTGACACACACTGCAGAATTATTTTCTATCCTCATTTACAATTTTCAATTCTGAAAGGAAATGCTCTGTTGGATTGTTTTTTTGTTTTGTTTTTCCATTACTTATGTGTTAAAAGAAAAGTAGTCATTTTTTAAAATGTACACAAATGTTTCCTGTCTTGCTTAGAGTCCAAGAGCGTGGACGACAAACGGAAAACAAGTCCATATTTCAGCAGGAAACCCTCCAGAGATGGTAATGCGAAAATGGTTCATTAATACAAGAGGCCACAGGAGGCTTCTGTATATTCGGACATAAAGTATAACACAACATTTATAAAATAAAGTTGTTTGTGCCTTAAGAAGATGTACACATTTTCTGCACACAGCCATTAGCCCACCCAGGAGGAAGGTCTTCAGGAAGTGGACGCCCCCTCGCTCTCCCTACAACCTGGTACAGGAAACACTTTTCCACGACCCCTGGAAGCTCCTGGTGGCCACCATTTTTCTGAATAAGACCAGTGGTAAGATCCAGCATATACATACACACATTTCATTTCAGTAGTATTGCACAAACCTGTATAAAGCCAGCTTTTCTCTCTTTTCTTTCTTTCTTTTTTTTTTCTTCTTCTAATAACAATATTACAGGTAAGATGGCGATACCAGTACTGTGGCAGTTCTTTGAGTGTTATCCATCTGCAGAGGTGACCAGGGGGGCTGACTGGAAGCCCATGTCTGAACTCATGAAGCCACTGGGCCTGTATGAACTCAGAGCCAAAACGCTCATCCGCTTCTCAGGTGAATGTGCTTATCCACCGTACAGTGATTACAGTATCTACTGTACTTCTTTCTACATGTAGAATATTTTTTCCTCAGTAAATTCAATATCATTGCTTAATGTGTTGCGACTGTATATTTGTTTTAGTCGCAACATACGAAGCAATACCAGTGGCCTCACAGTCTGTTTTCTCTTTGTAGATGAATATCTAACTAAACAGTGGCGTTACCCCATCGAGCTACATGGTATTGGGAAGTATGGCAACGACTCATACAGGATCTTCTGTGTGGGAGAATGGAGACAAGTGAGTGTAATACTAATTATTTTTTTGTTAGTTAGTTTTGCAATGACAATCAATTTCAAATCTGATTTTTTTTTTTGTGTCTCTTTATATCAAAGGTGACTCCTGAGGATCACATGTTAAACAAATACCACTCCTGGCTGTGGGAGCACCAAGAAACACTTGGAATCTGATAAAAGTATGAGGAGCTGCAAGGAAGGTTTATCATGTTATATTACATAAACGCAGCAGTTATCCACCAATATTAGCATTGTGATGAACTTGAAAAGTGAAACTTGAATTGCTTTACAATTGTACAGTGAAATTATGAAGATATCAGTGTTCTTTAAAACGTTTTACTCAGTGTGTAATAAAATGTGTTAAGTGGTTTAAAAGTTGAATTTGACTAATGAGTGCATTATTTAGTCATTCTGACTGGTTTTCTTATGCCATCTGGAGATATCTTGTGACTGTATCTGGTTAGTCCATGGCCAGGGGCTAATAATATTTCTTTTTGAGAGTACTGAAGCGTGGCCTCATACTCCTTGCAGCAGCTTTCTTCTGTTGGCGGGGGTAACATGATTCCCAAGGCGACTGTTGCCACCGCAAAACACTCAGTGAATGCGCAGGCATGTCACGGTTTAATCTCTTACCAGCACCAGTACATTAATTTTCTATTTTTACATTTGCAGTTGTTTAATCATTTTATTGCCAAAAGAATTCCAATTTTAAATAGTTCAGGATTTGATACTTCGGAAAGTTTAATTCTACAAACTGGGCTTCTCTGGTGGATGAGCTGAAGAAGTTAAACTACACAATGAAACTACGTAAGAAAACAGCTTTAATTTTCCATTTTTTTATTTGGTCAATTTTATTGCCAACAGTAAAAATGTTTCAACATGTGTTGTGATTCCATTTATCTTAATCTTCATTACGATAGCAGCCGTCTTTTTAGCTTCCACACCAGTGTGTATTCCTCAAGACACACTTCCTATCCGGCAGAGTGGCTGCTTGATGGTTAATCCCATGACATTTCCCATCATCTCAGACTCTGCCCGCCTGTGTACAAGCAAGCAGGTGAGCAGAGATTTGTTGACATGTGAATCATTACCTGACCGTTCTCCTGTCTCAACGGAAGGTGACGTTTGCCAGGAGTAAAGAAAGAAAAAATACTTGCATCAATCTGCTCCCCAGATTATTCCGAGACTGAATCCTTTACATCCACCTTTGGTCCACAAACGCACCGTCAGTCTAGAGACACCAGCTGTTCACCACCACAACCACCAGAGGACACTCCTCTTGCAGAGGAGAGAAAATTACAGGTAGGAGCGTCTGACCAAAACTTCAACATAATTCTTTAAAACAGAATTACTGATTGACAATTGTCATCTGTGCTTTTGAGAACTGAGTTCAGACTCACTGATATGTAGATGGTCAATGTGTTAGGTATCATCAAACATGGCGAAAACCCTTTTATGGAACCAGCACTGAGAGAGAAGAATACAGGTAAAAAATAAAAAGTAATGAACAATTTCACTTAATCTCCTGTATTTTTATTTTATCCTGGGACTCTGAAAAGAAATGGAAAAATGTCCTGCATATATATATATATATATATATATATATATATATATATATACTTCTCAACATTCATTTGTGACAGAGAAAAGGTGTTTCTTGTAGGAAGGAGTTGCGAGAGCAGTTAAAGAGGCAGATGGAGGAGAAATGTGCAGCGCTGAAGCTGCAGCTGGCTAGCAAAGGCAAGGAAGCAGAATATGTCCAAGAGGTGGACCGACTTGCTCTGTCCAGTGACAAAGAGCAAAGGATGCGGCACAGTAAAGCAATGACAGCTTACAGAGATGAGAACAAGAGGGTAAAGTCCCACACACACCTTACCAGATGTCTCCACTGCTACTGCTTTTTTATTCCTCATACAATGGTGTCCTAAAAATGCTTCAACATGCTTGTTGCTCTCAAGTTAAAAAATTTAGGTAGTGCCCTATGTTTTTTACTATTGGCTGTGTGCGTGTGTGTGTGTGTGTGTGTGTGTGTGTGTGTGTGTGTGTGTGTGTGTGTGTGTGTGTGTGTGTGTGTGTGTGTGTGTGTGTGTGTGTGTGTGTGTGCAGCTAATGGAGCAGCGTTGGACAGACAGGGCACTAACACGCTCCCAGGAGGCCCTGAAGGAGCGAGCGCTGCTGTGCCTCAACCCCATTAACTGGAGTGGAACACTGAAATAGATGGAACCTCAATACCCGGAGTTAAATCCTCAGACTCGGGCTTCGCTGCAGCTCTTTGCCATCCATGAGTGTCAGATGAAAAGGGGATGTAACATATGTGTATAGTACATGTAATTAGTCCTATGTTACTCATTTGAAGAAATTTAGAGGGATATTTCTCAGATTAGATTATTATATTAATTCAAATTAGGATTGTGCTCCTATAATACTGTCTGACTAAAAAAAGTATCATAACTGATGCAACAGAGATGCACTTTCTTCGTCCTCTGCAAAACTTGGGCCTACATTACCCACAAGGCGGTAAGGTAGTAGGTGCGTTATGCCATTAGTGACTACTGTAGCCTTTTAATTAGAGATCTGGCTACCTCACTTCTAACTGCATATACCCTTCTTTTTTTTCTTCCTTCAAATTATATGGATATTCCACCCCAAACATAATATAAACACTCCCTCTGGAGCCATAGAAGACTCCCAACAGCTTTTTTTTCACTATGCAGGTGTATTCTCTACAACCTGTAAACACAAACGGATGTGTAAAAATCTGTTTTGTTCCCATTAAAGGTTTTTGCCAGTCACTGACCTTTAGCATGTCCTGTAATTTATGATGCATCGGCAAGAAATATCATGTTCCACAAGCTCGAATGTTGTTTATGTAAAGAGCAGAGACTTGACATAATGGAATGAAACTTAAGGTACAAAGACTGACTGATTTTTTTTATTGCAAAGCAAACATCTACAATAAATAATGACAGTGTTTAACGTTCCACACAAGGAAAATCAAGGATACAGTACATTAGACAGTCAGGCAAAAAGTCATCCTTCAGTGGCTTTCTAACATGATGCTACTACATGTGCTAGAATTACAATTGAACAGATAAAAAAAAAAACTGAGTTGAAAATGCACACAAAAACACACAGATGAAATGTCAAGACAAAATATGATAAAAAATCTTACAAATAAATAATGCTTCCAAAATAAATTAAAGGCAACAGAAAATGGCTTTAACTGTCTAGATTAGAACCAGTGGTGCTCAAACTAGGGAGCGGATGTCGCTGGATGACCAGGGTGAAAATACGGAGTGACACTAACTTGAATTAATCTGATTTTGATGCCGTCATGCTGAACTTTAATTCACAAAAATTCAACTTGGATCCTTTGTTATTAAATGACTGATGAGAAATTGTGAATGTTTAACTTTTGATCTTCTGAAGAGGGGCATGCAGGAAAAGGTCTGAGAACCACTGATCCAATCACATTCTCATTTACTGGGTCAAGAGGAGTAATGTTTGGTCATCCAGCAGCTGCTGAAGTCAGTCTGTCATGCCAAAGTACAGTAAGACAATAAATTAACGAATACAGTGTAGTACCTTTCATTTCAAATTCTATTTTCATGCATTACAACTAAAAAGAGTCATTCAATATGTAAGGAGGTAAAAGGTCATTCTGTGAACATAAATAACCAGCGATTGATAATGGGAATAGCCCATGAGCTTTGTAGTAGTTTTCTTTTGGGGGAAATTGAGGAAATACCTAAAAACTACATTTCTAAGTCCATGTCCAATGCAAGAAGCTTAGCAATGACAATGAAAACATGATGGAGATCATGACAAGAGGTTTTGATTGTGTGGAGGGAAAAAAACGACATCATTTCTTGAGCAACATCACGGTAAGATGAAACATCCAAATGCATAATAGATTTTAACAATCAGTAGTGGTCTTCATGTCACCCTTGTTCCAAACAAAGTGGAGGTAGGGGATTAAGTTCAGTTCCTTTTATATTAGTGCAGTGTTGCTTTGTTATTCCTCTTCATGATTCACGGCTTCATAGCCTTCAAGTTCTCACTTTTTCCTGCAATATCCTATTAAACATAGATGAACCCAAGCCCTTTCAAGTAATTCCCAAATCTATAATAAATCCCTGAATGCCTAGCATTGCATGGATAGGTTCCTGCTCCCAGTGAAGTCTCATTTAGAAACAAACTGGCTTGTATTCCAAGGTCCTTCCCTCAAGCCATGGCCCCAGACAGTCTTAACGTCCCTTCAGAAATCCATCCAGCATGTAGTCTCCCTTTTCTGTCAGCCAGTATCCAGCCATAGCAGCCACACCTCCAATGAAAATGGCTGTGAAAACCATGTCACCCTTAGCAGCAAGCGTAGCCAGGGCGCAGATTACAACACCGAAGAACATCTGCTGAAGCACAAGGACCTCCTCGTCTGTTATGTCATCAAACAGCCCCTTCTCTGGCCCAGCTGAAGACGTGGAGGAAAAGAAAGTTAGCCAGCAGATCTGAGAAGAGGTCAATATAAGCGTTTGCATATTCACTGCTTTGAATGCTTACCAGGAGGCTTATTCTCAACACAAATGCTATCTCTTCTGATGAATCCATCAGCACAGTCACAGTGGAAGGAGCCCTCCTCGTTGATACAAGCCTCATTGAGTCCTGGGCATGCTATGGCACGTTCACTACATTCATCTATATCTGTGAGGGGAAGCAAAGACAGGCAGTTCAAAGGAAGTCACAAAACGATACAGAGATGTGACACAGGTTGGTTTATAATTGGTGTTTCCTTACCAAGACATTTTGCTCCTTTCAAACTGTAGCCACGTGAACATTTCTTACAACGGGCAGGACCACTACCCATGCAGCCCACACACGCCTGGTCACAGCCTGGACACAATACAATCGAACTGGTCAACACTGCATACTAAACCGGGCATTAAATGCTATATTGTATAAATGAAGACAATTTGTTAAAAAGTGGAAAATGTTTGCAACTGACTAGGTTCACGATGACCACCCAACTAGAGCTGCAACAATGGGTTATCAAGAAAATTGGCAACTATTTGGATATAGAATGAACAGTTTTAGCCTCTGCATACCTCTGCATTCATATGATCCATCTGTGTTGTGACAGTAGGTGTTCGAAGGACACCGGGCCAGCTCTGTGCCACACTCGTCAATGTCTAAAATACATACGAGGGCAGTCAAACAACACACATCTAGAAAATGCCACAAAGTCAATGAAATGCTACAACAAGACCTCTAAAACCGCACTCACCTACACATTTGTTGTCATGAAGCATCCAGCCAGGCTTGCAGTCAAGGCATTTGTAGTCCTCTGGCCCTGCGCATTTCTTACACGAGTAGTAGCAAGCTACAAACAATGATAGACAAGGTGATAGCTGGAAGGTCAAATTTAGATGACCTTAAACACAAATAAATCCATGTAGAGGGTTAAAACAATTTTCTGAATCTGAGGCACCTGCACAAGCTCCTACGCTGCTGTTTGAGCTTTTCTCTCTGAAGTAGCCATCGGCACAGCTCTGGCAAAGATGGCCCGAGTATCCAGGATCACAGACACATTCTCCATCTCCAAGGCGAGTGCCTTCCCCCTCGCAGCGGCCTAGGCCTCCACACACACCACCGGGCCCAGATGGACACTCTGTATTGGATAAAGATGCTAGTTACGATGCTCTGGACCACTCTGAATTAGCATGGTGATTTTCTTTTTCTGAACATCATCAAGTCTAAATCATTCCTCAAACTGGACATCAGAGGATAAAGGAGGTTTGGCGTGGTAAGGATTTTTGAAACTGATATCAGGAACCTTCTTTTTAATTGTTTTTTTCCCACACCTTTGCAGTCAGGTCCAAAGCGTCCTGGTGGACAACAGAGCCTCAACTCCTCTATGCACAGCCACTCAAACAGATCAGGTGCCTCTTGCTGCCTATAGGACACATACATCATGTCGGACAGAGTTAAAACAGACAAATATATTTGGACGTACAGCTAGGCTCTATACCGCTTCAAATTTAGGAAATAAATTTGGTATTAAAACTAATTAAATTGCAGATTATATTTCAATAAGAGGGCATTTATAACTTGATACTGAATGAGGACAATCCTAATTTTTGTTTTCCCTTAAGACTTCAGCTTAGGTAGAATTTACTGTTCATCTGTGGGATTCAACAATCGGTAAACAAAAGAAAGAATCTGACTACATTCTGCACATATCACATTTACCTGTGGAACCACCATGTCTCCACTTGGTCCTCTATCTGCTCTAACAGTTGGTTGCATTCAAAATCTGTTTTCTCACAAGCAGCTTCCACTATCTCCAGGAGTCGAGTCTCACTGAAACAAAATATCAGTAAAAGGAGATGTCAAACCCAAAGTAGAATGAAATAACACTCTTCTCAGTGGGCTATAATATTTAACATATTTAATGGGCAATATTTAATATTTTATCTAAGGGCCTTTTGTAATCATTCAAACATAATAAAATATCATACAAAATGTACAGGAAAGACACAGGACAGTGCAAACATAATCGCATTATTCAGGATGGGTCCAGTAATACAAATCCAAGAATGAGTAGGAGTTGGTTATAAAATAAAATGTGAGATCTGTCAGTCTTTTCTTTATTGGCATTTGTGATACAATTGTATTGACTGACTGCTGCACAATCCAAGTAAATAAAAGAGAAAATTATTATTTTAAGGAAACTCAATAAAGTGTGAGTGAAACTCCAATTAAAACTCTCTTACCTGCGTGCATACTTCGCCAGCTTTTCTTCCTCCCATGCAGTGTTACCTCCTCCAAAGTTCTTGTTGGCTGTTTTCTCCAAACCCTAAAAAGGATGGAAATCCGACAGGAATACTGAAAAACTAAGCTTAATAAGTTAAGCATGAACTGTTTGTACATTAACATAGCAGCAGTACCTTGATGAAACTCTCTGAGAGTTTTCGGCAGGTCTGGCATGGTGCAGACTGGACTTTCACCACAGACAGCTCTGAGAGAAGCACCAGAGCAGGCAGGAATGGCCAAGTCCACCACATGATCCTTGACATAAAAAAACAGCAATGAATGGAAATGTTTTTTTAAATATTCGGGTTTGAATACTTATCACAGCAAGTACAGATGGAAACCCCCATTGTTTATCAACTCTTTTCAATAACCAGATCAAACAACAGTTTAAATAACTCAATACAACAAATATTACAAGTGTTTTTCCCAAATATAACACAAAATGCTACTTTTACTAACTACTGCAGTCTCAAAATTATTCAACCCCTTGATGACAAGTGTTTCTAGTACTTTGTAGAGAACATTTCGCTACTATGACCCGCTGCAAACGTGATGCATAGCCAGACACCAGCTTCTGGCAGAATCTTAGCCCATTCCTCATGGAAAAAGGTCTCTAGTTATATTATATTCCTGGGTTTATGTGCTGCAGCCGCCCTCTTCAAATCCCACCAGAATTTTTTTAAGGGATTCAGGTTAGGTGACTTTAATGGGCACTTTAAAATGTTCCAGGGTTTCTGAAACCAAGCCTTGTTGGACCTTGAAGTATGCTTGGGATCAATCTCCTTTTGAAATGTCCAAGCTTCAGCTTCCACACATGTGGCTGAGGGAAGCGAGGGAAGTGAGGAGACACACTTCCTCTTCTTCTAGGATTTCCTGATACTTGATGGAATCCATCTTACCCTCTACACGCTGCAGGTTTCCAGTGCCCGAGGAAGCAAAGCAGCCCCATAGCATAACAGAGCCAGTGCCATGTTTCTCTGTAGGTAGGGTATTCTTATCTGCATATGCTTCTTATTTCCTCCTCCCGACATACTGTTGATCCATAAGCCTGAAACGTTAGTTTGGTTTTATCACTCCACAGAACAGCATCCCAAAACTGATGAAGACTGGCAAAGTGGTTTTAAAAAATCTGATCTGAAAATGTATGCTCTTATGAGGGATACTATCAGGGGGTTGAATAATTTAGAGACTGCAGTAGTCATTAAAAGTAGCATTTTGTGTTGCACGTGGAAAAAAAAAAAGCTCTGTGAGCTGTTTTGTATATTACACTGTTGTGACGTCATATTAATATCGTTTTCATCATCATTTGAGTTATTTTCAGAATTTGGTTGAAATTTAAACCCACTACCCTAAACACGATGCAATCCTCAAGCTGACGTGTATACAGATGTAATAACCTATACATTTATTCAGTCTTATAATAAAACACACAATTTAGCCAAGTTAGGATGTTATTTCATCGTTAGCTTAGGTAGCTCAGCATCAGCACCACACAAAATTAGCCAACTAGCAGCTGGCTAAGGCTAAGCTGCTAGCCAAAAGTAACATTGTCTACCGCTATCTCGGTCAGCTAATCTGTATCGATAAAGTCAACAGAGAAGCAATAGCTTCCTACTGACGATATTCAAAATTAAATATATTGCTTAGTGAGACTTTTTTGCAGTTCTTCTGACATTAGCTAGCCGAACAGTTCATATTGGCCATTCTGGTCTTACCTTTATGCAAACCCACCACGTCCGCTGTACCACAGATGAATTTCTGATTCACTGCTCCTTCACACAATGCAGACACAGTGTCACATTTTGGACGACCACTTTTAATGCTTCAAATGTGCCATTTCTGTTGATAAGACAGCTAGTTCACTGACGAGCTAGCTAACGCTGATAAAGCTCACACAGGCTAATGGGACGCCAGGCTGCTTTGAGATAAATCAATGAACGGCTTCCAGTTGGTTCTCTCTTGTCAGACAGAGAACGGCACCGCCCAAAACCTCAGGAATTTGATTCACAAACCAATCACTTACCAGTTAGTCCCCCCTTGTCAGTGATGTCATAGGTTGCGTTCACGCTGCAGGTAAAAGTGGCTCAAAAAGTAAACACATAATTCATTTGGAAGCCAAAGATATACTATTATATTATGAACATAAAAATCAAAAACTTCAGCTAATAGTTAACCTCATGATTCTAATGGGAAAATGTATTATCCATAATTTTCATTCATCTACTTTTTTAAAATTCACTCTATCTGTGCATTTACTTTATTAATGTTAAGTACTTATTCACTCTGTGACATAATTCAAAAGAATGTTAAAGAGCATATGTTGAATGTCTTAGCACTTTTGTTGATGCCACTGGTCATCTGATATCATATGTTTGTTTATATAATATGTTGTCAATGCTTGTAAGTGACGACAATCTCAGTTTAGTGGAGAAGGCTTCCACACTTCCATAAGCAGCTATGATGAGCTGACCAGGGCCCTGGAACTACAGGTTAAGGATGTTCAGCTGCTGTATTATATCTACTAGAAATGCAAGGTCCATGACCCATTTTGGATCATCGAATTCAGGGACATCCATTGTGCCATCCTCCATGAATCTCTTCACCTCTTCTCTTAACTCAAAAAATCTCATCAGGACTTTTCCCCAGCTGAGCCAAAAATTGACTCTACTGGGTGCCACTCTTGTTGTTTGCATGTTTGTTTGTTTTTTTAAAATTGTTTTTCCAGCTGCTATTGCAGCATAGTACCAACATGTGTAGATGCTAGAATCTCAGAAATGGATTTAATCTGATAATTTCTAATATTAAAGAATGTGAATATGTTTCTCTGCTTACACATGTATGTCATGAATCAAAACTTACATGGATTTGTATTCAGAAGAGCATCTGACTACATGATTCAGGCATATTCTTTATTCAGTCCCACTGAAAACATTCAATTAAAACACAGTAGGATTTGCCCTTCTTCAAAAAGGCATATGAATACATTTGTTTATAAACTCAGGAAAGGGAAATGGCTACATTTTATGTATTTTATTTTTCTTTTCATATCTTTCACGGCTGTCAGATTCAATATATGTGCATGCAGAATGTCACACTTAGTTCAGACAACAAACACACACCATATTTTAAAAATAAATAATTTAGTGTCAGGATAAAAACAATGGAGCTATTAACATCACTGAGGTTCTTGTTCTACATTTTAGTATTGGACTATGCATGCTATTTTTAAAACATATATCTCCAGACCACTCTCTCATCGAATTGTTTTAACTGATGAAATGTTCCTTTACCTTTAGAGGAAGTAAGGTTTTAGTGTCATGAGCTTATATTTATATCAGGTAGTGTGAGTTAAAGCTGTAACACAGTGCAACAGTCACTGGACAACAGATATTTAGACTATCCAAATCACCCAAAGTCAACTAATCACTGGCCTCTCATCCCCAAACTGAAGCTTTGTGTTGTGCCATCCTCTCATGGACTCAGACCCATTCCATTTCACTGACCTTGGGGCTTGTGTCAGGACTTGAAGGAGGCATAATAAGACATGGTTGTAAAGGTACTGTTTCCCCAGAGTCCTTATCTCCAACGCCAACACAACTCTGGGACACTCCTGCAAAGCGTAATACAGTCGTCCCTGCAGTGAACCCTGACAGCCCTTTTGCCAGAGCCCGGGATGCCATTCTGAGGCCCCCTGCTCTTTTCCGTCTGGCTGATGCAGTAGCCATTTGTCGAGTCCCAGCCAGTTCAGTCAGAAAACCCAGGCTCTGGGATGGGAGGCTGTAAACATGAAGGCCACGGAAAAGTTCTGGCAGCGGACAAAAACCTCCTGGAGGCTCAGATGGGAGTGACTCAAACTGTACCAACATAAACCGCTCACCAGCGCGGCCCTGTAAATAGTCTGCTAGAACACAGCTCAACGAAGCAGTGAAAGCATCTACACAGGGAGAGGAAGCAGTGCAGATTCTTCCTGTCTTCTCCTCCTCCAGTTGTCTGTTCCTCTCCCTGCTGGGAGTGTTTCTGTCCCAGCTACTAGCTCCCCATTCTTCGGCCCTTATCCAGGCAGCCTGGGTTAGCGCTAACACCACTTTGCCCCCCTGCTTTTGCAGTTGGTTCAGTCTGGAGTGCAGCCAGGGCACAGGGCCCAGGACACTGAGCTCGGCCTGGCTCCAAAGGTCAAGAGACACGCTGAAGCCCAGGGCTTGAAGGGAGGAGCCCAGGTGACTCATCAGCTCTGGCAAAGCTGGGTTGTCATCAGATGGGTACAGTAGCACCACATGACCTCCACCCACTGCACCTGAAACGGAAGATTGAAACCTTTAATAGAGTATAAATGAAATGTTTGATATTTTGATATATAATTTTTTTAGAAATATTTAAAAAATATTTCTGAGTTCCCAGTCGGAAGTCCTTGTCCTTCTTATACCTGTGGATATGTTGCTACGGTGTTTGTATGGGCTACAACCGCATAAACCGTTGTTATCAACTGGTATTGCAAACAATGACTATTTTGTCCAGATGTTGTTTGTATTCCAAAAGGCCAAGCACAATGAGTGTTTTCTTGGAGTTTTCTTGTCTGTCTTGTTGTTCAGAACATATTTTGTTAACATTTGACAGTGCCAAGCTAGCTGTTTTCTTCTCTTTCCAATCTTTGTGCAAATATAAACTAATTGACTATAGCCCACGGGACAGGGGCAACTTAAGAAAACACATACAAATAGACAAAACACAAGCAAATTAAGAAAACCTGCACAAACCTTTTCAAAACCTCCCGTCTCTCTCGCACATATCACTCCATTAAGCTTCTCCCACCAAACCCAAAAGTTCAAACTGTATCAGGAGTCAGCTGACCTGCAAAACCTTGCTCTCGCTGTTTATCTCACTACGTGTTGGCCCTGTGATGAAAACACACCCGCTCTCCATAGCCAAGAAACCAGGCTTCAAGGGCAGCGACGATAGCATTCCCTAATGTTTGTCACAATGCCTCTTTGCAACTCCTTGATATGAGCACCATGGCATCAAACAGAGTGAGCCCAAAGCTCTGTGTGGAGCCAGCATGTGATCACACATGTGTTTTGTTCGACGCGCCATTGTAGGCAAAGGAAGTACTGGAAATAAATCATTTTCCACCAATAAATCAGGTTTTTACCATCTGAAGGGATATGCACATGCATCTCTGAAGTGGCCTGTGATTGGTGAAAGACTCCCACCATGGGCTAGATTTTTTTTTAAAGCCTGATAACAGAGCCAGAAGGAAGTACAGAAGTCTAGTTTTTTCTCAGACCACTTGAATTACAACATGGTATAAGGTTAATATAGTATTTTTTCCCAGAAACGCCAAAAACATACAGCTTAAAAGACAGATGTGAGAGTTCCGGAAGTCTGATTTCCTGAAATGTAGAACTATTCCTTTATAAAATATGCAAATTGAGATAAGGATAAGATTAGATTATTTGTTTGAATTCCTACAGAGATAGATAAGCCACAATAGCAGCAAACAGAAACTAGATAATAAGAAAACTACACAGTATAAGTGAGAATTAAGAAAGAAAGAGAAACACATGCAAGTGAATATTTAATCACAAGAACATGATTTTTTTTTAAATCCCTACAAATATATGAATTAAAGTATGATAAAGTAATGTATAGTGTATAAAGAGGATGTATGAATGAAAAAGTAAGAATGTCTCATACCTTTAACATCATCGTCTTTCAACCATCTCCACACGTAGCCTGAAAGGAAAGCAGAAGTAAACATTGAGGTATTTCGCTATGGTGCTAAGAATATTCAATGTGGCAACAATATAATAATATGACCTTCTAGGACACCTTGTATAAAATAAGCTCCTAGTGTGGCCAAACACATAAGCAGTAATCCGATGAGGAGTGTCAGGCTCCATCTCCATCGAGACGCTGGAAAATAGATTCATTATTAAGCACACTAGTCTTTAAAAAGCATGTTGAAGACACAGACGCTGCTAATGCTACAAAACATAACAGGAGCACAGAATGAAAAATGTTGCTTGTTTTATCTGATAGAGTTAAACATTAAACACACTTGATCTCGAGCTGGACAATAATTAATAGACTTACTTGCAAATGGACACTGGGGCTCGAAGTACGACTCTATCCCATGTATCTTGATCTTAAAAATGAGTGAAAGCTTTAAAGTTAGCACAGCATATGTAGGAAAAAGTAAAACATTTAACAATTATATGTGTAAGATTACATTTAATGTCACAGGACAAAGACAAAGATCACCTGAACACAAAGCAGAGGATGTGCCGACACATTGAACTCTCCTGTTTTCTGAAAAAAAAAAATTGAAAAAAAATATTGACTAAGAAGAAAGTGAAGATTCATCATTAAACATAATGTTTCACAAATTATCATGAGAGTTTACAAAGAAACATTACTTCAAATGATTTAAATTCATGGATGATTTATCATAATGTCACTTTTTATGTGTCTCTGAGGGAGTTGAATATGTCAATTAGTTACTTAAATTACATGCTGCAGCATGTTAGAATCAAATGGCAATGTGAGCACAGATTGTTTTTAAAAACTATTAGTATATGAGGGATGCTCCATTCATTATTATTATATTTAAATGTAAGGAAAGCCACAAGAATCTTGTACATAGTATTAAAAACACATAACTACTATGGTCTTTTATATATAGATTCTTTACTTAGGTGGAAGTAATAAAGCCCCAAAGTTAGAAAATATGCTGTCATGGTGGAGCCAAGCTGATTCTTATTCTGCTGGGTTGTTTTATCTATAGCTGTCATATAAATGTAATGAATGAAGTATTTCACTTAGAAAGCTGCTGCCTTACTTAATTAAAGTAGTACGGCATGTTTTTATTGTTGTTTTTACCCAATGTCCATTGCGTGTTGCCGTCCAGCCAGTGTGTACATGGCTTTGCAGTGTCTGTCTGGAGCCAGTCACTTCTTCACACTGATCTCCTGCCAGGTCTTTCTTGCACAACCACACCTCTGCCTCCAGTCTGCAGGGAGCAGTCACATTCCAGATCAGCCCCGTGTCACCCTCTCTCATCTGACACGCCGCCAAAGTCACAGACACGTTGTGCTGCATTGTTTCCAGTGCATCTAAAAAAAAACAACAAAAGAAAAACATTACTATGTTGTGAAAACATTTACCTTGCTCTCATGTTAACCGTAACTCTCTTTTACCTTTTCGGTTTTTGAAAGGGCAGGATTGTCTTCGGAGTGCCTTTCCCTTCCACCACGACTACAAACAGATGTTTTAAAAAAAGACTGTTTTTTTTAATATATGTGGATGTGTTTTTCTTGTCAGTTGCAATTAAAATATCAGTTACCTGGAAGCACAGACATGGTGCAACAAAGTTTGATGAAATGGCAATTTCTCTCTTGCCATTGGGCTGAAAAGGTAAAAAAAAAGGAAAAAAAGAAGGAGATATACACAGACATTTTTAAAAAACTAACAAAGTAGATTAATATTATATTATATTAATATTGTTCAAACTTATATTATATTAATATTGTACAGACGGACCCATGTAAGAACCTCTCCAGGCATTTCATTCCAAACCATCTGGCACATGATTTCATCTTGCATCGCATCAGTGTTTTCCAGCTGGAGGAGGACCACATTTCTCTTAGGATCCGTCACAGCTCGGAGTCTTGGAGCTGAGACAGAGATGCATCGAACATAAGTTCAAACTAAGCTGCATCACTCTACTAATATGTAAAAACTGTTTTCTGACCCTGCCGGCATTAACAGGTGGAAACAGTGCACACAGCATCTCTTACCATCACATTCCTTTACACTCCCCTCTAGGTTCATGGAGCAAACTGAAAGAAAGTGTGGATGTTCAGAGACATTCGTGGTCAGCGGCTCAGCGTGTCTTTGCTTACATTTAAGTGTCTAACTTCACCTTCTTCTAAAGATGGGACTGTGATGTCCTGAATGTTGTGTGCTCCGTGTGAATATGCATCGACGTGCACCACAACAGAACTGCCGAACTTCACTTTCTCCGTCAGCAGCAGCTGCATTGGCAGGAAACATGAACCTGTTGTAAACTTTATGTATTTGAATCCCTCAGGAACAACGAACGCTAGTTTAACCTGAACAATGTGCTACAGGTTATAAGATAATTGTATGTCTTTTATGCAAAATCCTAATCTGTGAAGTAACGTGTAACAATACGCTTATGTCAATGTAAATGTGGTATAGTATAGTTTACTCTGTAGTGGGGTAGAAGTACAATGGATAAGACAAAATGGATATACTCAAGTAAAATGTCTCAAACCTTTACTTAAGTACAGTTTTACTTAGTTACTTTCCACCACAGGGGCTAGTTAATTGCTCAACAACTAAATGAGGTGATTTCTTCCTATGTTCCTACTGTAAGCTACCTTATGTGTGGGCTTTTGAGAAGCTTGGACTAAACCAGAATATCTTGGTTTAAACTGGAGCGCCTTGCAAAATCCATTGGAGCCTGGGGAGCTGAGACACACTGTCACCAAAGCTGCAACACAGAGGGCAGAGAAGAAGAATAAACTGTTCAACTAGAATGAAATATTTAATGTACAGAACACAACGTATGAGACTCTGTGTGTGTGCGTGTGTGTGTGTGCCTGTGTGTGTGTTTATGACTCTATACCTTTTGGCTCAGGAAGCCAAAACTGACCACTTCCCTCTGCCATTTGATTTGTGCTGAACTCCTCTTCTTCATTATAGTCACCAGATTCTGCAGGAACCTGCTTCGCATCATCAAGCTCTGGAAGATTGCATGCAATACCATTCCAGTCAGTAAATACTGCAGTGGAGAACATAATGCTTTACAGCCACACCTAATAGACCAGTCAGACAGCCAACATTGACAATAATAGAGGTGCCGCCAAAGACTTTCACTGTCAAAAATAAAACGCAAAATGTGGTTAGCAAAACTGATCATCCTAGCTGGCAATACGACACGCATAAGATTTAGACAAACCAAGGACTGTGATGATGATCTGCAGGCAAGGTTCACAGTCTTGCGTGGCTGAACAGCACAGAATCGCTTTAAGCTTCACATGTGTAACGTTTACACTGTCGTCCAGATCAGGCAGGGCAGCAGCGAACAGAGATTCTGCAGAAAGAAGAGGAGTGTCGGCTTAAGACAAACTGCAGGCTGACACGAGTGAAAAGTTATTACCATGATATGAGATGCACTTGTGATGATCGTGTTCAGTGTTGCTACCTGAGCTCACGTGGCAGTCAGTCAAACCCTGGAGAAAGAAGAGTTGTGGGCAAGAATTGAGTCCCATTGGCATGAAGCGTGGAGTAGAAAAGTTTGGATTACAGATGGATGGACAAACGGACATGCTGATGACTATATCCTCCCCTTCGTTTTATATTGAGAGGATTAAAAAAATGATATATGTACAGTTAAAATGGAACGTCTACATTATTACAGTAGGGGTGTGGTAACGTTTAGCCCATTGTTACTTTAAATGCCATTTATCATAAGAGCAGGGCATGTTTTATAAGCTATGCCTTCAGACTGCAGTTATGTTGGATGGTTTTCCTGAACTGTTTGTTGGGAGTAATTGCATGTCTACTGTTCTAATATTTTGTAATTATTTCTATATAGCAATACATGTTTATTTTAAAATTTTATACAATGGAAACTACAGACAGGTGTTAAATTAAAGGGAAAAAAGCAATGGTATATCACATGTATTGGTGTAGTATTTCAGTAGGAGCAGTGTCTAAAGTTGTATTTGCATTTAGAACAACTGCATTTGGCCCAACATGTTGGACATTAACATTAGTAAAAATAATCCTTATCATAATATGATGATGTAACACTGACATGTCACACTGAGCTGTTTGTAGTAGTTTGTGTACCTTACTCATATTTCATTTCTGAGGGTAGACTAGACTCAAGCAACACCTTACAGTATCAGAAGCATTACGATTCCATAGCAGCACAGGCTGCAGCCACAAAAATGACCCTACAGATAAGTTAGAACGTCTGTCAAACAATACCAAAAATAGACAAAACACACACAGTTCTATAGTCCTTTGTAATTTTTAATCTTGGCTATTGTTATCAAGTTTAGATATGTGCCACTACATATGCCTCCTCATTTGGTTCTCTGAAAACACAAATCTGAAGAAAATTCAAGCCACGTGGTAACGGAGGAGTAATCAACATTAAACTCTGATCGCTCTCTCTCTCTCTCTCTGTCTGCACACTGCAGATAAATAAACAAATAAATAAGAAACTGCAGGAGTATCATGAGGACTTGTTACCTCGCTACAGCTGAGTTGAGGTGCGTGTTGGTCAACCACCTCCAGGGATTTTGCGGGCATGAACGGCGAGAGGAGCAACAGTGACAGCAACTGCAGGTTATTAACCTGCGGGACCCGAAAGAGCGTGAGCGCCATTTCTTAAAGAGCGCCTCTGCTGCCTGGCACAGCGCGCACTTCTCCAATACGTCACGACTAGACTCTCCTCATCCGAAACACAAAAAGCAAAAAGTCGACAAGCCTCCCCTTAGATTCCCCCAGCAGCTCAGCATGACAGTGATACCTCCTCGGAGAAAACCATCATGGCTTGTCCCACACGGGCCAGTTATGACGCTCCAGTCCTTTGTTCCACGGATCCTTCCCGGTGACTAGCAGCTCGGAGGAGGTGGGCGTGTCCCACCTGCTCAGGTGGGATGGAGGACACTTGTCGCGTGCACAACACGTTGTTTGGCTTGTAAATGATTCAATCGTTCGTAAAATAGCCCAGTCACCATGATCAAACACTTTGTGTGCATCTACTGTATCTGCATCCACTACAAAATTCACTGGCTTGGTTTTTGGCACATGCACCACTCTTACACCAAAGTTTCATATAAATCCATCTATTCATTTATTTTATTTACATTTTTTAAATTATTTATTATAGGCTTATTACTGAGCTGCATGCTGTTATTGCCTATTGCAGGCGCTGAACCTGTGGGTATTTTGTTACAGGATTGCCACGTTAACTCTAAACCCCCTCTCCACCAAGTTAGTGTTAAAACAAAGGATGTTATTTGAATGGTTTCTGTTGGGGTGTTACAGTTTAATTATTAACCTCTATCCAAATGCACTGGTGTAGATTATAATTTGACTAACTGATGTACAGGATGGAGCCTGCACACCTGTGATAAGGATTTTTTTTTTTAGGTCCAGTTAATAAATTCTAAATGTCATTGTGGGCCTTAAATGTATTTGACTTTTTCCATATCTACTTGCCAAAGGAATATAGTCTTAACCATCAGGGTAAGTGACCTACAGACAGTGATCTGTGTGGGGGTTCAACTCCTCTTGTGCAATTAAAATTCAGTTGGTACTGTAATGGCAGAATAAGCCTTGTCTTGTTTTGCATGATTTACACCTTAAATACCTGTCACTCTGAAGACTGGAATCGGCTGTGACAATGTGCGAGTTCTCTCTGAATATTAAAAAAAAAACACTGTTTTCCCAATAAAATGTTATCTGCTACAGAATCCTTGAATGTCAAAATACAATCTCATGTTGGCTGCCCTGTCCCAGTCTAACCAGTCTGGAATTAAATCCAGAGTTTCTTTCCAATTGGGCCTGAAAATCTTGAACAAAAAGCAAATAAGGTATCATCATTGTTGCATTTTATACAAATATATAAGACCATTGCAAATTTAATTAATCTTCACTATGCAAAGCTTGTGTTAAAATGTTAAAATGTTTCTGAAAACACATCATAACAGAGTTGCAGTAGATCCACCAGAGAGCCCATAAATAAAATGCATTATTATTATTATTATTATAATTAACTGTAAAGGTCCATTTTGTAAATCATCCTTTGCTCAGGCAGCTTTGTACATCACAGGAGCAAAGTCCTGGAATTCATTGGATAGCTATGTAAACTGTGTCTGTCCCTATCAAATAAACCATAAATAAATAAACACATTTGAATAAAATGGATGACAAAAATAGGTGAAGCTCATAAAGCATGAAGCAGTTACTTTGTCACTCTTTGTCATCGCGTCATCCCAGTAATGGACATGAATCTTTTATAACAAGCATTCTTTATTCTCTATATAAAAATGTATCCAAACATTGTTCGTTAAAGCAGGATAAACACATCACAAAGACAGTTAAGTGATATTAAACAAATATGCATCGTTAAATATTTGCTGAATAAGAGGTGAGGCTGAAAAACAATTGAAGCATTGACTGATTCATACTTTGTTTTCAGGAAACAGTATGTGTGCAAATATTTAATAATAGGGTTGGATGCAACCACAGTCTACATGTAATACAACAATTTGAACACATGAATATGAATATGTGTGTGTCTGTGTTTAGAAAATCCTATGCAAAATATCTTCAAGTCATTGTAAACAGCCTTCATATGCCTTCATGGCCAGGTTATAAAAGAGATCAATGGGTTTTATTCTCCTAGTTAAATAAAGGTTAAATTTAAAAAAAATGCATATAGTTTGCGCATACAACACTGTCAAACATTAAATGTACTCGTGAAACAATGAGGTACAATTTGCAACCAAAATGTACAGAGACAAGACAGATCGTCATTATGGCTTCATTAACAGAAGCAAAAAAAAAAAACAGCCTCTGTTGGAGGATAAATGCAGCAGACAGAATGGAGGATTTCTTTTTTTAAATGTCGAGAACATGTGGTGGTATTTGTGACATCACAGCATCACTTTATGAATAGTTCTTACAGAGTGATTGGCACTGATGTGCTCCTAATGGAAAACCAGCTCCCGTGTCTCAAGTACGTATCGTGTTTCCAATAGAACAAAAGTCTGCCGCCATCAGAGACGTGAAACCTGAGGTGACCCACAGAGAGGCTCGTGCTCTTGCACAGTTCCAGGCTTCGCCGTGTTGGCAACCGGTGGCAACTTGAGCCTGCTCTGCGTCTTATCTGACGTCATTTCCTGTGATGATATGACACTTGGCCCATGCATTTTCCTTCCTCGCCTCTGAGGCAGCAGTGTTTGTAGTCTGTGAGCTAGCTGCCGCGCCAGCCACAGCGACAGAGCTTTAGACAGGAGTCTAGGCCAGCAGTGGCCGCTGAATTTGCCTGCGTTTATCTGTCTCATTCCTCCAAGCTCCTGGATTAAACCGCTGAAATCCTGAGGTAAGCAGTACCGAGGGACTCCTCTAAAGGCCTTTGGGATGTCCCTGCTATGGCAAAGGTCCTGGAAGTAGACAAGGACCACTCCTTGACCTTTGAGCCCCTGCAGCGCCCCCTCTAGGCAGGCAAGAGCAGCCATAAACACAGGCGCTATGACTGAAGAGGGCTCCCTCTGAGGGTACAAGTCTTTATCGTCACATAAATTACAACGTTTTTTTCCTGCAGCTTTCTCTTTATTGTATTTTCGCTGCCCTTTTCTATTTAGTTTAAAATCCATTTCTACTCTTATTTTCTCATGCCTCGCCTCTGTTTTTCTGTAGTCATCCTTTTTTCTCTCATTCTTATCCATGTTCGCCCTTTCCTCCCTCCATTTCTCATAGATCTTGTTGGCTTCCGGACTCCAAACAATCAGCACTTTTCCTTCTGCCTTAAGCACGGTCTCCCACTGTCCGTAGAGCCAGGGAAGTGGACCCAGATCTGCCAATCCAGTCCGGGCGCCAGGATGCGTTTTTAAGGACAGGGCCCACAGCGCCGTGATCACAGTGGCCCTTAGATCCCCCTGCAGAATTGAAGCTAATGCACACGCAGCAGAGACATGAGCCAACTGCTCTGATGAGCACACCAGCAACACCGGGTTTTGGATACAGAGCCAACCTAGAGATGTGTGAAAAGACAGAGGAAGAGTGGCTGAATTTCAATTCTTCTCTCATGGCTGTAAATTCAACACAGCGCCATTGGATGAAACTAAAGAAACAAATCAATTAAGGAAATAATGGACTTATAATGCTTTGAAAACTGAACTCACAAACATCATAATTCAAATTAAATAAACCTTGTCTAGTGTTTAATGAGGCAACTGGACTCACCTGTAGCTCCGCTTTTGGAGAGGTGGTGGATGAAAATTCCCAATAACGCAGCAATAATCACAATTATCAAAACTGCCACAGCATAAATGCCACTTCTTTCGTGTGTGTCTGTAGAAACGCAGAAAAGGCAGTGTGTCTATTTACTGTCCAGATTTCCTGCGTTCTTGCATGAACCGATACGCTGGATTGTTTGTGCATCTGAGTAAACTTACAGTCTGGGCACAGAATTCTTCTGCCGTGAAGAAAAGGATCTGACTGCCACACCTGCAGACGAGCAGACGGAGAGAGTGAGGAAGACAAAAGGTAACAGAAACACCTTCCTCTGTCTGTTTTGCACAAAGCTATGACATCCACTTCACCTGCACACAGGGCTTCTCGGCAAGAAAGTAAAGAGGCACATTTATCCTCATGTCTGTAGTATTCCCATCCTATAAAATGGATAATAAGACACATATTCGCTCATGTTAACATTCAATTAACTTTTCTTCCCCCTCTCTTTCTCTCCACAAACATATATGCATCCTTACCATCGTTGCTGACTGGATCTCCCCCATGGGTGTACATTCCCTCTCATTAAGAGCACAGAGCTGTGCTGAGAACTTTGCGGGAACCAAAGAGGTGAGATACAGCAACACGCTCTGCCACCCCAGTCCGATATGCACCTCCCATAAGGACAGATCTGAGAGGGACAGGCAAAGAGGGAGTCAAATTGAGACTTATCACAGCTGTGAGCAAAATAGAACAATGTTTTCCCCTGTTTGACTCACCTTCCTGGAAGGGGCATGATATATGATGGCTGCCAGGTAAAGAAAACTGTAAAAATGAAACACAAATGAATGGATCTGCAACTAAAAAGGTAGACAACTGGAAACATTTCAGTGAAAAGCGCATGGCTCGTTCTCACCTGTACACACATCTGAGGGTGTTTGTCCACTGCGGATGTGCTGTATATCTGTTGAGTAAACACAGTGAGTGTTTGAGAAGAAGCGTTGTTTGTCACATACAATCATACTCAAATACTACACAAATTAGGGTTAAGTATCTTGCTCAAAGACACTTTAATTCCAGGGGCCGGGGATTGAACCACCTTTTCGATAAGTGGACACCCTAACTAAACCTGAGCCACAGTGGCAAAGCTTGAGAAAGCTTTATTCAATTCAAATTAGCGATCTATCACTGATGGGACCAGAGGTCCTGCCCAACTTACCAAGTGTTGTCCACCTTCCTTCTCCTCCAGCGTAGAGTTGGGTACAAGTGTGCAGAGGTGTTGGTGTTGCCTCCAGCAGAGGGAGGCAGAGATGTTCAGGTCGCTGGCTGGGCACTCTGACTGCCAGGTGAGACTTGACTCAAAGAGTGTGACTTTAGAGGAGAGCCAAACGTCTCGGACATCTGTGCAGGCAATGAGGACACAGATATTTACAACACTATGACAACAGGACTGACTCTTGTTGTTGCCATTGAGGTAAACCAACTAGATTTTCACTGATCAGCGCAAAGAATACTGTAGTGTATCATAGTAGTCAGTTATCTGTATTGATCTTATCTAACTCTTGGTAAGAAAGCAAAAAAGCATATTATCCTCAAGCATCAAACTGTTCCTTTAAATGTGTGCTGCTTGCAAGAATAAAATATTAGATTTGACAACCTCAATAGCAATTTTTTTTTAATTTATTATGTTTTATATTGATCTAGCGGATGTTCCATGCCATTTTTAATTTCTGGAAGTGCTACAAATTTCTATTCACATTAGCATTTTCAAACTTTGACATAATTTAAACAAAAATCCCAAAATATCTGCATGGCTTGATACGACTGGGTAATTATGTCGGTTTGTATTTTTGGTGAACTGACTCTCTGAAAAGGAGCAAATTTAAACCTTATTATTTTCCCAGCATATAAATCTTTCAAAAAATACAATGTGCCACATAAACAGTATTTTTAGGCTTGTTTTTTCCCCACTTGTCAGTACAGTGTCTAAACAGGTCGCATTCAAAATGCTCATGATTTGAGGTTGAGATGATGTTGATAAAGGTGACGCTCTGCTCATTACATGGGTTTCCTGCAATGCCTCAGTTGTGGGACACTTTTTATCACATTAGGAAAGGTTGTTAGCCATCTGCAGGAATGTGATAACAACCCACACCACAGCATAGTTTTGCCATATTTTTAGACAATTCTAGCTCACAGACCATAGCTGCGTTGTGTTTGTCTAGAATGTCAGTCATCCAGGTCATGGTAATCCTTGAAGGTTGATTCAGAAGCAACTGGAGAAAAAAGAAAGAAAAAAAAAAAGGAAAAGAAGTCCAGTTGCTTCTGAATCAACCTTCAAGGACGTAGCTGTGTTCTCTAAAGGTAGTCTCTTGTAGTACACCACCCAGCATATGAGGGGGATCACCCCGTTTTGTATTTCCAAATCATCAAAGTTGTGATGGTAAAACAGCAGAAAGTCCCTACAAGATTTTTTTTTTCTCAGTCTGACTCTGACACGACTCATGCGTCGCTCACTCACCTGTGAGGCTATGATTTTGAAACGGGCACTTTTTATGTCGGCGGGCATCTGTATAAGTGTAATATACCTGTCAACACAAATATATAGAGGCTTGACAAACAGAATGACTCAACAAAATGATATTTCCTGTATCCCAAAAATTATTTGGAGATGAAACTACCTGCACGCAGACACAGGGCAGAAGGTAAGGGATGTTAAGAACGGCAGATCGAGACTGAGATGAATCAATCTGAACAGAACATACAAAAACATTACAGAAACAAATGTTTTCCTCCTTTTCTAGTGTTTACAAATAAAACCGAATATATGCACATAACTGTAGTACTGATACTTACAGTAATTGGGGGGGAACGTTCTCCACCAATGCAGTACTCTGCACTTTTTTGGTAACACCACCTGGCAAGGATTTTGTCCCCAGGCTCCACCGTGACAGTGATGGATTTAGACAACTGATCCACAGACAGATCAAAGTCTGGTATGGGATCTGAATCGCACAAATAGATATGATCATCATTGCTTAACATGTCAAATCACATTACAAATTAAAGTAAAAATGTCAGTAGGAGAGTGAGTTGACAACCTTTGATGGATGGAATACAAAAAGAGAAAGAAAGAAATTCTATGGTTGTTCCATGTGGGTGATAAGAGAGTCACATATAGAGGATCTGATGTGTGAGAGTGCTCTCCACCACATTCATTATAACGATAAATAAGGGAATATCTTTTGGAAAGATTCTGTGTGACCCCTCTAGTAGAGTTCAGCTTCATGTAGAATCTACAGCCAGGGATCACTTTTTTTCTCTTCAATTTATCATCCATCTGATAATGGATACATCACACCAGATGGGGTGAGCAAACTGATGATTTCAAAATGCGATCAAAGGCATTCACAATCTGCTTATCAGGCAAATCATAGAGCTTGTGATATTTACATGCCTCTCACTTCTGTTTCCAGCGTACCGTAACCACACTGAGAAGCAGATCTGAGCTATGTGAACATACCAATAGAGTGAAATTACTTCATGTGGCTCTTCTTTGGGTGAAACATTTACATGAATGCACATTGGCAAATGAGGACCTTGTTACAAAAAAAAGAGAACTATCTTTAATCCGACATTGTAATTTAATGTCGCAAATGGAGAAATTTACTGGCTATTTCAAGCCTTGGTATGAAGCCATTTTATTAATGAGAAAGAATAATCACAATTGTGATTGTGATTAAATAAATCATGATTAATTTCTAGGCTTGATTGCTCCTCTTAAATTGTGCTATAAAGGGTGCTCTGATGGAAAAAGAACCAGGGAGGATATAGCATGGAAAAAAGAGGAAGATGTGAATTGTAGCGCAAAGGAAAGATGACACTAAGGAGGTAAAACATCCTACACACATTACCTGGTACTGTGTAACTGACATTGCAGCTCATTGATGTTGTGCTGTAGGACACAGAAACAACACTTTCTGCTTCAGCCATGACGCACTCATGTACCAGCTCCCACTGACAAAAAAGGAAAAAAATTACAGAATTACCTCCATGAATCATCTTCACTATGTTAGAGCTTAAAACACAACAAATCGATCTTACCAGGGTAAACATGGTGTTCATATGTGGAAATAGCTGCATGACATCCCTGTCACACCTGACTCGGGTTTCATGGTGTTTTCTTTTATTGTCACACTAAGAAAGAGAACAGCAAGAGAAAGATGACACCGTTGTTCCTCTCTGTCTTAAACTACTATGAACTGTCATAATGGCTCATAAATGAGTTTGGTTCAGGTGCCAAGACAACCACCTTTTTTTTGCGTATCCTTTTAGCGATGGTGGGTCTTAATATCTCTTTAACACGGGAGAGAATTTCAATCCTCGGGGCCTCACAGAAGTCTGGAAGAGAGCAGTGTGACACAGTGGTAAGCAGTTTGTCCGTCATGAGACAATGACAGCTTTAGAGACGATGAAATGTATGAAAGCATAGGATTTGACTCCGTACCATCAACTTTCATCCAAACATGGACAGTGACACATTCAGAGTAAATCCCCCAAGGACCCTGGGACAGGACTGAGGTCAGTTTCACAGGGCATTGTCCTTCAACACGATCTGTTTAGACAGACATAAGTACAGTAAGTGACATGTGTGGCTTCAACATGTAGTCCCTGACATGATGTTAGGGCCTATAATGTGATGAGAGAACTTGTATTAATAAGTAAACTTACCAGATTGATTTCCAATCTTAAGTAAGGACAAGAGAAAGACAATAAAAGTTTAGGAAATATGAAGCATTCAAAAAACAGCGTATGTATTTACACATTAACCCACCATCAGGGGCATCACTAGACCCATTTCACTGGGGCACGTGGCCAAGTATAGGAAAATAATTTTTTTTTCTTATGCATAATGTCAAAGCAAAGCAGTTTTACACAAAATGCATGACTGCAGCATGCATGTTGTAGCTACTAGCTGGTGCACTGAATACTTACATTATGATTATGAATACTTTGTTTACTTTTAGATTATATATTACCCTTATTTGGAATTGTTGACAGAGGTCATACAATTATTTTTTGCTTAACCTTTGTGTCGTGTTCGTTTCTTCCCCCTTACTTTGGTGCTCCCGGTCAAATTTGACCGGCCTGTTTTAACTGCTCTTACATTAACACAAAAACCATTGATCATCACCAAATTTTATTTAACTCCCTTTTAAGCTGTAAACAATGTCTCAGACTACTGGTTTACACGAATAACTGCAGTGAATATACAAAGAATAGACACAGAAATTGTAAATTGTATTCCAAAATTAACATTTATTGTAAAAAAAAGAAACAAACAAAAATCAAAACAGAGACCAAATTCACAGAACATCAGAACATCAACATGAACACATCATCTGTGTGTGTGTATGTGTGTGTGTGTGTGTGTGTGTGTGGGCGCGTGTGTCTTCACACACAGGAGTGGCATTTTGCAATCTCCTGGCATCACATGTTGCCCAGATCTTGATCCCATACTTGCCTGGTTTGCTTGGGATGTACTGTTTGAACGGACAGCGACCTCTGAAAGGGACCAGGCGCTCGTCCACTGTCACCTCAGGGCCTGGATTGTACATCAGTGGTAGGCGCTCCACCCACCTGTCCCAAACATTCCTGATGGCAGCCAGTTTGTCGTCTCGCCAGCGGAAAGGTCGTGTAGTTCTGTCATCAAATCGGATAACTCGTGAGAGGACATGAAACTGTTGCAGGGACATAGTTGACCGGAATATAGGCCTCCCTGACTCCGCATCCCACAGACTTTTTGTAGCCTCATTGTTGGACCGATATACTCCTGCTAAAATCAACAGACCCATGTAGGCTTGGAGGTCTACCTGGTCCAATGCTTTCCATGTGTCCCCAAACACACGCCTCCCCTCCAGGTTTGTCATTTCCAGTATAATTTCCACAATGGACTCTGGTAAAAAGAGTTGGAAGCTGGACTTGATGTCATCCACATGAGATGTTGCATATCGTGTTGGCCCTGGCATCATCCTAACAATATTTTCCACTCTTGCTCTGCCTCCTCTGTCCTGGGTGGATGAATACCAGAGCAAATTGCCATCCTTGGACTGGAATGTCACCTCAGGTGCCTCTTCCTCAGGTGCCTCTTCCCCAGGTGTGTCTTCCTCAGGGGCCTCTTCCTCGCCATCTATTGACTGGTCGGTCTCACAATGGTCTGGATCAAAATCGGGATCGATGTTGTCTTCTATTTCTGAGACATCCTCCTCTATTTCTGGTTCAACTTCAATCCCCTCTTCATCACGTTGAAACAAAAGTTCAAGAGCCTCTCTGACGAGAAATCGTCTGACCGGGCGCCTACTCATTGTGTTCAGAGTAAAATGAGAGCAATGCACACAAAAAAAGCTATATATAAGGGGTCTGTGAGAAGATATGATACATTTTGTATCGGAAAGTGTGGTTCACGTGGGGGGGTGGCCACATAAGCCCGGGAAATAGACAGGTTCCCATAACAAACACCTAATTGTTTACTTTGAAATGTGGAACAGGTGTTATACGTTTAGTCTGGAAGGTGTGGTTCACGTGGGGAGATAGGCACATAAGCGTGGGAAATATGTGGGACGAGGAGACACCTAATTGTTCAGTCTGAAAGGGGTTCACGTGGGGTGGAGTGTGTGTGTGTGGAGTGTGTGTGTGTGTGGAGTGTGTGTGTGTGTGTGTGTGTGTGCGTGTAGGTGTGTGGGTGTGTGTGTGTGGTGGTGGTTGTGGATTTGTGGTTGTGTACTATCTGATGGATGAACACAATCTAGGGTCACCCATTAATTTCCTATGGCGGTCATTTTTGACCGGGAACACCACAGGTTTTACAAAGTTGACTAAACCACTCAAAATTCAATGAAAGTGGTGATCAGCAATTGTATATGTTCAAATGCCTAGTGTGGAGGATATCATAAGGCCTTGAGACGATCAAATGTAAAACACAATATTTATGATTGATGAAAGTAGGAAATCGGTCAGATTTGACCCGAACACGACAGAAAGGTTAAGGTGTTCTTTGCTCTGAAATTGATCTTTTTATTGTGGAATGCAGGCTGTCACAAAAAAGTAATGGGGGGCGCCTGTGCCCCACAGCTTTAAGTCTAGCAACACCCCTGTCATTTAGCCCTACATTATGGTATCACTGGCCGTGATAAATCTCATCTTAACTCATATTTACAGTGATTTCCCACTAAATTCATAACTATACCACCCCTCTGGTTAAATCTGTAAAACAATGTGTTAAACTCACCTGACATATTGTGGCACATTCCAGCAGCAGTGGCGACACCACGACGGCAATAAATGCCACCGCGATGCAAAGACGCCTTTTACACATCTAAAACACATTCAACTTAAGACATGTTTAGCATAATTGTAATCCAGGATCTGAGCCGGGCCGTGTTGTTGATCACAGGAGGAGAAAACTTGACAAGTTGTGCTCCGCTGCGTAAAGAGCGCAGTCCCGGTGGAGCGACAGGCGCTCTGCCAGTCTTACAACTACAACTACTTGCTGTCTTACATTCTCAGCTTTACCTAATCACTATGAGGGCGTTTGTTCTGTTAAAAAAAAGAAAACACGTTTCTATGACTAATCACGGCCACCTCAGCTCCGCCTCTCATGAATGCAGGAGAGAAGGACAGGAACAGCAACTCTGAGTCCAAGCCCCGTTTTTTCACGTTTCTGAGGCCTCCTCCATTGTGTTAACAGTAAATAATACTCCCACGGCAGCATGTAGTGCTCGTAAACCACGTGTGTCATTATTGTTTTTGAAGGATAATCCTCAGCCACCTCTCCCCTAAACATCTCTCAGTTCAGGTAGGCCTACAAACCCACAGCAGCTCCAATATGTGGCAAAAGTTGCACCCGTGCAAATCCTACCTTCAGTCCTATAGTGTCTATAAAAAGTAGTCATTTGAATCAAGGTAGATTTTATGTGTCAGTGGGTCCATGACTGAGAGATTATTGTGTGGGTACAGCAGATGCAAGAGTCACAGGGCTTTGTTGGAAAAAACAAAAATCAGATTTCCATCACCTCTTTCCTTGTGCTGCCGATGCATATCAGTACTTTCCAGTCAGAGTCTAAGAGTTTCTCAGGAGAGGAAACAAGGCGTCTTTATTTAAAGGGGTGTCGTTTTGGTTGCAAATATGAAGACATAGATGTTGTGGAGTTAAATTTCAAGGGAAGAAAGGCACGAAGATTGTTTTTGAGATATTTGTCATCACAAGGAAGTGAGCTCTTATGCTGATGTCAAGTCAGCATAAGAAATCTGGGAAAAAATCTGGGAAATCTGAAAATGCCTGTCACTGACATCATTTTGTGATATCCTGTATCTTTAAAGGCTCTTGGCCCGGTTTATATTTTGTATGATTCTGTTTTGACAGGTCATTACACTTTGTATGATTGATATGGACAAAATACAGTTCTCTGGTAACCAAATTACTGCTCTAACAACTTTCTTTTTTATCTGGCACCCTGTCCAAAGAAAGCAAACAAAAAAATCCAAACAGGCATATTAATGAGACATTATACCTGTTAGTTTGTAAAGGCTGTCCAACCAGTAAATCCAGTGCAGAGAAAGCCATCTCTGTTTGTATATACCATTACATATTACATAAGACAAAACACCTGCATAACTAAAGTAAAGAACTTCTAGTTGATCTGATTGTAACTCTACATTAACTTAGATAAGGTACCTATTAACACTTTGAGGAGGGCTTCAGTGAGGTAAACATATTTAGCCTGATTTAACTGCCTTAGGTTTGAAGAAGGTATTATTCATATTGGGGATAATATGCTGTTTCCCCTTATCATAAGAAGTTAACTTCAGTTGTGTGGCACATATCAATCCTTAAAGAACAGACAATCAAAGATACAGGAAAGACTGACTAGTCTTGTCCACGAGCAGCAAATCTCACACCTAGCGTCTGGAGCAGCACCTCGACACAGATTCCTTAGAAAGAGGTGCAGGGCAGGAGGACATTTTCTGCAGAACACACAGGGATATTCCCTACAATGGCTTCCAGCAATCATGTAGGAAACCAGGAAGAACACTGACGGTAAACAGTCCACACACACAGAGTGACCACAACATGACCCACAAGTTTAAAAAACTCAATTCTTTTTTTTATTAAACTTCTATCTTTATGCAATCTGTATGTATAAAAGTTCTAAAGCCATCAGCCTGAGACTAAGACAGAGTGAGGCGATCATGTGTTTCAGTTTAGTCCTCATTATTTGCTGACCAGCAGCCTGTGTGACACAGGCGTACGATAACAAAACCATAAAAACAGGAGAGTTCAGGCTGCAACTGTCTCTCTTTGTGCTCCATTGACAAGATGACTGGACACTAGCACCAGGCCTTTTTTTTTTTGTTGTTTTGTTGTTTTTTTGCATGGTTGGGGTGGGGTGGGGGGGGATGCATGTTAAGATGTGCTGGGTCCATGGCTTTCACAGCCATAACCACAGTGTGTGCATTTTAATGTCCACTACATGAATTTCCCTGTTCCAATAAAAAATTACATAAGTGAATGTACTGAGTGTATAAGAAAGACAGGGAGAAGCAGAGTCATGTATGAACCATAGTGCACTACTATGTTAATTTTTTGAGTCTGTAAACCATTATCTCATTTGTTATTAAACATTAATCGACCACATATGACAAATATTTCAATCAATCATTCTGAATATAGCATATTTTTCATCATAATTATTAATACCTTAATACATTTTTCTCAATTCTCTTAAATACAATATTTTACATGTCGGATTAAATACGGCTAAGTGTGCATGAGTGTGTGTGTGTGTGTGTGTCTTAGGGGCAAATGTAGTGGAATGTTTGGCTGGGCTCTCGATCGAGGAACATATACTCCACGACACCTGCAAGGACCAACACATAAGGAGTGTGTGTTTTTGTGTTCAGTCACTGTCACTTGTCTCGCTGCTGGGGTCTCCCTGCACCTTGCTGCGGTGCTGCATGGCGCGGTGGTAGGCCACCTGCACCGACTTGCGGATGTTGGATTTTCTGCCCTCCAGCATCTTCTCCTTATCCAGCTCCTGGTCCACCCCGAGCGGCACCAGTTTGGAGCGCGGCAGCCACTGCCTGGACACGCACAAACACATACGACCAGACACAGCACATTTTATTTACCATAAAGCACACGTCGAACGACAGCAATGGAAAGTGACATTGTATGAAGACACACACACGTCAGTCATTCAGTTCAGATAGAGTTAATAGCTTGTTAGAATGTCATAAAAATTCTCTTTAGGCAAGAGAAATTAGATAAATCATTTCCTGTTGGTTTTTTTGGGGGGTTTGTTTTAGGAACACATGACCGAAAAACAGTTCAACTTCTGAATGTCCTCTTAAGGGAATCACAGAGGCAGTTTCATTGAGCTTCGAAGCAAACCTTGAACGGAAGAGGATGCGAAGCACACAATGACCTAAAATACATGTTTTTCTCCTGTTCTCTAAAACCACATTTGTCCTATTTCTGCTAAATGTTCTGCTGCCTTTGATGCAAGGTGTACAGTTTCCTTTGAGCTACATCACACAGTTACTTGTGTGCACACATCCAGTAACACAAGAAGCACATTTTGCTTGTGCTTTACTGCACGTAATCATTTTGGAGAAAAAAAAGAAGAATTGACTGAAGATTCAGGGAGAACAAAGATGAGATAAACTTCAAGAATATGTCAATACAGTGAGTGAAAAAGAAAAGACAGGACAATATGACCCAGAGCACTGACCATGTTCTCTTGTTGTCAAAGAAGAGGACCAGGAACAGGTGCTCCCTGGCCTCCTGAGTCATTTGCTCCCCTAGTTTCAGCACATCTAAGGGGGGGACAGGGATGGGGACACCTCTGTGAAACACCCCCTCCCGGGGCATCTTCGGGTCAATTATCTGCAGGTAAACAGTGGGTGAGGTTAGATGTTCTGTAAGTGAGCAGTTCTCTCGATTCTTATCCATGCTACTCAGAATTCACCGGAGTCTCACCAGAGCAGGGTATGAAGGATAACCTCTGCACTTAGCCCACACCAGGTCCAAGGCTTCCAGAGAAGAATAGTCATCAGACGTCATCCAGCATCCTGACCTGGCCCGGCCACGCACCACTGATGGTAAGACACACAGGAACAGGAAGACCGTCACTATTGTGCAACTTAGCTACAAGCCAATTAATGGTTATGTACACTAAAGGGGTTTAAAAACACATCAGTTTCTCCCCTACCATTGCACAGGCCTGGCGGACGAGACCGAGACTTTTAAAGATTATCCTAATTTAATAAGTGAGAAAATCAAAGAGACATTATGAAAAACAAATCATAAGCACCATTAATTTCTCCAATCGATACCTACCCACCACCGTTACCCACTTTAGCATGGTCAATGTTGCTGTTCTGTATGCAGTATAGCAGCAGCTGTAATCTAGGAACCCTCAGGCCCATTGCCAGTGTGGTGGGACTTCTCATGAGGATTTAAAAAATATTTAGTTCCACATAAATGGAACCTAATTGTTTATGCAGCCACAAATGTGTGTGTGTGTGTGTGTGTTTGAGCAATCCGAAAATATGCTTACAATGTGAAACGCCCCGTGATCCTCCGACTGAGTAGGAATCGTTTTCAGTGCCTGATGTCTCCTCGCTGCTGTCTTCCTGGAAGGCAGAGCGAGAGAATGATGCCTTCCCTCTGCCCTGCTTGGAAGGGGTCGTACTGAGAGAGGAGAGAGACACGACTGTAATGATGTATATGACTCTCTCAGGTCTAGACTGCAGCTCACCACACTTTACTGGTTGCTAAACTAACGGCTGTGGTAAACATGAAGTTGCTGGTGATCTTAATTTCTTGTTGTTTTATACTTGTATCTGCACAGAACTACTGAAAAAGTGTGTGTGTGTGTGTGTGTGTTGTTGTTTTTTGCAGAGAGAAGGGAAGTTGACCTTTTGGATACAAAATAGTTTTTTTATTTGTGTGAAATTGTCATTATTAGCGTATGGATTCTTTGGTAATAGCAAAAACGACGTTTTGTGAGATCACAGTGAATCACTTCATCCTTTTGGTCCATTTTGCTAAATCTGAAGAAATTCCCTCAAGGCATACCTGAGGTATTGCAGTCATCATGCCTCTGGCCATAAACTGATAGTGATAGTCTCATGTAAACAAACTTGTACGTAAACAATATGCAATATCAAGGTCAGGCAAAAATGATTACCGTAATGTACATGTATTGATAAGTCAAAAATATAATTATCACAATAGCTGCCTAGCAACCTCAAAGTGATGACAAGACTTAATGAGGTCACTGGAAAGCAACTAAGTGTATTTCACAAACTGTTCCATTAAAGCTGCGTCAACTGACTTTTTAGCCACTTGGAGGAGGAAGAACTCCACATCAAGCTGACAGACACACAACCCTATTAATTGCTGACTCTGTCTGCTGTGTAGTGGGTTCATCTGAGCCTTGTTACTTAAAACTGCGCCTGGAAATAGGGCTCAAAACAAAGAGCCAAAGAAGGCTAAAAAAAAAAAAACTTCAGCAAAACTCCAGAGATGGGTGCAAAGTGTGTTTGTCAAAGCAAGTGAAACCTCTAAGTTTAAGAGAAGTCATTCAAGTCATTGGTATTAGAAAAACCATGGTTTAGAGGAACTTTTGAGAACACCACCTATACTGCTCCATCCTTTGTGTTTGTGTACTACTTACCTGGTCCTGTCAGAAGCTGCGCTGCTGCTGCTACTGGTTGTGGACTCGGAGTCTGAGCTGGAACGAGGGAGACGTGGCTCATTTCTGTATACGCGGAAGCTCTCTGTTACAGGCTGGTTTCCACCATCAAAACCATTACTTGGCAAACCTGGGGACACGAGAGAGACGGAGTGAAATGTGTGTGTGTGTGTGTGTGTGTGAGACTCAAAAAATGCAGGCTTGTTTATTAGTAGATTTGTCAAAGGTACCTGGGAGGAGGTCATCATTGTCACTGTCGCTGTCAGAAGTGGAGCTGCTGTGGGGGCTGCGGGGCCTCTTCCTCTGCCTGGTTGTTGACAGCAGGGGCAGCTGAGGGGGACCGATAGGGCTTTGGCTAATCCCCGCTCCACCATAGCCAGCATCCCGGTTCTTTGGGGGGCGTCCTGGCCTTTTGGGGGGTCCAGACATTTTTTGATTCTTCTTGGAAAAGAGAACAGATGTCCGACGGCCCACCTCTGGAGCCAGGGCAGACGAGGAAACGCTCAGATCTTGAGGGAGAGAAAGGGTTCAAATCCAAGCAGGTTAATTACTCTCCTTTAATGCTATTATATATGTTGCACATATATGATATTTTATAACTTACGAGATTCACCTTTTCCACCAATCTCTTGGCTGCTGCTTTCTCCCCCTTCATCATGGTGTCCAGCAGAGGATGGGTGATGAGGAAGGGAAGAAACTCCTCCCGCAGACTCCCGGCCCCCCATACCAGAGCATCCCTCCCGCTGGTGTGCGAGCTTCCTCTTGATGACACTGATCTCTTTCCTCAGAGCTTTGGCTCTACGAGACTGACCGATGCTGTGCTTCCCCGAGCTGGCCTGATCCAGACGTGCCTGTAGGTAATGCAGCTGCTCTTCCAGTGGTAGCCGTCGCCGGTTCTCTGGCAGGAGCAGGTCTGTGAGGGGCACAGAAACAGCTTTTACAAGCATATCGTAATTAATGCAAGATATAAATTGGTGGTGGGATGACTAAGAAGTTCTCATTCAAAATATTTCACCTCTCTCCTATTTTCCTTTTTCACTTTAGTGTTTGAGAGAAAAAAAAGAAGATCTTGGAGCCATAAACCTCCCAACCAAAGTAAAAGAGATTCACTTACCATCTTCGTTCGAGGATAAAAGCCCATCTTTTTCCCTCTCCCGCTCCCTCTGTCGTTCCTGTTCTCGCTCCCTCTGTCGCTCTCGCTCCCTCTCTCTGTCTCTCTCTTTGTCACGCTGACTGTCCGGGCTCGGCTCCCGCGGGAGGTGCATGCCAGACTCATAGTCAAAGCCTATCCGTTCAGCTTGCCGCCTGGCTGTTCTTATCACAGCCCCTCCCATCTCTCTGAGGCGCAGAGCAGCACGGTAGAAAACAGTGTCCTTGGCATTGTACTTGAGGCAGTTGTTGACAATGAGGCCAAAGTCTGCCTCAAAGGCTTCAAATGTGAGGTAGCGATGGGACTCCAGCTGGTTCCACATTGTCTGGAAGTCCATTGGGGTGTCAATATGGTCCAAGTAGTCTGGCACCTGAATAGCAGAGGGAAGAGATCATCCAGAGCTATGACCTGCAGATTATAATAGGTTTTTGTATTTGTATGGTTTATTTTCGGTGCAGATATGAGTGTATAAAAGTCAGCAAATACATAATTGAGAAGTTGCACGATTGATAAAAAGATTAACATTTTTCATAATAAGAATATTATAAATATTAGTTAAAAATAAAATGCACATACACAAAGAGGACATGTAATTCTACATACATATAATTCAAAAAACAGGGGAGCCAGGTACAAATATATGAAAACACGTGGTGAAGGTCAGTGTGAAAACCTCTTATATTTGTGTGAATGTGTGCGTTTACCTCTGCCAGTGGCACAGGCTCAGTGAAAAAGTTGTTAGTGTCTCTTTCCTGTAACTGCTCCAATGTACTCCTCAACAGCACCAGGAAGGGAGTCAGCTGCATCTCCAGCGCCATCTGCTGAATTTTAATCTGAACACAGACACATTTTTATTTATTTATTATGGAAACGTGCTGATTGAATAAATGAAAACAGAGAAATCTGTGTGGTAGGAACTGTGTATATGCACACGACATCATTTAAAATGTACGCATGTACCCACACACTTTGTACTATATATGACTGCGGTAAGTTGCAAGTAGCGAGGGAGGGTGCTGGTTTCCTATGCACACATTTTATTTGGGTGGCTCACCTGTATAGCAGATTAATTGAGTGAATTGGTTTGCATGCATGCACTCATGTAGATTTGAAAAAATAACAACTGAATGCATTGCTTATTTGCAGCTGATCCTTTATAGCTGTTAAATGTGTCAGAGAAAGATTGCAAGAATGTAGAGAAATAGAAAATGTTACAGAAATAGCTTTCAGATTGTATAGAAAGTCTTAAATTTGGACCTAATCATGGCATGGTGTTAAAATGTCTGCATGGAAGCAAGTCTAAGCCAAAGAGAAGACTTGTGCATTAACCACAAAGGTAGTGTGTCATGGTTAGTCTTGCAGTTGTGATATCTGTTAGTGACAGATAAAAAGGTCACCGTCTCTCTCTTGAGTTTTTCCCTCTTGCGGATGAGCTCCACCAGTAGCCTTGCTCTCTCCAGGTCGTGCCTCAGTCTCTGCCAGGCCTTCAGCTGCTCTTTTAAAGCAGACTGTTTCTCCTCACTGTCCGTCTGTAACGCCAACATGCACAAACATATACACCAACATGTTACACAACTGAGTGTGGCAAGTAAAGGATTACTGTAACGTGCCCTCAAATGAGTTGCTGCATTTTTTAAACAGTTAAACACTAGTTACCAAAGGGAACTGTGACTGAGGTGGTGGTGGGATTGGGTCAATATGTCGTTGTGACTGCAGGTGGGTCTGGAGCCGTCGCAGCAGAGGTACGCCATTACGACTTTGCCTCTTCAGGGTCCAGTAGCTGTGAAGGCGTTGCATGAACTGGCTCTTCCTAGGCACTGTCAAGTTACTGGTGATTTTGCTCAACCTGGAGGGAAACAAAACACTCATGCAACTCTTGTACTCTCGATTCATAAATGTAAAACTTGATTGTTTTAGGGAAGTCTCCCTTGTGTCAAGAAGTAAAGATCATTTACAGAACAACACCTGCTAAGAGCTTGCAGAAATTGGGAAATAACAACAACAAAAAAAACAGCGATAAAAGTCATCCTAAGAAGTGATCAGGTTGGTTCTGGTCAATCTGCTGTTCTGCATACAATTCTGTGCAAAAAGTATGAGTAAAACACGTAGTGTGTATGTACCTGTGGGGAGGAATGCAGGGCACAGACACCACTGGTGCAGCAGCTCTCCTCTCAGCTAAGATCTTCCTCGCTCTTTTCATCTTCAGCCTTGACTTGGCCTTCGCCCTCTTAGCACGCTCAGAGCTCCAGCCCTTTGAGTCATCATCATGGCCAATGCTAGGCTCATCGTCTTCCTCCAGCTCTCCCTCACTGTGAGACGACCCGATGCTGGCCCCGCCGACTCCCCCCAAAGGTCGGGCTGATCCCGGTGGCGTGTGGATGTCACAGTAAGCAGTCTTCCGGACGCTGAAAGAGGTGCCATTAGCCCCAGTCTCTCTAACGGGCTCCATTTTCATATAGAGGCCTGCCTGCTGGGCACAGGTGACGTGGAACGCGGTGTAACAGTTGGCTTTGTGACACTGAATACAAGCACCGGAACCACGCTGCTTGCAGATGTAGCAGGTAAGCTTCCAGCGCGCAGGAGGAATGTGCTCGATGCTATCGATCGGCTCCAGAAAGACTGTGTTAGCAAAGCAGACCTGAGGAAAGGCAGAAAGGTGCAATTAATTGCGTGACTGTAATCAAAGTTTAAGGTAATAAGGAGATAAACTGACTGAGGCCAGTGAAACTGTACATTAACCCTGATGTTATTCATCAGGGTTAATGTACAGTTTCATAAGTCCATATTACATCTATACTATTTTAACTGTGACTTACATTCCTTAATTTATGTATGTACAGTAGTGCTCCTTATCAAAATACTCTTGAAAGATGTGCGCACCACAGACGGACACAATGCAGTGCAGAGAACAACAGTATCTGCACAATTATGTTGCTCTGATCAAGAATGCATACAGTGGTGTACGGCTTTACCTCTGGTATCCAGAGGGCACACACTACATGTGCCCAGCGTGCATCATCTGTCTGTTTGAAAGCACCTCCCTTGTTGGGGCAGAGTGCACAGTCAACAGCTCTACTCGGCGACTGCAGGCAGCGACGGCATAACCATTGGCCTTCTGGGATGTAGGGCACACCGTAGCACTCTTGGTGTACTGCAAGGTTACACATGTCGCAGAATAGGATGACATTGCTGTTCTGACACTCTCCATCATTACAGATGCAGCAGACAGCATCTTCATCGATTAGGGTACTGGGGTCTGCCTGGGAAAAAGGAGGAAGAGGGGAAACCAGAGCTGGATGCATTCTATATTTTGATGTTTCAATGTTTTTTTTTCCCTCCCTCAGTTCCCAAGTACATGTACCTTGTTGTGGCTCTCAAAGTAGGACTCCTTCTCTAAGCGGTCCATGAGGTACTCAAAGACCTCCTGAGGGATAGGTGTCACACCATCACGCCGCCGCTTGTCGTTCATGATGTCAAGCCAGATGTAGTCCTCCTCATCAATGTCATACTCTACCTCCTCATCCAGCTCTTCTACAGACTTATCAATGTACCTGAACACCAGAGTTGGAAAGAAAAGGAAAATGTGTTTCTATCAACACATTTTAGTACATTGGTAGAAAGGAAATATAATTATATGAGGGATCAAGATTGGCACAGACTGCAGGTCAAATTAATATCCTGGTAGATGCACGACAATGAGCCGCGCAACTGTAAACAAAGTGGTGACTACGTAAACCTTTGCTTCAACCATTTATGACTCACCATGTGTATTTTCTGTGAAAGGTTGCCGTGCTTAACGACAACCCTGCGTCTATGTCTCATACTTGCTATGCGATAATTAACGAACCAGATTATTATTCTCAACACAAACCTGTAGTACGATGATGGCCGAGGAGGTGCATCAGGTCTCTCTTGGTCCAGTTCTCTGAACACCGCCTCAGGGAGCTTGACCGCAGGCCCAGACTGCGCACTGTGATGATGAGATGAGCCATCCTTCTTCTTTTCTTTACTCTTATGCTTCCCAGACTTTGGGGTGGATTTGCCCCCATTAGAAGAGGAGATATCTGGGCGGTCCTTGCCACTGCCTCCTACCTCGCTTCCTCCACCATCACTACCATTACACACCCCTCCACTGCCACCACCAGTGCCAGATGGCGGAGCATCCTCCGCATCACTGTCTTCCTCTGACACAACATCAATGTTCTCAAAGATGCTAATACGGTGGATCCGTCCTTGGATCTCAAGCTCCACCATGCGCTGTGCCTGGGCATAGGTCATAGTCTCTCTGCCCGGGGAGTGAGAGCGCTCGGATCGGTTGGGGCTACATGGTGTGTTCCCTCCGTGCCCTGGTCCTCCGCTTCCATTACCTCCACCATCGTCCGTATCCCCTGACCCAGCCAATGACACACGAGGAGGCCGTCCCTTTCTCTTCTTCTGGGGTACAGTCTGTGCAGGAGTTGGGTTTTCATGGTCATAGTGGTAAAGGTGATACTCAATACCACTGTAGCTCTTGTAGACCTTACGGCAAGTCTCCACAGGGCACTCATAAGGGGGCTTGGTGGCCCGCAGATTGTGACAGAATGTCTTTACATCAAAGTCCAGCCCCATTGTGCCACTGCTGGGACGGATGCTGCACAAGTTTACATCTGTAAGAGAGGAACACAAAGCAGAATCAATTCCAGATGCTTAATTGTTATGTGCTTAAAATATAATAAATCATTAGATTAGATACTAGCTACTGTCACTGAACTGTAGTGCTAAGGGACAACAGATATGCCTCCACATTGTGCACCTGTTATGGTGCAGTCACGTGACCATACCCCCATTCCCAGTGGGAAGCAAATTATTAAGTTCAGTAACAGGTGCAGTTTAGGTCAATTTGTTTGCTTCCGTTTTCTGCTAACTAGCTTTGTTCGGTTGACGTCCAGTGAAATTAGCACAACAGTCTAGTTGACAGTATTTGTTGACAACATTGTTAAAATTACAGCCAAATGGGTTCTAACAAATCTGGCTAGAACAACAACACATTGGACAAAATGTAGTTTAAGAAACCCAAAGCTTACCAAAGAAGTTCAGGAATGTTAGATGCTTCCTCGTCAAACAATGAAACATTGCAGCCTGACGCTGTTAGCCAGCAAGCTAACAGCAGTTAGCAAACAAGCATACCAATTCACTCTCCTAACAGCAGAGCTATGGAGAGAATAGCTACTACTCACGCTCACTAATGCAAGCTATCTATTGCTATCTTCGGTTAATTTTCCGTCTTAGCTGAGGCTCAGTGTTTCATTTAGCTCAGTAACATCAACTGGGTTGGTTTAATTCGAGTGCTAGATTGTATCTGTTAGCTGTTTTCACAGGGCAGATGTTAGCTGCACAAAGAGAGGTGCCACTTTAACGCTACAGGGCGTTTTATTTCAGCGTTGATTAATAACAAACAATAAACAAAACAGGGACTGAAGTTACATACACTGGAGCCTGGCTGCAGATGACCATTCAGATCCTCTTGTGTTTCCCTCCACAATGACCTCACCCTGTGAATCCCAGATACTGACCAGCTAAATGACATAATTACGTCTTATACTGTACTATGAGATCGCCATACTACTGCATGTGGGATCAGATCTATTACTGTACTTAATAGCTAATGTCGATCAATCGATTATTTCTCCTTTTCTGTTGCCAAACAGCTGAGAAATGTTGGGCGATACGGAGAACATAATTGGTATGATTATTTTGCATGAGGGCTTTACTAGCGTTAGTTCGTGTTATCAGGGCGCAGTGGGTTAAGATGGAACAGTGAAATGGCTACAGAATTACATTAGCTTTACCAAAATGTGACCCAGTTCTTCATTAAAAAAAACCCGATCCTTCAAACCTTGAACGCTACGGATCTGGACTAACATTATAAACACTTACTACTCCACGTTCCTCAAGACTGCGTGGTTCGGAAACCTCACACCAGATCGGAAGGGTTGCAGATCGATTTTAATTCACTAAATAATCCCAGATGAGACCACGGGAGGCGTAGGACCAGTGAAATGTTTTTATGAAACAATATAATATCCAGATCATTGCATTGTGTTGGGAATAATTCAGGAACTCGGTTGAACAAAAGGGGCAACCGTTGCTGTAACGTTACGCCGCAGACGCGGGTTAACACATTCGCCACACAAAGCAGGATCTATTTCTCGGCTTTGGTATTAAAGTAGGGTCCGCTTACACACTTTAACCAAGACCTCATGATAACAAATGATATTCTGTCAGAAACCTCAATTTATTTATTTTTATTTCTACTCGACTGATAATTTACCACCAGTTGTTTGGTGTTGGATTGTTGCGAATCTGTGGCTTTGTTCCAAACATGTCGGTAGGACTGTGTGAAAACATCAAGTCAGGTCTGAATGCACGTCCCTCTTTCAAGAGACAACAGATTCCAAGATTCAAAAAAAATATATAACCACTCCTGATATAGAATTTATTGATTAAATTTATTATATCGTTTATCTTAACTTCACGCTCGTAAACAATCAGATACAAACTCTGATATATGGCCTCAAGGGATAAAATGGAAATAAAAACAATCAAACATACAATCAAGAACAAAATAATATTTATTTCTCTCTCAACACAGTCTGATTAGAGTGCAGCAGGGTAGGGTGGGGTAATGCAGTGGGACATAAAGCAGGCAGAAGCAATCCCAGTTTAAACACAAGCTTTTAACAAGTATATTCACCAGGGGGCAATGTTGTCCATAGAGAAGAGAGATGAGCAGAGAGGGAAATGTCAGGATTGCTCTTCCTCTGTGCATTTCAGCTCTCCGTCTGATCACTGCATCCAAATGAATATACCAACAAAAGTTATTCCCTCCTCTGCTCCCCATAAGTAAGCAGCAAGGGAGGAAGAACAAAACACACCAGATACAAGTGACAGAGAACAGAAATCTCTTACTACTGGAAGTATTAACCAAAGCAGAAGACTCTGCATATTATCCTATAAAAGTCCAATTCAAACCGAATTGATGAAATAATATACATCAGAGCAACCCCTCCACCATCACCCCTAAACAGCCACACTAACGAAATATACAAATATAAATCACAAGAAAACTGTACAATTCACAGCTTGGCAGGTTCGGGTGTTGAAACCTTTCAAATTTGCTAAGGAAAAGTGGAATTTTGTAATTACGGTAGCTGTATTGTTTATCTTTGCTTGGTGGAACACGAAAGGTTGGCCATGCTCATCAGTGATTTATAAAAGTACAGGAAGTGAAACCAACTATACTAGTGTATACAGTGTAGGAAAAAGGTTAGTCAACGGAGACATGTGCAAATATCCAGCATCAAGTATAATTTGAATCTTGCAATATATTACTGAAAAGAGGAAACTGGAAAACTAAAATTTTAACAACGCAATAACACTGCTTTTAGAACATCTCCTTTGAGGAGTTTTTTAAGTACCATCTTATGTGAATAGAATGCTTATCTTTACAGTGGAATCACCCTGGACAATAGCAACATCAAAAAAGAAGGAAAAAAAAAAGAAAAATCAAGCTTTAAACATCAAATAATTCAAGAAAAAAACACATCAGGCTTAACAGGTCTTAAACAGGTGATGGCATAAGATATTTAACATACATTGTATACTGAGTAATAGGAGTTGAAAGAACATTTAGCAGTAATGACTTCAGAGTGTGAGTTGTGGTTTGTTAATTTATACTTTGCCTGGTAAGGTCTATAAGTTTTGTTTGGTGATTTAAAACTTCAACTTTTGCTCCTGTTGCACACATCAGAGATAAGGCTTCTGGCAATATCACGAACAAAGCTTTGTGGAGGGGTTAAATTGCACTTTTAAGCCTCAAGCCTTCACTTATTAATCGCTACATTCTAATCAGAACACTACCAGAGACATATACTGTAGAAAGAACTATGTACAGTATACATGTATATGGCTCTGGACACTGCCTGTCCTATGAGCACAAGGTTACAACGCTGCCAGCTCGTGCTGTTCAATGCATGAGTTGTCCTATCTACAAGAGGCTGAGTCCGACTGAACCATTTGACCTGAAAGAGTGGATTTTGGTTGCTGGCGTATTTCTTTCCTTCTCTCATCAGCTGTACATTAACCACTTGTTTCTGCAAGGCAATGGTACATCTCACCACTATGGCATTCCATCTGTCACAGGGGTGGAAAGTAAACAAGAGTTAAAACATAACTTTATTATTTAAATAAGAGCAGTTATTAGTGCAGTACTACAAGGGCATTCATATGTAAACCAAAGACAAAAGTGTCTAATGCATTAAAAAAAAAGAAGACTGCACTCAAGCCACCATCAAATAAAATAACTTGTTTTTGCAGACATGCTTTGTTTCACAGAAGGGAAAAAAAATCTATTAATCAATTTTCAAGGCACTACATTTCTTTAAATAGCTTCTTCCTAAATACTGTCCTGCCAATGTATCTCAGACTACTGGTACTCAAATTCAAATGTAGTGTTTAATGTGTGTGTAACACGCAAAAGCAAAATCAGTGTGAAAACTGCAGGAATAAAGAATACAGTAAAATATGATTTCATGACCGTGGACAAAATGTCTTGTATGGCTGAGATAAGTCAAGACAAAAGCCAAGAACACACATACTTAACATTTACTGTAACACACACACACACACACACACACACACACACACACACACACACACACACACACACACACACACACACACACACACACACACACACACACACACACACACACACACACACACACACACACACACACGTGCACACATACACAGCTACAGATAAGGGCATAGTATAAAGAATGTCAACACTTGCATCATGTTATTTACACCATCAGTTCATGTATGCATGTCTCTCTGGTGGACCAGAACAGACTGGAGATGGACCATCTTGCCCATACACACTAAAACATTTCAGAGATTAGCAGATTAGGTAGTCCTTGTGGTTTTTGGACAGGGGAGATTCTCTGGCTCGTGCATAGCCAGAGGGTAGGCTTTGATCCTTGGGTTTGCCATGGTGGCATAGGGCATCATTCGTGCAGCACCAAGCAGGCCTACAGGACCCAATGACCCTACAGGACTAGACATGCCGGGCCACTGCTGGGGGTAAAGAGGACCAGGAACCATCCCGCCACAGGAGCCTGCTGGCAAAAGGTGGCCAGGAGGGTGCATTGCTGAGGTGTTAGAAGCTAGGGTTGTGGGTATACCAGGGCTTAAAGCGGCAGTCAGGGGGCAGGAAAGAGGCAGCTGGTACTTGCTGGGACCAACAGGAAATTTCATCTGAAACAGAACGGAGTTGTTGTGCAAAGTAGTGCATAGAGCACCTCATTGGTGCATATAATGTTATAGATCAAAGCACAACCCAAAAAATTGATTCTTAATGGTCTATCTCCACATCTCCATTTCGAATACCTCATGTATAGCTGCTAGCATGGGTGGTGTTCTGCCTTCCAGGTCTTGCTGGCGTCTCTGCTGCTTGATCTGGTTCAGGGAGGGACGTGATTGATTGGCTGTTGTGACAGTCTCCTTCGTCCAGTCATCTACCAATTTGTGAAGATCGTCAGTGAACGTGCCTCTCTTGTTGTTGCTGTTGTTGGTCTGGACCTGAGCGAGCCGTGTGATTCGCTGGGGAGATGGTGAGGGAGTGGCTGTGGTGAGTGATGGCTGTGTCTGACTGGTGGCTGTTCGCACTGTGGTGGTGTTGAGAGAGGACCCTGACAAAACACAAAAAGTCTTTAATATCTGGCCATTAAAAAAAAAAAAAAACATACATCAAATCACTTGGCTGCTGTATGGTGTAATTTAAGGTATTTGACACAATTTATAATATAACTTAGATAAAAGCCAACTTTCAATATTAATTGTCTTATGGGTTTTATTGAGGCCAGAATAAATGTAGTATAACTTCTTTACCATGACAGATACTTTATAACCATAGCAGCCAAAGGATATCAACAAAGATATAAACAACCGAAATGTTTGATATGCAGGCAATGACAAAATTCAGCAATCAAGACACCGACAATGCCATGCAAAACAACAACAAACATAAATGAATGCAACAATCCATAGAGTACCGATATTTTCAACAATAACTGACACATCTGACATGTGGCAGAACACAAAAAAAGGAAATAAAAGTGCATATACAAACATTAGGAGGACTAAAATATAGTGAGGACAGAGTTAGGAAAACAGAGAGTAAGAAAGTAAATGAGATAGTTACTACTACTGCGCTCTTTGCCTAGACATAGTCGTTTCAGAGTGGACCCTATAAAAAAGGTAAAACAGCACAAGACAGAAACAGTTAGGCCAGGACACACTGCACACCACGAGTATGTGGACAAGCTGCTTCAAAAGCATATTCAGCTCTCAAAACAATTGGGGAGAGAGAAAGAAGAAAGAAAAGGAGTACAAGGAATTTGAAAATCGGTGAGGAGGACTAGAAGAAAGAGCCTAGCTGTTCGCCTTAAAATGAGCAATCATTTGAAAAATGGATTTTCAGAAAGTTTAAGAAAGCAAGAGCACATCTACCCTTGTTTTGTGATGTTGCTCGTTAATTAGCTCCTGCATTTCTATGAACCCTTTCAGAATAAAGACCATCATACTGTATTTCACGTTGCCTTGTAAATTGACGCATTGAAATATTTACTATTGGACACAAATCTGGTCAAATCCAGCCACTATAATCTCAATTGCTATTTCAATAATTTAGATTTATTTGCTTGTAATAGTATTAATTAATGAGCCATTGGTTGGAGGAGAGAGGCCATCACAAGATAAGTGTTTTCTAAGAAAGGAAGACAGGAGCCTGGATTAAAAAGAGATCCCCATGTCGATTTGAGAATGCCTGTGAAACAAAACATGAAACTAGAAGAAATGAAACTGAATGAAACAGCACACAGGTACTATCTGGAAATCAGACTCAGCTCTCGCCAGAAACATGCAGGTAAATCAGGAGAGGTTGAGGGGGAAAAAGAAAAAGTAGTAATATTGATGATACAGCCCTTCATTTTGCGGAGCAAGTCTCCATCAGTGCTCTGCCTGGCGCCTGCACCATGCACGTCTTCCCCGTCCAAACATGAGGAACAGACAGAGAGAGAGCGAGAGAGAGAGCTCTCCTCTACCACAGCAAAGGGCCCTGCCTATCAGGGAAGGGCTGGGAGAGGGAGGGAAGTGGGGTGTTGGTTTTCTGTGTTAAAATACGAAGGATTGTTCACTTGGGCAAAGTGCCTCAACTTGGAAGATGCCATACAATCAAAACTAACAGTGAATGTGTACACACAACAAATAAATAAGGTATAAAGGCTTTGGTATTCTCTCTCACATGTGAAAACACTCATCCACACGTGTCTTCTGCTTAAGATTTGACCTCAGGCCCATGTTTGGAGAAAACTAGACCGAGTGTAGTTGTGGAGTCTATCTTTAAAAGCAAGAAGCACAGCACAAAGCATTTGTATGAGCAGAGGAGGATATTAAACATATGAAGGAATAGTTATGAATGCAATAGTGGCTCCGTGAATTGTGGTTATGAATGTACCTGTGGTTCTCTGAGTTGTGGAGGATTGCCAGAGGAAAGACTATGTAAAGTTACTTGGAGCCTGGCTATTGAATGGAACACATATAATGGGCATGCACACCCTGGAAAGGTTTCCTTTTCAATCTTCAAGCCATGAAGCCAAACTGTGACCTGACTCTTTACTGTCATTTCAAATGCATAGAGCCATTGTTACTCTTTTTCATCAACTTCATTCTTTCTGCCCTCCAGAGACGTTGCTTCTCACTTGGAGGACTAAGGGCAAACAAGGAAATATTACTCAGATCATGGGAAGAGTGCTAGTAAGATGCCGCCGCTATGGCATTACATAAAGCAATATTTAAATTGCACAAATCCTCAACAAATACATAGAAACACTGACTAGTAGTGGTAGAAACAATCTTGGGAGTTTCACTAGATATCTTAAAGTACAGGAATTAATCTGAACCTATTGTCAACAATCAATTTAGAAAGTTTTAATAAATCATAGCCTCTTTTTTTGTTACTGTTGAGTGAAATTGAAAATATACAACTGTTGAATGTTGAATTAACACCTACGTTTATGTATGTATTTGATTAACGGAGGCCATATTTACTGGGCTCTTTAAGACATGCCAAACAGGAATGGGAACCAACAGCGCCATTATCCACCATTAAATGCCACAAAACAAGCGTCCACAAAACACTTCTGCATAAATTACAATGTCTTCCAGTAGTAGCAGGACTTTCAGCAAAAATCATACGCCAAAACCCAGGCTATACAGAACAGCTTGAGGAGGAAAATGAAACACTTTCTGGCTGCACAAGTCTACGATTCTGGTGGAGCGTGTCTTTGTGATCTAGTCAGTTGATTTTTTTTCATATGAGTTTTGAATACCAACGTCAGTGTATGCATGTGAGGGATATCCTCTGGTGGTCAGGAGAAAAAAAATTAAAAAAATCATACATGGAGCATGACTGTTTGGGTCGTTGAGAGAGGAGGCGAGTCAAGGTAGAAAAATGGGTGATTTATGCCAAGTGAGGAGGCCTGTGAGAAATGTGTGAAATTGATGGTCCACTATTTTACTTATAAATACAATAACTAGATGATAGAAGAGAGAGGCAAGTTGAAAGGCAGGTAACATAAAGAGAAGATGAAAAATGAGTGAGGGGAAATAGAAAAGAACAAATACAAACAGATGGACAGAGACACAGGTCCACTGAGGAATCTAGTGCGCGGTTTGCTACTAGATTTATAGGTGACTCTCTCTGATGATTGGTGGTAAACGGTCCAGCCTGTAAAAATAAATATAAAAGGAAAGAAGAGAAGACACAAGAGAGACACTTTGTAAAAGTGTACAAAGACTAGGACGAGAAACCCCCACCATCAAAAGCACCAGCAAAGGATACCAAGAAGGAGTGCATAATATGCAGGAATTATTATCGTTATATTAACTGATGATTAGTAGGATATTTCAGCCATTAATTACAACTTATAATAGAGTGTTATTAAAGGAAATAATAGGTAAGGTTATTGTGGTTGTATGTTTGAGTATTGATCCTGATATCATTCGTTTGACTACTAATTTATTCATTTATTTAATGATTTATTTGATGAATAAAAAGAAGTGGTACATAAAATTGATTGTTGAATAAAGTGTTTATACTGTTCATGAAATGATCAATGTGAGTAAATATATTGTTTGAGCAAATTAAAAACAAAAATAAAATAAAATCACAACATTTAAAAAAACAAGAAATTAGCCAGTAAAAAAAAAACACACAAGGAGCTAATTGGATTTAACAAAAAAAGATTTTAGAAAGAAATTGATGTTTATCAGCTGCACAGAGCTGTCGAGTTCTTCACTATTGAAAAATTAAAACATTTCAAAGTAAAAACATAACAAACTTCTACAGCTTCAAGCACAAAACTAGAGCATTGCAGAAGAAAACACAAGAAGAGCCATGTTTTAATGTCTGTAATGTAGACAGATCTTTTTCTTCGTTTTCCAGTAGTCAAGAGTACAGTGATCAGTTTTTTTAACCTTAACATTTATCCATCTATATTTTTGGACAATTGTCTAACTTACAGCAGACTAAGAAATAGGTTTGTTTATGATTTGATTAAATAACTGGTTAAATAGTCACTGATCAATAAGGAGCCATAATCTTTAACCATTATTACCTCCATCAATGCATTGTTTTTGTGAGCGTTGGTTTATTTATCTATCTGTGAAATCAAACGTTTTGGAGAGGTAGGGTATGGCCCAAGGAAAAATGCATTGGATTTTGGTGGTGATTCAGATGGTTGTCTGGATCCAGAATGTTTTTTGAAGGATTCCTTACCATTGCAGGATAGGGGCAGTTACAAGATTTTTGCTTCTAACTTCATGGATAATGCCTACAATGCTTAGATACAAATTACAGGATGACAAGCCCATAAGATCTAGCACAACTCAATCAAACTCAAACTCTCATGAGTCTATTACTTTTAGGTGCAATGACATAACGGGGAAACTGAGCTGCTTTGGTTGAGGTTTGTGCTCTCTGAGTTTTGTCTAGTTCATTATCAAATCCTTATCCTCTACACTGCGGATTAATGAAAATTTGTTGAATAATTTCCTATGTTTTGCTTTATTCTGAATACATGTCATTTTTATGTTAGGTTCCAGGCATAGACTGAGTATTGACTGATTTCTTAAATTTACTGAGGTTGGTGGTTTCCAGATTTGAATCCATTGGTTTTCAAATACATTTTTACATTTAATTCTAATCACAGCTTTTAGACAATTAACAGGTATCATGTTGGCTGAGATATTTCATGGATGGTATGTATACCAGGAAACAATGCACATATTGATGTATGACATCAAAGCGTCATTTCTTCTTTCCTCATTCTGACAGATGCTAGCCATCTGATAAGTTATAAACATGTATATTTAACATAAGACTTGCTGTTACTCTAAGTGGTCATACATGGATAACGGTTCAATGAGGGGGTTCTGTTTGTCTTGATTCTTCTACTAGAAAACATTGTCCATGAATAGTATGGACACCAATAACACTGCTTTGCATTTACCTTCTCTCTGGAGGCTTTTTTGTAGACTTCATGTCACATCCACACATACACACATCAGCAAACATATAATGTGTACCTTGACCAGGGCTAGCTTGGTTAGCCATTCCATCACCATGAGGCCCAGTGCAGATGTTGTCTGAGGAGAAAGAGCCCTTCAAAGAACATGGTTGCTGTGTGTGGACCTGCTCTGGGAGGGTACAGGACTGATTGCTGGAGCTGCCACTGGAGTGGGCAGAGGCATCTGACAGAACTGAACTTTTAGCCGGGGAGCCTGATGAACTGACAGTACTTTCACCTGGACAGGGGGGAGACATATGTGTGAGTGAGAGTGAATCATGCATTCATACAGTTTTGTGAACCCGACATCATTCCTGCATTTTCAACTTGTGTGCTTTCCACTGAAAAAGGTCTCACATACTGACAAAACATCACATAAACCACATAGAACCACACCATCCCAAACCACACACCTTTTCTCTCTGTGGAGGTGTTGAGATTGTTTTTGAGCTGCTGCACCATTGGATTTAGCAATTTTCCAGCCTTCAGCTTGTGTTTGCTGGCCCTGCGCCTGCGGCCACTTGGTGGTGCAGCATGAAGCAGGCCAACGTTGGGCGGCAGTGTTTTGCCCAGCTCCTTGTACAGATGCTCAATCTCATTCCTTTGGAACGCCTGCAGCTCAGAGATCTCCTTCATGTGTCTAGTGGGAAAGCACAGGGAGAGAACAGACAGAAATTAATTTTAAATACTGGATGTTGCTTAATTTAACTGCTTCTGAAACTCTTTGCTTTTCCTGGAGAGATAGGAAAAGTAGAGGGGGGACAACAAGAAGCAATGCCTGACCTGGAATCGAATACAGGCTGCTGAAATTTAGCCTTAATATATAGTCCGGGTGCTAGCACGTAAGCTACCATACCATGGCATTCGATCTTCTCTTTTTAAGCATCTTTCAGTACATTAGCATCCATGTAGTCCACTAAAGTCTCTTTCATTTAGACTTGCAGTAATGATAATTGTGTCAAGGAACATTCTTTCCTAAAGGGAGTGTTGGATTAGAGCCATTCAAAACCCTCTCCATGGATTTCATTAACAAGCTGCATTGACTCATCTGACAAACCTCAACTTAGTGGCATCAAACCTTTTCAATGGGATGCTCATTCATGAACAGGAAACTCTCAGAAATGCAGGAAATATCAAAAAACACAAGTATGTAGGTATGTCACCGGGATATGCACAAGTTGGATTCAAAAGTGAATAATGTTAAAGGAAAATACTGCTGATAAACTGTGCAACACATTTGTGCAGCTGTGGGTGAGTGCATGTGTATGTTACTTTACTTTTCTCTCAGTTTCTGTAGTTCCTTCTTCATATCTGCATCCTCAAACTCAGAATCATTGTCACTGCTGATATAAGATGAATGGGCATATCCTGCAGAGGGCAAAGGAGTGTGACCGTTCATTGCCACATGCCGTCTGCTTGGTGAATCAGAGCTCTGCTCACTTTTGCTCCGACCAGAGCGCCGCAGGAAGGCCACCGCCCTCTTCATGAGGTCACGTCCACTGTGCTCTGACAGGGCATGAGCTGGGGGAGTGGGGTGGGCTGGAGGAAGGGCGAAGCTGCTGCTATCCTCATCTCCTGAATCAGAGTAGAGGTGAGACGAGTGGTGGTAGTGGTGATGGGTTGGAGTGTCGATGGTCTGGGCCCGGGGAATACGGCGTGGGGTGAGGTCAGGGCTGGAAGTGGGGGTGGCCTGGCAAAAGTTTGGTGGGGCAGAGTAACGGTTACTAGTGTGGGGTTTGGATGTTCCTGCATTCTCATTAACAGCTGTAGCTGTCACAGAGGAACTTCCCGCAATGACACAGCACTTGTGAGGCTCTCCAGAACTACTGGAGGGTGCTGGGGAACTGCAAGTACTGCAAGTTGTCTTGCTTTTCTCTAAACGACAAACAACATCCGGAGGAGTTGGGATGATCTGGAAGGAAGTGACACCCATGTTCATAACAAAATTAGGGTCCTTAAACACGCTCAACTGATGCAAACGACACCCAAGTTAAACAATTTATGCCCAAGTTATGACCTGTATCATTATTATTATTACTATTTAATATGGTTTGGACATTTATATCGAACAGACTTTCTTACTAAGAGTTTTGAAAGCAGATACTTACTTGAAAATGGCTTTTGGAGCTATATGAACTGGAGCTGGTGGGCACATCACGTCTGTTCAAAACCCTGTTTGTGACTTTAGAACCAGGAAGAAGGTTTTTTTTTTTTTTAAAACAAATGCTTCTCAAATTATTATGCAGTAATTGTGTAATATGGCCATTGCATAAATATTGTTACCTACCTGCCACTGCAGAGTCACTTAGTGCACCCACACTATCTGTGCGCTCAGGAATCTGAGGCTAAAAGAGAAAAAGAGAAGGGTGTGTGTGTGTTGGGGGTTGCAATTATTTTGAATAGTGGCAAGTGGTAAATTGCTAGATGAGTGTGGTAAGGCTAGCCATTTTCTAATCTTTCTCAATCTCACTTTTGTCTAAATGAGCGAGACCCATATTTGTTTTTGGTAACATACATCCACATACATAAAATGAAGCTGCCAGAAGAAGACATCATAATGAATTATTTTACTGACAGTAGTAATCTTGCTCTTTCCAGCCAATAGTCAAAACTGATTCAATGATGCTGCTTTACTTAGAGCCTAATCGATGGCAAAGTGCTCATATTTTTCTCTCTCAGACACACAGACTGAATTTTACCAGTGGCTCCCCTTTCTTCTTTGCTCCCTCGGTGCTTTGGCCATCTGAGACTGGAGGTGAGCTGACTCCCTCTGAACTTGAGGCCTGTGGCTCAGGCGCAGTGCTGATGGGTTGGGAAGAAGCATGCTCCTGGTACAACAGGTTTCTCAGCTTCTCGTCCAAAGTCTTGATGGTGCGGTCAACAAACTCCACCCTGCGTGGTCCCTCATTGTCGGACTCTCCTGGCCCCCCACTCACTGGCTGCTGGTGGCTTGATGATTGAGAACACTGTGAGGTCTGATGTGCTGGGCTCTGGGGCTGGGAGGTGACTGCGCCAGGCTGCATGGGCGTGGCAAAGGGTTGCTGCAGGACCACGGACTGATGTGAGGCCAGCTGAGGGGGTATTTCTCCAGTAGGACTGGACTTGTGGTTAAGTTGATTAGTTTGAGAGGAGGATGAATCACCAGCTGCTCCTTTATCAATAGTGCTCACATCCAGAGAGACAGGTGGCACAATAGCACAGCATGGCATGTCTGCTACCATAGAGATCGTAGAGATGCAAGACTCCTCAACAGGAAGGGATTTTTGATGGATAGCATCAGCAGCAGCGAGGGCATGTTTGGTTAAGGAGGGCTGAGACTGCTGGATTCGAGCTGTGTCAATGTTTTGGTCTTGAGGTTGCACTAAGGTCTGAACTGCAGGGGGCAGAGAGGAGGAGGACAACAGGCTTTGGGAAGATAAAGACGCAATTGGTGTAGTCATTTCAGTTGTGTTGCTGTTGGGCCGGACTGATGATGCGGCAGACCTTTCCGATTCTGGAGAAATATAAAGGTTAATTAGGAGGAGAACAGATTGGGAGTAATTAGTTCAGCCAAGGACATGAAAAACAGGAGCTTTGTCTTGTGAGTGCTAGAGTGTTACATCACTGCTTGTCTTGCCCCATCAGCCTCTGTCAGATGGAGTATAAATCTGGCCGCTCATTTCTGCTTAGTGTGACTGCAGAAGCACTCTTATATAATTGACCCCAACTCTAATGCATGCACAGTGTCTTCACTTTCAATAGCAGCAAGTAAGGATTCAGTTTATTCGATAGACAACAAAATACTGCTGGGAAAAAAAGTAAATTGTAACATTAAAAGAATGTATTTAATAAGTGCTATGTATTTCTGAGTGTGCAGCATACCCTGAGCAGTAGTGATCTGAGATGTAGACTTCTCTTTGTCTAAAATTGGTGTTTCAGCCACAGGGCAGATGATAAACCAGCGCTTGCCAGTGTGGAGGACTGTCAAGGATAGAGACAGAAAAACTGAATTCAGAAGAGCTGCAAAGGTACTGACTGACCATTTAAAAAGCAAAATAAGGAAGAATATAAACAGATTTGAAAGCAATTCATTAAATCATCCTTATTGCAATGTCACACTATAACATACCTTTTGAGAATACGAATATACAAGGAAGCTGCTGAGTTTAGCCAAAACTGAAAACTGTGATGGGATTTTGTTTAAGTGAATATTTATGTTCTACAAAGTTCAAAGTCTTACCATTTTGCTGATACACCAGCTGGGGAGTGTGGGGTGTGGAAGCCCTCAATCCCTTAAGAAAAGCAAGCATTTCTTAAAATATGAACCTCAGAAATAAATTCAGTGAGATCAAAATATCACACCAGTAAGAATGGTATCTTTGGCTGCTCTTTTGGGTAACATTGCATGCAAAGTCATCTTAAAAGTTCTGTTGGGATGATGTATCCAAGGCATAGGTACTTAGGTATATAGGTGAAGACAGTTTACACAATTGGAATTATTAGCTGTCAACAATTCCTTTCTCACCTCTGTTCCCAATGTACCAGCTCCTTCACTCTGTTTGGGACTGCCTCCCTGATCAGAGTTCCTCTCACCCTCAGTGTCTTCACTCAACATGTCCTCAGCCTTGTCCACAATGTCCTTCAGCTGCTCAATGAACACTTCTTTTTCTAATGGCAGAATGAAATCATTGTCCACCTGAGGGGCACGATTGAGAAAAAAGGCAAATGAACATTAAAAGTTTTAGCTTTACAAGAAATGCTTGACAATGCCAGAACCAACAGAATATAAAAATGTTGAGGAGGGGAACACATTGGAAAGAGTAAACCACTTAAATTCAAGACACGTTCTCTTAATGTAGTTTACTGCCAAGATAAAGGAAATTCAAAGTAAGGCAGAAGAAAATCTACTACAGTGCTTTTGCATTTTTCTTTAATCAAGTTTATTAAGCGTTTATATTTCAAAGCACTGCATATCACAAGAGGTAATTAAATATATTGCTTTGGTCTGATACACAAGTAGGTATTTGCCTTAGATGATATTTTATACACAAGGATAAGAATATCTATGCCAGAAATATTCATCTATCCATGTAAGCACCACAATAATTGGTTAGGATTGGAGGAGAGAGAAGGAGCCAGAGAGAGACAAAAGTTTTGCTGCATTGCAGCTAAGAGCAGCAACACAGGGAGTTTCAGAGTTCTGAGCCATTAGACATTGCAGGCAATAAACAGCTCACAGCATGTTATAACAATTTTTCCATTAACTGAAGTGACACTGACTTCTACACACCATGTATGTAGCAATCTCCTCTGGTGCGTCTCCATCCAGGTCAAACTTGAAAGTGACCATTTTTTGGTTATGAGTTTCCAACTGACACTCAACCATTTTATCACCAGTGTTACACACCTGGAATGAGAATGGACACAATAAATACATTATATGCATGTGCATAAGCTCATTATATTTGAACACGGTCTTAAAAACGGTGTTCCTTGTAGGAATATATTTCAGTTACTCACATTGAGCATGTTGAGCTTTGGCCTACTAATCTTCTCTTGCCGAGAACGAGTGCGTGAGGACCTGCGGTGGTGTTTGCGGACTTTCCCTTCGCCTTTACCTCCATGTGTCCCCTCATTACCATCACTCATCTCCTTTCCTGACGTGGCATCAGAGTTGACACTAGTTTTGGTGAGGAGAGGCAAATATTGGTGCAAGTACCTCTGTATTTTCATGACTACTGAACACAAAGCTCTGCATTTATTGTGGATGGGCCATTGTGGTTTCAAGATTAAAATGTTCCTTCAGTTGTACTCAGTACTCAACAGAAACTAACAACCAACGAAAGGACTCAAACATGTTCCAGACTTATACCCAAATAAAGACGATAGATTGACAAAGGGAGAAATGGTAAATATAATGTGATAAATAAAAATTAACTATCTAGAGAAACCTGAGACACAAGAACGTACGCTATGCAATCTTCTGGGTGCAATAGACAGAAATCTTATGCTGGAGATGCAAAGAGGCAAATAGTCTTAAACTCTACTTCTTGATATTGTTGAAAAAATTCTATACAGTATTTATCTTGCCTGCAGGATTTGGCAGTGGTCTGATGTGTCACCCTTGGATGATGCTAAAATTCACATTAGCTATCTGCTAGCCATTATGAGGGAATAACTAAACCTTTTGAAATTTTAAAGGAATCTAAGCTGCTGCTGGTGACACAAATGTTCAACAGATGCCATCAGAGTGTTCTGTGGATTTGCAGACTTGTTGGTATCTAGCTGTAGTTGTGCACTTTGTTCAAAACACTGCGAGAGAAAGTTAACAGACTGCTGTAAACTGTGTAAACATTACATAACAATGAATAATACAGAATAACCAATTAGACCCTTTTTACTTCAGGAGGAACAGCTAGTTTGTTGGTGAGTTGTTTCATGTCGGAGGATTGGTGGAATGCTCTCAATGCTCTCTAAAAGTCTCAGCCTCAAGATGTTTAAAATGAAACAACATGACTTACAGTCATTGCTTGGTGTCTTAGGAGAAAGAATTGTAGTCAACCAACGCAAGGTTCCTCTCAACTTTCACACTCTCACACTTTTCTAAGTATTAGTTTGGCTATTATGACAGTGTGAACAATGGTATTCTAAGACTGAAGTAAGAGAAGACAGATAACTGTTTAATATAAAATGCATTGTGTCAACATTTATGTCACTACTTATCAGGCAGGATGTAGCTCTGGGGATTAATGCCCATTTGACAGCACCTGGCAGCTTGCTGAGATTACTTTGTAATTCTAAAATATGCATATTGACTCAATCCCTGATTCGTCCCCTGCAAAGATGGCTGAGGAAAAAATTAGCTCATACCTGTCATGGCTCTGTCCTCCAACGTGTTTCTCTGTAGCTTGATCCTACAGACAGAACACAGAAACAAACAACCAGACAGACTGAATGAAACGTTCCAGTCAGTGACTTGAGGGGAAGTGCACTGATGCAAACTGTGAGTGCATTGTTGTTTTTGCAAAGCCAGAGGAAGAAATAAGAAATGACAACAAAATAATATGAAAGTGAGTCATGTGTCCATACGTCTGTGTTGGTCTCTGTTGGACCCTGACTTGCAGCTCCTGGGAGAGTACCGAGTGGTTTCTGCTGAGTCAGGCAGGAACTAGCAGACCCAGATGATGTTCTCGAGTCAGAGGGTTGCAGCACAGGAAACTGGCTCTGAGCCTGAGTCTGGGATAGGGCCTGTGGGGGCAGCTGGCATTGGTTCTTGTCATCCAGCTGGACGACACTGGTGGCTGTTCCTGGATCTGACCCATTCTGCAAAGGGGAGGAGAAGACTGCATGTTGAGTGAGCTGAGCAGAGGCAGCAAGCTCATGATGGTTGACCTGGGCCTTCTGGGAGATCTGTTATAAAAAAACAACAAAATAATAAAAAATGCTTCATAAATCCTATAATTTATTGTTATCATCATCAGATCTTAGAAGTCTCTTTTGTAGACATGCGTATTTAAACATTTGGATGTAAAAACATCCTCTGAAAAAAAGTTCAGCATGTGCAACAATGAATAAGCAATGGGATCTTCTCATTGTCAATATTTAATTAATATAACCTTCAGACAGAGACCAACAACACAGTGACTCAAAACAACACAAACAAAGATGAAAAAAACAGACAGAGATTATCACAATCAAAGTTTCTTTTTACACCCTCTTGGTAAATATCTGCACTCCATAGGAGCCGTCATATTTACCTGTATCAGAGGCTGAGTGGTGCCATTTGTGGGAGGGTATGTGCTCTGGGACAGGGCAGTGTGTGTGTGTAAGGGGTGGGGGGTTATTGTAGATATGAATGTAGGTTGCAAATGAGAAGCTTCAGATCTAAAACTCTGTTGCAGAGCAACAATAGGCTGGTGCTGTGGGGATGTTGGTCCCACCTTGCCCAGCACAGGTGAGACAGATGGTATGAGAGACACTGGGATGGGTGAAACTAACACATTTTCAATGTGCAAAGGAGAAAGGGGGGAGACAGTGGGGGTCACAGGGAGAGCTTGTCCAGGAGAAAGGAAGATGTGATTAAGAGAAGAGGAGGTTGAAGGGTGAGGGGCAGTGCAGGAGTGAGGGTAGGTGGATTCACAGTCAGTTACAGCGGTCATCACTTGGACTGTGGGATACTGTGAAAGAAACTGGAAAAAAGGAAGGAAGAAAAAGAGGAAAAAATCAAACATTCTAGATAAAAAATGTTCAAACATAAGAGAAAGATAATTTCCTTCGAGTCTTTATTATTACTGCTCGGTATAATCCAAGAAAAAACAGCTGAAACATACAACATTTCAGACACAAGAAAAATCCACGGGTAACATCTCAGATATTTGTGAAAGCAGCGACAACAAAGTCCGAGTACCTGCGATGGTTGTATTTGTGGAATGGAGTTTGAAATCTGCAGAGGATGAAGTTGCTGGTGGACAGTAGCCTGAGCCATTGACTGTTGAGGAAGAAGTGTCGGCGCTGACACACAGGAAGCTGATTGGCTGAGATTCTGCCCATAGCTCTGTCCATCTTGTCCAAGCTGTGAAATGCTTTGACCAGCAGGGACATTCTAGAGAAGAAAAAGAGGAGCCACAAAAAGAGGGAGGGGGGTTCAATAATGGGAGGGATTCCACTTTCATTCCTCAATTTGGAAATCTACAATTCCTGCTATTGACCTAGAAGACAATAGCTCCCACTTTCATCCTGTCCCCGAGCATGGAATCAATCTGAATCTGCTGCACATATTGGGGCTCTCTGTACCACGGAGACAGAGCATGCCTGGAGGGGCTGGAAATGCAATTGCTAAAACCACTGTTTTCGTTATCATTACTAATAAATTAAATTTCTCTGTTGTTGGCTGTTGTCCAGCTGTTGTCCAACATAGCCGTTTTCAATTCAGCTGCACAAAGTCAAAACCTGGCACAATAATATAAGTACCTTCAAAACTAACATTACTATGATACTAATTTGCTTCAATTTAATTATTTTCTGTCCATCCCCCATCTGATTCTACCATAACAAAGGAAAACAAAAATAAAATCTAAAAACTAGGGCACTGTGTAAGTCACGTTGCTATAATGATCATTGACACTGTTCACTCACCTGTTGGGTGACATGTGCTGCCTGATTATGCTGGGAAGAGGCTGGAAGGCTTGGAGGATCCACTACATGGTTAGCACCTCCATAGGTCTGTGGACCAGTAGACTGTGCAGGGAGGAACTGGCTCGGCGTTAGAGCAGTTTGTTGCTGCAGCGCTTTGAGGGGAGAATGTCCATAGCTCTGAGAGTCAGCATCAGGTAGACGTGCAGCAGAGTAACTCTGGTGTGTGGCTGCAACCTGCAAAAGTGGGGCTGCTGTAGGAAGTGATTGAGAAGGGGGAGTCTGTTGGATTGTAGACTGGGATAAGTCATGGCATTGTTGTTGAAATTCTGTCTGTGTAGTTTTCTGACTGTGCATCTGTGGAACTGAGGTGCGGACTTGTTGCTGACCAGGAGACTGTACACTTTGAGAATGTTGTGAAGGCTGTTGCACTATTTCTTGGTGTATGCTATGCAGAGTTTCTTGGCTATGCTGGAGCTGAGGCTGAATATAAGCCTGCCCAGCATGTTGTGTTAGTTTTATATTGGACTGAGTATTTTGTGGTAATGGCTGCTCTTGCTGAATAAGTATCTGTTGGTTATAAAGTGCTGGTGTGGAGGAGCTCTGACCAGGCTGCTGACTTGGCAAATTGACTGTGGCTTGGACTTGTTGTCGTCCACTAGCAGCTTGTGCAGGATGACACTGGGCTGTGGCTGTCATAGTTGGTGCCACAGATGCAAGAGGATAGCTTTGTGCTGGCTGCTGTGCTGGCTGGGTGGTTGCTGCTGCTGCAGTCTGTTGCTGAACTGGAGCAGGACATCCTGATACAGAATAAGCCTGTTGTTGAGTTGGGACCACACAGTTCTGTGACGTTTGTTGGCCTTTTAAAGGCGAAGTCAAAGAGCTTGGTGTTGTTGCCTGCTGTGGTTGGTGGCTAACATGTTGTGGCACAACTGATGGTGAAATACTTCCTATAACTTCACTCTGTTGCACACTTGGAGGTGTGTAGCTAGCAGCACTGCCTGTATGTTGGATTTTGACTGGACATGGAGTAGCTGGACTTGGTGTTGCAGCACCGTGTTGGCCAGCATATGGAACAGCAGGGTAGCTGTGTCCAGGCTGATTGTACTGCAGTACCGGTGTGTTGGAAGAGGGCAGGCCCTGTATAGATTGTTGATTCTGGTGACCTGTTGAACTGGCCTGAGGAAACAAGGGAGAGAAATTCAAATAAGAACCTTTTAAGGGTGAATTTTAGTAGTCACGGAGAAAATCCTACATGTTGATTACAGTATATTAAGTAGTACCAAATATAAGTATAATGGGAGAATGAGGGATGAAGGATAAAAAAACATCTGTTTCAACAATCAGCAGGTGGTGAGAAGTGTGCGCTGAAATATGGACACAGGGAAGAAATGGTAGGACAGACCGAGAAGTGGGACATCAGACAGCCAACCCTTCTAATTCAGAGACCATCTATCAAAGGTGAGCTAAGGAGCAAGACAGCTGTAGCATTGGGCCAGTAAAGCAGAGCAGGAATATGTTAAAACTGAGTTCAGTTTTAGAAAGGATTGATAAAAGTTAATCAGCAGGGGAAAATGGTCTGTTATAGATTGTACCATTGTCTTCCAACAGGAGCAAGCTTAAGATTTTTAAAAGGATTGTCAGTTCTGTAGGCCTATGCAGGCAGCCAAACTTAGTAGACAGCAGATCAGACCAGCACCATGCATAAAAATTGCTGCATCTCCTACAGGCTGGGAGAAATCAATTAAGCAGGTATTAGCCCCTAAATGGGAAACTAAACTTGTATGCTGTTGTAACCTACCACTCCCACAGCCCTGGTAACTTGCTGCTCTCCGGCAAAGAATCTATCTTCGCAATCCTGGATGCCACACAGGAGATGACTCTTCAGTCTGCTGTCTCCATCACTGCAGACTGGCCTGTGGACAGGTGAGGACTGCAGCATGGAGGCTTGTGTTGGTGTGGTGTGACAAGGGGCTGCTTTGCGGCTGATTATATTGAACAGGGACTGCTGTAGCTGTGAGAAATCTGAAGAATCACATGAACCTTTCAGCCGTCCATAACCAGGGGGGTTCATTGTTCCACCAGAAACCGGGTGGTGTCTTAAAACACACGGACAGAGGTGTGTTGGCATGATAACAGAATGATGACATTGCCTGCCTTCTCGTGACCTTAGAAGAAGCAAAGAGAGGCAGGCCTGGCATGCATGGTTCATATGCATTGCACAATGATGGTTATGATGAGAGGTTAGACTCAGAAGACTACTAAGGTCAGAGTGTCTACGTCCTCTTGGCAGAGGCAGAGTTAAGTTCTCACTAGTGGCCTCTGATGTTGGCTTGTTGATGATGTCACTGAGGTGGTGGTACTCAGGAACTGAAGAGATAGAGGAAACCTGCAGCAGTGGCAGAGTACTCTGTGAGAGGAGGCTGTCCTTAGCCTCTGTGTGAAGCTCTGTTGTGAGTTCTGACTGATCCTCTGGTACCGTGGGGATGGGACTGACTGATCTCTTAGACTCATTGACGGCATGCAGTTGAGCAAAGTGGTTTGCTCTCAGAGTGTCAATAACAGGGGCACTTCCTCTGCGGGCTACACCTCCCAAACGAGTTCTGAGCTCTGTGCTCAGCTTTGCCCCAAATACTTCACCCTTGTCACAGGAGTGAGGTCGACCTTTCAGTAAAGGGCTACTGCTCTGGCACTGATAGAGGAGCAACCCAAAAGCAAAATGAATGTTACTCAAAATGAAATAATCATAACCAAAAAATGAAAACAAATATATGATGAGGACAAACAAACTTGTTGGGAATGACACGTGAATGAATGAATGAAACATGCTAATGCATGTAATGACCATGTTAATGAAGACTGATCTGCACAGGTCCAAATACGTGTGTTTGTTGACTGTGCAAATGAATATACGGCATCAGTGTTCCGTTTCAAGGCCACATGAGCACTGGCTGCTGGAGTGTGTGTATTTTGATCCATCTGAATGTACATTTTCTACATGGGCATGTATGCTCCAGATACAGACCTGCTGTGTTGCCATAGTAATAGGTTCCAGCAGGGACTGGTAAAGGACACTCTGCTGACTGCTGTGGGAGTCCGAGTACACAGTGGAGCCCATGCCACTGTCAAGTGTGCTGTCCGCTGCAGAGACATACAAATCAGGCAATCATAAAAAAGTCAAAGATTAAGCTGATGTTTTTTTCCTGAGTGGTGAACTGAATGCCATACATGTCACTGAAGTGGCACTGGCTGGTAGGTTACAGTGCCTGTTGTGCTGGTCTGCCTCTGGCTCTTCTGGTTCCAGTAAAGGCTGACCTACGTGTCCAGGCCCAGCAGAGATGCCTTGAGATGGTATCATCTGGATCTTGTGCCCCCCTTCACTTTGATCCACTGCAGCTGCAGTAGACACTGTTCTCGCCCTCCTCCATTTGATTAGTGTCACACGGTCCCTGATCGACTTTCCCACAGTCTTAGCATCACTCTCGTGGAAGAAGCCAGACTCCACCTGACAAAGAAAAGAGAGGAGCATTACTTCCAGGATATTTTTAGCATGGAGCATGCGAGAGAAGAATGGGCACATTAAAAAGGGGAGCATGGGAGTCAGAGAGAGAGAGTAAGAAAAGGAAAGATTTTTAAATTATTTTAAGGGGAACAGCAGTGGGGAACTATTCCCTTTGTCAGCAGAATGGTCCACTGTTCATAACAAAACTGTCTGGGCTGCAAATACAGGAACAAAACTGAAGGCACAATGCATACAACACATGTTAGACATGGCTACAGAGTTTTATCTCCTTCTGTAGTTACAATGGCACCTGATGAATGTCAATTTAACAGAGCAAGGCAATAGTTGATGCTATAAAATACTATTTAAGTAGTTATAATATCAAAACTAATGCCTTTTGAATAAAGCATATTCATTCATCATTTGTGCAGCAGAAAGTACAGTATGTAGGCATGGTATAAAATGTCATTTAAAACACATAACAAAAAAGGGAGATCCAGGCTCATCAATGGAGACAGATATTTTTTTCATTTTGCCTGTCTCATTTGAGTGGTTGACGGCTGATCTGACATTGGACCATGCTGGCCATACAAGCTTATTTTACTGTTAGATTGTTGTACTGTTGTCGGCTTTCATCCCCAAGGTGATTGTTACCTAGAAGTCTTAGCTTTGTTTCCCTGTGTCACAGCCTGGTCAAGGCCGAAATGGAACAAATTGGACAAAATGGAGATAGCAGATAAGAGACAGCCCCAATGAAAAGGAAAACATTGGTTAAAAAAAAAAAAAGACAGAAAAAGAGAGAACGCAAGGACAGCACTCACTGCCATTGAATCTGCTGGGTGAGGATTAAACAAAGTACTTGTCTATTTTAATAATAAAAAGAAGAAAAGATTTATATTCAGACCTCTCACCTGACACACTCTCTGTCAAAAAGTGTCTTTCACTCCTTTCCTTACACAAACTGCAAACATCATTGTGCAATATCTGACAACACACAATGAACTGGATGGCCTTAACATGAAACAGTTTCAAAGCACATTTTTGAAGCAATCTTTAATATTCCCTCCAAAAGAACAACCTCCTTGTACCCTCTTATCACTAGTGCAGCTAATATTGTGTGCATGTTTAATTTCCCCCATCAAAACCTGTTTAAGGCCGTCAAAGAACAAAGTCTTCCCATCTGAAGTTGAGCTGTGTTTACTCTTATGTCTCTCTTAATCCCATTTCTCAATAAATACTTTCATGGTGCTGCAGAATGTTAGATGATTAATATGAAGGCTTAAGGTCGGTATTATCATGGCCCCTACACAGGAAGTCTCCATTAAGCACCATCAGATAAGGTACCCAGAGGCCCTGCAATAAAAACCAGGCCCAGAAAAACAGGAGAAAGCCATGTAAACAAAGGGAAAATATAAAGGAGAAATCCCTGTTTTCCTGGACGAGCAGAGTGAGCTATCATCAGCAATCTGCATTTGAGTGCATTCTTGAAAGACAAGTCCTGCCAGCAGCTTGAACACACCAAGCCAGAAAGAGATGCAAAAGATGACAAACTGCATAATTAGCACGGCAACAACTACCTTATTAGTAATATTGGACATACATTTTTGAAAAGGTCAAATATGTCAAAATTACATCAAACGTATTTGAGGGAGACTGCAAATTTTAAAACAAATTAGTACATAACTCACAGGATTATAAATCCATATTTATCTCCAAATATGTTTATACTGTTAAATATTTATATGAATAAATTCCTCTCCTCTTCCCACTCACCATCTCTTGGGCCACAACCTCAGGGATCTCCTTTTCCAGGTCAAATGTGAACTCGATGGCTCCACTCTCCTTGTACTTTCCTTTTAACTTCTTGTGGTCTTCCACCCATAGTTTCAGGGCAATTGAGTCTTTTTTCCCATCATCTTCCTCAGCTAGCTCCACCCTTACACCTGTGTCCTCAGCAAAGAAAGCATGGTTCAACAGGTCCTTGATGCTGTACCTGAGAGGAGGAACACCAAAGCTCAGAATTCTGGTGCATAGTTGTACGAACACAGAGTTGCAACTTATCTGTAATGGCATAGTGTGTTCAGATAGTGGTAGCATTAATATGGTGAGCTGAGGTACAAGAATTCTACTGTGTTGATAGTGAAAGGACATCTTGGCCTTGTCTTACACAGTTACATCACACATGCACATGGCTTACGTGTGCTGTCGAGTCTCTGAACCCAAACATGCATCCACAAAAAAAAGCCTCTAGTAGCTAAGGTTCATTTTCCCCTCTGTGCACAAACTCATTATGTAACAGAAATGGAAGACACCCTGTAGATATGGTGGGAGACTGCAGTGCTGCCGAGAGCCAAAATGTCAGTGCCACAGCAATGAAGCGGGGGAGGTGAGACAAGGCAAGGAAGATGAGAGGGTACCCTACGGGCACCGTTGGCTGGACACTGAATAATGATGGGGACAGTGACTCACCGCTCTTCTTTCTTTTGGCAGATACACTCTCCAATGATCTCCTTGATTTCAGGATCCACGACCTTGTTGTAGCTGGCCGGTTTCACTCCCTAAGGAAAAGGGAAATATAAACAAGAAGCTTAGGCCATGCCACGAGGAGATACTGTGTTGATGAAAAATAATCACAAAGGAAAAACAAAGAAAAGAGAGCATAAGGACGTTCATGTAATACTCCATCCCAAATCTTAAGTGTCTAACACACACACCCTGAGAGCTTGTTGACCTTGACAGAGCACAGCAGCCGTGGTCAGCTGGAATCTATGTCAGTTGCAGTGTGTACAAAAAAAGGCATAAAAGCATCCATAGAAACTTCTTTAGTCTGGTTACTTTGCTTTTCCCATCATGCAAAAAACAAACAAAAAACACACACACACACACACCCTTAAACCTCTGGTCTCTCTTAATTGCACATACACACTGGCTTGCCCTGCCCCGCCTCATTCTGTTTCTCTCTGTCTGCTCTATTGACTTTCTTCATCAGCAGGATGTTCTATAAAGGTGACCCAAAAAACACAACTTGCATGTTGGATTTTTTCCACCTGTGATTATGTTTTCCCAACAGCAGGAGATCCGCATGTGGTGGAGGCTCGTGATACGGAAAGACCTCGCACCCACCAGGTGCACAAACAAGATTAAAGCAATAGTTACAACTGCAGTATGGCAAACCCAAAATGGTGGATTTTTGGGCAAGACTACATTTTCTTAGCTAAGCACACTGACCTTCATTACTAATCTATTGTAAGACAGATTGTTGGCAAATTTTGCCCAGTCATTCTCTCAATGGAGCAGTCTTAGCTGAGCCGTTATGATTTGAGAGATCATTAATTCTTAAAAGAGACCCCGTATGCATCTTAGATATCAAATACGACTTATATGCATCCTCTGGACTGACACTGCTGCCAATTAGCCATCTACATGCTATGTGTGCTCAGGGAATAGTACACTGCTACCAGGGTTCCTCTTTGATCCATCTGCTATTAATATCCTGCAGTGGCCCCTGCAGTGCACTCTAATCTGCATACAGTCACAATGTAAAGAACCATGTCTACAAACACCTGTACTGATGCTGCCCTGTCATTAATATGTACATTTAAGCCTTCTCTTCTTTAACAGCAGGCGAAAGAGTTACTGTATCTTTGCCAAGTCTCAGGAGTGGAAAATCAATACTCTTCATCAAATCTGGAAGCCCATCATGACTTTATGCAATCCCTAATATAAACAGTTTGCAGTATGCTTTGCCAGGAGAGACAGGGTACAGCCTTAAGGCTTTATCTAAAATACAAAGAAAATGTGGCCTCCCTCTGTGACTCCATATGGCTCATTAGATTATTCATCCAAGAAAGTCAAGGCTGAGTATCCATGTAGCTGAAAACAACAGAGCAGAAGTCTTTGTTGTAGTCTAACAAAAGCTTCATTTCTGTAGTTACTAACTCCCTAAACCGACCTGTTGAAACAATTGAGAACTCCCCTGACATCGCTATGTCCCATCTTACAGTTTCACTAACCCTTTAATTATTATAAAAGGCATGCTACAAGCACTCTTTATTTTGTTGACGCTTTTAGAAACAAAATTATAGAGTTACACTGTATGACTAAGAGATTGAGAGGAATATTTGTCACCTGTTTTGTCCGTACAATAATTGTGTACAATGATTACACCATTAATTAATAATTAAGCTGCTGTTACAAGGTTATAATAGTTTGTTTATCTTCATACTTATCATGTGGGGTACTGAACTTATCTACATGAACTCTTCAGTATGTCAAATATAGACTCTTGACTCACACTAGTGACTTTTCGGTATATCTGAGCAGCATTCTGACACTCAGAGTAGGGGTATTCTGAGGTGGCCATCTCTAGCATGCACATGCCGAAGGCGTAGACGTCCACGGCCTCATCATAGTGTTCCTCATACATCTCTGGAGCCATGAACTCTGGGGTTCCTGAAGAGAGGAGAATGCCAAATGGATATGCATTTCATTTCTGTACTGTGACCATGTAACCATTGATCTGCCAAGTTAGATTTCAGTCTTCTACCTATGACGCTCTTAGCAAATGAAGCTGCCTTGAGTGTTGCCAGTCCTAAATCCCCTATCTTGACCGAGCCAGTAGGTCCAGTGATAAAGATGTTATCACATTTGAGGTCCCGATGTATAATAGGAGGGGTCCTGGTGTGGAGAAAGTGAAGGCCTTTCAGGATCTGCCTGCACCAACTCCTCATTACCTTGGGCTTCATTACTTTGAAACGCTTTAGATAGCTGTAGGAAGGCGAGGGAAACACATTACTTAACAATCATGAATTTAAAAACATATTTTCAGGAAAGCACTATAGAACACACAATAAAAATGGTACAAGTGAAAAGGCAAGTTCTCTTTAACTAATGAAAACATCTGTCAAAGGCACAAATGGTTACATGTTATAAAAGTTGTCTAATATCTGCTTGCATCAATACTCACGTTTTTAGCGTTCCTGAAGTCATGAGCTCCGTGACTAAAACGATGCACTTCTTGCCTTTAAGGGGTGACTCCCAAAAGTCATAGAAACGGACAATGTTGGGATGCTGAAGACCCTTTAACATTTCTGCCTCCTCCTTGAAGCGCTGACGTTCCACTTTAGACAGCTTACGATCCTTAAGGAAAGACAACAGATGCAGCAGGAAGAAATCATTAACATGAAACCCTAATGATACTATTATGTCATACTCGCTTCACAGGAACCACCATACGGCAAAGGCCATCACCTTGGAGGCACTTCCTTGTATGTTTTAAATTCATGCATCCATTATGTTGAAGAATGTGAGAGGGAGGTTAGTGTGAGCCAATCTGTTATTGGACCATATCTACATCAGCAGTTTGTGTGTGGTGGAGGAATCCAGATCAAGTTTTCTCAAGGACAAGATTCAGCCTAAAGATGTGTCTAAAACAGGAATATAATACCAGATGTGACTTCTCACTTGTTCGCTTTCATTTATCACACAGGAAACACAGAGGCTGTAAAATAACACAATAAAGACGATAAAGGGGCGGCAAACCACAGTCACTGGGAGGAAAACGAACCCACACATTAACATGGCCACACCCACTACACACTGCAGCTAAAGGTTATCCGTCATCGATCCCTTCCTTCTTTCTACATCTCCTTCACTTGTGCTTGCTCACTCTCTCATCCACTACCTCTTCTCTTTTTCACCCCTCCCCCCATATCTGCAATCCATCTCCCTCTCTGCACCTCCATACATCAAACAGTCGCCCCAGTCACACACACAGGAAACACGTTCTCAGATCTACTATGTTCAGGCAGACCCCACTCTGAGAGGGTAGGTAGTGCCAATATCTTCTTTTCTTACTGTGATTTACTTTAAAAAATGTCGGCGCAACGACTTATGTAACACACAAACACAGGCACTCAGCACCGAGAATGGACTAGAGGGACGACCCCACCCTTCACAGAGAGGGAAGACAGACGAATTGAATGAACAAGCAAAAAGAACTGGCAAGATCTAATACCTTTAATTATTCAACCACAGTGAACTCCATGTGAGATGAAACAGCAGGACAAAAATACAAACTCAGAACAAGCAAGTAAATTTCAACAAAGCAAGATGTGCTGTGATGCAATGTGTTGAAGAGGGAAATGATATGGTGTGGAAGAATTCTGTCTGTGTACGAATGTGGCATATCAGGTTTTGTGTGCATGTGTGTGTGTGTGTGTGTGTGTGTGGGGGGGGGGATTTTCACTGCTGTCTTCAAAAGTCCAATGAATAATTCAGTTCTGCCGAGAACACTTTCTGCTGAGGCAAACTGGCAAACTATGCAATGGTGGGCTGGGGCCAAATTGGGCTAGGTTATCCCCAAATGCTCTTTGCTTCACAGCGGCACGGGGACTGAAGTGTACCTGAACCACACATCTAAAACAAGAGGCAGAGAGAAACGAGACAGACAGCTTATAGCATATTTTACCCCTTGAGCACTGTAATTTTCCAACCATTTTCTCCTCAGATTACTGCTTTAACATTCGTACCCCTTAATCTCTTCTCTGCTCAGGGAATCCCGCTACCCCACCACAGTATTCCCCAAGTCCAAATCACACTCCCCCATGTACCTCATTCAACGACTACTCTCCCTCTCAGCTGACATTAGGGATTCTACATTATTCAGAAGCCACATGTAGGCTCAGAGAGCTGTTGTGCACAGCATGATGACGTACACAGACAGATACATGTGCACATTAAAACACTAGAAGAATGCCACTCCCAAAGGCGCGCACACATGCACACATACACACACACACACACACAAAATCTCATCAACTGTGTACTGTATACTTCACTAAAGAAAATGCTCAGCTTGCCATAGTGAGTGTGAAACCACCCATGCGAGGTTAAACACACACCAAGAAAAGGATACCAGATTGCAGGGCCAGGGAATATGGATTGTGACATTCGAAGGGAGCAATCTATTAAGATGTGCTCCACTATGTTGCCACCCACTACATCTGCGCGCTGAACTCCGCAGCTGGCATATCAGATTCGGACACTAAAACACGGGACCTTTGGGCGGTAGAGGGACGAGGTAATAGATTCAAATATTAGTCCTGGTAACTTTGCAGGAACATATACCATGTAATTGTAAAACTATGTGTTCAAGTCAAGTGCTTGGCCTCTTGTTGTGGAGAGATGCTCCAGTACTTTACCTGAAGATCTAAATATAGACACAACAGAGCTGCATGACTCACAGTTCCCAGTTATGGTAGCTGATTGGTTTTATATGGATGGCTCAAGTTGGAAAAAAAAATCTAGTTTCAGGAATCCAGTCAGTGTAAGACAGCTTTCTGTGGAATCTGAGCAAAGCAACTAACAACTGCTGAGTAAAGAAAACAAAATGAAGGAAGTTGCAGTAGCTGCTTAAAATCCTTGCATGTAATGTACTAATTAAACATCAATTGTGTTTTGGGGGAAAAAAACATAATATTGTGATAATCTAATACATCAATATTTTCTTACACCCCTATCCCTGATGAGACCAATAGTTCATAGGTTCCTTTCTTAATATTCTAGTCCTAAACTTATTAGGAGGGCAACCGATTTCCCAATTAGTAACAACTATAGCAGCCAAATTATGCTAAAATAAATTTTGTCAACTTGGCCTCTCCAAAGCTTTGTGTTCCCAATTACAATTTCCTCTTTCCACCATTAACCTGGCCTCATCTTGACCCTTGGTTAAGAAGGTAAAGATTAGCATCATTTGCAGTTAGTAACAATAGTGTGACTATGAGGGATTTACAGTATATTCAAAGATTTTTCAACAACCTTTACTATAAACCTTAGACGGCTAAACCCAGCTGCTCAATATGTGTCACGACATTTGTCTGAGGAGATTAAGAAAGAAAATATTTCACCATAGGATATACTTTTAAAACAAACTAAAACCAGACTTTTAGAACTGTACATATTTGTCTCACTCTCACATACAAAGAAACACTGTGGCCACACTGAAACCAGGACTTAGTTTTGCTTTTTAAAAATGCAATTAAAAGCATAAGTTCTGTCACAATCATGATGTGATTATGTGATTATTGATCCATGCAGGATGATCCTCTTTAGTAGAGGTCTGAATCAGACAGAATGCAACCCCTATAGTTGTGCCTTATCTACAGAGTATTTCAACAACCTGGTTGCCAGGCTGAAGAATGTTTGCTGAATTACTTGACCACCCTGCCACCCTCTGCACCAGTCCTAAATAACAGACGAGTATTGCAGTGATTTTACTGCCATAACAAAAGCTGGTGCAAGGTGAGGCATGAGCCAACAGAGTGTCTGCATCTGAATTGTGTCCCATCAGTCATTGACTGCAGGAGAATTTGGCCAACAGCTATGCTGGTTACTCTTCCCCTATTTCAGTCTTAGCCAAATACGAAGCTATTTCGACACACAGGTTGTGCTAACTGGATCACTGTATGATAACAAGGTACAGTAGAGGTGATGAGACTGCTGAAAGGAGAAGAAGTGAGCAAAAATGTACACGAATCACCCACCCTTGTCAAAGAGGAGGCTGAAAAGACAGGACCACCATTCAAGATGTAATAAGATAATACGATATGTCAAACTTCCACTTCTGATTAAAATGAACTGTAAGAAGAAAACAGTAAAAGGCATTGTTTGTGCAGTGTCGGTTTGTTGCACAGGTGTTTAAGCGTATGAGTGAGTTTGGCTGATTGTGACCGGGAGTTAGCCCGTGTGGATTAGGGCATGCAAAACTTCTATAAACCTCTTTTCTGCCACAGACTGAATACGTAGGGTGACAAACAAACAGTTCTTTAACAGAGAGAGAAATAATTTTTGATTGCACACTTGCCAAATCAAAAGACTAATGCTGCTTATGCAATGGCCACGACAACTGCTGACTGATCATATCTATGTTTAAACATTCTATGTTTCTGACTAATGCTGAATTTCTCTAATTTGTAAGTATCTGGCAACATGGGCCACATAGAATTGCAACTAATGCAAATAATTATTAATCTGTCCATTATTTCTTTGATCAATCAAAACCATGAAGTCTAAAAAAGCCACAAAAAAAGGAAAAATGTCAATCGAAATTTCCCTTAGCTCAAGGTCTTCACAGAGATATATTCCACTTACAATGACATGAACCTGAGAAAAATAAAAGACTGCTTTGTGCGGTTGCAATATAATTAGACAAATTGATAAAACTCATCTTTTCGACACTTGAGCCAATATCTGCTGATAATACAGGCCTGCCAATGTATTGGCTGGTCTCCAGTCTTCTAAAACTAGAGGAAAAACTCTAGGAGGAGGAGGCGGTGTCCATATGGTGTTCTAATAATTCTTGAAGAATTACAGCATAGAAAAGCCTCCTCCATGAAGATATAAAATTGATGCATATGAAATAATGCTTTAACCCTCAGGGGAAAATTTGAAGTACTATTTAACCCAGCAAATGCATTCTATTAATATTGATGTATAATAATCAATGGCATCAATTACCCTTTATTGTGATGCTTCAGCAAAGATCAGAATAGGTCATGTTCCCTTGGTTTTTGCATTTCTAATTTAGGCTTCACTGAGGACAGGCAGCAGCTTTAACTACTGTGTCAAGCAGAAGCTACAACATGACACCCGGTGATGACATCCTAAATCCGATGACACAAAACATACAGTTTAATGGCAACACATGGATTCTAAGACCCATTGTAAAAACCATACATGAGTTTATACAGCTAGCTAGGAATAGCTCTGGCGTTATGATACCCAAGTTGGCAATTTCACCCAGCTGCTCTGAACTTGGAACAAATATTCACAAATGTGCTCAGTGCCCATGCAAATGACTAGAGAGAGAAAGAGAGAGCAATTAGTTCAACACAAAACACCTGCTATAATTAAGCTCTATCTCCCCGACACCGTTCGTTGAACCACTCCCAATCGCACCTTTACAGTGGCCAGAAAATAAGACCACACACGACTAAGGAAGTAGAGAGGTCATCGTTCGATTCCTCCCACCACCACCCCATGTCAAACATAGAGACTGAACCCCAGATTGCACCCGATGGCTGGTCCATTGGTGTGTGAGTCTTGATGTGAATAGTTATCGCACCTGATGAGCAGTTGCAGGCATGGTAGGCTCTGTCACCAGTGACTGTGTATGTGAAAGGGAAAGTGTTGGTTTGTGTTTTGAGTCGCAAAGTGATTTGATTGGTCGGCCAGACTAGAAATGCCCTCTATAACTACAGTCCATTTACACACACACGCACACACACACACTTAGATGGATGCATCACACATACTATATATATATAACCTCTATTCATCTATCCTACAGAGCTTGAACATAAGTGGCTTTACATACCAACTGAGCTGTCATATTTACAGTTAAGACTTAAGGTGCTACTGTGTGGCCATTTGTTTTGCACTCATTATTACATAAATAGTTTAGTGGCAAAGAGGGAACTACAGTGTGTATTAAAGATTAAAGTCATGCCCAGAGCCTAAGCAGCAGACCTTAACAGGATACGGAGGTGCTCCAGATTTGTTCATACTAATAACCATCTTAAATTCCAAGAGGTATTACGAGTCCTAATGAGCTGTTGTGACACTCTATTGCTGAGGTAAGTTAGAGGTCACTTGATTATATCTTCAGTTCACGGTTAGACTGCAGGAGCAAATGTGTGCAAAACAGGAAGTCTTTGGAGGCTGCTCACTCAATCCCAATATGATCAATGAAGACAGTATGACAGAACCATTCTCAATGTTTGTTTAGAATCACCAGTTAGAAAACCCCTGTATCATGTTTCTTAGATACATTTTTATTGTATTTTTTCCATGATATTATTTCAAATTCTGTACACCTCTTTCAAATAAAATGCATGTTTGATACTTTTGCATGACAACACTTTCACTTATGTTAGTTTTTGAGATTTGTGTTAACAATTGATCAAAAACGTAAAATGTTGCCATTTTCAGATTTCACATGTCTCCCCAATGCAAATCAACCATCAATTGTCTACCCAGAAGTGAAGATGTTGGGGCAACGTCATAGTGTTGCGGTCAATAACAGTCCGATGAGCAGGGACAGCTATAAAATAATCGGCAGATTAATTAATCACAAAAATAATTGTTAGTGGCAGTATGACTGAAATTTACCGTAACAATTATATTTAAGTCTCAATTATGAAATTGCATGAAAAAAATGCACTGTCAAAGAGGAACTGACTCTGGCCAAAACACAGCTGGAATGTGCATAACATATTTACAATCTCTGATCTTAAAAGTAACAAAAGAACACATCTGACAAACATTATGAGATTCAACGAATGAATACTGAGCTACCGCAATGTACCGTAAATCATTTAACTTTGTCCACCTCTATATACTGAAGCTCATTCTCCCAAACATATTTAGGAGATTTTGTTGATTAGAAGTGCCTAAATGAGCAAAGTCTAGCTTGTAGGCTGATTTACTGCTGTAAATGCGGGTGACGGTTTTTCCAAATTTGACAACACTGACTGTCAAACCACTTTAGCTAGCAGTTGTGTGTGTGCATACCTGTGTTCCCGATAGACATAGCTTTGGTTGCACAACCCACAAATAACCCTATTTTGGAGCATTTGTTCACTGATATCCTTTCCCTTTAGACAATGTGGGACTAAATGCCAGGTCATACTTTTAGATACACAGTGTTTTAACAGTCAGACATACTCTGAGCTACATTGCAAGGGAGGAAGAGAGGGTTGGAAAAAGTCCAACTTTTACTAATATGCTAGTCACACTCAGGAGATTGTGTTTGTGTTGTATAGCATGTCATTCAAATTAGTCTAATCTCTTACCTCTCAAGAACAATGTCAAACTGAAAACGTGACACTGACCAATATCTTTTAATGCAACTTTTAAGTGTTGCTTGCCAATTACTCTTATGCATTAGATCTAGATTCTTCTAACTACCCTTTTTACAAACCTGGTGGAGCCATAGCACATGCTGTGGCACTAACAGGCTTCTACCTTCAGGCTTTGACACAGGAGCTTGGGCATGCCTGAAGATGAGGCTACTGACAAGTTAGCTTGGTTCATTGGGTCTGGCAGTCCTTGTTTGTCTGTGCCTCTTAATGCCGAATGGGCTGTAACCAATGACCAACTTGAGTATCTCTGACTTTGTTGCTGTTAGCATTATATACTGTATGTTAAACCAAAGACAAAACCATAACTTATGCCTAGAAAAGCAATGCCATCTTATTACATGGCTTAAGAATTACAGTAAAATCATGGGTTTGATGCCAGTGACCTAGTAATTCATGGTGTTATTTGCTGGGTTTTTCTAGTACAAGAATGGCCGAATCTCCAGCTAACAATCAGAGACAAGCAGCTTCATATCACTACCATTGCATCATTGCCAGCTCTGCATTCACACACCGAGACAAAGATTTAATCTTCAGAACAAGCTCAGTGCCAAACACCACAGAGAAGTCTGAACAAAGTCAGAGGTAAACTGTGTCTGTGAGTCTGTGCAAAGCATTCGACAAAGATAAATATCTCTAAACAGAGCTAAGATTGGCAAAAACGGGAAGTTTCCAGAGTTTGAAAAATAACTTCCAGAGATGAATGATAGAATAGGACAAACAGAAACAGTGTGTTTCCTCTCAACACTGAAAAACAACAGGCATCCATGCCTGAGACAGGGCCATCAGCATTATGCCAGCAGCCTGGCACAAAAACAGAGATGTAGAGATGTATGTGTGTGTGTGTGTCTGAGAGAGAGAGAGAGAGAGAGAGAGAGAGAGAGAGAGAGAGAGAGAGAGAGAGACAGAGAGAGAGAGAAAACACAGGACCAGATTAAAATTTCTAGGCAAGAAAACCATGTGACCACTGGAAGAAGGGAAAACAGTGGAAAATCACAGAGCACTTCTCTGTCTTCCCGTTTCAGCCAATATGTTTTGCATGGTAAAGATGGAATCATCTACATGAGACACTAAAGAGTAAGCATGCATAATACAGGCACAAAATCTCCATTACTTTGGGACTAGTTGATATCTGCACTTGCACTATTGTTGAAATTGAGACTGGAGATTGGTACACCTACTCAGACTTGGGATGCATTCAGTCACTATCACACAGTGAAGAAAGTCTCAACCGTGTCCAAATGACTTAACATTAAATGGCACTTTGCCTGTGTGTACAATAGTATCTTAAAAACAATAAATAAACGATAATATCCTACATGATGGGAAATTAAAAGATTAGTCTATTAATCATCCATCCATCCATTTTCTGCAACCGCTTGTCCTGAAGGGCGTTGCCGGGGGGGCTAGAGCCTTTCCCAGCTGACGACAGGGAGAAAGATGGTTCAAATCACTGATGGTTTAACAAAATGAGATTAGAAGCAATTCTGATCGACTGAAGAAGGCATAAAGTGAGACTCAACAAGTGGTTCTAATAGACTCTGTGCATAAATGAGCCAGAGAGCGCTCTGATAAAACATGTTGATCATGTCAACACAGCAAGTTCTTCATTCAACAGATTTTATCTGACACTGGTGGTTCAATGCTAAAATATGCAGCATGAGAGAGAGCACCTAAAATGAGAACATGATTGCTACAAAGAACCATTTATTTGTGATTAACATCTTTTATTGACTGTCCACTAGGGGGAGTTTTAATATGTGTCACTGGGGGAGAATAAAACACAGTAAACTGCTTCCACTTCTGCACACTATCATCCACTGAGTCCAATTGTAGCTCACGGTTGCTAGGGTGAGGGAGATGTGGGATTGCTCAGACGCTGCCATCAGTCTGCATGACATCATCACCCAAGTGAGGTCATCATGTGTTTCAGTGCTACTATATCTTTACTCATAGTCATGGCAAATTATCTTGCAAGTCCAGTGATGAGATGTGTCAATGGCTTGCAATGCTACACTCATATGAAAGAGCTGTAGTTTATTCAAAGCATCAAAGTGTTTGCACTCTTTAGTCGCTCACGTTAGTGACGCAGCATGTTTTCAGTACCCTAGGCATTGGTATTCATTGAGGCCCAGGACCGCCACACGGTACCCAGCAGGCTACAGCACACTTCAGCTGCTTCCTGTCTGTCTACCTCCTGTTGCACTGAGGGAGGGCGGTAGGGAATAGCACTGCTCATAACATGCAGACACACTGTTGGGACAGAACGCAGACAAGCATCCCATGCACTGTCCAATCTAATAAGTGTGTTGAGAGTCATTGTGTTATCAGCTGGGCAAATGACTAGAGCAAAAAAATGAAGGTTGGTTGAAAGTAAACAGTAAACTGAAATGAATCATTAACAATTTCAATCTGAAGAACACATGAAATTGCAGTACATGTTTTCTTTCTTTGAAGGAGCCAGTCCCTGTGGTACACCTTAAGCCTCCTGGGAGAGGGAGCTAATCCTTGCTGCAGTCTCCAAAGGACGGAAATAATTAGTTAATACCTTCGCACAGTCTAAGCTGGTGATTTTCCTGTGTCTGTGTAATGCAAGACAAGACAGACTCTCCTTGTGCCTTTGCAGAAGTGCTGATCACTACACTACAGGGACAGTATGTCTCTCCATGTCAGCATCTACTGGCTGTCAATCACTCTTCCACTGTAAACCATTTAAATTTTAGTGGTAACCCATTTGCAACTTAGTGGACTCTCCCATGAGACTATATCTGATTGACAGCTCCCTGAGGACATGACCATTATAGGCTACTGTAATGTGTTGAAGTTCACTGGCAGAGAAAGGAGCCCTGGGGGAGGGCTCCCTGTGAGATTCAGGCATTTCTCCAATAATATGAATCACAGACTGAAGAACTTTTGTGGAGAGAGCAAAATGTGTTAAAATGCTAAGTTATTATTAAATTGAAATTATCGTTTCATAATGTATGCCGCGCCCACTTGAAAGTGTTAAAATTAGAAAAAAAAAGCTTGGTATATACGGTGGCTGAATGTTTGACATTGCTGACAATGCATTGCTGACAATGGCCCTATGGTCGTGTGTCACAGTGAATTAGTGTTTTTACCTGCAGCTCACACCAGGCAACTTCCACCCAAGTCTCAGTATCCAGGCCCTTGTAGACAGTCTTGAAGGACCCTCTCCCCAGCTCAATGTCAAATTTGAGGAATCTTCCTCCTGGGGATGTGGAGACTGCTTTCATCTCCGCCTCCTCCTCGTTCTCCTCACTGGCTGCCTTGATAGCAGCTTTACCAGCATCATTGCATGGAAGATTTAATGCATCTCCTCCGCCTTTCTCCCTCTCTTCATCGGCACTGGCGCTCTCTGTTGCACTGTCTTTTTGCCCAACTTGACTTTCAGTGCTGGAACTTTCCTGAATCCCGCAACTCGTCCCCCGTGTCCTGTCCACTATTGTTCGCAGGTTTATGTTTAAGATCTTACTCCTGTTATCACACTCGGGTGTTTCAAAGGCTTGCTCATCTGTGTCCGAGAACCACAGACTTCTCCTGATGAATCTCTGATGACCATTCTGCTGATAACCAGAGGAAGGATAAGCACTGGGGTCACTTCCACCTCTCACTACTGAGTCCTGAAGATTGACATTTCCATCATCCATGGCCTCATACATATTTGTGGCCAAAACACACTGAGAGCTAGGTACAGATGGATATTTCAGTTTCTGGTGGTGCTCGGAGTTCAAATTCGCCTCCGGCTCCATGGTGGTTTAAAAGTTCAGTCACTTTGGTCTCCAGGTCACTCGTAGCATGGCTAGACAACCCACGAATTTAGAGATGAGTACCTTCAGCGCCCACTCGGTGACGCAGTTTGCCAGCAGAAGCCCATCATAACACCAGGGTGGATGACATAGACGAGATTTCCTCCGATATGAAGAGCTGCAAAATAAATGCTGCCAGTTAGTGAAACAAAATCCAACATTTCCTGCTCCTTAAGGCAAACCTGAAGCTATCAGTTTCGTGGCTGTCACTCATTTTAAAGTAGTTGGTGTCGGTAAATGCAGGTGGACATTGCTAACGTTTGAAGCAGCTAACATCGGCCAGGTGGACGAATATCTAGCAAGCTGGCTTTTAACAACACGCGTTAATTTCGGTGATTCACAACCTTAAAGCTAATGTTCGTAATTTACCGCCACCATTCAGATAACAATAGGTTATTTGGGCCTTCACACATTTTATGGCAGTAACATTAAATCAACATGGGACTCGACTTACGTAGTTCAAAAAGCAAGGAAAAACAACCGGACTTCGGATAAACTCAGGCTCACGACACACAACACAGACAGACGTGCTTGGCTAACATTAGCCAAATATCCACAGCAGAAAGGGGGACTTTAAAAACGCCCCTATTTGTATTGTATCACCATTGACGAAAGGAGCTAGCGCAAAAAAAAAAATCAAATTCAACTCAGTTTTGGGTAAAATGAACACAAACCACACACTTACGAGTAAAAAAAAATGACGAATACGATGTAATTATCTCTTATGAAGTCCTCGCATCCATCTCCTCGGTTGTTGATACAGCAGCTATCGATGCAGAGCCTCTCCGCGGTTGCTTAATACGGAGCTTATTAATTAAAAACCAGTTGGGTCGCTTTGAGTCACGGGAATTTTCGTTTGGCTCTCATCCCCTCGGCAATTAATTCACGCCGACGATTGTTATCGCTTGTTACCGTCTCTCGCCACTCGGTTATTGCAACGGTGAGATACACAAATGTGTTTCCCATTCAGCTCGCACGGTTCCACGCCCCTGGTTACGACCGGAGGGACCGTCCAATAACACAGCACGTTGGGCCAACACGGAGCCTGCACTCACACTGCTGCACTGTCCAACAGCAACAGTGACATACAGAATATGTCGTATGAACAGACCAACAAAGATGTCATCAATGCACTGAAACGACCAAGTGGTTACATCTTTATTCCTCAACAAAAAAGCATATTATCATCAGTAGGCTATAAATATATTTCACGCCTTTCACCAACTCATCCAGTCACGTGTCTCTTTGCGTCTCCTTCAGGGCTCAGCCGCTTGCCGTGCAATATAATTTTTTTTAAATAACATTTGTGGCATTTGGTGCATGTGCATCTACTCTCTATACAGGCAACATGCAGGTGCCGTCCTCTCTCCTATTACAGCAGGGCACTTTGCAGCTCGATTTCTTAGAGCTGCAGTCGGCAACTGAGGAGCAGCAGTCCGACATACATATGGGAATATGATGAACATCAGCAGTAACAGGGAAAGGGGGACTGAGGTAAGAACTGAAACCCTTTTTTTTATAGGGGGAAAGAAGTGACTCAAGGTTTCTGCCATACTATGCTGCACATGAGATCGATGCTTGTAGTTAAATAGTTTGGTACCATAAGTTGTGACAATGGCAAATAATCATTTCTTGGATGGGAAGCACTGATGTAATATTTCTAAGCCCACTATGGGGGTTTTCATTCTTACTTTCATGCAAACAATCACATCAATTCAAATGTAACCATAGGAGAATCCAGCAAGTGCCAAATGCTCAGAGATTAGCACATAGTAAATGGTAAACTGAATGAAAGTCAATGCTGTGGTCATGCAATAAATGCTAAAGGTGTTAAACTTACACGATTATTTATTTATTTATTGCTTGGCTTTTGTCAGACAGGTGTCGATTGACCTATGTGGCAATATCCCAAGTCAGAGGCAGTGGTTGTGTTGCATTTTAATGCATGGCCACACAGAAACAAGTTAATAAAAGAATAAAACATTTTAAAAAGATCTTCATGTCTGTTTCGGGGATGCTGAGTCAGGTGAGAGTCAGGTTCAGTTGAAGCCTGAGGTATTGATGGCAACTGAGTGATGTAAATAATGAATGTGCTCCGTTTTCCAAATGACTCACACAAACACAAACACATGCACAGTTTTCACTTTTACTAATGTCATCCACAATTAGATTGTTGCACGGCATGGAGTGTTTATGGTGTTTTATGTGGCAATTAAAGTTGCCATTTGACAAGTAATTACAATATATTGTAGTTCAAAGTTGCATCCAGTTTTACAGGCCAAGGATATGGGCTTCACTATCTCATCTTCATATGCACTGTCTTAATAGTGCCATTTGATTTTAGATGTGTAAATGTATGTGTGTTTGAGGAAGAAGGGAGGAGGTAGAGAGAGATACCCTGGCAGCCAGAGGTACTTTCTATCAGACTGACTGCTCAGCCAACAGATTCAGAACGTAAAACCCTCACGCTCAATAAAATGAGCAATTGGTCTCATTTACAGTGTGTGTCCCACCATGTGAGCCAATGAGAATTGAATCAATGGTTGTTTTGTGGAGTGGAGATATTTTATACAGACTTTCCATAGGCTGTTAATATCTGTACCTGTGTTTCACTGAAATCTAAGACCAATCAGATTCTGTGCCAGACAGCACAGCATCAGCACATTCTTCAGCATATCCTTTAGTCTTTTTTTAAAAAATCAGCAGGTTTTACATTACAACTTTCTCAAGACTTTGAAAGGGTTTCTCTCTTTGAGTGATTGACCGTGCTATGAAACAGCCATGTTTGCTTTGCACTGCATAAGGCTGTAAAACTAAAATCCCTACAGAGAATCATGGAAATTAGATTTACAGTTTGGTCGATCCTCATCTGGAGTAGGGCCAGAGTTTGAGGCCAGTGAGAGAGGGAGCCTGTTGATAGGACATGATGGATTGAAAGCAAAGAAGTGCTGATGTATAAGAAAAAATAAAATAAAAGGAGAGGGACCACACACACACACACACACACACACACGCATTTACAGATGCAAGTTCATTTGCTTCTTCATCATGTTGCTGAACAGCATTAACTAAATAATAAATGCAGGGTCTCACCATGTCTTAAGTGGTGCCTTGCATTGTTGCTGCAAAGAGCTTTCTACATGCTAGATACTGAGGTAGTAGAAAGTTATAGTCATGACCTACTCTCACAGTAACAGACATACAGGTATTTATCTTAAGTGTAATTAGTGACAGTAAGGGAAAAGTTTAGGATTAGGTGTACAAGTTGAGAGAGTTAATTTCTTTTGCTTGGTTTACTTGGCGTTTGAAAACACAATGAAGAAACATTTTATGGTTCATTAAGGTTTAAGATTAAGTTTCAACCTCTGGAATTTAGAAATTGCAGCCCTTCCAGAGGCTGCACGGCAAGTAGCCCCCCTCCTACTCACCATCCACTCTCTCTCCTTGGTGTGTCCCCTGAGGCCATTTCAGACAAGGAATGCAGTGTGAATAATTCATCACAAAATTAAGCATTGAAACCCAGTATCCATACAGAGTGATTGACTTAATGAGAACCTTTCATTTTAGATTGTGCAAAGCAACAGTAGGTCTGCGATGGCATGGGTGAAATGCTCTCAATTCCTCAAGTGGGATAAGCAAGCAAGTCGAAGCAAATGCGCAAGCGTGGGTTGCCTTCCGTATTTTTATATTTTAGGTGTTATCCCAATGAAAGGATCAGATGCATCCTATGATATGATTTTTTTTGCCCGCGTTGCCCACATTGCACATCATATGCTCATTATATATTTGTTGTACTTCATCTTATCTGCTGTGATTAGCTGTTCTCAGTCATAGACATTCATATTCACATTCATTCATATGAAGTTACGGCTGACTGATTACATGGCTTTTTGTCTTCTAGTATACAAACAATAGGCCTACTAAATGTCAAAAGGAGTTCTTTATATTTGCAGGTGAATTTTGGAGAAAATTCATCTGCTGTGTTCCTAGACATACTGACTGCATGTTCCCAACCAGTGATCTTACAACCAGCATTATGTCACTGTGGTCTGTTGACTCGAGGATAAAGGGTTGTCTTTGAACAGCCTCTGCCAGTGTTCCAGAGTAAAATGGCTAACCCTGACACACCATGACAGTGAGCCATTTTGTGGCATTTGACACAAACCACAATCACAAGGGCACTCCACCACACCACGGTGCTTTTTTCATCTGGAATGGAGGGAAACATGTTTTGAAGAGCTGCCGAATACCTTCTTATGAGTCTTACCATGGGGCATTATGGCTCAAAGTGAAAAATATTTGGAGCATGTTTGGAGCTAAAATGATGGCCAATGGCCAATCACACATGCAATCAACGTCTTAAATATAGCAAATGGCTTATTAAGAGAATTAAACATGGCTTGTCCAGTAATTATCAGAGGTCTCAAGAAATAATTCATCAAGATAATCACTGTGAGCAGAGGAGTAGCTCCTCTCCAGCAACCACGAGCAGTTTGTAGTTCCCCCTCATAAATAAACTTAACCATGCCATTTGATTGCTGTGAATCTCCTAAAGGCATTGTAATTCAGCTGTCACCCTCCCTGAGGCAAATTAGAGGGTGCAGCTCCTCTATTGTCTCTATCATTGTAGCAGAAGGAAGACGGTTCATACCAGCTCAGTGGTTTGGTTAATCCCAGACTAGCCATGCTCTCTGCAGCTGCAGGGGTGTGTTGTGAGAAAAGGGAAGGCCTTGGTGACAAGGAAGAGACACTGAGCACTGCTGATTATTGCCTGTTCGCATAGAATATGCGAGCAGGCAGTTTTTGGCCTTGACGTGATCAAATCTTCAGTGATGGTGCTCATGTTTTAGTCAGACATTGCTGAGCAGGTCTAAATGGATGTTTAATTCAGCAGCAGTGCTCCAAATGGAGGATGTGATTTCATCATTTTAAAAGGGAATGATTTCTTATTTATCAACAAGTAGACTGTTTATTCTCCACCTGTTGACCCGGGACATGCTTGTCTCTTTATGGTGCAGAGTCCACTGGGATGGAGTAGACTCGAACACACACAGAACCAGCCAAGCTTTTGTTACATAACCATCACCCACACATTAATCAATTGGTTTTAGAATTCAACTTATAACCAAGGTTTATCCTTTAATGTTTTTAGTTATAACTTGTTGAGAGAAGGCAACCCTCCAGCCTAAATTACTGTACTCTCCTTCTAAAATCCCTGCTATATAGAGTATTAAATATAATGAATGGAATATAATGTAATCTAAATTTAATGTAATGAATGGAATACTGTGTTATCTGCTTGATATATAGTATACATCAGAAAAGAGCCAGTCCCAGAAAACAGGATTAAAGATTCTGTCATAAAAAGAGTTGTTCTAGGCTTTACTCAGTGCAGACCCGGCTAAATATGTTAGCCCTCTTACAGAGACAGGGATATACGAGCAGGAAGGATCACAGTATCACCCACTAGCAGTATGTTTGCAAATACAAAACAGACAACCAGACAGGCATAGATGCCTCGCAGCAACACATATTGTATAAAATGCCCAGAGAACAAGACAATGTGCTGAATGACTGCAATGATTTGAAACCATAGTTATTGGAAAACGTCTTGAACACCGTGTCTGCTGACTTGTTCACTGTGTTTTAATGGATCTGCAGCCAGTGTTACAGCCAGCATCTCTTTGCTGTACTAATGGTTCTGTTTTCAAAGGTCACTCTACTGTAATGGCTGCATGTTGTGATAATTGGGTCAGAATGATAACCAGATCCTCAACATCAATGCGCAGGAAGCACAAAATTACTGCTAGCCCCATTATCAGGCTGCCTAGTTGTTCCGTTGGAGGGACTAAATGTAGCAGGACAGAGTTCTTCTTTCAGGCACTATTTCTCTTTACTCTCCTCACTCTCCTCTCTCCCCAGGCCTCCCGCCCAGATGCTTGGCCAGGCAGCCCAGCCCCTCTGAATATGAACCACTATGCCAATAAGAAGAGCGCAGCTGAGAGCATGCTAGACGTGGCTCTGCTGATGGCCAATGCTTCCCAGCTGAAGGCTGTGCTGGAGCACGGGCCAAACTCCTTTTACATTCCTATCATCACCCTAATCAGCATCTCCCTTTGTCTGCAGGTCACAGTCGGGGTCCTGCTTATCTTCATAGGTGAGAAAATAAACACCGCCTGAGCCCTTTTGGTCTATACCAGAGGTGTCATTGTTTTCCAACCCTCACACGTCCTTTTTGTTTCATCCCGTCCATCTGGTTCATCAGCAAGATTCACTGATGCTGAGTTCACAGACCTCTGACAACCCAGTCAGTGGGAGGTTATTTAGTTTCTCTGCTGTGGATACCAAGGAGACCAAGCTGGTTTTGGTTTTGACGTCATTACTCAAAAACCTCTTAAACTGTTTGGATCCAATTTTATATCTAGGCAACTTATATCTGTGTTCTACTTATTAACAGCCATCAAATACAAACAAGAGTCACCATCTGCCCCCGTGTGGAAGGGCGATTCTAACAGCATGTGGGGGCAATTGTATTGACACATGTACTACCTACATATAAATACTAATGACCACAATAATACCACAATAAATACCAAAATAAATATAAATATATAAATAATATAAAAAATAAAAATAGATTTAAAAATGTCTCAGCAGAAAAACTTTGACAAGCATGAGTTATCAGTTTGGCCACTGGCAAGCAGAACAGTATGACCTGTTTCATGATTATGTCTCATTTGCTGCAATTTGAGTTTGACAACAACAATAAATATAATAACCACAACAACAACAACAACAACAACAATAATAATACATTTTTAATAAAATACTAAAGGCCATATTGCCCATGAGTGTTTGTTTTATTTTCCTTCTTATTTAAACCTCTCTTCCTATGTATTTCTAAAATAGTTCATTCACAATAGCTGTGATTAATAATCAATTATGTTATGTGGAAAACATTTTTTCCATATTTTGTTTTTTTCTCAAGGATCACATGTCAGAACAAAGGAGTTAGAGTCATCACACATTCACAAAGTCCTGGCCAGCAGCCCCCCTCATCTGTACCAGAATATCAAACATCAAATTCTCAGCGTTCTTTTCGTTCCCCTTCCTTAATTTACCGTGATTGGTCTGAACACGACTAACCCCTCTGTCCTCCCCTCCCTCTCCCGTGGATCCAGCTCTGTCAAATGGAACCAGTGGTGCATGATGAGAGTGGCCTACATACCACCAACCCCACAACGCCGCTCCACCCAAACCCAAGCAGATCAGGCACAAACATACACACAGCTAGGAGGGGTCCTTACACTTTTTAACTTCTAATAATGTCCCACGAACACACACATGCACACACATACACATAGCATGTGCCTGTAGAGACACAGCTACTGTATAGGCCTACTCTACTCTACACATACATGTCTCAGATCACACCTGAATTGTGGCATTATTCATAAGTCTCCGTGAGGATGAAGATTACAACATCTCTTAGTTGTTATGTCATTATCACAAGACTGATTAGTTTATCATTTTATTTAGATCAATGTTAACAAATCACAGATAAAATAAGGCAAGCTTTCCATGATCAGTTCACTCTTCCTTGTATTGTCCTTTGAGTTTATATCTGCATGCTTTTAATCTGAAACTTGTTTGTCTTTTCCTGTCTCAAATGATAAAATCAACAATGGTAGACTAATTTCTAAAAAAAAAGTATTTGCATATCGAGTCAAATGCAATAACTCTGCATATGTCAATGGGACTACAAACAGATGATTTGTTGATTTTATACCATATATACCTACTGCATTATCCAACTCGCATAGTACCCATTTAAACACTAAACTCTACACGATTTACCACTACTGATCTCATAGACCCCACTTCTGTTTGTAGAAATATACCAGAAATTTATACTATATAAGACAAATTGATTGTATTTAACCAGGTGTTACAGCTGGAGTCTCCAAGACCCTAAATGGAATCTATGTATAATTTTCAGAAACAGACACCTGTAACATGTCATCAATCTTCATGTAATCATTTTTATAGACAATTCTCACAGAATTAGAGAAATGATGAATTACTGAGGTGGTAAAGTATTGTTAAGTATATTTTTATGAAATCAATAAGGGCCTCCAGGAGCCCAAACATTGCTTAGCTTCTGTAAAATATCTTTTGTCATTTACTTAGTAGTATAGTTTACACAAATGTAACTAATGTAACAAATGTAACTTGTAGTGTTTTGCTGTTTTATTAAAAAAAAGAAGATTATTTGTGAAATTGAAATGGTACATAGGACAGATTTTATCCAAAAACTATCAAATCAAACAACAATCATATACCATAGTACTCCTTTACCTCATATGCCTTTTCAAGATTAAATGGATGTGAATTCCCTGCACCCAGAATTAAGTATGGATAGACTTATGGTTTATAGTAAGTCTGTGTATAATGAGTTGGCTGGAGCCCCAGAATAAAGTAGATTGCTATATTCGTCTAGACATTCATTGAGTGTGTGTTTGTATATTGTTATATTTTATTTCCTGGTCTTCTTTACAGTTCGATGGAACCTGAATGATGAGCGAAAGCATTGGAGGCTGAACTTAATAGAAAACTCGGTCACAAGTTTGATTTTTATGATCGTGGTCGTCAACATCTTCATCACAGCTTTTGGAGTCCACAGGCCAAACCGCAGCGACTGACCCAAACACACATACAGGTATTCTTTTTCTTTTTGCTAATGGAATATATTCTTTATGTTCACCCCCTTTCTCTGCTCCCCTCTCTCTATTCAAACAAGTATTTTCTCTCCTGCCTTAGTGTGCAGTTTGCTCCAATAGACATCCATTTAGTCAGCATATTTTTGGTCCTCTTCTCTCCTGAGCTGACCTTTACAATCCCCTACCTGACCTACAAACACACTGACCTCTCCAGGCTCTCAGAGAAATTTCCACCGGAAAACAACTCCAAAAACAAAATTCAACCACTATTAGTTTACCAGAAAATCATTGTCCTGCACTGCAGAAAACAGTGAGCAAGAGAAAAACAGCAGTAGTGACAAAGGGGTTTGGTGTGTAAACGACACAACAGTTGTTCTTAGTGGAAAAACAGTAAAGTAGAGACAACAATAGTCACGATCATGTGACCTAAAACTGTCTGTCCTCTTTGCTGTGACCCCAAGCACTGTCCAGACTTGAATGCACAACCACAGGTACACATCATGCTGACTAAACAGGCTTCAATTTTTAATCGCATGGATGACGTTAAAAAAGATGTCATGGTTCCTTTCCAGACAGCTCGGACCTTGAGGTCTGATCGGTCTGCAGAGCAAATATATGCAGAGCAGGGCGTGCCTCGTGTGACTCAAAGCTCCGACCTACTTCCACAACGTTCACCTTACCGACACTTCTGTCCCCAGCCACAGGCGTCATACCTAACATTCAATTTTAACAATGTTTGGTTGTGCCATGACTTTCTGTGCTATGAGCAAAGCTGGAGAGTGTCTGTGGTTCTGTGGACCAGCAGCTGGTGAGTCAGAGTCAACACAGTGCAGGCCCCGGCTGAACTGCTTGTTAAAATCGAAGCCTTAATTAGACAGTGTTTCAGAAGGGTCACTGGAACCACAATTAGTGCCCACACACATGCTCATTTTGTTCACTTGAGTGGTCTAACACAAGCCTGTTTCACATAATCGTCAGAAGAATATTCATATATGCATCTATAATTTCTTCAACACAACTATGACAAAGCACTTTTGAGATTAAAACCAACGTCACAATGTGGTCTTCTTCCTCCTCCACAACTATCATTGGTAACCTTGGAAACTGCCAGACGAGCCAAGAACCAGATTTATGATACACACAGCTCCACTCAAGGCAGATCTGTATCTATAGATATATATATATATACACACATAATGTGTATGTCTATGGCTGCTACACTTTTGGCTCTGTCTCAGTCCTCAAGTGGAACAAACTGGCTCTGTGGGGGTCCAACAGCAGAAGATGGTGAAGAGCAATGAGGAGTTTTGGGTCACATGAAGCAAGACCAATAGTAGTTCTTTCATGGGAATACGGATGTCAGTAATCAAACTTGACAATCACCTTTGGGAGACTTCCAACCCTCTTTAACACCTCCCCATCCCTCCTATCTCTCCCTGAATCCCCCTCTCATCTGTTGCTCTCTCTGCAGAGAAGAGGGAGGCAGAGAAGTGCTGCTCGGTGACACAGATCTCCTGAGATCAGACACCTGAGCTGTACTCTATATAACATCCTTCATGTGGCCATTTTCCCATAAAAAATAGTTGAAAGGGCTCCAAGTGAGTATAAAATGCATCCGCCCTGCATGCAGGTCTTTCTCAAGTAGTAGTTAACAGAGTTTGATATAGCATTCAGTTAAGTTGACTTTATTTGTTATTTGTTCAATCATTTTTATTGTCATTATTAATTAATGAGGGCTGTCTGTTGCCCTCGATTTGTCATTGTTATAGAACACCTGAGCGCTTTCCGTCATCTTTAACCCACTTTGGTGCACTGAATGAGGTAACAGTGCCCTCTAGTGTATTTATTTATCAGTAAAATAGTTTTTATTTTTTTTATTTTAAAATCATTTTGACCATACTGTATACAGTATTTGGTGCTTCTAAATTTCCTTCATTTATACGTATTTTTACCTTTTTTTATATTAGATTAAAATAAACAAAACTCTAGGTGATGTCAAAATGTTTTGTGCTTTATTTGAGCAGAGGTTTAACACCGTTACTCGGGCCTCTTGACCCCTGCATAGCATCACAGTTGTTTTCACATCAGGTGCTTAGTTAGATCATCAACCTCACCTCTCTGTTGGTTTTGTTGTACCGGAGGACACCATAACCCTTTATCATTCTTATTGGTACATAAAATTTGGTGATGTCTTGTAATTCCCAGCATAGTTCAACCCAACATAATACTGAGCAGAGTTTTAATCAGCCAGAATGAATGAAAACACCAGTGTAGATGTGCAGGTGCATTAAGTTAATATTGCACTCCATTTTAGCTACAAATGTGAGTGGAATTATTAGTTCCACACACACAATAAATTCATGTAAGACTCATAGATGCAAGTATTATGGTAGAACAAGAACAAATAAGTCTGAACATTCTGCATGACTCACCTCTGCAATAGTAGAGCATTGCTATACCAAATACAAAACTTAGACAGCTCAGGAAGAACACTGGTCCTGCAGAAGGACAGAGAAGAAAAACATTCACATCAACAAATACAAATAACATCTAATAACATATGAATGCTTGTTCAGCAGGTGAGCATACTAAATAAATAATGGTAATTGATAGGAACTAAATAACAACCAAAATGAAATAAGTTAAGAGTCCAAAGCTGCTCTGTGTAAAGACCATTTAAACAAGCCATCACTTCTTTGTACTGATTGGGGGTCAGTTTTTCCCTACATCACCGATGACCCATTTCTCTTGTGATATACTGTACCTTTGACCCAGTGGATGCAGCCCCTGACTGTTCAAAGGAATGCAGGGCAGAGGAAGCTGTTTTGAACATAGGTTCACGCGTGAGCTTAACAGACCCACAAGGCCAGTGCTCTGGTTGTTATAGGATGATGAATGGTGAAGCAGTGCAGAGCAGTGGGGCCCACATTCTGATGCTAGGGGTTAAAGGTTCAGTAGACCACTACATTTGGCAAGGACAAAGCATAGCTGGGCTTAAGGGCCTTATATGAGGATCAGTGAGGGGTACAGAGGCACCCTGACACGCACACTCAAACCGTAACACCACCATATTTAAAAAACAACCCTCGTGTTGTCAAATTAAACTTCTGCATAATAAAGGTGCAATTTAGCCCATTGATGACAAATCATAATTACATTACACTAGTGCCCACAATTTCCCAAATTTTAACCTGAGTTTGGAGAATTCCTATTTTTCAAGCAGCCTCCAGTTTCATTTCATGTTAGTATAAGAATCAAAGTCGATTTGCAGACACAGCTTTTTGAAACAGGTAATCCATCACTATTCCCATTTTGTTTGATGCATTGCCTTTTGAAAAAGAACGTGAAAAACAAGAAAATTAATAAATAAAGTACCACCACAAATTATATCACCAATGACAATATATTTACACAATTAATTTAATTTATAATTGATTTATATGCCACTATTGAAGCCTCTACTACCTCATACAAACACATGCCCTTTTTTGTTTAAAATTTTCCCTCATTTCAAAGTTATGTTATCATCATATTTCAGTGCATTTCAGAGAGGGACATTCAGATTTGAAAAAAGAAATAAAAATGAATCAAGTCTATACAAAGCCATTCATGGACTTGAAAAAAGTTTCATGTGAATTTTGTAGTTTCTTGGATTAATAAGGATGGTTTGGGCATTCAGTCATCACATCTCAGATGTCAGGAAGGAAGCGTTTTCACATTAGCTCCGCTGCTTCACCACTTGACAAAAACTAAAGCTGACTGACTGCTTTTTGTGACGGATTTAATAAACTTTAAAATATCTGCAAGGTCAGCAAGGATGTGAAGTCCTCTGTAGAATTCATGACAAGCCTCCTCTCCCTTACCATGCAGGTGCTTCAAAAGCTCAGCTAACCGCACCTTAGTGGGAACACTCAGCTTCCTGAACTGCGGGTAGAAACATAATGAATTGAATCCCTGCACATTTCCAAGTCCAAATTCAGTGTAGCAGATTCAAGTGTAAGGACATGATGGCTCTCAAAACAGGGTGTTTGTTTTTGTTGGAATGGTATATCATATATAATCTGTAGTGACCCTGTGGGCTTCCTTGTTGTTGAGTATCTGTGGGTAGATCCTGTTCAGCTGCAGCACCAGTCTGTCAACCAGTTCAGTGTCCAACCTCTGATCTGAGCACAGGAAGTGGGCGTCCCTCTGGAGCTGCTCATGGTGATCGTCAATGTCTAGTCAAGATTAAATTAAATGCCTCATACCACAGACACACTTTGATTCCTGAATTCTCACTATTAAAATGCAGCTATGATCTAAGGGTTGTATGTGCCATCGTCTAGGAAAAAAGTTATGACCTCGTACAACTAGTGCCTGCAAGAAAACCTCTAGCTGACAGCCTGCAGAATTAATGTCTAGACTTAAGTAGATTCTTAGTAAGCTGGTCTTGGCACAACTCCTGTACTGAAAATAAAGAGTTAAGAGGTTCAATCTCCTGTTTAGAAAGTTGACTATAATTACTGCCAAATTTTCCATTTGTCAACACTATTTGATTAATGAGAATATTACAAATCAGAGGACAATAATGCATGAATAACACACTGAGTGCGAATAAATGACAGAAAGACAAAAAGCCTGTGGATCCTACAGTATGAAGTCCATATAGCTTTGTTGACTGTTAAAGGTGCTGGTTCAACTTGATCGTTTGTGGCTGTATTTTATTATAGTGCCTATATAGCACCACCAATAGCTACATTTCCCAGTCACTGTTCATGTCCTTCCCAGCAAACAAACAGTGAACAACAGAAGGGCCACTCAATACTTTATTTAATTATTACAATGTCGTCACTGGGTCAGTTAGACCAGCCACAATAATAATAATAATAATAATAATAATAATAATAATAATAATATATATATATATATATATATATATATATTTGTTGTTACTTTTTTTTATTAGCCTATATTGTGTTTGGAAGTATATGCAAGATCGCACCAGCAATGGGCAACACTAGCATTTATACCAAGAGACAGAGAACAAAAAAATAACAAATAATAATAATAAAAGTCTTTAATTTGGTTATATTCTTTAAAAATTATATTTACATAGATCTGCCTTGAGTCGCCTTTCTTGCTCAGTAGCTTTCTATGTGCTGTGAACTACTGTATGTCCATACAAACACACTCCATATAACAATTTACAGGGCGTGTCATCCAACATGGCTGGTATCCTTAAAGTGCAATGGATCCCCTTTTCAGACAGAGGGCAGTGTGCCATTACAGTTTACAAAAGGCACATATAGTTCTGTCAGAGTCTGAGCAGAACTGCTCACATTGTCATTTCAACTAATCCAGGAATGTTCAGTTATTACTCCACATAGTCCTCATTGATACGGCTGACACTGTTTTGCATATTTGTTCAGTAAACAAGTTCTTGACTGATGGCATTCACCTCCTGTGTGACATGTCCTCACACTGATATGATCCGTATGGAAAAGTCTTTGGCAGGATTTGTACTTCTTGTGTTGGACTCATCCGTGGTTGATGGAGTCACTCCTGAGAAACTGCTCTGCTGTTCTTCGTACTGCCACACTAAACCAGGCCTTGCTTCTGAGATCTGGACAAGGCCTTGACTCATAGTTTGACAGGAGGACTGAGGAGGTCCGAAGTATTGAGGAGGAGGACCGGAGATCTGTTCAGGTTCCGGGTTTTGGCGCAAGAGAGGCTGGTCGTACTCATGGCCAGGGAGGGCAGAAAGCAGAGGACTGTGGCCGTATGTGTGGCCAGGGCCATAAGCGAACTGCTGATGACACCTGTGGACGAAAAGACAGGAAGTTGTTTCTTTAATGTTTATTTTATTTGTTTTATCAAATTTGATTTCACTTTTTGACTGTTTCAGCCCAGATCTCACCTGCAGACCTGCATGTTGTCATACACAGCTGAGTTACAGGTGTCCCAATATGACAGCACCTTCTCTTGGGTGTTGTTGTTATTGTTCCTGCCTTTATGGTTGTCGCGAGATCTGTTGTTCTCCTGATATTGGGCGTCCTCTGCCAACTGCCACAACTCCCTGTAAAAAAAGAAAAGAAGAAAAATCAATTTAAACTCGCACATCAGTATTTGTGATTATTTTCATTTGATGTTACTTAACTTTACTCCATTTCAGAGGAAATTATGAATGATCTGTGTTGAAGGAGTAATTTGCACTTCAAGAACAAATCTTCGATAGAATGCTAAACCCAAAGCACAATATTCCAAAAAATGAAAAAGAAAAGGTAGCACATCTCACAGTCAAGTTAAATTTACTTTATATATTAAGCACACATCACAAAATAGCTAGTAGCTATCAACAATGGGTGTAAATAATGCTGAAATAAGCTGATTTTTTAAATGTTTTATGGACATATCTCTCAGATCTCAAGGTTACACTCAATGCTCTTTGGTGAGAAACGGTCAAAACATAACGTTTATTTACAAGAAAGCCCACAAGGCCACCTTCAGGTCGGATTTAAAATGAAGGACTTTGAGTTGTAATAGAGTATTTTTACATTATGGTGTACACAATTTGTGTACCGCTCTTTGCTTTTCACTCACCTCTCCTCTTTTTTCTTTTTGTCCTTTTTCATGCAGTCCAACAAACAGCAGGAGATGAAGGCCACAGACATGAAGCAGATGATGGCTGAGCTTACAATGGATGCCATCACAGCCACATGGAAACCATACTCCTCATAGGGTGACAGAGCTGCAGTGGGAGAGAAGGCTGACTGATTTATCCACTTTATTACCATGTAACTTACTGAATGTGTTTGACATTGACATGTATAACGATTCTGAATCAGGCTTGAGTACCACACTGAACACTTCCACCAAGCTGAGGTTTTACAGATCAAGTCTGCCACATAGACTGCCACATCGAAAGCCTTTCCTTATCATTTAACCAGAGGAGACATGCAAGTACACATGGAAATTATAACAAAACCTAAATTCCACTTTGACTCTTTCTTCTCTCCCATAATGATGATTAATAATCATGACTGTGCTCTCACTTTTTTGTACTCACTCACCAATAGAATGTTTAACTGCAGCTGCTCGAAATTACTCCTCTCTACCTGTGTTATCATTGCTATTTTCCTTAAATGCTTCTTATCCTTAAGCAACAAATTATTTTTACCTAAATTTGTCCTTACATAATCTAGAGCTTTAATTAGTACAAGCCAACTAATACCCCAAGTGTCTTCATACAGTATAACATTGCCCATGCCACAATGCTTATCACATAATGTTTAATATATATTCCATCTCTTCAGAATAATGAGCTGACAGTCCGTTCAGTGGAAGTTTTGCAACCACTGCATTTCTCCCAGTAAAGCATTAGAAACATTAAATCTGCGCACAAACACATTTCAGTTATAAAGTGTATGAAAAATTAGATTCATGAAGATTGACTCCTGCCATTCTTTCTATATTAGGTCTCTACCTACGTTTACAGTAGGTCTCCCCGACCCAGTGGGTGCTGTTGGTGTCCATGACGCACATCAGCTCACTTCCGACCAGTTTGTATTTGGCTGGGCACTGCAGGGAAATGACTGTGCCCACATTGGTACCATTGCCCTGGATGATCCTCTGGGTGGCCAGGGCTGGCAGGGGTATGGGTGTGCACTGAGCCTGGGATTGACCTGAAATCAAATGGTTGTGACTGAATCATGGTGTGCATGTTAGATGTGTATGAAACACTGGGCGTTTGAACACATGTATAATTCATGTATCGTGAAAGGAGTGTGTTCTCAAACAAATGATCAGACCTTGAAATTAGCACAACGGCAATTCAGTGTGAACAACAAAGAAGAGTGAAATGCTGCAGATGAGAATAAGCATAGAATGGGACAGCCACTCCAGTTATCAGTGCTGAACCCCTGTAGGGCTGCAAAACACAGCATGACAGAACACTGACCCCCTGTAACAGCCGAAGTCTCATAGTATCGAAGCAGGAAATGTGATAAATCATTAAACAAAAGGCCTGCAACGCTGGTGGAAACACCCAGGCCATCTGGAGCTGTGCTACACAACTGGTTATCATAGAGCACAGTGCTCAGCATATTACAGGAGGGGACGTCTCTCACTGCATCATCTCAGTACTCCGGCAGTTTAGTTCGATGAACGTTCAACATGAGTATCACTTCATCATGACACAAGCTGTTGGAATGCAAATAAACACAATAGAATCAGTTCGGTGATTTCCAGAATCACAGAACTGGAATGGAGAAAGTGATCATGTGCAGGAAAAGTCAAAACCAGCATGTTTACGAAGGGAAACCGGCTTTCTCCCTTAGAAACTATGTGAGGCAGGAGAGATTTTGCAGTGTTCCTGTTTGTGACTTTCAATTTTTTGAATGACTTTGCTGTGATCCTAAAGGATCTGGAACTTGAGACCATTGGCCATTGTGGTTATACCTGACTCATTTGATTACTTGACTTTAATCTCACTACCTGCACTTTTATTGTGATCCCATTGCGTATTTTTGTATTGCTGTCTGTACCCATATTTATTGTTTTTGTACATTGTTTTGTGATGTACATTATGACGTGTGCTGCTGCCTTCTTGGCCAGGTCACCCTGGTGAAAGAGATCCTCGATTTCAACAGGTTATTTTTTTCTCCATTAAATGAAAGTTAAATGAAAATAAATAAATAAGTGAAGGTTTTGTCAGTACATTACCGTATCTCTACAGTATGTAAAATATACACCATATATCCTGAATACAATGATGAATAAAAAATGCTACTATATTTATGTAGTGCCTTCCTAGTCTGACCAACCACTCAAAGCACTTTACAACACAAGTGAGCATTCACCTATTCATTCAGTGGTACCATGCAAGTTGCCACAGTCACTCACACAGTTTGGGTTGGGGTTCGCTATCTTACCTTCATCATGTCGGATGTAGGGGCCAGGTTTCAAACCACTAACCACTATGTATGATTTTAATACAGTAGGATAAATTTACATCATATTACAGTGTAATTGATTAAAAAAAAAGGTCAAAAAGAGGATTCAATGTTCAAAAAAGTAGAAAATATCCTGACTCCGCCCCTTCATCCGGCTTCCAAATTTAATGTGCTCTTTTCTGTTATATAGACACAATCCTTCTATCAAGTTTCATGGAAATCTACAAACAAACAAACAAATAAAATGTGGTGTTTTAAGTGTCGGTTTTGAGGGGCATCAAATCACACTAAATGTTTGTGACAAAGAAAGAAAGAAAGAAAGAAAGGAGGTGAAGAGAGGTGCCCATTTTCATTTTAGAAAATTACACAATCTTTTCATCATTTTACAATTGCATTGGTTTCAGATTCAAACTTCCCTCATGAGGCCCAGCATCAGCTCACCATATTCACATTTATGTAACACAAGGATCTACCTCACTGCTAATAAGTAGAGAGCATCACTTTTATATAACGTGAGCATTTGTGTGCGTGTGTGTGTCTATGTTGTGTACACATGGTAGTCTGAGCGTGCACCTAACGCCCAGCTGTCGGCAATCAGTGGTGTTGCCTCCTCTTCTCACTTCCTCTTTTTGATTTTCTCTTTAAAAGAATAAATGATGACGCTTGTGGAAAAAAGGTGCGGATGATTTTCAATCAGTGTTCCCTCAACAGTCTATATGACAGTTATTGAATGAAGAAATGTATTCATTGATGGAATTTATTGTTCTCAGAAATTACCACACACACATTCCAAAAAAGACTCTCTGAAGTCTAAATGCATCACATCATTTAATTTGACTATTACAACTGGGATAATTGCTCTGCTGCTATCACAGCAAGTACTCAAAAGTCCCCAGAGGGATATTGCACACGCAGAAATATATCTAGCAGTAAGGTAACACATACACACATTAAATCAATAATCTATATAATACTGTTATCTATAAATGTTGTTGTGACATTTTATTGCGGTCAGTCAATACATATACTTAATTCTAAATTACACTCCTTTATGTTAATAGCAACTGTATTAAGTGCAAATGAGTGCCATAAACAATTCAGTACCACACAGATCAACTCGAGCATGAATTATTCGTGCGTTATTTCATCTACCTGATTTGTTCGGGTCACGGCTGTCATCTGCATTTGTAAAATTAGTCCTGGAACCATCTGTTATTGAAGCTGTTGCCGCTGACATAGTGGTGATAGACAGACGCCAAAGCCGTCCGCTCTTTGGGTTGTGCGTAAAGACTGCGCAACGGTGCTCCTCTGTGCCCGGTACAGAGTATACAAGTCGGGATTCCTTAAGTGGAGTCGTGCGCGAGCTTCTCCGTGTGATTGTTTTTGCCTCTCTACCTCCAAATGAACACCTTGTCACCCACAGAATCTTCCGACGAAGCTTCCTCACCACTTCTTGTAATGCGCGTTGTGGACAGTGCTACTGGCTACTGCCGCAGAAGCGGATGAGCCCTCCAGAAAACGAAGATAGATGAAGTGATCGGTCGAGACCTTGTCGACCAAAGCAAAAATGACTTTGTGGATTACACCAGGTCCGGCCAAGTGGCATGGACCTGCGCTTTGGGGGCAGGACCTGCATCAGCGAAAAAAGCGCTCTTTGCTGGCAGGATGTCGCACCGCCGTTCTATTTTAGCAGCATGTGGTGTTTCAGACAAGGTTGAAAACCTGCAAACACACATAAGCAGTGACGTAAAATTCATCTTTAAGGAATGGGAGGCCATAAAGAGGAATGGTTCTGTTTGCTGTTGCTCAGCTTTCAGTATGACTACTCATGACCGTACAAGTGTCTTCTCTTTAAAAAAAAGCATTATGCTCGATGTAATGAAAAAAGAAACTAACTAAAATTGCTTTCAGAGTTACAGAGAATGGATGTTAAAGTACACATTATTATAACACAAATAAGATTTACCTTCAAATCACAGAGAAAAATCTTACATTCTTATGATGGACATAAATCCTGATACAACAAGCTACATATTTGATTATGAATTAACAACTGGAACTTGATTACCTCCTAGGCTAACTGTGATTATTCACATTTGTTTGTTTGGTTTTCCACAAGATATGTTGAAATGTTGTCAATAGATTTTGATGAAATTTTGTGTATGGGTCAATCTTGGGTCAAGGAAAATTTTGAGGCAGATGCAGATGAAGATGCGGGCGGATTCTGGATCACCTTTTCATTTTCTTCGCCATTGTGAAACAGGGCTTTTTTTGTGACAGTTTGCCAGTATCATGAAAAATAATATAACAGGCCAATCAAATTAAAATCACCCAGGCATAGACGGCTCATGATATTTTACTACTATGCACAATTCGATCCAGATGATCTGGAATCCAGATTTAAATGGATTTCGTGTGTCTGTGAAAGGTTAAAATTCATTCCCATCTGAAGCTGCATTTTCCTCCACATTGGTCTAATGTCATTGAGAATTCAAGGCATGCACGAGGCCGTGTCTGATGTGGGTGATAAGTGCCTCCACAGACACAACCCTGTTCACCTGAGTAAACCCCAGCACACAGCTCAGACACACCAGGAGCCTATGCTCAGACAGCTGCTTGCCTCATCGATCATGAATATTTAAAGTGTTCCTACTTGAGACTTAAAGACTGGAAATGCACAAGAGTTATGTTAATAATTGTCCTAAAATAAGTTGTTTATTGTATCCTCCTAGGAAGTAGCACTGTTCTTTAGAACACAGAAAACTTTTCAAGTCAGGAAGCAGACGTCTGTGTTACGGTTTCCTGGGCAAACGTGAATTGTTTCCAGTGTTGGAAAGCAACCATGTACATTTCTCCAGTAATGTTCTTCTGTACAAATTTAAAGCACATGTATACTTGAATATTTCTGTTATAAACATTATAATTCCACTCCATCTAAGAGGTGCAGACAGTATATAGTACTTTTTACTCATCTGACAGCTGTACTATTCAGATTACAAATTCACCCTTTCTTTCCAGTGAAAACTTTACATAACTACAGATAAACTATTTACAAACCTCTTGAATTAGCTGGAAAGTGCAATGTCACAAAAAATGTAAATAGGGTAGTTTTTTCTTTTTTGAGATGCCACTAAAAACACATAATGGATCGACTATGATGCTTTGCTGTAGGTTATTCCTAGGACTAGATGATTCAATCCCTTGGTAGTTACACTATCCTGATGGCATCTTGGCTTGTGGGAGACTCTGTGGGAGACTTGTGGATGAGGGTGGAGCCGGTAGTGTAGGGGAGGCGGCCTGGTTGTAGTTGGTTACTTCATCTGGATGCGTTTAGGTCTTCAGGAGGTGGCGAACCTTCACTGAGTGTTTTCGACCTTTATCCTCAACGCTCTCTGGTTGGCAGGCCGGCAGCGGTGGCCAGGTCACTGCCCCTCTTATCCGATTCTGCAGGCTGTAATGGCTGCCCCCCAGCATAGATTAAACAACCCAACTGTATATAAAATTATTAAATTAGCTCAACCTTGAACATCTACATCTGTAAAATGCAAAATTCACATTAATGCATCAGTAATATTAATGTAAAAAACAAAATAGCAAAACACTGATAGGGACCATTTTTCTGTAGTATGAGTACTTCACTTGTTTTTAACACTTTACAGATAATCCTTACTTGAGTAAGATTCTCAATCCAGAGCTGTTTCCTGTAGCAAAGGATTTTTCACAATATTGCTACTCTGTTTTTCTTTTTTAATAAAGGATCGGAATAGATTCCATTGATTGTTTCCACCAAACTCTTCATCAGCCTGTAGTCATTAAACAAGATATGATGGAGGTCAACCTTCAATTCACGTTCTTTTTCTGAGTCATTTATTGAATTTTAATGACGATGTAGTTGAAAGGAAAGCAAATCTCGGAACTTGAACCTATCCTTATGAACTTTTTGATAAATTTTATTTTATTCTTTAAACTCACCATATGAGAATATATTTCATTATCTTTAGAAGTAAAGAAGGAGGAGGAAGACAGAGGAAGAGACAGAGTGGATGAAGACATTTCTTAGTCTGCTTTAAGTCTTCTGATGTAGAGATGGTTGCTACAGCAACTGTTCCTGAGGTCTGGCTGAGTCTCAGCATGAAAAGTTTGGACTCTCAGTGCCATCTACTTTAGGCTTGAGAGCTCCATACTCTGTGCAGTCCAATAGACAACCAAAAGGCTTGTGAATGAAGCCTTAGACAGTCAATAAGTCTCTTTTACTGTCCAACAAGGAACAAAGCTGATATTGATCATTTTACTTACAGTAAAGTGGCACATTACCAAAAAGAAGCAAAACAGATGGAAGTTAGATAATGATATATTCGCTTGACCAAAATAAAAATGCAGTCCACCTGCTACTATTCTATTATTAATCTGACAAAAGAGACAGAGAAAGGTGAAGCAGGTCGGACCAGCCACATCACTGTGTCCGCATTGCCCCTGACTCAGTGTGGCACAGCTCTGCTGGTGGGGAGGGACCACTCCATCACTCAGGTAATTAAGCAGAGCAGGAGGGGCTCCATCTCACACTGCCAAAGGCCTGGTTATCACTACTGCTCGAACCAGGCCACATATGGCTGGAGGTTTGGTTGGAGGAGACTGAAGGTGCTCTCTCTGCAGTGTCCTTGGTTAGTTCCGGAAATGATACATGAGAACAAACATTACATGAGATGTTAAAGTTAATTGCTCGACTATCCAGTATTGACCATGAGGTAGTTATTTTTATTCAAAAGCCTCTTGGAATAAGGGGATGAAGAGTGTTGAGTGATGGCTGATCATAAATAAAGCCTTAACATTGTTAATGTAGTGTATGACTCATCACAACACAACTAAAACATGATAACAGAGTGGTTAAGAAATAGACAAATGCATAGTTGACAGCTGTTACAGTTCTAAAATAGAGATCAGAGACCACTCAATGTCACAGACAGATACAGACAAAGCCTTTCGTACTCTCTTTTCATTTGTCTGTATTTGTGCACATTTTCTGAAAGCTTACGGATATGGATGAAACGGACTAAACGGAGCAGTAGCGCTGGAAATCATTGGGGGCAGTGTTGCCATAATCCATCCAACAGTTATTGGATGTTTCATTAAAAATCACAACCTCCTGGAGAAAATTCCATCCGACAGACGTTGAGATATTTAAGTCTTGACCAAAGTAGTCGCCCAATATTTCCATCCCTAAAGTCATGTTACCAGGAAAAAAATACAAATATTGTAAGTAATGTCTGACTAAATTTATCATTGAGGATACGTTGTCTTTGCCCCCAAAGGGCATTGAGAGTCACAAGTCAGCCATTACATCACAATTATTGCAATGCTTCCTGTTAAATACTGAACAATCTTCTACATACCGTCACTGAGTCCCAGATCCTTAATAAAGAGGACAAAACAGATACAAAGGCAAGAGGGAGAAAGCGAAGTAAAGCATGAAACATAAATGATTGGCATCAGATTTACTGTGTTACAATTATCCTGCAGGTTACTTAAGTGCTTGGACATCCAGTCCAAGGGGCAGTGTTAATATAACTGGGGACGAGTGAGGCATTGATAGAGTGCTAACAGCAGGGCAGCCCAGCGGTTCTTAAGATAACAAATTCTGCAGGGTGGCACGAGTGGATGTGCAGAAAGAAAACAGGAGTCAAAGGAAACCAATGGGTTCGGCATGAACATAGAAAGTGGGAAAACTAAAGGAAGAGTGTCACTATAAGAGTGTGCATGAGTTGTTAATTTTTGGCCAATAGCAAGCTCCCTTTTCTAGAGTTTTGCAAATAAGCGACACACCTTAAGAGGAACATAAGACAAGGCTGAGTTTGACAAGAGAGAATTTAGATATCTGACTTTCATATCAGGAATGCCATGGCTGGTGGCTCCACTGTGAAGTCCATCCATTTCCTATCTTGTCTCTTTGTATCTTCGTCTTCATCCATTCACAGGACAGAATATACAAGCTGCACCTTATTAATGAGGACATTTGCTAAACATAAACAAACCCTATATTACAGGTCATAATGTCCACAGAGATCTCTGAGGTAAACATTGACCATTGTCTCTGGGTCCAGTAGATCTGTTATTAAAACCTCTTCATACTGAGAGTCATTTCTAGACTGAGAAAATGCCCACATAGTGGCCGGGTGAACTTCTATGAAAAACATTCCTGTGTATCTTTTGTGCGCCTTGTGATTTGGTTTAGCTGCATGTCAGTTGACTTTTTATTTATACACCACTGCCAAATCCCATTCTAATTCATTCTGTTATGATTGCTGATATTCCAAATCCCTCCTCATTTCTTTCAGTGAGCTTTGGGTGCTGCCATGTTGCTCATTGTCATTTCACAGTGTTCCATACAAGTTGATGAGATTTTAAATATATAAGATATTCATGTCTGGTAGACAGTGTTCAGGTGTGATGATAATGTTTTCTGCTGCAGCATAATTATAATTGTGCAATTGTGCAAGTTCAAACACATTCAGTTGGCATAATAAAAATAGGTGTAGAGCTCAATAAATTAGAATAAATTTAGGTTACTCTGTTATTCCTTGACATAATGATGTTTTTTTTGTGGGAGGTTATAACGAGAGGGAGAGGAAGAAGGATGAGGCAGTCAGGAGGCTCTGTGGAACTACTACACAGCTCTTCTGAAGCCATTCTGGACTCTCAGATAACAGGCTTCATATTATTATCATCAAAGCTTAATGGCTTCCAAATAACACATAATTGTAGGATGGCCAACTCTGTCCAGTGGCTGTAAATCTGAATCAGATTTCTTTTCTTCTCATTTTCACTCGATCTGTGAATGGTGCAGAAATGTAAATGTTGTCTATGCATCATTACTAATACAGTAATTAATGATGATCTAGTAAATCTCAATCATGTATCTTTAAATTACCTCATGTTTCCCCAGGGCATCTGGAGGATGTCTGTCATCACAAGGAGGCCAGGGTGTGAAAGATAAACCAATAAAAATGGTTATGAAATTCTATTTTGGCTATGATCTCACTTACAGAGCGACAGGTTGTTTGGTGATTTTTGAAAAGAAGTCCAATTTGCATCAACTGCAGTCATGCAGTAGCAACTTGGGGTAAGACCCAAGTCTTGTGTGTGGAGTACAAAACACAAAAAAGACAGGAAACAGGTGTGACCACTTCCTGCACAGGAATGGAGAATCGTCTGACAGTAAAAGGATTTCAGCATTTTCATTTGCATTTGGGTGTTGCTGCAATACTACTATATGCACGTAGTATGACCCTTTATCCAATGCATTATGCACTTCAAAAAATACACAGGGTCAACATAAAAACATGAAGGTAACAATTTGCATGTATGTATTTAAGTAACTCCAGCTCCTTACATTATTGAGTAAATCTTATTATTCTCTTATGATAAGAAAAACCCAATTAGTTTAGTACAACAAACAATTAATTTTGACTAAAAACTTAAGCTGAATCAACTTGTTAATTCAACAGTTCTGCTGAAGTATTTCATTTGAGCTATTTTAACTTCTGTATTTTACTTTCACCATACTCAAAAATGTCCACGTAAATTGTTACATTAATTTATCTAACTCTTAACAGAAACAAGAAAAGAGAAATCAGAGGTTAATGGTGAGAGTCTAATAATTTTTTTTATCTGACCTGTGCCACAAATTATATGTACGTCCACATGACGTACATATAATCCTATTTAATCCTAAGTATCCTATTTTAAAGTGAACTAAAACTATCATCTCTCACGATGTACGTCACCAGCACCAACATGCTGCAAAAATGTTACAAAAAAGTATTAAAAGAGGTCAAAATCATTACAGGTCTGGCCATGTTGATAGCTGCAATTGCATATTTTGAGAGTTTTGTGACAAACTAAACTGGTTACACATCATATGTGTAATGCATGGCACAGTTCAAAGAGAATAAAAAATAAGTTGTCTCACATGATTAACCTGAAATAGGGTCGCACAGTGTTCCACCGGAAGGGGAGGGACTGCCTCTCTCTATGTGAAGGTGCAGGTGATAATTTGTTTTTCCCCACTTTGCCAAAATACATGGGTCATCCTGCGATATTTGGAAATGCAGTAACACAGATGTTTGTGAGTTACACAGATGCAAACACATGCACAAACACACATGTAAACAGCTGTTAAGAGGCTTACACTCCAGTGGCATATGACGGCTTTCTCATTCAAACCATTCTCCTCAGCTGTTGTGAAAGAGGAACAAGCCTCACAGAATCCAGGCCACAACCTGAAAACCCGAAAAAGCATCATTTGAAATTTTCTGCTTTGCTTTGCTTTAACCTACATATTGTCTGTTCAGTTTCTGACAGCAGGCCCGGTTCCTTTTGTGCTCATCAAAGAGGTCTGTGCTCTTGATGAATAGATCTATTAAGGGAGGCCTCTGAGAGGTCAAATTGACCTTTCCAGTTCACTTCCACTGCAACCTTAGTAGAATCAGCAGGCAAACACACACACACACACACACACACACACAAAGAGGTGTGAGAGTGAGTGCCAAAAACTCAACAGATGCATTACCCAATAAAAAAACACAGACACACAAACAATTAGGAAGAAGACAATGTACCACAAATTTAGATTGTCAACTAACTAAAATTCCAGTTCCTCTGTTGAGAAATGAACAACTCAGGTATGTTTTCAAAGAATTCTTTTCTATCATTTGTTGGAAGAAAAACAACAACATAAAGACTTCAGTTTTTACGGAGAGGACCCTGGAGATACGATGAGAGGCTTATCTCATCGTGATCTCTGTCCTGGTGTAGATACAGCAGCCACCCTGCACCACTCTGTTCCAGATGTACAGCATGCAAAACTATGACAGAAGGAGGCCGTCAGCAGTTTGCTCTCTATATCTCTGCACCATAGCTCTCAACTCCACAGAGACACCAGCCCTCCAATTCATCATCTCGAAACTTAGTGTTGCCTTGCTAAATGAATAAATTATGGTTCATACCAACTATCAATAGCTACTCTCGTTTTCTCCGAAACTGTACATCAACAAGTTTTTGCCCACAAAAACTGAAAAAAAAGTGTGATGCCTGCAAAGCAGAGAGAAGAAATAAAGGAAGGGAGGGGGAAGGGAGGATGGAACAGAATTAAATCAAGATGTAGAGAAATACACCCTTTCTACACCTTATTTTGTACATACACACATATCTGAGATCAGCCATAGTTCAAGAACCCAACCCATTTGGCGGAATCACATTTTCTTATAATCTATATATTTCCTGACTGTTCAACCGCTACACACCCTGCAAGCTGTGCATGCAAATACACGCAGACCACAAGCATAAACCAAAGCCTGTGTTCAGCTGAATTGATTAATTTCATTTTTTTTATGTAACTATATTAGAATAACTTTAAGATGCATACCAGCAAAGATACCTGCACAGCACCGCTGTGGCTCTCTAGAATAATCCTCTGACATCAGATTGAAACAGCAGTAATGAGATGACAATGAAGTCCTCTTCCTGTATTACTTTTAATCATGAGAAGCTTGTTGTAAGTCATCACAGTGCAGGAAGGTCTGTGCTGTTCTGGTGGTGACAGCTGGCTATGTTGCTTCACAAAGCAGCCGGCATGTCCTTGAGAAAGACGGTTTGACTTCATCACGATGAAGGCTTTGTTCCCAGATACTATGTATTTATATTTTTCAGCACTTTGAATTCAAATCAAAACTCACACTCACATATAAAAATGCATTGAACCTAGGCATGACATCTATCAAGAAGAGCACAAACCTCTGCCACGGCCCAACAATCCTCCACATAATTGTTATTCCAGCAGTACCAGTCCCATCTCTCAGTTCCAAACTGCCCTATCTCACAATGTTAATAGAAAGAATCCTTTAAAATCCAGATCCAGATCCAGATCATGGTCATCACCAAAATTTTATCACCTCTAGGATATGCTAGGGGTCCATCAGACAAACAAACCAAACCAATCAAATAATCCCCTTGGTGGAGGTAAATATATATACATCTATAAAATCTTTTTTTTCTACTTTTTTTTTTTTTAAACAGTCATGATCCCCAGAAGATGAATCCCGGTGGCCTTTTTTAGTAACCCTTTGACATTTGCTCAAGGACCACCAAGGTGGATCACCATAAAACTTGGTACACAAAACCGTGTCCCTCTGAGGCTACATGTAGTCACTTTGGTGATCCAATAACTTTTAACTGAGCTCAATCATCAGGTCAACATTTTAACATTTTCAATACTTTGGTTCAATACCAATTAGCAAATATTAGCAGGCAAGTAATTATAGGACTCTCACCATTGTAAACATACTTGCGAAACATTAACATGTCACCATGTTGATGTCTGTGTTTAGCTGAAAGCACCACTTTAAGTACAGTTGGTTGGCTGTTTATTAAATGTATGTTGGTTCTTTTGATTTTGAATTTTTGCCCTCTACTAGTGCAGAACAGAATGAAGGGATTCAGGCAAAATACTGAATACAAACCCATCCAATGCAGATTTCAGTCATTATGAATGTAAACTGCAATTTGAACCGGAAATGAATATGGAATGAAAATGGAACTACAGCTATGTATTGTAACCCTACATGATCCACACACGTACCCAGAAAATGCACACATACTGTATAGTACTGACAAAGTTACGTGGTCATTAATCCTCTTAGATCCCATCAGCATATTAAATATCTGCTGGTATTATTTGATATGCCGTTTTGTGTGCAATCTCATACAAGATCAGTGGCTGGAGTGAATAAACATCTACATAGATATGAATCTATATATCTATAAAGAATAGCCATAGATAAATCTATATATACTGTATTTATACATATCTATCCATCCATCTATCTCTTTCCCTTACCCTGAGATAAAATATATCTGTGGCGTGTGGCACTGAATAAAGGAAAGAAACATTTGCAGACTAAAACCCATTACAAGTAAAGATCTTATTGGACAGCGTGGTACTGAATGAATCACAACATCTTGTTTATTGATGATATGCTTGACTGCTTTTCCACTGGTCACAATCCATGTTTAAAACACTCATTGTTGACTCTGCTCACTTACAGTACGACAAGAATGAATTCGGGAGCATAGAAAGAGGGACAGAAGCTAGGATCTCATAACACAGTACATAAATATGAGTGAGTTTACATGCACAAGAGAGCCAATGACAAGTTCTTCTTTTTGCTACCTCTGCTTAAAGGCTGGTGCTGAGAGGAGGCGGGTGTGGGGGACAAGGCAGCATAGACACTTGAACAGAACAGTACTTGGTTTCCATCACATTACCTAAGGTAGAGAAGCAAGCAAACGGTTGCTATGCTGACAGAGTACGACATGGAGATTTATTCAATATGTCTACAAGGGAAGATATTGAGGGGTTGAATCTGCAGTACGGGGTCAGATTTGAATCCCATTCCGGCGGTGTACTCTCAGCTGGACAAGTCACAGTAATGAGAGAGAGGAAATACGGTGGATGAGACTCAGATTGGAGGTCTCACAACAGACAATGATGGTAGGGAGTTATTACCAATAAAGCAGAGAGTGTGAGGAGAGGGTTTTTGGATGGGAACTGACAGTGGGAGCATCAGGTGGCCAGCCACAAGCTTCTCTGACACATCAGTGTCTTTTTAAGTTAAAATGTCTTTTTGTTTTTCCTCTTCGTTTCCTTACATCGCACTATAGTATACATATTGTACAAAAGCCACTGGACTGCCACTGTGTCCCCAGCGGGAGTGAAGAGAACAGAGAGGCGGCGCAGGTTTCTTACACTAACATTCAATACTTAAAAACATGGCAGGGGACTCGCACTCAAACACACGCACGTACACACTTTCGCACAAATGGTGAGACGGACACAAGGTTTAATGCTTCACAACACAGTCACATAATGTACAAGAAACTTCAACCTTTCTTAAAAAAAAAAAAAAAGTATATTACAAATAAAAAGATTTAGTCCTCTTCATCCGAGAGGAAAACACAGAGAAATAAAATATCCTAACCACACACACACACAGTGATGTTGGTGGCTTGATAGCATAGTCCTTCTCGTTTCTGGGTGTGTTTGAGAGACAAAGATGGAGATGGAGAGAGAAGAAGTGCCGGTGTGGTCACGAGGATAAGATTGGAGTGGCATAGGATGAAGTGGTCCTTTCGAAGGGTAAAACAACAAAAAGTGCTAAGGTAAAGTGAATTCAAGTAATGTGTGTTCTATACACAGGGAGGAGAGAGAGTCCTGTGTGTCCAACATGGCCACTACTGGCTCTTCCTGTGTTCAGTCAGGCTCATTGATGCATCTGTGGGTGTTTCTCCGCAGGCAGCTTTGGAGAGGACATCCACCCACTTGGCCTGAAGTTCTGCATCTTGGGCACTTAAGAGCAAAGTTTGCTGGGTGTGACTCAGCCGCAGCGCATACTTCGCCTCAGACTTGTCGCCTGCCGATGGCGGCATCGCGCTCACTTCGAAGCCGGGGAGAGGCACTGCCCGCGCCCCTTTGGAGTCCTACAGAAACGAGTAAAAATGTCAATCAGATGAAATGTGGTCGGAGTGAAAGAGGAAACTTAGTGTCTACACAGACAGTGACAGCTTGTCTCTCCAGTTGCAGGGGAAAATATTCCACCACTAGAGTAAAACCCATCCTCTCCTCTCCCTTCCCCCTCTTTCTTTCTGTATAATCAGGAAATGCTCGTCCAACTCACATTAATCCTAATCTTTGGAATGGCAGCTTTCTGCGGTAGGATTGGGATATTAGTCTTGGAAATGAAAGCGGGGGGATGCTTTAACAGGCTGACTTCCCTTCTGTGCCACCCACTTTGAATGACAGAATCACAATCACCAGCAAAAAGCTTTCCAAACATGATTGCTTTGGGAATCTTTTTATTTCAAGCAAACACGTAAATCCCTCATTATATGCATCGCCTTGGGATTTTCCATCTGGGATCAGATTTGTTGCTATATACAGAGCAAAGATTTCAAGGAACTACTGTAAATCCAAAGAGTTACTTCATCTGGTCAGAGAAAACTAAACCCTAGTCACACAGTGGAGTAGCTACACCCGAGGTCAGACTCAGGACAACTAAATCCTGCTGGCCCAAATCTACAGAGCAGAGACAGTGCACAGTCAGCCTGGCACAGGCAGGATTGGATAGATCTGATTCACAAATACTCAGTGATGCACACAGGCTCTACACTGTGCAGATGTCCTGCTTCAAAAGGACAAAGTGGGCAGGACGTACAGAAAGGCCAGACGGGTGTAACAAGAGGATGAGCGGATAATAAACGAGAGATGACTGTAGAGTATTTAAGTACTTAAAATATATAATCCCTAAACTGAACAAAAAAGGTGGTGTATTTTATAATTGACAGCTGCATCATGACATACACAAATTTACCTGTCCACTGCTCTGCAAGTACAGCACCAGCGGCTCAGCCTTGGCCACAGCCACCCACATCTTGACCCAGCTCTTCCCTTTCTCCTGAACCTGAAGGTGGCCACATACCAGGCAGTTTTCCCCCGATAAAGATGTCTGCCTCTGAAAAGACACAAAACACACGATATACGGTATATATCGGAAAAACACTGGAGTAAAGCTGAGATATAGGATAACTATGCTGTCCCACTACCGGGAAACCAATAGGCAAGCTGACTGAGAGGTGAATACTGAACCGAAAAGCACAAATTCATCTTGATTTTTTCCCAGTAGATCAATTTGTAACCCTGTTTTGAAAGCTGCTGTACAATAGTGCTTATTATCATTATCTAATCGATTTGATTTGGCTTGTAACTGAAATCCATCTGCATCATTTAGGGGGATTTGATGACAAATCTTCCACTGTTCATTACGTAACGACTATCTAGGACACAGTGAGATTTCCTCATGCACAGGTGTTGAAGCTGCTGGTGCTCTTTGTCCAACCAATGTATGGTCTACAGCTCCCCCATGTGGCAACCCAACTCATCCCATCTGGCATTGAGCCCCCGACCCTGAAGGAATCTTGTTGTTGATAAATCAGAATACTAACGCTAAGACAATCATAATAATAATCTTTATTTATATAGCACCTTTAAAAATGACTGTTTACAAAGTGCTTTGACAAACCAAGCAAAGATAGGAAACTCAAGGTAACATGACAAATATTATATATATATAAAAAATTATATATATCGAATATATGTCAATATATATCATTATAATGGTTGCCAGCTTTTCAATGGAACAGGAGTAGATTCATTCACAACGTCCCAGACAGACAGGCAGACACAGACAGCTGAGTCAGCAGAGACGGCTGGACATCCTTAAGATGAGCTCTGATTATAATATGAGTCATCAAAGATGGATTAGTTGATCTTGGAGTGCTAATTCATAGATGCACATGTGTATAACGTGTTTATGTCTGTGTAAATATTTCAGCACGGTGACTTCAGTGTTCAACAGAGATGGTGTACTCGATTTAATATGCACACTACTGGGCTTCTTTCTTTTTGTTGCCAGCAGTGCAGTCTGGCTGAACCCCTGGTTGACATAGACTGTTAGTATACTGGGAGACTTGGACCTCATTGGACTGGTATGATGTGAGGCAGAAAAATAAACTATAATGCACATGCTGCTAAATGTTTTTCCCAGTCAGGGTGCGTGTTCTTGCTTTTGTTTGGCTCACCTCAGGCGCAGCTTTCTTCTTCTGTTCGCCAACACCTAGATTCTCCAGGCTGAGGCTGGCTTCAAAACACTCAGGGCATACTCTGCTGGTTTTGTTGTCCAAGGTCTTAGAACACTTTGCACAGATGGCCTAGAGAAGGACACACACACAGAGATACAGTAAAGAGAGAGATCATTAACTGGCTAAATGAAAATTTTTAATTTTTTTCCATTTACTTCTCTATCACGTCATTTCTACATCCTTATAAAAAGTGTTCCATCTGTGCTCACCGCTCCACAGGACTTGCAGTGGTGTTTGCGCTTAGTGAAATTGAAGCTCTCATTGCAGCCTTTACATGTTTGCTTCTCTTTCTCCTTTTTCCTGGAACTCTTCTGGAAAATAAAGAAGAAAAAAACCCCCACAGGAGTCATGTGTCAAGGTCTCGGTCTGTTCAGTAGCACAACTAGAGAAAGAGGAATGTCTGACAGCTCGTCTTGCTTATCCAGTCTTCTATTTCTCCTTGATATTAACACAGACACACTGTTCTCCTCCAAAAGACAACAAAAAAGGAGATCAGATGGAGGCGCCTGCTGAAGTGCAAACTGTCAGATTGCTGTTCTAGATGCATCAAAGGATAAAGGGTGAAATTCTCCACCTCTTATGAGAGGCAACGTGAGAGCAGCAGTCAATGAGGAACAAACAATTTGTCTTTTTTTAGCTGAGAGAAAACAGATGGGTCCATTACTATTGTCAACTCGGCATTACTATCGTCACCACAATGATCCTTTTAGAATAACCATTAAAACCTCTGTCAAAGTAAATCACCAAACACATAGATCAGCTGCTCATCGATTTTAATCATTCCTGATCAGCTCATTGATTTTAATCATTCCTGATCAGCTCATTGTTTTCAATCGATTAAAACTATGATTAGCTGTTGTTTCTCGACACCTTCACCAGTTCCTGATGATGGCTTTAAAAGTAAAAGCTTGAAAGCTTAAAAACAGCAACAATGCCTTTATCCATTTTAGTCTTATACACCTAAAAGTTGTTGTTTCTCCTCTGCTACCCTGTAATGACAGTAAACGCAGTCTTTCAGCTGCTCAGAAAATCTTTCTGTAATAGAAAATTAAACAGAAAACAGAAACAAAACACAAATGAGCTGCTGATTAAGCACAAGAAGTTAAGTTAAAATGGATACTTAAAGTTCTTACATCGCAAATTATGCTTTCAAATCTGATTTAACACATAACAATTGAAATACAAAGGTAAATATACAGATTCTCTATTCATTAAATAAACTACAACAAAGCTTTCGTTCTTTTTCGGGGAGACATAATGAAGCTCAAGGACAGAATTGATTTACTTGCAAGGCAAACATGTGAAATCCTTGAAGCACCAGGCCTTCAGAACAGGTGAGAGCTTCAGATTCAATGTGTGGCAATTTGTTTGTGGTAATCTGATTAACTGCTAAATAATTTGGTAATACCGAGTGCAGCTGAAGCACACTACAGACCAACATGCTACATGTTTCTCCATAAATTTGTGCTTAATCAAGTCACAAGCTAAATCTAATAACTAATACCCAGGCAATAGGGGGCCATAGCTAATCTCTGCCCTGGGTTCCCCTGGAGGTTTAATGCTTAAGGGTACCAAATTTCTGAAATGAGATTTCCAGAGATTGCATCGCTTGTTTATAGTTATTTTTAATCTAATAACACACAGTGTCAACTCTGCACAAAAGAGTTAAAATACAAGAAAAAAACACTGAATTTGAGGAAAAAGTGCATTAATAGTGAAATGATCTGGCAAATAAAGATAATTTCAGTTGTCAAGAAATCTTAAAATAAGTTTATTCCAGTCTATAAATAATATAAGTCAGTAAAAAAAAAAAAAAACACTGGTAAATAACTTTTAAAACAAGATAATTAATCTCATGTTTCCAGATCTTTTTTCAAGATCCAAGCAATTACAGAACAATTTGCAGCGAACCAGAACTCCAACGAGTACCAGCAGCACGCCAGGTGACAAAAAGTCTTATTTCTATACAACATGAGAGTATCTCACCCTTTCATGCAGTCTTTCACCGTCTGAATCAATGGATGTGTTGCACCAGGGACCCTGAGAACGAGAAGTAAATAACATTGAGCACCAGAAGCTTCTCCCTGCAGTCACTGGTCTTGACCACTAGGTGTCAGCCGGGACCTTGTGATCTAGTCCCTGTGTCAAGTTACATTTGGCCTGTGTCCAGCTCCAGCCAGCCCAAAGTGGGTCAAAGCAGATCCATAAGAGTTTTGTATACACTTTAACTTCAGCTCTCCCTATTAGGTCATGGGAGTTCTGCGAGAATAGACTCACAGACGCTGTGTGTGCAACTGTCAGGGGTGAAAAGAAAGAGCTTCTTTATGTGAGTGTTTTGTGGGTACTACCACATCCATAGATGGAGAGCTGTTCGGGCAGACAAAGACCAGACTATGACAAACTTGTTTGGTGTGCCGCTAGCCTGTCATGATTTACTGCACAGAATGACACCACTTATTGACTGATCAATGAAGTGCCTGACTGAGGGCGAGTGAGACTGACCGGTGACTCAGGAACATGGTCATCTTCCCTTGAGAAGGAGCTGTTGAAAGCTTTGTTGAACGTTTCGCTGTTTTGTTTGTGCCGTTCGATAGTAGCCAGGATCACCTGCGAGTCAGAAGACATTTAGAAGACAGAGGAGGAAGGGAGCGATCAGAGAGTGAGGGAAAACACAAAAAGAAGAGGTGGATTATTCATCAGACACATCAGCATTTGAATGTATATTTAGACTTATCTAGAATATATACTACAATGCAGAATTACGGCATGCTGTAAAGGTGTCTAATCTTATCTTACTGTGGTGTACTGTCTGGCTTTGAGACCAGTGACATCACAGTGTTGGGAGACCTGCACAGCTGCCTTTCCTTTTGTCTCCAAAATATTTTCAGTTACTATCCTTTGCTTTTCTGAATACTCCCTCAATTTATTGCAGCCCCTCTCCCATGCTTACATACAACGTAGAAGCACACATAAAACCCCCCAAACCCTGCTCTGTTATGTGCCCTCCCCCTCCTCCAGACTGCAAAATGTTTAATCAGCTTTACTCTGCTGTCATGGGCTAAATGTGCAATAATGAGGAGCTTAATTAGAGAATGTAATTCCCAAACACACTGAATGAGTGTGGGGAGGAAATATTTGCTAATTCCATTCTCTAATAAAGCAGAGCTACCAAAGGAACAGTTTGCATCCACGAGAGACAGAGAATGTGTGTACATACTGTACTGTATGTTTATATGGCTGTACTACTATTATATGTATGCGAGCATGTGTGTAATCCTTGCCTGAATCCAGTCTTCTTTCTCCTCAGCTGTTCTGTAGGGCAAATAAAAGAAAGATATTTACCAATGATCTGAAACAGTGCAATTAGACAATCAGTCCACAGTGAAATGCATGTATATTCAAACTAGAAGGGCACTCAGTAGAACGCATACCTCCACCAAGGTCCCAACAGTCCCCTTTAATTCAATTAAACCCCAATCCAAATTGCAAAATGACATGTGCATGAACAAAACGGCAGCCCTCAGGGTTTTGTTATAGTAAATTTAAAACAAAACAAAACAATGGATGTTATAGTAATCTGTCAAGTAGTTTATGTGAAACTGACAAAAACAGTTCAAAACACAGTATCTTGCTTTGCTGAAAAAATAAAAAGTATATACTAATTCCTGAATCTGCCCCTTTATCCAGATGCACTCCAAGATGTAATGGGTTCTTCCCAGCTACATGCTCAACCCTTCAACACAAGTTTCATCATGGTTATTATGAAATAAATAATCATAACCCAAATTCACAAGCCAGCTGTTTGCTGGCTAGGTGGGTAGCACATGCAGCTTTGTAGAGGTGAGTGAAACGGGAGGTGACTTCCTGTGTTTATATCAGCAGCAGCCCTCTGGTAACGGCTGACAGGACTGGCTATAATTAGTAGCAGGTGTTCAGCTCGCTCAACATGCTACCTACTTAGCCAGCTAACTAGCTGAGCTGGTTTGGGGGCTCAGGTCGTTATTTACCATTGGAATGAAATTTTGCAACAGCAGCAGTCAACTGGTCGATTACTTCTGCTGTGTTTTGATTTTAAATTTGTTTATTGGAGGAAGACAGAAAATGCTGAAGAGCAAAAACACAAGGTTATTTCTTTAGCCACTAGGTGGCAAGAGGAATGTGAATTGAATTGAATGTGATTGGCTGAAAGGTGACTGGTGACAGTGCAAATGTAATGAAATGTGACATTATTATATAAATGTTACATTATAAAAAAAGTGGTAACATTTAAATGGTGTTCTGGAATGTTATAGTCTGTTTTCAAAAACATACTTTTGAAAAAGTGGATTTAGAAACGATATTTCTATTTTTATGCTTTATGATTCCATAATTTGTTTTATATCTTCAAACTCTTTTGGCCAGGACACACTCTTTTAACTTAAAAATAAACAACAAAATAAATAAATAAATAGAATAAAATAAAGATTCAAAAAATGAAATAAATATGAACTCCAACTCTGGTAATATAGAAATACTAGTATAGGCTTAACATTTTAAGACAATTACCTCACTTTCAAAGTTCGATAGGAATGAACTGCATTTCTTACAATACAGTAGGCCTACATTCTCATATTTCACCTCAGAGTCTGTAGAATTGTTCTCTGCTGCTGACTCCTTACCTGGCTTGAAGCTCCAGCGAACGCTGCTTCCCAATGATGGCAAACGTGTGAGGAAGGTTCTGCTTCACATTTTCCTGCACCTGAGGTCAAGGAACAGACGACATTTGATTTACATCCACCAGAATAAATAAATAAAATGGAGGAGAACGGAAAGCAGAACTGCACCTCCATGCCGGCGATGTCAATCTTCTCTCTGACACTGAACTTCTGTCCCATCAGTCTTAGTTTAGGCACACAGTATAGCACCATATTGTTGAACTACATCAGAGGGAAAAAAAAAATCACATAAACAAAGACCATCCAGCAGAGTGATATTTCTCTAATTTGACACGTCCGTCTTCTCACCAGGTAGAGGTATCGGTCTTGTGCTGTTCCATTTTTGGCTGACATCTTTTTGATATGCCCCTCTTTGATGAGCTCATTGGCTGGGTTAACTATGTCCTCTTCTCCTCCGAGCCTCTCGTAAACTTCCAGCAGCTTGTGCATCTTCTCCTGGAAACAAAATGTCAACAGGAAGATGAGGAAAGCAGAAGAAGAAAAGACAAAAGAACACTTGAGAGTGTGAGGAGTGATAAAGCCTTAGGCCAGACAGCCAGAGGGAAGTTATTTTGTTATAAAGGAAGAATGCCACTTATTCAGAGGGTTCTGCGGTGAGATAAAATGCGGATATTATATTTCTTTATTGATTCACAAAAATATTTGACTGCTTATGTGTTTGAGGGATGTTAGAGATACAATTAACATGGCCAGACAGAGGAAATAAATGAAGAAGATGAGTGTTAAAAAGTCAGTCAGGCTTCCGCAAGCTGTGAAACTTGAGGCAGGAAATTGCAACTTCCTGTCTGTTCTAATTCAACTTGTTCTGTCCCTCAGACTAACACTTGCAGGAGTGTTGTTGACAGCACAGCATCAGCATCTCTTTGATTGGGTAATAGGTTTAACAGTTTTAAAGATCAAGTCAGTCAGTCAAGTCATGTATAAAGCACAGATGCACTTTTATACTAGTACACCCTAGGATCTTATGTAACTCCTGTCACTTCCTGTTACTTTTGTCTGATATTTTCTTCTATTTTGTGACTTGTGTAACTTTTTTCTTCTATTTTATATTTTTGACATATTATCCTTCGGCTGATTTTGTACCGAGCTGTATGACTGCACCGCTGCCCAAGACAAATTTCCCTTCGGGGACAATAAAGTAAATCTTCTCTTCTCTTATATACTGAATGCATGGACAAAGATAAAGGCAGACTGACTGACAGATGTGCTGATTGTATGATTGCAGGGTGGATTTTACAAAAAACATAAAAGTGTAGTAATGTTGAGACAGTCTTACCATTTTCCTGATTGCTGCGTTGGAATGGTTAGCTGCAGTAGAGATTAGCTCCAGAGCCTCTGTAACATAAAAATGTAAGCAGGTTAGCATAAAATTCAGAATTCACAATGATGAAAATTGTGTTTGAGTAAATCAGGCCTTCAGATGATCAGAATCAAACTGCAGGCTCATACAAATCCACACACACAAATAATACTTTACAGACACACACACTTAGTGCAGGATCACAATATGTTGATCCCAGGAGAGTAAAAATATTCAACAAGATCAAATGATAAACATTCACTGTCTAACATTTAACATTTTGTATGCACTAGGGTGACTTCTAGCCAGGAGAGATTTCCACTAATATCTGCGAGCACCTGAGTCAGCCATCTTAATCATGGCCTACATAAACAGAAGAGACACACAGCGAGGGGAAATGAGGCCAAAACATCTCTAAACTGTTTTTCAACATGAGTGGATGAGCAAAGATCCTTCCACTGACCTAGAACATCACAGTGGGGTGAGGTTAGTACTCAGTTGAAGGGACACAGGGATGTGGGAGGACATATAAAATGTAATCTTTGGACGCAAAGAGTGTCTCTGTCTCCGTCTCTGCCAGGCAGCAGATGAAAATACACACAGAACTCTGAGACTTCCGTTTTGTTGATGGTTATTTTTAAATGCATGAATGGACTAGCCCCGACTTATCTGTCAGACATGCTGCACCCTTATGTTCCATGACGTCTGCTTAAATCACTGGACCAGCAGCTTTTAGTTATACCTCGGACACAGGCTCTTACTGTAGGGCCAACTGGGTTTTCTCATTGGTAGCCCCTAAACCTAGGAATGATCATCATCATCACTACTAGTGTTTGAATCTTGATTATAAACACACCTTTTCTCATTGGACTTTCTGATCTGGACCCAATTCTATCATTTCTTTTTGTACAGTATACATGACTACCCCTGTAGACTTTCAGACAATGTTTCAGTCTTATTTTATCTACATCTGTTTTTAAGGCTCAGTTGTTTTGTACTTGTTTTTTTAATGGTTTTTCAATTTGTTTTTACGCTTTAATATTTCTATTTTTTTTAATTTCTTTCGACTGTTTTATTTGTCTGATGTTGCGCAGCACTTTGGGCCAAGCTGTGTTGTATTATAGCTGCGCTATCAAATAGAATTGACTGATCTGAAGCAGGGTGAAATTAAGCTGTCTTCCGGACTGAGTGCCAAAAGGCACAGGAGCTGCTAAATGTCCTGCCATCATCTCCATTAACTGATTATGAGGCCATTACTGAGACACTTCAGATACTTGTCTCTATACAACAAAAGAAGAGTTTATCTTAAAGATCATTTTATTCATTTGGTGTATCGGTCACATGATCACATAGATAGCTTGTTACTCTCAGATGAATGGCAGAATTGACATTCGCAATCGAGATTTAGTCTAACCCAGCTCTGACATGAGGGCACTGTCATCCTGACATTTCATATTCCTCTATTTAGTTTAATATAGATTTGATGAGATCATTGTTTTGCAAGCCAGTCGATCAATCTAACCGTTTTTGACGGACATGACACCATGATATGCTCGTCACCTAACAAGCACCACAGTGATCAAAAATAATTTCAGAATCAGTCAGGGCTGAGCAGAGAGCGAGCATTACAGTAAAAGAAAAAAAAAAGTGGGGTGCAAAGTCTTACTCTCTGCGTCTTTTCGGTCCAGAGCTTCATCAGGCAGTTTCTTCAGGTAGTCTTTGAGCAGCAACTCGTAGCGAGGAATCCTTTGGACCGGCTCCAGCATGTGGTGCTGCAACGTCAGGTTCCCACACACATCCTGTTTCTGATGTTTCAAATACAAAAAAACAATCATCAAGGTGCAATCCTCTAAATGTGTAAATTGAGTTACAGAAAAAAAACAAAAAAAAACAACTACAAAAGCTGTCAACAGGGGAAGAGGTATCCAGTTAGGAGACAGCGTACAAACACAGGACACCTACTTGTATATTCTGGACGACACTCTTGAACTGTGAAGACCGCTGTGTCCAGGTGTTGACCAAGTCCATGGCTCGGTCAAAGTTCTTCACATATTCTCCATACATCTTCATGAACGGAGCCAGTTTCTGGAGGATGTCTCCAATGCGTGGGTTGGAGTCCCTGCAGCAATCACAACAAGCAAACGTATTTAATGTGAAGGTGGATTCATGGAACCTTGTAAGGACAACACACCATACAGTAGGTTTCATTTCTTCCAGGTTAGGCTGCAATACATGCAGGGCAGCTAAAGGTTAAGTGGACATAATGTAGTTTTGTGGCTGTCATGTACTATGTACTACAATACAGTATCTTAGTATAGATGACACAGTTGGTTCTTTTTTGTGTCATATACAGTATATTGTTCCTAAACTAATGACATGAAAGAAAATTAATGTACAATCACATTTTTACTTTTTTTTATAACAGTGTGTTTATCTTTGTAATTTAGCTCCAAATGTAATTATTTTAAAATATCTTTGGTTTTACTTACTGCATCTTCAATTTAAGGATAAAAGTTTTAAAATGGAAGCGTTTCATCACAGCTGAATCAACCTGCTCCCGGACTTTTAGTATCCTTGTGTATGTAGTTGGTTTTTATAAATGCAAATAAGCAGCTTCTTCAAAATCTGCTGGTAGAATAGATCGCTGTTCAGTTTCCGACCCAATGAATTGAGGTTGGTGATCAATTGTTTTCTTTAGCTGACATAATGATCTTTTCTCCTGATATCTCAAAAACATTGATGAACATGGTGACACCACATAGATAGCATAGATATAAGACAGGAGGCATATGAAATCCTCAAAAAATATTTAGAGATTGTACTGATAAATCCTTATCTAAACCTTATATCCTATAAACCTTCTTTCTGCAGTAGCATTCTCTGACTTTCTGTGTAGACATCTCTTGGGTGTGTGTACCAGTTTTTACACATTTTAATGAGTTTTAGAGAATAATCATCTGTAACATGACAGGTGAATTCCATAAGCACAGCCCTCTAGAGGAGTCATTATCTACCAAGGGTGGCTGATGGCATGATAACACACGCTGGAGGTGAATTTTCCGCTGACAGCGGGAAGAAAAGGCTCAGAAAAATACCCTCATTCTGCAACTTCTGCAACAAACAAAAAACACCTAACCTAGCAAACTGACAGAATATGACAATGATGGCCACTCTGCCACCCAGCTGTCTCACCTAACTGACCACCATCTAAACTGATGTTACACGCATGGTTTTCAAAGAGTGCTAAGGGTTTAAGGGTCCTCACCATTCTCCAGTGATGCGTGTCTTGAGCTCAGGGAGCAGGAACTTGTCATGGAAGCAGTAGATAGAGGAGATGTTGGAGAAGATCCCTGTAATGACGTCCTGAGGGATTCCAGCTTCTGTGAGCTTAGTGCAAAATACCTGCAGAGAGAGGAAAAAAAAGCATTTGTATACAAAATCCCAACCAGCTATTTCCAAACACCCCCAAATTTGGCTCCTATTCAAGGAGCAGGATTTTAAACAGATAAAGACATTTCCTTGTTGTAGTTTCTTCACACACATTTTTTTCCCAGCTTTGGTATGTTAGATAGGAGTCGATTAAATGTAACTGCTCATGTGCCCTAAAACTAAAGTATTAACTTGATGGAGACATTACTTTTTAGTTTGAGTTAATACAACAAGTTCATGACCTCAAGCAAACCATTGATAATTATATAATACGTTAGGGCTGCAACTAAAGATGTTTTTCCCACCGCATCTAACAATGATTTGTTTAATTCAATTGTTTAGATAATTAACAGTCATCAAAATATGAAATGTACACATCAGAATTATCAAGAGCAAAAGTTGATGTCTTCCAAAAGCTTGTTTGTGTCTGGCCACACAGGCTAGTCATCGAAGTTTCATCAGTATCACAGTATAACAATCATAGGCACTATGTGTCATATACAAGTCTAAAACTTCCATACAGTGCAAAGCATATATGTATTTAAGTTAAAATGATAAAGGGCAGTGAAAAGCAGCCATTTAAGAAGCTCACAGAATCACAAATTAGCAAGGAATAAAATCTAATCTCATGTTAGGGTTCAGCTTTGAAATCATGACGATGATGCGTCATAACTCCAGAGTTAAATTCCTTCACCCATCACTTCCATCACCTGTCAGTCATAGCAACAGACCGTCACTATTGTTTCCATGGAGACCAGTGTCGTGAGAAAGTGGAGAGACAAAAACAGGAAGTTAGCTGCCTTCAGTAGCAAATAAACCATAGCTGTTAGGTGGTAGCTGTGTCTCCTCCACCACATGAACTTAACAAAGAGGAAGAAGACTGAACCAGTCAGTTCTCATCACGAACATGAGTGAACACAAACAGAGGCTGAAAAAGTACAAGAGATGATAGAACAATAGAGTTGAGAGAGCAGAATAAAAGAAGAGATCATGACTCGTGATAGCAAAGATAGAAATCAGAGTCTCAAGAATGATGAACTGAGTTTCTACACAAGTTGGACAGTTCATCAGATCAAACAAGAAATTTGAATGTGTCAGCTTGTAACTGTGGGAAATTGAGATTGAAATGTTGACTATTTCCTGTTATTTTAGGACAAAATGACAAATGGATTAATTAACAAAATGTTAATTAGATTCTTCAAGAACTTTCAGCTAATTCCTTAACCCTGCATTTCTGTGATTTTTCTCTCTCTCTCTCTTTTTAAAAATCTATCCTGTCCAGCAACCTCGGCATGCAGTATGAAAGTCTGGATGCCTTTTAAAGTGCCAGATAGATTTTTCTCTGCAAAAGAGATCATACTCCTCCTGTTGCATAATCAGCATTTTATTTATTATTAAGTTAGACAAGGTGAAAGGAGAGAAGGGGAGGAGGTAGACTGTAGGAGGAGAACAGGAAGGGGTTGGGAGGACAAAACAGAGACAGAGAGAGAGAGAGAGAGAGAGAACAACTCACAATTTTTGTGATATTTTCAATAACGTTTTGCTCCAAAAACCTTTAATGTAGTTTAAAAGCTAGAATCTGTAGACTCTCCTCCTCCTCCTCCTCACTCTGGAAATATGGTGAAACACATACAAACATTTGATTTGCAAAAGAAAGAGTGTTGTGGTCATTTTTCATTTGCACACATATCATAAAGCTTCATTATGAGGTCATTATTCAGACCAATTTGATCTCTAACATTTGGTGAAAGCAGAATGACACCACTTTAAAAAAACTATGTTACAAAATGTTATATTTGACACATTTATCATTATTATTATCAGTATATTTATTTATTTTCAAAATATCAATATTTTAATACTGAATATCTTAATATTCTAATGTCTATGTTTAGAAAACGTTGAGTGAATCAATTAAATCCGGGTTGCATCATTGAGCCCAGACTGTCTTTGAAGGACTTTCTAATTATAAGCCCAGCTCAGAAGGAGGAAACACACTTCTTTAATCCACAGGATTTTTTCTTAGTAGCTAAAGAGCATGTGAGGTCATGACACTGCAACACACAAACACCCACACACACATTAACATGAATACAGACACAAATATGTGATACTTTATAGACAACTCACATTAAGTTCACGCTCTGTTTAGTGTTTAGTGCACTGACACACACACTGACACTGACACACACACACACACAACCAGTTTCTCACATGATCATGTTTCCACTGCCCTGACTAATCCAGTCAACAGAGGAAGGGTTGTTGTCCGGTGCTGCTTTTAATCCAGCTCAGCCCTGATCTCAACCACTAAGACCACTGGTATATTCAGGAGATTGAAATTTGGACCACAGCAATCTCCAGAGTCGCTCTTACAAAGGCACCACAACAGAAAGAGAGACACACACACAGAGGCACAAAGATACCTGGTCGAGGAGGTTGAGTCTTTTGACGTAGGCCTCTTCAGTGTGGAGAAGCTCTTTGGCAATGTTCAGGAGCTTCTGAGCCTCTGAGCACTGACAGAAACAGACAGACACCAATGATTACTTCTGCATGAACATAATACAGCAACACTCCATCATATTATCAGGAAGAACCCTGCAATTATTCACTATTTAAGAAACATTATCACTATTCAGAGTCCAGGGCAGAAAAATCCCTTCATGGCTATATTTAACCAAAACATCACTTCATGTAAGTAAAATGCTACATTAGCCTTTTCATTCTTTATTATGTGGAAGGCTGCCAGCCCTACTAATTCTATACAAAAGACTACAGACATGATTTTAAATAGTCACTTTATAGATAATATAAAATCGGTTTCTGATGTCATTTGCGAGAACACGCCAATTATAATTGTGGTTGTTGTTTGTTTGTTGCCTTGTTCCCTGAATCCTTTGCAGTGTCTCCTGCATCCATGTACTTGTGTTATAAAGTTAACACAAATCAAATCAGAAAAATAAATAAATAAATGAAGTGTTCAGAGAATTATCACAATGATTGTTGTGCTAATGTTGAAAAGAGTCAACGTTAGCACCCATGGGCTGACTTATTGTAATAGCAGTGAATGGCGCTTCCTATAGATTTGTAGATTATTAAACAGTGTTTTATGCAGTTGGACATCATATATTGACTCAACAAGGCTATGTCTACAAATTTAAAAGAATTATTCATTGTCAACAAATAAATCCTATGAAAAAAAACAACACTAAAAAGTGCATTAAATCCAGTGGTTTTCAAGATGCGATTCAGAGACCGTCAGGGGTCCTTGACGGGGTTCCCCAGTAAAATGGGAAATAACTTATTTTCGCTATAATTCAATCCATTTGTAGCAAAATGGTTGGATGTAACACAACGTTGGTCATGGTTTTCATACGCTCGCTGTACTAAAGCATCTACTAGCAGAATCTCCTCCAGATGGAGGACATCTTATCAACTTGAGGTCTAATTTGTGTCTCTAGGGGTCCATGATGTGAAAAGAAATTGGGATAAATTCCGTTCATCTTCCAGTACGTTCCACCTTGCCCTGCTTGTCTGTGGTTGTCAGTTCCAAGCCCATTCACTCCCATTGATGATGTAATTCCTTACAAATAACTGATACAGTTCAGAGTAGATAAGCTATAAAACTGATATGAAATGTTTTAAGCTGATGATGTAAAAAAAAAAAAAAAAATGTTGAACCGTTCTCTCTCTTCTTCTTCTCCTCCTCTTTTTCATGACTTGTTGAAGCTGTGAATGATTGAACATTAGATATGATGTTGCACGCATCCGGGTCATGATACATTTAGGCTGTCTGCCAGTACTTAGTGCCTCATAAAAACCCAGCACTACCATTCTATCAACTGTTACACTAAAACCTTTTCATTTGGTGGAAAGCGAATAGCAAACAAAGAGAGAAAATTCAGTTTCTTATCCTTACGCGAGCTCATCACTGAAAACCCACATCCTCTGTGACAAGGTCGTCATTTTATAGCCATCAACAGCATGTCAGCTGTGGTGTCACGAATGTTCATGCGGACATACACAGACACACTCGCATAACAACACACCCTTCCTCTGCACAGCAGTGTTGGGATCAGGAAGCACTGGAGAGCAGAGATACCTTTCCCCGCTGTGGGTGTGGGCGTTCAACAGAGTCTGTGTGTTCATGTGACATTTGTGCGAGCTTTGGGCATTAAACAGTAAAAAACTCAAAACTGTGATAGCAATACTCTGTAAACCAACATGACTGCTTGATTACTCAAACTTCCACTGTCTAACATTTTCTGCTTCTGAGTGTTATCTTTAAAATCTCTTGTTTCATGTTTTCATCTTTCTTTCACCTCCAGAATCAGTGGCTCTCCAATAGGTATGACAACAGCACATAAATCCCTTTACAATCAATAGTCAAACTTAAGGACTAACGTTTTTAGCTTCTATCTAACAGTCATCACATGCTCCTATTACAGCATTAAGGGTGGTATTTGTGCTTTTATGTAATGGCAGAGGTTCAGACACTTGTGACCGGCAAACCGAGGCTGTAACAGTGTCTAGTGTTTCGTGCAGAGGCATTCTTTGAAACTGTTCACCGAGGCTGAGATAATAATAGATCTAAGCTACTTTTTCCACTACATGAAAGGCAGGTTGTCTGAGATGGAGCTTTTAAAATTGGAGGATGAGCTCAATTTAAACCGTTCTTGAAAAGTGCAGTGTAACATTATATAAATTAAAAAGTGGTGGTTGCACCAGGGTGGAGGAATGGAACATGTTACGGCTGTACGGTTTTACGGTTATGACTTGATGAGGCTTATGCATGCGAGGTACTCACTTTGTGCGCCTCTGAGTGTGCATCTGTTAGATACCCAGTCTGTGTGTCTGTCAGAGAATGTATTTCTCCACTGCTCCCCTCATCCAAGTCACTGTCCTCATCTTGCGTCGAGTCTCGCTTGTTGCCCAGCGTAACGCAGCAAGACACACTCTCCGTTTCTGTGACGCTGTCGTAATGATCCTCCTCGTCAATGGCGTCCTCATTGGGGAACACTTCCCCTTCTGCCGCACAGGACGGGCTGTCGATGCCGCTGTCCCGGTTGGGGATTTTCCCGTTTTGCTCAGAGGAGTCCGGATTGTCCAGGAGTTCGTGGGAGGAGACTTCCTCCCGCTCCACGTCGTCAAGGCAACCGACACCATGCGTGATGTCATCCTCAGCACAGTTGTCCAGTGGGGCTTCATCTGAGCCATCGATATGCATGGAGGCCAGACAGGAAATTTCAGATTCCTCCTCTGTCCGTTTGGAGGTGACGAGTGCAAGTTTGTCCACAGGGGAGGAGTCTCCTGCAACCTTTGACGTGGAGTCCAGGCCACAGGAGGAGGTGATGTCTGACGCAGTATCCATTCTAAGACACAGGTGCAGCTGGGACCGTGGCAGCACCCCCAAGATAGGGACCCTGGGAAAATAAGAATCACTGTCACAACTCTCCAAATGAGGAATCAATACACTTTCTTACTGAAAAGTCATCAAACAATAAAAGCATTCAACCAAACCACACATGCAAATTAACTCACATTTTGTTGTGACACACACATACAAACACCATTACAGAGCAAAATATGAACCAGATGAGCAAGTCAAGCAAGATTTATGATGAAATTTCTTCGGAAAGCCTTACCTTGAATTCTCAAACCTTTCAATTAGCAGCCCAACCTTCTGGGCCTCTCTCTGCGGATGTGTACCCAAGCCAGGAGGGGTTAGAATGGGCTTCGGTTTAGGTGGGGGAGGAGGAGCTGGCAGAGGCCTGGATGGCGCTGGAGGAATCCTCTTCGGTTTCTTGTCTTGCCCAAGGGCGAGCAGGTGTGCAGGTTTAGGGGGCACTACGGATGCAGATCCAGACGCAAGAACAGCAGAGTAAAGAGACGCATGAGGCTCAACAAACTTCACAAACACCACAAACACAATCAGGTAACGCGTATAAATCCGAGTGAGAAAACCTCCATGGCTGAGTTCATGTGAGTTTCAAGCCTGCCTTGAAAAAAAAAGAGAGAAAAACGTAAAGACAAAACTCCACAAAGAAGAAAATACGAGATAAAAGCAAACACACACGTTTTGCAGAGTGACACTAACACTGAGCTTCAGCTTTCTGCCAACTTCCTTATTACGGAACAGGATGCTGACATGTGTGTGTGTAAGTTCCAGTTAAATTTAAAAAAAAACCCAAAAAAAACCAAACACTGACACAGACAAGTAACAAAGCTGTCACTTGTCTCTGTGGGCTTAAAATCTCACCTGTGTATTTGTATCTCTTACATTTTTGGAAACCTAAGAGTCTGATATGATGAAATAACATGATATTTTTTTATTTACTTATTTAACCTTTATTTAACCAGGAAAAAGTCTCATTGAGATTAAAATCTCTTTTACAAGAGTGTCCTGGCCAAGACAGGCAGCAGCACAAACAGGTAGTACAACAAACAGCCATACAAATACAATATCATTGCCTTACAAAAATTTACAAAACATCAAAATGTTAATCAGCATTTTTTCATCAGTATGCTACACTTACTGATGTGACTACTTTTTCTGTCTCTTTGTGTCACTGACAGCAAAATAGAGGTTAGCAAATAGACTGTTCTTTACAAACATGTCAACGAAATTACAAGACTGGTCCCAGTTCTCCTGGGAATGAAAGTGAATGTGTTTTTGTTCCTAAATTTTCATACAGCATGACAACCACATGACAACAAATGAGAGATGTGAGCCACTAAAATATTGGGGACAAGTCTGTGGTGTAATGTCCTAAAATGTTTCTCAGTAATTCCCAGAGTCTAACACATATTTAGCATTCTTCAAATGATGCTCAAACATAAACACTTGGGAGTCACTGGCCTGCTTTAAAGCAGCTCCTGAAGAGGCAAACTACTGAGCTATGATGGCAGGACAGCAGACAAGTTTTACAGAGGAGTGTAAAATGGGGGAAGAAAGTGAGAAAATGGACCTTGAAGGGGCCAAACTGTGTCAGAGTAGTTTACCTTGAGGTTTCTGTGTGGTTGGCGGCCTGGGTGAGGTGGAGGGCTGGGGCCGGGGTTTGATGGCAGGCCTGTCGTGACATGGTCTGGGGCTCGGACCTTTCTTTACCAGCCGTGGAGAACACAGGAAGTCCACTGATCCACACTGGTACTGCACAGAGGAGGCAGGGAGGTCTGGAGAGAAGGGACAGGAAGAAAGACAATATCGGGGTATCGATCAATATAATGAGATTCATCGAAATAGACATCCGCAGCCTAGTGTAATCCTACAATGATGCAGTGGTAGACAGTGCTGTAGGTGAATGACCTTCAGCTTCAGTGGGTGTTTCAGGATGTGGCCCTCAGAGAGCGAGCAGAGGGACGATTGAAGAGAAGAAAACCTCTATGGCATAATTTCTTACACCCGTCCTGAGGCGACAGACAGAGAGCTGCAGAGGCTGCATATTGGTTTCTAGTGTCTGAGAGATGAAATCCAATCTTCCTCTCTGGACGCTGTCTGTTAATAGACAGTGTGTGAGAATTTCCATTAGACAATAAAGTTTTTCCGAGGCTGATTCTGATCCTTTTAGAATGCCTGATTTTAGTTTGATCACTCTGACCTTTTAATTGTCTTGGAAGAATTTCTTTCTAATTTCTACCTAAAAAACCCCAAAAACAATTTAAAGAAGATTTGTTTGATCTATAAATAAGGCTGGCTGATATTTCAGATATACAGTATATATATATATATATATATATATTCTTTTGGGGTCACTTGGAAAGAGCAGAAACAAGTATGAACACCACACACAGCTTCTTATCGGAGTTTTATGAATGTTCTTACCAGACATTAGAAAATGTTACATGAGGATTTTAATGCTCATATCAATAACCACACTGTTTCAGGGGCCTTAGATGTCTTGGATCTTACTGCTCGTTTCACCACTGTTCAGTGAGCAGAGCGTGTGCCACTCACACATATGGAAATACAATGATTTAGTAATAACTACTAGGGGTATTGATGATGACTTATTCTAGTGTCAGGGTGGCCGTTTCGGACCATTTTTGGTCTTTTCTCAACCTCTTTTAACACCAAATGACCTGAGACTGTTGTGGCAGGGTACAGTGGCGCAGTGGGTAGCGCTGTTGCCTCACAGCAAGGAGGTCCTGGGTTAAAATCCAACTGTGGGCCTGGGACTTTTCTGTGTGGAGTTTGCATGTTCTCCCTGTGTCTGCGTGGGTTCTCTCCGGGTTCTCCGGCTTCCTCCCACCACCAAAAACGTGCAATATGGGTGAATTGGTGACTCTAAATTGACCATAGGCGTGAGTGTGAATGGTTGTTTGTCTTTCTATGTGGCCCGGTGATGAACTGGTGCCACACTTTTTTTACCAGAATGTTATGTCCCCATGTACCCACAAGCTGTGGTCTTCGTGATGAACAGAGATCAGAAAGTGTCCCATCTTTCAATGAGAAAAGTGGTGACAAAACAGAGATATGGGGCAAACTACGCACCAAAATTTTATCTATACAGTAACAAAGCAAGAAACAGTTGGAACACAAATATTTTCCATGTAATTCCCAGCCACGTTATTATACAATTTATTTCTTACCTGATAATCAACACATTTATCAATATTGTTAAAATTCAAAGATTCTTTGGGCAAAAATAAAAATGATAAGCCTTATACTATATACAATCTAAGTGACATAAACTAAATGCAGACAGAAACAAAATGCAGGACAGAAGCTATAATATGAATGGCAGTAGCTTTAAACTCAGTGGCAGATCTTTGAAGTCCAGTCAAGTGGGGAAAAAGGCAGCTTTTGGAAAAACAAGAAAGCTTTGTCAGCGTATGTTACTGTATGTGCACTCATTGTGAACAGCCTGTATCTTTTTGGCATTTTTTCTCTGTTATCTGTTGTGTCCCTTAGAACAAAGTGAAATCCCTCAGGAGATTATGGTAATAACTCTGCAAACTATACAGCCAAACTTCTCTGTTCCTTCAGACTCATGGATTCGATTGAGTCCCCCCCCCTAGTTTTCCTACATTCCAAGTTTTTTACATCCCAAAATTACATGGAGCCCCGGTGAGAGCGCTGGGACATTTAACTTGGTGTTTTTCAGCCATGCTGTCGGCAATGGAAGGAGAGAAATCAGTAAATAATGAGTCCTGTTATGCTTTCTCCCCTATGTGACACACTGCAGACCCCCCCCCCCAATCTCTGCACCACAGCGGAATAAGAGCAGGCAGGGGAAAAGATGAGGCCTGCGAGCATCTCGCTTAATTGTATTGAGTACAGACATAAAAGAAATTCAAAATTGATTTTCCTCCACAGAGGAAAACAAAATAGAGTAGGTAGGTTTTATATTCACTCCTTGAATTTGGTCCCTGGCAAACAGAAACATTGTGAACCTCTTGTCTGGGTTTCCGTTAATACCATCTCTACATCAGAGGAAAAAGCTTGACCTATGATCAAGTGAACAGGCATGTGCCTTAACCAAATGAATGCCTATAGTGAAGAACTCAATGACCCAAGAATGGCTGGGGTCACTCCTGGGAAAAACAAACAGTGGTAGAAGATGAAGGAATAGGGGCTGGTACCTATGGTAACTAAGAAAAGAAGAGCTGACACTCACAGGTCTTTTCTTAAAATCTCACAAACCAAGGATAAAACTACACATCACCCTTCTCAGTTCCAAGATATACACAGGAAACTGAAATAAATGACATCACTTTAATCCAATATCAAAGTAAATCTCTAAAATGTTTCAAATCAAATGTACCTTTAAAGCTTCAAATTCAGCCTAGAATATATTCAGTTCAGTCATACAGTGTATTTTCAAAAAAGGAGCAAGTTAAAGATCATTACCTTGTCTCCAACTGTTCAGTGTCACATATCCAAAGTCCAAAGAACAAGTGAAAGCAAATATCTCCCATACAACCAAGGCAAAACAACAATAAAAAGATCCTGCCCTCCCGGTTTGCCTAAGTCTGCCTTTGCAAGTCTTTGTTGCGAACAAACACACACACACACACCCTGAAAGGTCCTTCAAAGCTCAGTCCTGCTCTGTGCCCGAGCACACACATATTCACCTGTCCTCTCCTGAGTATGTTTGAGGAGCTGCACCTGTCTTTCCACCTGCCAAACGTGATCCAAGGACCTCCTCCTGGGGCCAAAGTGACGTCCATCCGTGTCACTGCAGAACCATCATTTCGGTGAAACAGTTGGAAAACTGGGCCACAGCATATTGCCCATAACAGACACAATGTCTGATGCCTAATTGGTTTGAACTCCAAGGGATCCGAGAGATTAATGTTGTAATTGTGTAATTTTAAGGAGGTTTTTGAGAAAACACTCAGGAGAGCACTGATCAGAGCTCATTCATTTCAGCTGCTCAGTTTCAGTTACTTAGGGATGAATGAATGGGACAATTAGACAAGGAATTACACATGTGAGAACATTACCAACACTATAACCTCTTGGCTGTGGGTTACTATGACAAACTTTGCCCGTAGAAACAATTTCAGCCACCAATAGTAAGTAAATGTGACTTTAGGCTAACCAGGAAACAAACAGGAAACTTCAATCATGGGTGTGATGTACAGTTCAGTCGTAAGACAACGGAATGAACAGCAGCCAGAGAGCTGTAAATAATTTGGGTTTAACCTGACAGACTGCATTACTAAACGTAGGAAAGAGTCTCCATGTACCGTACTCAAGCAGATATTCAGATACTTCCAAGTATTAAAAAGGCAATTAAATCCAGATCATAATCTGGATCTGAGAGATGAAGTTATACATTTGGAGGGGGGCAATATGATTGGTTCACAGTTTGAATATGGAGAGATTCGAATGTGCCATTGTGGAAAATCATATTTTTGTTGCTAACTCCTAAACTAGTGATGATAAACACACACCCACAGGGCAAATGATACAACAATTGATTAGTGACAATGGTGATTAGTGACAGAGTGTACATGCAGCACATATTCATTAGAAAAACTCTTGCTTTACATTTCAGCGCACATGTGTTATGGTTCTGTATTTAGTTAATCATTTCCTGTTTTATTTTGTAAGCAGAGTTCTTATGTCATGTCTTGTGCTTTACATTTCCTGTGTTATTTTGTAAGCAGAGTTCTTATGTCATGTCTTGTGCTTTACATTTCCTGTGTTATTTTGTAAGCAGAGTTCTTATGTCGTGTCTTGTGCTTTACATTTCCTGTGTTATTTTCTTGTCATTTGTGTTGTCCAGTCGGTTCCCCTGTTGATGTTTTCAGTTCAGATCATTGTCTCTCCCTCTGTGCTCATGTATTCTGTCTATGTTAGTGTTTTTGTTGCACCTTTCTCCCCTTTAAGTTTTCCCTCTTGATTTTTTCCCTCCACTGTGATTGTCTGATTATTTCCACCTGGTCCCAATTGTCTGCTCCTCCCTGTGCCACCTGTTTGTCATTGTCTCCTCACTCATTTATTTAGTCTGTGTGATTCCTCTTGTTCACTGTCACTTTGTCTGTTTTGCCTCGTGTGCTCTCCAGTGTTTCCTTGCGTTCTTGGCGTCTCCCCTGTGTTTTTCTCTTATTTATCAGTTACCCTGTCATTTTGTCTCAGCCTGTTTTGGACCTTAGTTTTTTTTGCCTCTTGTTTTTTTTGGAGGGAGATTTCTTGCTTTTGACTTTTGTTACTGACTGTGTTCCTACCATTTTGCCTTTATTTGCCCAGGCCTTTTTGTTTTGGACTATTATGCATTAAATCTCTGAACTGCACTCTCTGCTTTCTGTATTGTCTCCATTTGGGTCTTAGTATTTTCTGGAAACATAACACCATGTTAACAGAGCGGCTCCACCTACAGTAGGTTCGTCCTTTCTCCTATCCTTTCTGTGCGATGTGTGCGGTTCTTACCATAAACAGGCATCTATTCAAATCTATTAATTTTGAAAGAAAGAGCAATCTTAAATAAATTAGGCAATATTACAAGTCCTAATCTAAATTTCATTAACAAACAGTCTTCAGTACCAACCCATAATTTCATGGCAGTAAATAATCCGTCACAGAAGCTGTTTTGTTAAAAATAATTTTGGAACAAACTCACTTTTACCCAAATAGCTGCCATAGACACACATCCTCAAAAAAATTGCACAAAACTAGCAGTCTGTCAGTCACTGTCAACCCTGGGGCGATGCCCTCGGAGTCATTTATTACCCATCATCCCTTGAGTGCAGTCCTCTTACCCCAGTGCTGTCTGGTAGACTGATCGCTTGCATTCAGCAGGGTCTCCCCAGTCAGGCAGTCAATCAATCAGTCCCCCTACCCAAAAATTAGCCCCTGGTGAGGCAGAGCTGCCAACCCCGGTCCTATCATTTCACCCACCCGACGATCCCCCACCAAGACATAGCTGAATCCCATTGACACGGAGTATGGCACCTCGTTATTCTCATATCAACTTCAAATTTGTCTCGGTCTGCATTATACCAATCATTATGTCTCCGGCCATGTTTTGATCCTACTTCACTCAGAACTTTAATGATCTGGTTTCTCTAATCTATCAAAGAGAGACAGTGACTCATCTAATTAGATTGACTGGTCATCGAGCCAAAGAGAACAAAGGATAGGTTCACAAATTTTCAGGTCTGCCTTCAAACATCACTCCGGTGTCCATGTGGACATTGAAGCAGGTTTTACTTGCTGCAATCCATTTCTTTTGTTCATAGAATGAAGACTGAGGATTTTGTCCCCCAGTGCTTAGATTAGGAATCACATTGAGGGAGGATCTTTTATGAAAATATCAACAGGACGCAGGAACACACATGGTTCTCTACTGGTTTTCTGCAAGATGACAGCAAAAACAAAACTAAGAGGGAGCCAGGACGACATCGATCGCAACAATTAGTTTAACACCATATCATCTACCACTCCATCTAATCCACCTATTCTCCATGTCATGTCCCTCCGTGTGCAGCTGGAGATAGCAGTGAGTGCTCTGACCTTGATCTACTTTTCAGCCATTCCCCAAATGACTAAAACCTTAATCCAGAAATCCACAAAGAGACAAATGTATTTTTTTAATGTATGTATGTAATGTATTAATGTATATATTAATGTTTTTTTTGTTTGTTTCTTTACTAAATTGTGAAACAGAGATCAACTTTATAATGTGCACAAAACAAGAATCACAGGGTTGTACATTTAGAGACCGGAGAAGTGGATTAAAAGAGGATTATTCTGCCGGTGTGGTTAAAAAGTTTCTGTGATGATGTTTGGGGCCTTTTTTTTCTAACCATAAAAACATACCCACAACCTTTAATAGTGCCTTCAAGACTCCAGAGCTGAGCGTCTGATACTCAAAGCAGAGCTTGTGAGCATCGCCAGAGGATGTATCCAAAGGCAAACACTGAGAAAGGACATAGAGCCGAGGGAGAAAATATTGGTGTCAGTACAACAACAGCTGCTCCTGGATCTACAGAGCAGATCCTCAATCTCTGACAATCAGCAGATTTCACTGATAGAGTAATGAGGCTCAACACACACACACACACACACACACACACACACACACACACACACACACACACACACACACACACACACACACACACACACACACACACACACGGACAGGAGGATCAGCTATCCAATCACGTACAATGGCATCTGGCCCCTTATTAAAACCTATATTCATCTATTTCTTATCATGGTCTGGTATAATTATGTTATTTTCGTTTCCACCTCTGTCGACACTCTTCTGTTCATCCGTTGTGTGTTTTAAGAATGAGCGGTGCCTTGCTTGGTCTGTCCTCCCAACCTAAATCAGGTCAGTGGGCACAGCAGGCACACTGACATGTCTCCCTAAGTAAGCGGGATGATCTCTCCCACAGATTAGGAGCATGGGGACAGAGACAGAAGCCCTTTGAAACAGAGATCGCGCAACAAGATATATCTCTACGCCACCTTTGTTTGTTTACGCTGAACAAAACGACAGCGACGTAACGCTTCTCTAGTGTGTGAATTTGAATGGCATGCCACCGTTCTGCAAGCGAAAGAGGTGTGATGTGTAACACAGCAGCGCTGTCATCTGCTGTGATGTTTCACATATGCGTCCTGCATCACTTTGTCATGAAATTTCAGGCCAAAAGCAATCAATATCCTTGTTACATGGCGGCTGATCCCATCTCAGGAGTCAATATTTTCTTCTTCTTTTGAGTTAGCTACTGACTGCTGCAAGCTGCTTTTTAAACCTTCCGGTTCTGGATTACACACGTAATATGTTGTCAATACATCACACCCCCATCCTGTCCCACTATCTTGCCGGCTTGCCCGTTAACACAGATGTCGAATCTGTGCTGTTACTACCTCCACTGCAAGCTCAGAGGCTGAACAACAGTAAGCCTCCATTACGCCTTAGTAGCGTTCGTACAGAATGGTGAGGTGCAACAAATGTGGCAGCGAATGGGTGCAAAGCGTTAAATAAAATCATGGTTTTTGGTTGAAAGTCTGACTCGTGACAGAGGCAACAATAGTTGTGAGTTGTGTTAGTGAGCACACAGCAGTCAAAGCTGTAAACACAGTGGGGAAAGAGGCCCATCTAGTGTCATTTCTTGAAATTATAACCTAATCGGGAAAAAATTAACATTGTGATAGCTTACAGTGCAATATGAAAAAAAACTGAAGAAATGACACCAAATATGTGTTACTCTTGTACAGATATATCAACATAATTCTCATCATTTTGGGTCCTTTTTAAAGTCTTTCCACTTCTAACAAAACAAACCCCCTCTCCTACTTCTATACTCTGACCCCTTTGTAAATGCTGCATGTTTTAATCTGGTTAATTTGAACTGATTTTAATGGGCTGATGAATCCTATGTATGGATAGGTATGTTGAATTTACTTAATTTTACTATGTCGAGTGGTGGCACGAAATAATTTTATCTAGATCCAGTAAGTTGAATGTGCTTATTATTTATTAATTAATTAATGCACTGCCCTTGATTAAAACAAATTTGTTGGTTCAGCCTTCTGCCCGTCTCCACGTTCAGTTTCACATATGTTACACAAGCGGGGAGAGAACAGGTGGACATTTAACAACTCATAAGAAACTTGCATGGGCTTGTGTGTCACAGTTACTTACATGTAATCTACCATTTCTAACAATGTTAAACTGCATGTTTAATCTACGTGATGGAAGATGATGATGCACAATGCAATGTCAGTGCTAAAACAATATATTGTGCACCCCTCTACCTGTACCTGTCGACAAGTGGAGAAAGCAAAACATCAACAAGGATTGATGAGTTAATAGAGTGGAGTCCTCCAAATTAAATGACTCTAGAAAGATGTCTCCTTCACTGTGGCCTGAGAAAACCAAGGGGCTCCTGCCATGGCAACGATGATGTATATTGCTAATTCAGTAGGTAGGTCATGGCGAGCTATAAAGAACTACATCTGCTTTTAGTAGGAGCAGTTCTGAAAGCAGACTAATAAATGTCTTGACAAAGTAGATGGATGAAGAAACATGTAATACTCAACAACATACATGAATATAATGTAGACAAGAACATGGTCAAATAGCTGGTTATTTTCCAAAGACAAGGACAAGCCGGAGAGGACATGAGACCAAGTCACCGATCAAATGCACAGCTTAAATCATGCAAAGACATTTTTTTTTACAATAAGAGACACAATAAGGTGTGGACATAACAAAGGGATGATTAAAAATGTCATATTCATCATCAGACATGTGACTTCATTGCATGGCTACACACACTACCCTTCCCAATTTACAGCCCAAACCCAACCTTGACTACCACAAATGCGTCACAAGAGGCTTTTTTATGAGGCAGAGTGCTGAGAAGTGATGATGCAGTCCAATACAGTAGCCTTGAGCATAACTGGAAGGAAGGAAGCCAACGATTGGCAATTAGGGCAGCCGAGACACACAGGAGAACAAGGGTGTTCACAAACCTGCCTGTGGAGAGGACTGCCCAACTGCCCCAGAAACTACTGAGGCCTACTGTAGCAGCTCTCAATGGCTGCTTTCACCGCGAATGTTAAAACCCAACGGGCCTTTCTGCAAAACAATCAGGGCAAAGCTGGGCAGCAGGAGAGCCAATCTTTTGCCTCACAGTCCATTAGACTAAAACACTAACACACACCTTCACCAGCAAAGAGATTTCTAACTGCTGCTGCTGAAAAAACCAGAAAAAAACCCCAACCAACTCCAGTTCTTTCCATTCCCACTGGGGGTGGGGGACGTCTTCACAAACACAGGTTTGCTCCATGAGTCATCAGCATCCAAAACCCGAAATAGCATTTTCCAAAGATCATTCTTAATCTTAACAAGGCCATATTATGACGAGGATTGTGCAATTTCATCTTCTGGATCAAGGCTTTATCACTCTTCTGACTAAGGGCCTCTGTGAAGTGTGAATGCATTGTTTAGTTTACCATATATTGATTTGTGGGATTACCTAATCATTATGTCGGATAGGACCAGTTAAAAAAATTGGCTGACTGCATGATTGAGATAATTGCTGATTCAGACATGAAACGATGCCGAGTACAGCTAACCACACATGAACCCCCCACGCACACAAACACACGCATAAACACGCACATGCATACAGCGTTGTGTCGTTCAACCTCACAGAAACCCGTCTGCAGTGACGACCGCAAAATTACTTTGACACTCATGTCAACATACCATTTACACTGTGACCTGCAAACATTTTACAGCATGCTGCCGCGTTCCATCGAGACTGCTGAGAAACATTCAGCAGCTACTGAAAACACTTGGCCAAATCGTTCCCTTTCCCAAATAAAAAGCAAAGCATAGAGAGAGAACATTTCACAGGCAGCTAAATCACACCTAACATCGGCCACAGAATTACAGCTCTGGAAAAGCCAGCTTCCCCCAACAGAGGAACGACAGAGGAAGTGGTCTATGTAGAGCACGTCCACTGAATCCAGAATTTCCAGCATACATTTGCACGTGTTTTTGCTTTTCTTTTTCTTTTTTCTTTTTTGGAAAAAGGGGGCGTTTTTGCTATGAAAGGAAATGGAAAAATTAGAGGGAGGAAAGGTTATACGTAGTGATTTGCATATTTTCCTATGGTTTTATATATGTGTTAGGGTTACATCAGATTATTATTTTAATCATTGAATAACCTATGGATAAATTGTTTGATTAAACAATTCATTGGTTCATCTAAATGCGTTCCATGACCCAAAGTTACTGCTTTTCATTTAAAGTGTTTGCAAAAATATGAAAACTGTTAATACTGGTTGAACTAGTGCAAGTTTTGCATTTTATTTATTCCGATGATGATGCTTTGCTGTTGGAAATCAATGTTGGCATGTGTTGGTGATGGTGGACGGTAAAGTTTTTCGTGGGTACAACCAGGCAGAGTTGTGTTGGAGACAAGAAGCTTGACTTTACAGATAATATAAGTATTTTCTTTCTTTCTAGAGGACAGTATATAAATGTAAATTTGGTATATCATGACTCTTTCAGCACTATCTCCGTCCAAACCTTGCCACTCTATGCATTCACTTCTTCAGTACAAATCTCTCCTTTTCCCATCCTGTGGCAGCAGACTCAGCCTCCATTCTCTCTGTGGTAGTACTAGGTGAGGCACCACCCTGCATCTGCTCCAGGCAGGATGAATGTCAGCATGTGGAGGGGAGTGTCTCTGAGGCTGCTGACAGTCAACGTGTCCCAGAGTGGGACAGCCCTGCCCAGTATGGTTCAAAGTGTTGCCCATTCCAGGCCAGTCTGGTTGGTTGGCCTAATCCAGAATGGGTGTGTCGATGAAAAGGGCTGGTTTGGTGGAAATAAAAGGTTGAGGGTGAGGAACCGGTGAAGTCTCCTCCCATGTCACTGCTCCTCTGTGCTGATACACACTGGAACCTTACCAACACACACACACACACACACACACACACTCACAGACAAAAAGGTCACTGTGCACTCAGCACCGACGCGTCTTCTTTGACGTCAGAATCGTCTTCAAAATGTCACTTGGCTTCTGAATGGTGGTGCCAATGCGTGCGTCTGTCAGTCAGTCTTATGCACGATGTGTTTGGCAGTTCACTGGGCCGCAGGTTCTCAGATGAGTCACTCAACCATCGAAAACTGAGAATGCCTGTCACTGCCAATCAGGGAGAGGATTAAATTAACATTTTGTGTAGGGAAATGGAATGTAATGGAAACCTGACAAATATAAACATTTTCAAGCTGAGGTTGGCTGAGGGCAGAATTAGCTAGGACATGAGAGCAAGAAGCCAGGACGTATCAGGCACCATGAACTCACACAGACAAACTACTGTTCAAGGAGAGGCCTGTTATAGAAGCCAGGTGTACAGTAGACAGACTAATAAAGTCTCTTATTTCCTCTCAAAGGGCTCCAGTATTTCCCCTAACAGCACTGCACGGCACTGCTCTAAGCCATGTTAGTGTACCCACAGAGCAGACAGAATGACTGCCAGTGTTGAATACACTTGGTCTGGTCTCAATGTTCAAACATGAAATAAATGGTGACCTACTGATGCATGCAAACTGTCTTCAGAGCTACAGTATATGTACTTAAGACAATGAAACGGAACGTTTAATGCAATAGTGCTCTATTCCATATGAGGCAGCCGACATCAATTTACAGATAACAGATTTTCCCCTTTGTAAATAATATATGCAATCATTGCAATCCATTATGCACCTCATAACATGCAAGTCACGGACACACAAGACATCAAAGTATCCTTTTGTGGCCCTTATAATAATATAAAGGCGAGAGGGACGCCAGTAACACTTATATTCATTATTCTCTCAATTAAATCATTAATGGATTATGATATAAAAAGTTGAAAAGAGGTGAAAAATACAGAATACGGCCCCCTAAATCACAAAGTAGCATCTTCAAATTGCTAAAACCGAAAGATTTTCCTTTTACCATCACAGAATTCAAAGAAAAGCAGCAAATCCTCAAATTTGAGGGAGTAGACCACGGTAACATTTGCATGAAAAATTACCTTGATGATGAAGGAAGGAATCAAACCCACAACCTTCTTGCTGTGACGTGAGAGGGCTAACCACCACACCACCGTCCCTATTCCTTTTAGTTAATAGATCTAAAATAAATAAATAAACAAGTAGGCTACAGCTACATTTTCTTCTTCTTTACTTGCATCATTTGAATAATTTGTGCATTTATGAACAATTTTTTTGGCCATCTAAAGGACATCTTCCATTGAAACAACTGTAGATGTATTTCTATTTAAACATAAATAAACTATCTAAATATTTTATAGTTGTGATTTTCAAAACTTCCCAATAAAAATGAATAAGAAAAACCCAACAATGACCTTTATTTACACTGTAAATAAACACAGTACCAGTCACAAGTTTGGAAACACTCGCACCATTCAAATGAATGGGAAGGTGTGTTAATGTTTACACAAGACAGAAATAACTTTAATATTTTTAGTCTAATTAGAAAAGTTGATTGATGGGAAACACGACACCTGCATTTTTTTTAAATCAAAGATATGTTAGCGCAGAGGGCTCAGAGATGTGCACACATTTCGCTACAGTACAGTCAATAACGATGGACAAAAAAAGAAGATGGTCAGTTGCTATTCGGCATTGCTGGTGGGAGGGTTGAGTATCTGGCAGTGATTTCATTTTGGGATAGACCCGGATAAAAAGGTGCATCAATTTCTTTTCAGCCATTTTCAGATTGGGGAACATGTTTCTTGTTTATTTAGATTAGGGTTTAATCTAATTAAAAGGTCCTTGGCGCGGAGGTATGCGCTCTTTTGAGTGCCCTTCTAGTCTTAAGAAACATTATAACACTGCTACAAAATAATCATGTTTCCTTTCTCTCCCATTTCCATGTTTTCGCATTTTTGCTGCCGAGAAACATCAGCCAAGCTTTGTGAACTACTAACATGGGGAGATCACTGAGAACGGCTTACTGTCCTGAAATTTACCATTTATAGTGGTTCCCCAGTTACAGCAAGTGGCTCCATGTGTGCACAGGTAACGGCTTTCCACTTTACGAGGAGACATTAAAGTTCTCCCCTGAGGTGAAGATGGAAGGAAAGGATTATCCAGTCAAACATCCCGAAAGGACAATATATATTAAATAAATAACTGTCTATTAGCCAATGTGCACGAATGCATGCGAGCATAATCGGATAAACACACATTTATAAGTGTGCATGCACTCGCACTATGCCCTGCAGCGGAAATTCATAAAATATCTCATTACTGGCCTCTGGAAGACATCCCTCACCCTCTGCGGAGCGGTAGGACACGACTACAAAGACAGCCCTACCAATAACACTGAAACCTGTAAGCTTTTGAAGTGAGGTTTTAAAATGGGGGAGATAAAAAATAAGACGCTAATGGCCTCCCCTCCTGACCGAAGTTATGTTAGATATACCAATGGATTGAATTTGCCAGAAGGGAGAGTGTTTGTGGACACGTGGTTGAGTGAGATTTTTCTATTCCTCCTGTCGGGTGCCAAAGGCTCAAAGACAACACGCATGCTTCCCCGGAGACAAGAGGGCCCTTAACACTTGGCATCTGCTTGCCCCGGAATAACGGAGGAGTAGAGGACACATGCATCGCACGCAAAGATGTAAGGACACACATGACAGAAAAAAACAAACTACTCGTCTACTTTCTGCCCACATCAGACAGGAACTGTGCTGCATTTCAATAGCTGCAAGATAAGACATGTAAAACACATGTTGACAGTGGCTGATCCATTATTACCTAATCGCTAAAGGTTTCTTTTTTTTGTTGTTTTTTTTTTGTTGCTGATTCTCACTATTATTATGCCAACCTACAGGAAATGCCATCACCGGCTCTAAGTGGAGGAAGACCCCAGGTGCCCTGGGTAAAGAGGAAGCTGAGGGTTATTACCAGGGTGATGCAGTACACTAATTGGGGTGACTATGAAATGTGGTATCTGCTTGTGTGTGAGTTTTTCTCTTTGCCTCTAGTATCACTGACCAACACTGAGCACTTCCTTCCTGTTGATACAACCAAGGAATAAAGGGGAAACCACGAGGACAGCTTTGATGACTTTACTAAATAATCTACATACCGTCACAAAGCCTCCATCACATATATAGAAGGACTAGCTTTTAAGGGAGATGTAACTAATGACTCCCACAGAATTGCAGCCCTCACATTTACAGACCCGCCCCTGTATTAAATACTTGTGGACACTGTGGGTTAAATACATCCTGTCCTTTGGCTTTCTCTAAAACTAAACCTGTCCAGACGTAGGAAAAAGGGTGAAACATGACACACTGCTTTTTCCACAGCCCAGGGGTTCTAGGATTTTGCCTTTCACATGAGGTTACTGTGAGTCTTTGTATACTGACCTCGAGTTCAGGCAGTTTCTATGTGGCAGCCTTATTATAAATACTAGATTATGATGTTTATGACTTGACAGACAAGTCACGATGAACTGCTTTGTTGTGACTAGATCACAGAGGTGCTGATTCTGTCCATCTTTCCACCATTTTTCTGTTGATCTAATGTCTGTTTGGTGATGTCTGTCCCTGAAGAAGGCGTAAGCCGACACTTATTGGTGTTTTTAATGACTCCAGCCCATTGAAATAAAGACATTTTAACTTTTCAAACTACCTTGAGTGCCTGGACCTGGATTTTTTTATGCCCTTTTTGGTCATAATTCTTCCACTCTTCTCTGTTTTAAGACTGTTTGACAAAAAAAAAAAAAAAATTGAAGAGCCATGAACTTTTGGCAGCAAAACACCAGTTAAGCACTAAAATTAGTCATGCTAAACAACATATGATTTGACCATGTAGCTATTTTTCCTCAGTACTGTGGTTTTCTTCTCCGTTCTTCTTCATGTGGTATTTCCTTGATTTCGTCAGTCCTACATAGTAAATGTCAAATTATTCCACTTCAAGGACAGGAAGATCAAGAATCAACGAGCAGCAGAGGTGTGGATATTCAGAGGTCAGACTTTAATTACACTTATAATAAATCCATCGAAAAAGATTTGATTATGTTGATATATGAGGAGTCTGCCTCTACACTAATACTCCCACCAATCCAAGAGGATCAGAGCGCTCCGATGCCAGCGAAGCCTGCCATGATCCAGGAAATGTAAGCAGCTGCACAGAGTATATGTCAGCCAGACCCTTTGGCTGCATGGCTCAGCATCATAGTATTGATCTGGGTCAAAAGGTCATTGATTAGACTGAGTCTCACAGTCTCTAGGCAATGCCACAGTGTCTGCCACACACTCAGCCCCAGCTCAGCTCACACAGCTGCGGCCGGTCGCCATGGAAACACTCAGACTCCCTAGTAAGCTAAATTATAGTGTGCCAAAAAATCTCTTAGAGACTAAACACAAACTCTAACATACTCGCATTAAATAAAGAAGAACTGAAAAAACACAGAAGTAGTGGCTGCACGATCGGCTCAGTGGCTAATGGATTTAAATCACCATTGAGGTCATGCAGACATGTAATGACATCATTGAGCTAGAAGTTGTCATCAATGTGTCACATATATCGAATACCACCTCAGCTGCTCCTTTAAAGGGAGTCTATTGATTCAAAGCTGTAAAATTGTCAGACAAAAACAATGTGAGTGCTTTTTTATCGGAGAGACAGCACAGGGGCAATGAACTGAAAAAAGCACTGGCACCGTTGGCTGCTCACCACATTACTCACCACACATCACTTGTTCAAGGAGCCAGAGGGCTCAGCTCTCACTCCTAATTATCCAGTGTGGTACAGATGAAAGAGGAAACCAAACAAAACGCACATACGCTGCTCCACTCCGAAATTCCCTGAAATAATACTGCAGGGAATTCAAGAATCAAGGCGGCAGAAAATTGCCCCCAATGTACGTCCTCAATAAAACATGCAGGCTGGCATGTATATTTCACAGAGCGCCGGGAATTAGCCCACATTCTGCAGGCAGCTGCGAGCCCACACACCCAAACATAACCCAGACAGAGTGGAAAAAAAACATTCATTTTGTGAAGAAGCACCTGCTATCAACACTTAAATAATCCCACATATTTGTAAGGCATTTAAAGATGATGAAGTGTTGTTCGCAACTCACCAGCTAAACTCAGTTTGCCATCTGCCTTCGATGTTTCCTCTGTTTTCCCTGAAATCTCAGCGCATCCTTTCGTCTCTTGCTGTGCGACACAAACATAAGCACAGAAGAAGAAAAAAAGTCGAGTCCCACCTCCAGCACTGAGGAGCCTGGATATTTCAGTAGCGCTCTCAGGGACACAGCATGAGTCTGTTTCTGCTACTCCTGCTCCCTCATCGACTCTCTGTAATCACTACGACCACGCTGCTTCTCTCTCCCTCTCTCTCCTCCTCCTCTTTTCTCCTCCCCTCACCCTCTAAAAATGCACTGTCCCTGCCCCATAAAAAAAAAAGGGGCTTCTCCTGTCTTGCGTTCTCCCCGTCCTGTTCCCCGCACCATTCAGAGCGGCGGACTAAACAATGCCTCAGCCGCGGCTCCTCTGAAAGAAACCCAAGAGCAGTTCTCAGCCGGCAATAATGCTGCCCAACTGTCACCACGGAAACTAACGACGGCCCGCTGGATGGAGGGAGGGGGGTGAAGAGGGAGGGGAGAGTTAAGTGAGAGAGGAGAGGAGGAGAGAGAGGGAGGAAAAGAGGTGGCTAAATGAAAGATGGGGGAAGTGTGTGTGAGGATATGAGTGAAGTGAAGGGGAGGGACGGCTTTGGAGGAAATACTTCAGGTATGTGCTAGAAACATGGTGCACGAAAGAGGTGTAGTGGCATTTTTAAGCCTGAAATACATTATTTTCATTATGGATTCATTTCAACAGCAGAAATGAGTGACAAATGCTCATCAAAATGTCTTTCAAATTGTTTGTGGTTTCCTGCCAGCAATCCAAACACAAAAAGATCAATTTACTATGATGTTAACGACGGGATGACTCCAACAACCAACTGCCAAGGTTGCTGCTGACAACTTCAATTAACTTTAAGTACCCAAAGGTAAAAAGGTAGCACACACGAAACTTCAGGATAAATTGACTAATCTCAATTTGACCACTTTTATTCCACCCGCTTCAGATTAGTGGCCTTCATCACAGCATGAAAGAAAACATAGGTCATGTAATTGATGTACAGGAACTGGCAGGTGATTGGCTTACAGGGTCACATGATAATTAACTTCCTGAGGTCCCCCATGTATCCTCCTTGATAATGACAATAACCAAAAGCGGTTCAAGCAATACGATTTTGACCGAGGTCACAGGTTTCAGTATGTTTCTGTATTTTGGAGAGACATTGTGGTGAAATTGAGATGAGTCAATTTATCCTGAAGTTTTGTGTGTTCTACCTTTTTACTGTCGGGTATTTAGGATTGGAACTATATGATTTTGGTTTAGCACCATAAGCAAAAACACTGGCGCATCCTCACCACGACCTACCTCAATTAATCTGTTTCTGCAGTTCTTCCTTATCAATAATTTGGATTTCTGATGTGTAAATAATGATAAAATAGAGAAAAACAGCACATCCAAACCAGCAAACATTTGACATTTCTGTTTTCTAGATAACTTTAGCAAACCTGCTGGTATTTTTTTTATTTTTTTGTCAAATGACTGATCAACTGATCATTTTTTCTTATGGCGTGTAAATAATGAATGTCATTGTATTCCTTGGGGAGCCACTTTACTACTTGTCTCTGGGGAGTACATCGAGGTCTCTGTGCAACTTCCCCCCACAGACATGTGAATCACAAAAGCTGCCAGGATGACGCGACCAAGCTGCTCCAGTGCTCTTCATATGCACATATAATTACACACCCCAACCCTTCCTCCCATCTCTCGGTGTTCCCCCTCTTCCCACTCAATAGTTGAAGTGACATCAGGCTGAAAGACAGGGTGACATTGCCCGACACTGGCTCTGGAACCACAGACGAATGCCACAAATAACCATGGAAACACTGCTGGAATATCACCAGTTCCTAAAGGAAAGAGAGCTTTAAAGCTGGGTGTGAGGAGAGCAGCGGAAGAGAGGGAGAAAGTAAAGGGGGGGATGGGTGGCTGTGTCCAATTCAGATTCGGGGAAATGCAGGAGCTTTAAAATTGCAGGCTGGGAATAGGTTGAAACGAGGCCCTGATTGATCCTCTTGTCCTCATGTTGAAGCATTGACAATAACAACATCTACCTTCAGCAGCTTTTTCAGGCCACCTCCTGCTAAACTGATTGAAATTCTCAACACAGTGAATTATGCATTGCACTGGATGGGGGAACAGGTGCTGCTCTCCACGGCAATGAAGCTGGCTGCTCAACCCAGCCAACCTGCTGATGTGAAATATTCTCACATGAGGGAGAGACAAGATAGAGTCCGTGGTGCAGACACCCTGGAGGGCCATCCAAATAGAGGGGAAAAACCAATTTCAAATAAGAATAGAGTCTCACCTTTGTGTGTCATCTAATGAGGCGTGGTGCTCCCTCTTTACACCAATGAGAGGAATGTGAGCTGTGGTTTAAGGAGGAATGTTGAACCTCCTACCATCGTTGCCTCTTTCGAGTATGGCGTCGCTCAAAGTAGACTTCAGAGTAAAAAAAGGGGCAACCGGAAGACGTTCATTTCCATGTTATTGCCTGGAATAAGGCCACAGGGATAGAGATGCGTTCACTGACAGGGACTAGACGATAGAGGAACTGGCACCTCTGCCCTCCACCACTCTCACTAATTACAACAATGATCTCTTTCCATCTGTTCACAAAGAAGAAACTTTGTGTGATTATTCTCTCTCCCAGTCACACTCAAACCAGCTGCGATATTGGCGACTAACACCAGTCTAAATCTTCTTTGCTCCACTGATCTGTGGCGGGCATGTGTCACACATCCTTCCAGTGGGATCACCAACCCCACACACTCTCTTCCACACATGTGTAACCCAGACAGCTGCAAAATGATAGCAAATTCAACTCACTGCCTCATTTTCAACCTGAGAAAATAGGTCTTTCCTTCCGTGTCTGATGCAAAAAATAATGATGTTTACCTTTCTGCCTATGTCTGTGGTGGCCAGACAATGAAGCATGTTATGCTGCGGTTCGTCACCCACCAAGACACCACTATAAACTACGAGACATATACACGACAATGCTGTCAATAATGTGCAAAACACATTTGCAAATCTGTCTGAACGCCTGTCAAAGATGTGTCAAACGGATTTCAAAGGACTGAAAAACACAAACGCACGCATGTTCATCTAGTCCTGGTCTAGTGCAGGGACACTGAAGGACTTTACTCACAAATAATGAATAGATAAATAATAGAATCACTGATCAATCAGTGGGCTGATGCGATGGCACACTTGGTTTGGCTGGCTCAGTGTGCACCCTGCAGATGAAAGCTGGAAGGAGGACACTGGGCTGTTGTCATGGAGACAATTCACATTCCACAGCATGTTGACCCAACTACAGGATTTTTCCAAAAAGCCCTCACGGAGAAAGACAACACAGGCATGCATGCGTGCATATGAATACATCTACACACTAGTGCTCAGCTTGACACACACACACACACACACACACACACACACACACACACACACACACACACACACACACACACACACACACACACACACACACACACACACACACACACACACACACACACACACACACACACACACACACCCAAGGGAGATGTACACAAGCTTAAGCTGGGAAAATGAATTACTTCTACATTCACATGTCTTCTGATGGCCCTGGCGTGCCAGCAAGACACAACATCCACACAAACTTCAGCAGCAGACGGAGGTCGAGGAAGGACACAGTTAACGCAGCTGTAGGCTCCCACTATCAGTGACACACATTCATGTTGACTCACTAAGCCTGTGGAGGAGGATTGTTCTCTTTAAGTTTCAAAAGAGGTATCGAGTAAAGCTTTCAACAGGAAATTAGTTATGAATGAGGACAGGTGTTCTCATGTGTCAAGATTTAATTGGTGTACACGTTTCATCCTCAATAAAAGTATCTTTAATTGTCATTCCTGAATATTTGCCTGCTCGAATATTGACCCTGACAGGGACCCGTACCTTAACTCTTCAAACAGCTAAAATTATAAGAGGTTTTTAAACTAGCCCTCTGCCATCCTCCCACTCTCAGGAGTCAACGCCTCTCTTTAAAGTAGTCATTAATATTTCACCCTGAGGAGAATATTTTAATTTATTATTAATATTTAAACACGTCTTCTGAGGTACAGAGGTCTTATCTGAATTACAAAGAGGCTGGAGTCTAATCCTTGAATCCATGTTACCCCTGCAACAGAAACGTGATGCTGGACCTGCTGTTCCACGGCTGATGGTGGTGAGATCTGAAATTTCTATATCTACAACGGACCCGTGCTGCCTGACGGTGCCTGGCCAAGAGGCATGACGGAGGCAGGTAAAAACAGGAAAGATAACGCCTGGGAGGAGAAAATAAGGAGTAAAAGGCTGAAGAAATAGACCCTGAATTGAAAATTCTATTTCAATTATGAACAAATTGCTGCTACAATTTATTGTTTTTGTGGGTTCTCACATATTGAGCAACGAAACAAATCTAACTGGGTATAGGTGCTGAAAAATAACAAATGCTGACTGAAGTCAAAGCTTATTAAGAGTAATATAATCTTTGTTTGTCCTTCCCCCATTTGTACAATGCACCAAACAAGTGTTTTTCATATTGCAGCATCTATGAAATCAGAGTGGAGTATTTTAGAAGAAACCAAGAGTTTCAGTAATGATCTTTACATGAGCCACTCTGAGGAAATAGTAAATCAATGTGAGAAACAGCAGTGGACATTTAATGTATGGGGTCAGATTTTGACAGTGCAAAATAATAACAAATCTTTAATGTTTACAATCATTTTCTTTTTCTCTAACTGGTCTTAAGGATATTTCTTTCCACTCAGTTCTGCTTAACCAGCATCAAACTTCAACATTCTGCTCATGAATTCTTTATGAAGCTCGTCTTTGCTCGGATGGGGTTTATGTCCTCGAGTATGGCTGTGAAAGCTGTGATGGAAGTGAACATTCCTGTGATGATTTGTAACTATTAAAGGTGCAACTGCGTTTATGTATGTGTCTTAGCGCGCACACGCACACGCACACGCACGAGTCCATCTACGGTGGGTTTGGTCATCTGATGTGCTGCAGGCTCATGTCTGCCTACAGCGACCAGATGGCCTGTGATTACACACAGCTCAGTGGAGATTACTGTGCAGCGAAGATATGAAGCAAAACACGGAGTAAAAACACAGTAGATGGTTCAAATGAGGGAAACATGGGCTAAAAAGAATAAAATAAGAATATTAAGTATGTAGGGTCAAATAAATAGAGTGAGGGCGATGATGCCGTGGAGCTGGTTTCACCTGGAGAAACCTAACAAACGACTCCTTTTGCGGAGAAATGGGAAACCTTTCAATGACATATTATTTCCACTTGAGTTGCTTTGTTTTTAGGTTGGTGGCTGAACACCTGCATCCAAAATTATAAGCTCAGGTTTCATGTGTTTTGTCACCATGAGGAGAGAGAGGTGGGTGGGGGTTAGCTGATGGTGGCATACACACAGCGTGACATGATGGATCGCACACCGGCAAGTTAAGCACACCCAAAAGAGCAGTGTGAAAAATGATCAACGCTTCACTGAACCAACAATATTTAACTGCGTTTACCAGCAGGGGTTTCCTCTAAAGGGAATAAAAATACGTAGTGTTTCCCCCTCCCATTCATTTGGAGGGGCGGCCCTCCCCCCCAAAAAAAGAATGACACAAAATATTTTATTTACGGAATTTCTATGTGCACTCGTTTCATTTTAGCAGGGCATGAGCGTCTTTTATGCGTTTGGCTCCCTTGATCAATAACACGACTCTCCTCTGCTCTGGTCTGGTGTTCCTACCGAGGGCGTGGTTTATCCAAGCTTCACACAGACACACTGAGCGAAGCAGAGGAGACAGGTTGAGTGACAGTAACCCACATGACATGCAATAACGGGGTGGCTGTGGCTCAGGAGGTAGAGCGGTCGTTCACGGAACTAAAGATCGGTGGTTTGAACCCCGGCCCCTGCAAGTCTACAAGTCGAAGTATCCTTGAGCAAGATACTGAACCCCGGTTTGCTCCCTGGGTGCTGTAAAGGCAGGCTGGGTCAAATGCAGAGAAAGATTTTCCCCACGGGGGACAATAAAGTATAGCTTACCTTAAAAACTTCAAAATCAAAGATGGACAAATGTCAACCCCAAAGTGCAAAGTAGGCCCAAACATCTGTGTTTTTCATACGCGTCGCTACCTGTCACTACCCAAAACCTAAACCTGGTACCAGTGGCGAGGGAAGCAAGCCCTGCCCAGAGAGTCATCGTGTCAGTTCCAGTGACATGCTTGTGACTTGAACAAACTACAAAAACATTGAGAACAAATGCAGAATGCCAAACATCCAAAGCTTCCAGTCGTGAATGAACACAATCATACCACAGACAGCTTTGCTTTCACAACACTGAAACCGAGAGCGGCACTCCAGTCATATTTCTTTCACTGATACAACAATGATGCAATCTTTCACTGAGCGTCCCACAAGCTACTTACTGTAATAGGGTTGAAGCTCACTGTGGGTATGAGTGCTTTACCTGTAAGTATATTGCTGGCACACTCTTGCATCTGTCAAACGGATTAGAGAGACACGATGCGCATCAAGCTGTTTTGTTTATCGCTTACTGAATACGAACACACACAGCAGCGGAGTCAGGCTGCACAAGGCCAGCATGTGCGTGTGCATGTGTGTGTCCTCGCTTAATGAGAGTCATCCGTCAACTTCGAAGCGCTGCACGGTGAAAGATGGCAGTTTAACAACCTCCCATACATTCATTTCATATTTCAACGATGTTTTCAGGGGGAAGAAATTTAGCTCCGAGCATGCACAGTACAGCAGCGGACAGAGAGCCAGCTTTTCAGGGAATCAGCCGCCACGCGCACACACACATGCACACACAGAGACACGCACAGGTGCATGCACTAAAACACAGTTGCCGAGCAGCCTGTGGTGGTTCGTTGTTATATTACATTTTGACCTTTCGGGATCGATGTAAATCTCATGAAGTGCTTGTTAGTGAATTAGGGCCTCAATGAGGAAAAAAAATGCTGAAAGCCTGCAATAATTGTTTGAGGAAGACAATCCACAGTGGGCCACAGGAACAGGATCCATCTGTGTGGATGTAGCTCTCATCTCCTCATTAGGCTCAGAGTGTTATGACTGTCCTGTGATGAGGGCTGTTGCAGGGGAGGGAGAGGGCGGTGTGGCCAAAGAGGCTCACACTAGTTCAAATCCCCGGGTGACAGTTTAGAAGGAAAGAAAGGATTCAAGCGATGCGTCTTAGCATCAGGAGATTCTAGTTTGTTGTTGAAAACTTCTTACTGTGTTGTTCCTGCAGCCCTTAAGGTGGTTAGGCAAAGTCCAAGTCTTGCCCCAATAAAAAGGAGCTATCTTATTTCACAAAGTCTTTACAGAGGCAGAGCGGTAGGCCTACAGCATGATAAATGGCTGACAGGCAGCGCAGACTATAATAGGAAAAAGGAGAGGAGACAGTGGAGAGTCATCCTGCTGTTGGGTGACCTTCAGTGTGAAGCACCTTGATGTCATTCTGATTAAGAGCAGCCATTGTGCTCTGGATCTGTCTGGAGCACGGAGAGAGAAAGAGAGAGAGAGGCGTTGAGTCAGCACAAAAAGTGGTAATGATGTCCCGAACACGTCTTTAAGGAAGAAACAAGGACCTTTAAGAATATGGGTATGAAAGAAGCCTTTCCTAAAAAAGCATGTTCTAAAATCTCTTTAAAAAAGAGTTGAACTTGTGACCTCTCGCCATTGGTTGCATATCTCTAACAATGATGACCACTTTAAAAAAAAAGATATTATCATGTTAAAGGACTGGAGATGGTCAATCATCAGGTAACTGACAATAAGCAAGTATTTGAGGAAAAGAAATCATTTTTTGTTGCAAATTGTTTTTTCTTTTTCTGCTTCCCTATCTTATAATCATCTCACAACCCCTCACATTTATTTAGTGAACCCAAACTGTGATCCCCAGCTCAGAATTACACATACTGTATACATCTTTAGTGATTATTTATTCAAATCAACACTAAAGAGAACATGATAGTCTCTTATTTCAACTAAGAATAACTAAATAAAACAAATAAAACAGTGCCATCTAGTGGTAAAACACATGCAACACACTCAGGATAGCAGCAGAGCACATACTGTCCAGTAGATGTTTTTGGGCAACAAAATCACTGCCTGAGATATTAAAGACTTCTGTGAATACAGAAAAGACATAGGTTCATAGCTGTTTCGTCTGCTTTATTTCACGGGTCAACATTTTATGAGTGACTGTAAAAAGAGCAGAGATTTACAGTGAGTTAGGATGATTCTCAAAGGACCTGGGATTAGGCAAGACAGACAAATCTGCAGGCGATATAAAAAAATCATAACACACAGCTTGTCCACTGACAGCAGCATTTCTCCTCATCAAAACACCAAATCACTGTATTGCAACTGTAATATATCCATACTCAGGGTCAGGCAAAACACACCCATGGCATTGAGGACTGGTGAATGGTGACCATGAAGTAGATGCATGCAATGCAAAAAGGCTGTATATGAAACATAAAAAAAAAAACTTTCACTCTCTGGCCATGTTTTATAAAGCGAGGTGTGGAAAAGAGCCAAAAAGAATAGAGCAAGGAAGAGTTTCCTGCTGCAGTTTCCAGGCTTATCAAGGAGGGACTGGTGCGCCTTTATTCCGCCCCAACGTTCTGTATAAATGTAATGGGGGCTTGTTTTGTGGAGGTAGCAACAGCGCCGAATCGCTCATCTGTGTAAATCAATCTCCCTGTGGTATACCTTCCTTTTCTAAACAAATCTGTAATGGAGCTCACCACCACAGGAGCCTGATGCCCTCTGCTGGTAGGAGAACTCTAGGTCCGGCTCTTCGTCACTCGTCTCCCTCATGAACACCTTGAGCAGTAAATCGTGAACAGTGCATTGTGGGTGTGTAATGATCCGGATCACCGCCAAAATCTAATGGATTGCTCCTTGAGCATACCCTACCTCTTAAAACAAAAGTCATCGAAATCTGTTCATAACTTTTTTGAGTAATCCTGCAAACAGAGACAGAAAGATAGACAGGTAAGCAAACAAACAAAAACATACATGCTTAAAGGACGGGAGAGGAAGGAGTAAGAACAAAACACAACGTTTAATGACAACAGAAGGGCAGTACAGAGGGGGCATGTTGGGGTGGGAGGGCACCCAGGGGAGAGAGCCTGGAGATTTCAACAGACTGTCTTTGTTGGCTGCAATCACCCAGACTAGGAAGACATTTACAACATGTTTTATGGCTCCATCAGGTGAGTGAATGTGAGTGGTGTAGTGTGTATGGTGATGAGGGAGGGGGACTAATATATATTATTTATTATTATTTATTTTCCATTGACAGTGTCTGGTTATTGGTTGGCTTCTGATCTATCAAAGTATCCTTGATCCATGGGGACTTTTTTTTTTTTGCAAACAGTTCCTGCTCATAAACAGAATGTCACATAAGATCATGTAACCTTGGAAAATAATAAGCTTTGGTGCTCTCGTGGAAGATTTTTAAACCACAGAGAAATCTATGGAAACCAAGACTGACTAGAAAATAATAAATAATAAATGTAAAAACTTACTCTATACTTTGGATAATGATTGATACAAGATCCCATCCCCAAAGACCCAAACCAACAATTCAATAATTCATCTCTCAGTATTTTCTAACTAGAATATACAATTTCAGTCAAGCACTGCAGGCTTCAGCAAACATTACATGAACAAGAGAAAATAGTGTTTTACAGCAGTATTTACAGCAGCATAACATTTATGCAGAACTGACTCACAATAAACTACAGTACCCATGTTAATGTAATGAACATGTCACCCACTGAATAATGCTTTTAATTTTTTGGTGAATGGTGGTCTTTGGTACAGAATAATAAGATGCCAGGCTTTTGATATATAGACAATACTTATTAGTAGGATTAATAAAAAATAAATAAATGAAATTATATATATATATATATATATATATATATATATATATATATATATATATATATATATATATATTACAGGAAAACACTATTTCTAAATTATCTCATACCTCAGTTTCTATAAGTTTCACTCTGGTTGACACAAATACATTTATTTGCTGAATGTAAAATTCCGTTTTGCCATTCAAGCTGCGAATTAGAGCCACCGTCTGCAGGCGGCCTCCACCTGGCCGATTCCTCCCTGCCCCCCTCCTTTCCAGATTCCCCTGCCTCACCCCAGTGTGGACAGGAAGCCCTGAGTCCGGAGAGACGCTGCTCTTCTTATGATCAGAGAGGAAAAACACAATGCCTTCAGTGTGCTAGAAAGGAGCTCAACTCATAAAATGCACACACACACAAAGGCAGAGAAATAGAATGGAACATGCTTTTACTATTAAGTCTCTGCTTTTTTTTTTCTTTCCATATGAGTTTCCCAGGAAAATCCCCCTCATCAGGGTAGGTCCAATCCAGACAGACAGCAGACTGGAGAAGAGACACAGATACAGAGGGCTGTGGAGAGACTGACCTTCCCGTCCTGTGACTGACACACAAAGACTTTTGAACACAGAGTCACCCGATGATTCCTCCTGAATGCTATGCAGACTAGCATCTGGCTCACATACAACTTACTCTATCTAGATGACAAGGATGATATTCATTTATTTCTGGGGTTATGCTCCACATCTAGTCTGCCGGTCATTTATTGGGTGACACCAAGTAATTCTGTCCATTTCTAGAAGGCCTCAACAGTTGGTACCATTTAGGAAAACTAGGTCACTTCCGCCTTCTGTGTGTGTATGTGTGTGTATGTGTGTGTGTATGTGTGAGCCAGATCCTACTATAAGCCAAGAGACCTCCAGTATAAACATATTGTGCAGGAAGGACTGCTACTCTGAAAAGAAACATCCTAATACCAAACCGTATTTAGCTCACAACTAGTGCTATCTTTGCTAACCCACTCTGGCTCACTCTTATTAACCTGTAAAAATGATTAGTGTTGGCGTGATCTTCTGATGTGGCTATGAGGTCATTTGTATTTGTGCACACTTAATTAAAATAGACAATTTAATAGCAATACCTCATTGCATACTTCAGCACAGCTCTAAAAACCAGACTGCTTTGTCACAGGTGCCAAAACAAGCTTCTGTTGGAAGGTGGAAATAGTAAAAAAAAAAAAATCCTCATATCTTTGTGCAGTTGTTCTCAGTCCGAGGATCAGGACACATTAGGAGTTCCAGAAAATATCTCACTCTATGGTTGAACTTTCCACAGTCAAGTCGTAACCTATGATCAGATATCAGAAGCAGACTAATTCATTTTTAGGGGTCACAAGGCAATCTCTGTTTTACAGGCTTTTTAGGTTAGGTGTGGTAAGACATAATATTAATGTTTAAGTTCCTAATAGTAAATAAGAGTTCAAAATACCTCTCAAGGCAATAAATAACACAAAAAACCTGTCACACAGGAGCGTCAATCACACCACAATTCCTTCTCTGTTACTGTTGCAACAGGAGGCAGGAAGTTCATCAAAACAAACCGGTTTCTAATCTTACCCAGTTACATTTTAAGGTTTTCAATCTATGTGAAGACATCATCCCTCTGTATGCATTCTTCACGTGTGTTTTCTAGGCCACACCAGCAGCATGTTACACCATAAGGCATAATAAAGTACACTCTTATCTACTGCAAAGTTAGAACTAACACAAACTCTCTTTAACTTGACATGATAAGTGACATTTTACAGCCTATTTGAAAGACTTGATGACTCCTTCAGGACATGCAGAGTGGGGGGGGGGGGAAATCATCTAAAAAAAAACGCCTGTCAGGAAAGGGTCAATCACATTAGAGACCCATTTTCTACACACACACGCACGCACACACTTAAACTGCAGTAGCCGAAGACATTGCAAGAGCAAGAACCACACATAACTACTGTTAGGAAAATCAATGTGACACTGAGGCAGGGAATGAGCTTGAAGGTGCTGAATGGCGCTCGAACTGACTAACGCTGTGTCACACGAACATACAAAAAAGAATGAGACGGGGAGATGGAGGAGCAGAGAAATGAAGGGGATGTCGGAGACTGGTGCTTATAGTTGTTGGGTATCCCAAGTAATAAGACTGATCTTCCAGCGACAAAGGCCAGAGCTCGACCGATACAGCCCATTTTAGCTTATCACCTGTATTTCATTATCAGTATACGGTATATGTCAGCTGAAATTGCAGTACAGAAGTGTGAAGTGTATGTTTGAGGTCATTTGGAAACACTTTGAACACTGTGATGACGATGTTTGCGATGCCGATGGAGCAGAATGGATTGAACTTAAACCAAAATGCATTTACTTAGTTTCTTTCAAAGAAAGCGAAGATAATTAAAAACTAATATCTGTTTCTGTCTTAGCATAACGACGGAAAACAAACAGGAAAAGATAGCCTTGCTCTGACCAAAGCTAACACATACTCTAACTCATTCTACCAACACCTCTAAAGCTGACAATTTGTGATTTCTAGATTTGTTGGAGCTATTTGTTGACAAACAACAGTTTGTCCAGAGCTTCTGTGTAGCGTCTCTGGCTGTAGCGCAGGGAGCACTGGGTTGGCGTCAAACCACTGAAACCACACAGTGACAACAAGACTTTACAGTCCCATCACTCTATCTGGCTGTTGTTCACCAAAGAAATAGACCCATAGGTTTAAAGCTGAAATCATTTGCTGACTTACAGAGGCCCTGAACTAATGTCTAAAAATAACCAGTAGGGTTCATACAACAACAAAAAAAACAGCAAGCACTGGTAATATTAGAAGGATTGTAAGTGGAAAGTATGTGTCTTCCAGAACCACAACATTCACTTATTTTATGGAAAAGGAAACGACTTCCTTGTAGTTGCAAATACTTCATCATTATTTTCATACTACTGTATTTTGCTTACTTCACATTTCACTGAGGCAGGACTGGCTTAGTTAGAGGTTTAATAATCCTCACCTTTTCAATCTAAATGTCCTCTCCGGGGATTTAGGTTCTACTTTGTGCAGATACCGCACCACCTGGATGATTGATATCAACCTTCAGAGGCACATTGCCTTCTCACAAATGTCATCGATCTGAATTACACTGATAATTTCGGTGTTTCTGTCCTCAACGCTTAATGTTTAATCTGATGAATGAGCCAATCTCGGAAAAAGACTATTTGGCAGTCAACCAAGTTCATAAAAGCGAGGGAGAGCAACAACAGGGTCAAAAGAAGCAGGGACAAGGGGAGGCGGGCAGATAATATTCTCACCATCCTCCTCCCCAACTCCTGTGCTCTGTGTTTATCTAACACAGAGGGGAGATGTTTACATTGGCTTGGTTAAACAGACAGGCCCAATATCTTTTGTTAATAATAAATAACCTAAACAGCCTGCCAGGGCATCCATGCCAGAGCATCTAGCTGGCACATGTGGACCACCATTGTCCTGCATCTGCTGAGAGGACAGTCACCCACTTCTGAGTGAGACAAACAGCATACAGAGTGTAAGATGGAGAAAGAATGGGGTTGGAAAGTCTGAGGACTGAAGGACAACTCAAACTGAGATGTATGCTATCCATCCCACCACAGTTTATTTGTGATTTTATCTTCATAGATCCCTCAATGATTTGATGAAAGCAGCCTCCAACTCTTTTGACCCTTCCATTCTAAACACTAAAATAAGCATTAGAGAGTTTCACAGACTGGATTGGTTCCCATGTGGAGGGGAAAAAAGCAGAGGGGAACTGCAAAAAAAAAAAAAAAAGAGAAAAAAATGAAATATTTCATCCGATGGCAGTTGCAGTGAACACTAGATCTGAGTATGTGTGTTTGTGTGAGTTGGGGAGGAGGCGTAAGGCCGGCAGAGGGATGAGGGGGCAGAGATCGATCTGGGACAGTGTGGGAGAGAAAGAGGGAACTGCACAAAAGAGGCAAGGCCTTGGGAATGAGTGTGTGTGTGGGAGAGAAACGATACACCGCTGGACTGCCGGAAGAGGAAAGTCAGCCGGGAGGACGGCAGATCGATTCCTCCCCCGAGTCTCACAACAAACACTCTCTTTTTTCCCCTCTGCAGAGCTCACCTCTGCTGCAGCCTGATATCATCCCATCAGCACTTCATCTCTATCACCTTCTCACTATTATACCCTCCCCCCTTCTTTGTCTGCATGTAAGCACTTTATTCTGAGGCCTCTGTGAAGGATTTTGAGATTCAACCGAAAAATTCTTTGTTCTGGCAGTATCTCCCTCCTGATCTGTCACCTCCGAACCATTCCAAGTATTACAGATAACGTGAACAATGAACTGCACGTGTCAAATCATGAACAGCTGATTTAGGATGGAAAAAAGTCCAAAAAGCCGCCCCCTCTTTTGTGATTGTGTGGTGGAGCAGAACAGTAATTGAGATATCGCATAATTAAAAATACCTCTGCAGGCAATGCAGGAGAGGACAGCACACACTGACACACACTTCATCAAACACAGGGCAGACTTCCTAACATGCTTAGAGGTGGACAGACACCTTCAACACATCTCTAATCTCATGATCGCACACGCCTTATTTACCAATCAAATCCACACAGTGACAATAAGTGTGGACACACACACACACACACACACTACAATAGGAGAGAGGAGAAATGGATCCAATTCAAATAATAATCACACAATTGTCGTTGTGGTTCCTGTTTGATTTTGGATTCTGAAGTTATACACTTACTTTGCAGATAACTGTATGCTGTATGTGTGTGTGTGTGTGTGTGTGTGTGTCAATCTGCGTCAGATTGAGGGAATTGTGAGGTCAGAGCTCCTTCTCTCGGGGTTTGGCACGACTTGGCTCCAATTCTTGCCATGTCAGCTCAAGCTTCCCAACAGACCATTAATGCTCCTCTCAGAGTGTCTGTGTGCAGCGATCAAAACGCGCTCTTTGTGTTGTTTTGGAGTTGATGCAGGCCTACAGCTGCCCCGTTGACAGCTGGCAATAGCGTTTTGGAATTCAAATCCAGTGCGCAATGCAAGCCGTAAGCCATTTGGAAACGTCTTCCGCAGAGAGTTCTTAAGGAAGACAGAGAAGACCAGCCTTTTTCTGAAAGAGCGATTCACTTACCAGTTGCTGAAACCCCCTGCATCCTGGACAAAGTTCCTCTCCAGTCTTTCTCTGCTGAATCCGTCCTTTTCTCCGAGAAACTGGCAACAGCAGCGACTCCAGCGTACCAAAGTCGGAGGAGCGCGTCCACTTCAGAGCCCCCTTTCTCCTCTTCAGCAAAAAAAAAAAGACACACACTAACGCCTCATTGTCTCCCAACAGACGCGAGAGATTTTTAACCGGGTCATTTTAAGTGCAGATTAAGAGCACTATAGTCCTTCATGTAGTCCTTTCCTCCTCCCTCTCCAGAAACAGAACTCTTTCCTCTTTGCCGCTGGAAAAAAAAAAAAAGAAGATATTGCGCGCTCCCGTTGCGACGCGCGCCTAAGGCAACCCCATTCATTGAGTGCTGAGGCTAGAATGAAACATTAGCATTAAAAAAAAAAACAATAAGTGATTTGATTTAATCCTATAACCTACAGATATCCTTTACAGGAGTCACCTTAGTCTAAGCAGCTGACTGTATTTACTAAACTGTGGTTTTCTATGTTACATGTTCAGCCATCGGGACAGGGGCATGACATGAAGTCACGTGAAGTCATACAAAGGATGAGGTCTATTTCAAGAGATAGCTCTGCTTTGGAAACGCCAGCTGCCTATTAGTGTGGAAAAAAAAGGGCCTGGAACACGACTACTAACTGGCACTGCGTTTCCATGTCACTGATTAGCTTTCTCCTCGTGTTTTCATTGATTATAGTCAGAAGTATCCAGAGAGATGAATGGATGCTGTCAGCTGGCCCTGTAAATCATTGGACAAAGTCATAAGGAATTGACTGAAGGAGAGAGCAAATCTGCGGCCATAAAATGCAGTTTCTGATGCTTGTGTGTGTCCTGTTTATTCAAAGTTCAAGTCTAGTAGTTTGTTTTGAACGCAGCTGTAGGCATTAAATGTTAACCGTGGGGGCCTGCGGTCATATTTGTGACATTACATCTTCCTCGTCTGCATTGGTGGCAAGTAATTAAGTAATTTACCCAAGTGCTATATTTTGAGCCACTGCATTTTCCAGTATTTTCTTTTTATTCTACTTTATACTTCTCTCCACTCAAATTCAAATGGACATATTGAGATTTTTTATTCCACTACATTTATTGAACAGCCATACAAATTACTTTTCAGTCTACCGTTTTACATTAAAAATATGATTATAAAGCTTATAAAATATGATGCATTGTTAGAAGTTAAACCAGTGGTTCCCAACCTTTTTTGGCTTGATGTGACCCCCTTAAAAACACATCTCCAGTTGAGGCCCCTTGTTTACTTTCATGTGTCTATGAGTTGTTTGTATTTTAACCAGAAAGTCCTTTCCTCACTGAATTTCTCAGGTGGTTTAGTTTAAACACACAGTATACAATTTCTGCTGCTATAGGGTTCTCTTAATCGGAAAATCCTGCAAAAATTGTTTATCAGCAGGCCTCTTGAGTATGCACAATAGTTACACACCATTACCATGTGGAGATCGTCAGCTGTTGTATCATTGCATCCAGGCCATATCACCCACCATGGGGTTGTCACCATGATGATGTCATTTTGTTCAGATCTGTCTCATGCCATATTAAGAAATAGCACCTAATTGTTTTAGACCGGAATCTACGCATAGCATTTGGAATCATGTGCTTGTCATCAGTTTATGAGTTATCAAAAAAAATATGACATTTTCCATAATGGTGGATTTGCACTGGAATCTGAATCCGCCTCAAAATGTAATCAACTCTTCCTTGGCCCAAGATCTACTCCCACACATGGACAAACAAACAGACAAATGTTAAAATGTGGGTGATTGTTTAACCTCCTTCAACTTTTGGTGGCAGAGGTAAAAAAATAGACATGGGATCATGGGATTTGTTGTCTTCATTCTTAAACAACCACCCTTGCAGAAGAAAATCTATCCATGTGACTCAGGATGAAATGTTCATGGATGAGAAAATGTTTGCAGGTTTTATTCACGTGGCATTTCTGCCTCACTCTCTGACTCTTTCCTGGAAGTTACAGTGACAGGCAACCAAATGAAGCACGACGTCTCTAGACCTTTATGTTTCTAGTCATTTTTAGACCTTTTTTTAAAAATGAGAAAGCGTATCATAAAAATAACCTTTTGAGGCTCAAAGAGGGGGGGAAAAAGATCTAATATTTAATAGCAGAATTAGAGAAAAGTTCACAACATAGCAGCTTTTTTTCTTCTCTCTGACTCTCATTTTCATTACCCCTCTGATGCTTCAACAATAAAATGCTGCTCACACATTGATGCATCAGTATCAAACTAATAATGTCATACAGGATGACTGCTTTTCTTTCAGACGTTTCACTGATAACACTTAAAAAACGTTTGGAATGCAGAACTTCAAAGTGTTGTGTTGGTACCTTTACTCAAGGAAAGGGTGTTTTGACAGGGTTTTTTTTCAGATGCATGACTGTGGGAGGCTGCCAACCCTCCTTACCCCTCTCTGTGTCTGTGCAGTCCCCCCCCCCCATCTTTTTGAAACCCGTGTCGACTCAGCTACGCGTCATTAACCCCTTTTGTGGCTGTGGCTGCACGTGTTTCATAAGCTTCAGATCAACACAGTGAACAGCGGGGTCTCCAGTGATAATAGTTCCCTGTCTGGCTACTTGCCAGGCAATAAGTAAATTAATTGTCCTGTACCTCTTTTTTTTAAAATGCATCTAAATATCACCTATGGTCATCTTTATACCAGCTCACTGACAACACGAGTTTCATTTTTACAGACACAAGCGAATATAACAACAGAACACATTCATCCTTTTGCTTCTTTGCTTTAGAGAATCATTCTGAACATGTCGATGCACTGTGAAAGGCCAAGTGTTTTGTGGATGACTGAACTTGTGTTTTGCATAGACCAAGGGCCCCTGTTAATGCCTCCCAGTGCACCGAGTTGCTGCCTGTCAGCCCGTCTAGGGCATGCTGGCCCACAGAAAGCACCAAACCAAACAACCCCCTTGGGATACATCCTCTCCTCCGCTCCCCTGGGGCTTCTCCTTTCCACAGAGCAGAATGGAACAACAGATTTCACAGAGCAGGGGAGAGAAGACGAAGAGTTGGAAGGGAATTAAAGGAAGATGGGGGGAGGTGTCTTCTTGTCTTTCCAGTTTATTCTCTCAATTGTCCTTTTTATGTATGTGTATATGAAAAAAGACAATTAGGAGAGTGGTAGACGAGCAACCAAGCTGAAGGATAGGTGTGAAAGTCGACATGGATAAATGTGAGATGAGCTATATAGTGCTTTTAACACTCATTTGAAAGCCCAACATTGTAAAAGCCTCAGTCATATGATTAATCACACTCTAGACTCAGGTGCCAGTCTATATTTTTTTCCCTACTTTTCAGGTGCAAATTAAAGCCTGGTACTGATTAAATTAACACGTCTTCTGTTATCTGTTATTCTTTCATGTCTCATTTTTAATTTATTCTATGCCTCTGTAAAGCACATTGAATTTCCTTGTGTCTGAATGGTGCTACATAAATAAACTTCCCTCGCCTTGCCTTGCCTTGCGGAGATAATACATGAGTCACACAGATGGGAGGACACTTTCACCCTGCGTCCAATGTCAGGACTAAGGAATGCCTTAATGCATCATGAGCCTCAGCTTACACTTATCAAGTCAAACAGATGCTAACATTAGCTGTATTCTTCCTGCTCCTGTAGAGAAATGTGCATCCCTGTGTGTGTTTGAAGAAAATCCATGTGAGACATGTGGTGTTGTTGATTAGTGCTGCAGCTCCAGATCAGCTGATCACTCACTGCTCCCCGTTCCTTTGGGCTCCACATGGATTCAACACATGACAGTGCTGGCTGATACACAGAGAGAAGACTATTTGTAAGTGCAAACACACAAATACTGTCTCTTTTTTTAAGGCCAGTGCAAGACTGTAAAGTCACTCCTGAGGATTCAGACTGCAGATGAAGATGTCAACGTCTGTGTTACAGGGACCCCAAGTGGTGATATTTAATGTTGCACCAGCGGAGATGGGAAACAGCTGCTGTATGATCCCTCCTTCAGCACCTCCATGTTAATAGAGCAGGACTGCTGCCATGTAATAAATCCCACTGACCCATATTTCCTCTGCCCGTTGATTCCTGGGTGAGAAGGGTGTAATAGAGGAGACTGGCACCAACAAAGGATCCACTGTTGCTACAGTGATGTCAGTATGACCTCTTCCTCTTGGCTCTCATTAATACTCCATTCAAAATCAGCCAGGCATACGGAGAATGGCAGCAACTAGCTTCACTATAAATCACAGCAGTGAGTGGGTGTCATGATGATTAATCTGATTCCAGGTTATTCTTATTCGGAGAGGTGTTAATCTCGCAGCAGCACTGTATTATTGAAAGTGAGTTTTCTTAAAGTTGATATATTGAATGCACATTGTCTGCACATTCAAAAAGAAGAAAGGGTAATTGTGCATTTACTTAAAAGAACACTCTTATTATTATTGAATTCCTGAGGACCTAATCCTATTGAGTTGTATTATGGGAAGATGGGATATGGGATTTCTGCAACCCTACCCTTTTATGGAAGAGCAATACTAATTTGCTGGAGTAACCAAGATCCAGAACTGTTTGTTAGATGGTCAAATAGCCTCGGAAACCCCCTCTGCTGGCTTCAGATTGACGATTTGTCTGACCATTTGTGTCATTGATTAAAGATGGTTGCCACTTCCACTCTGAATTGGACATGAATTGATAGGGTCAAACAGTCGAAATGGTTTAAACTAGATCGGAGCTTTGTCTCCGTAGTCTTCATAAGAACCATGTTTGGGGTTCCCAGAACAAGTCAGATCATTTTGCTTGGATATTGGAATCAGTATTTCTCAAACAGGATTATGTACTTTTAAGGCCCTTCATGGCCTCTCTCCTAGCTATATATCCGACCTTTTAGTCCCTTACACACCGGCACATACCCTAAGGTCCTCAGGCAGAGATCTTTTGTCTATTTCAGGTGCCCAGCTGAAGACAAAAGGGGACAGAGTATTTACAGTCAGGGCTCTGAGGCTCTGGAACCATCTGCCAGAAGAAATCAGGTCGGCTGAGTCAGTGAACTCTTTAAAATCCCCTCTTAAAACATACTTTTATCGGAGAGCCTTTCCTGATTTGATCTGAGCTCTTGTTGCCCTTTTAATGTTTTCTAAATATCCATATTTTTTAAATTGTTTTTATCCTTTCTGTACCTTTCCAGGTGGTATGAATGTGGGCTTGCTGGCATAAAGGAAAACTTAAACATAGACAATTCCAGGATCGCCTGGTCTGATCCTGGAATTAATATAATTATAGTAATAATATAATTAATATAACTAATAGTGCTAAATGGCATCCTATTTAAAATCAATTTAGACTTAAAAGAACTCATTTTCAACATGGTAAGTGGTGTCAAGGAAGGTGATCTCACCTGTGGCAAGGGTACATTAAAAAAAAAAAAAATCCCTTTTAGGCTTTATGAACAAGCAGCACTTTAAATGTAGATGTTTCTTGTGAATTTCTTGTGAAAACTGAATTCAAAACAGCATGACTTGGGCAGAGCGTCGGCCTTCAGAGTCTGGACAGGAAGTGCTGGTGCACCAAAGGTCACAAGAAACTGGCTTTCATCACTGCGTAGGCGAATCTCCAGAAGCCAGGGAGAAGCGAGGGAAGGAAAACAGATGGGAAATGGAGAGAGGCTGAAGAGGGAGTAACGAGGTTTAAACGAGACGGCAGAGAGAGAGGGAGAGAGAGAGAGAGAGAGAGAGAGAGAGAGATTGGTGGGGGGTGGGCGGTGGAAGTGTTTTTGTGCATTGTGTGAAATGTGATCATGTCCTGCTCAGACAGCTGGGAAGTTCCCCTGCCCCTGGTGTCCAGCTGGGAACACTCAGGAGAGACACCAGGGCTGCAGACCACATACTTCCCTGGTTAACCCTTCATTTGCTGCTGCTGTGGAGGAGCTATAAATAACAACACACAAACGCCTCAGAACTTAAGTCACATTTATTGATTATAGCCAGTATGACTACCTTTACACAGACATACCACCCTCTCTAATGGAAAACAAAACACTCTCATAGGATTAATTCAGCAGTAATACATCAGACTTAACTTTTTCCCTCCATATTTTTTAACACCCTGACAAATTTTACATGTTTGTTTTCGATTCTGTGTAAAGGTCCCATGACTGAGAAACATGCATATGACATTTAGCTGTAATCAATATGCCACTAATCATAATGCACATTACTGATAAGAATACAGTACTGCATGACAATTCAAATAAATACCAACATACAGGTGAAGTCGTTATTTCATATAAAGATATCAAACTCTCATTATGGATCAATACTGAAACACAATATGACAATACAAAGTTTGCACAGCTAATTTTATTATCACAATGCTAACGCTTCCAGCAAACAGAAAACCTTTTTTCTTATTTAATTGTAAAACAGTATCAGAATTGCACTTTTTGTAGCTTCTCATCCGTATCGGTAACTTTAACGCCTCAACAAACAAGCATTGGCTATATTGGCACTATTCAAGCTTGTTGATGCTTATTTTGTTTTCTGTTTCCTGAAAACATAATGCTCAAAGATGATGTAAAAAAAAAAAAAGATTCAAGAATAAAAAAAAAACATCAACAAATAAAACTCAACTTGGACAGAAAGAAAGATAAAATGCGCTCTCTGCACATTTTTTCCACAATACTATTGATATCACATTACCTTCACCAAACAATTCTAGATACGGAGATGTTTCCAATAGCACACTGATCTACCCCAGCACGTCAAAGGTGCTCGGGGCATTTTGTCCAATGACAGGAGGCAAAAAGGGATTTCTTTTGGTTCCCAAAGTTTGATAAAAAAAAACTTTTCTTAATACCCCTGAATTTATCGAGTGGATCACTGACCTGCAGAATTCAAAACAATTTCAATTTTACTGAGCTAATTTCAAAACTATCATCTCACTCATGCAGACAGGGGAAAATTCCCTTTGCATTTATTGCTGCTCACAGTCATTTTGAACCCAAAGTCCACACCTATTAAAACATAAAACATAAAACACTTGTCTAAGATTCTCCCTTGAAATAATGAAAGGCACTACTGGTCAGAAACGAAGAGCTAAACAAAAACGAAACCCCGGCGCTCACATGGAGAGACATGGCCCGAACTACATCTTCCTCAGTGACGGCTTGTCTTATTTCCAAGTCTTGACTCTTTTCAATGTAAATGGTGTACCAAGATTTGGCACGATAAACGAAGAGAGAATGAAACAATTCCAATTTGGAATTTAATTGTCGTACTTGCAGAGAATTCTGAAAGTCAGTGATCCAGATTCTGTTGAACGCCCTTGGTAAGAAGCTAGGAAAAGCATATCATATCATTTTTCCCAAAACACAACTTACCTATTTGAGTTAGAGCGTTGTCAAGTTTCATTGTGTTAGTTTGAACTATTCCTAGGAATAATAAATACATGAAAAAACCCCAGAATTTGATCACCCTGGATTTTTTTTTGAATAGAACATGGCATTAGAACAAACATAAAGAAAACCAACAGCATGACATATGATGTAACCAAACTATTTAAAAATGATTATTTGATGGATAAAATCTTGAGGATAAAGTCGTAATAGTAGGTTTGTGGAGCCTTTAATGGAGTAAATAGTTTGTTATTTACGTTCCGATTATTCAGGAGGATACATAATCCTATAGTCCTCTCACCTATACTGAGTTACTCACAAACCGTATTACTACTACCACGCTTTCCTATTGGTTAATAATAGTCTGTTATAATCCTATATAATGAAAGTGCACAAATAAAAAACAAAAAAAACAAAAAACAAAACAAACAAAAAAGTTAAAACCAGACGAAACAGCTTTTTTTTGACATTGAGAAACAACCCCGTGTGCCCTGGTGTATTATTGGAGGGTTATACTAGCCAATCACAAACTCAGGCCAGAATTTTAATCAGTTCATTGAACCTGTGAGAAATTAGCTTCCAGCAGCATCATGCAAAAAAAAAAAAGTGTCATTCATACAGACGTCACATTTTAAAAGAAGGAAAAAGGAAGTAGGACAGCTGATGACTGGAAATCAGTGTTTTCTTTAATCGTGCTAGTTTTGTCTTCAAGTCCGAATGGCCTATTACTGCTAATTCTTTTCGGCGAGCTCAATCAGCAGTGAGAATGGACCTTGTGTTGGTGCTTCGTCATCCGCGCAGAACTACTTTAATGACTGCAAAATGGAGAAACAAACAAATAATCAGCATTAGAATTATTTGTGAATTTACAGCGACTGTGAACATGGTCAGCTGAGTCCACACAGACAAAGCAGGCGGCGGCCGTAGTTAGTCAAAGCAACAGAAGCCAGGTTAGGGGCCCTGAGGAAGCTGATGTCATATCATCGTCATTATGTCTCGGAGGCGGTAATGTGAATGTACGTTCACCACAAATCATTCTACGAGTGCAGTTAGGAAGCCAATGACTCACGAGTACCATGACCTTTCATACACAGAGTTAGAGTCATATCCCACCAACCAGGTCAAAGGAGAGGGGTGTTTCTCATATGCCATGCAAGTTAATGATACACGGGTTATGTTTTTGACATGCAGGCTATAAATCAGAAACCAGATGTGTCACATGTAGTAAAACTTAAAGGTGAAGTGGGAGGAGCCTGCAAGCAGAGGTAGGAGGAGCTATTTCAGTGGCATGCTGTTATGACGCCAGGTAAGCCAGACATTGATCTCAAACTAGATGGAGCAAAGAGGGAATTCATTAATCAAGGGAGAGAGGGTTCTAACTGGGTATCTACCTACTGCTCAGTGATTACACAGAGCCTATTATACAAGGGGAAGGGTTAGGAGGCAGCTCATTTGAATCAATGTCCTGTGGTTGATTAAGCAACCAGACTTCAGTTGTTTTTTTGTTTTTTTCCCCTCCAGAATATACTGGGAGTTTCTCCCTCGGGAAACTCCTGTATTAATTTCTCTACAGTATCAGAGTCAGCTCTCAGACATCTGGCTTTCTTCGCCAGCATTGTCTGGCTTTCTTAACTCCTCTCTCAGGAGCTGGTTTACAACATAAGGAGTTCTCCATCCTCTACTCCCCGAACCTTTTCTCAGTCAGCGCAAACCGATAGAAACAGATGATGTCAAACTGAATCTCAAACATGAGAGTGATCGACCTCCGAGGAGGTTGCATTTTTTTCTTTATAGACAGTCTTTTTTTTTCTTCTCCATGCTGTGTGCTGTGCCTTACGGATGCACACTCAAGCAGGGTTGACCGCTGACATTGTTCCGGGTTCAGAGGAACTATTAAGATCCCTCTCTTCATATTTGAGAGGGAGGAATACTGTAGTACGATCCTGCAAGATTATAACCTGAATATGATCATGTTAAGAATATAAAGTTTGATATATAGCTTAGTGGTAGTAGAAAACACATCATTTGATAAATCTTGCAGGGTCTCCTCACATCAACCCTGCTTTTAGCATCATAAAGCTAATCTGTCTATAATCCACGAGCAGTACATGGATTTATTAAACACAAGCCCCACTTGTATGTTTTTTTTTCTTCCTATTTGCGTAATGCTAGCTTGCAAGGGGTTAAAGCTATTGTGGATACTAAAACAGTACAACGTTTTTTGTCCTCACTCTCACAAATAAGACGAAACAAATGACTGACCCTCCATTTGCAAAGGTTAAAAACATAATACAAATATGAGGGCGCTCATATACACACACAGGCAAATATCTAGAACACAACGGTCGTGAGGACGTTACCTGACCAAAATATTCAGGGGGCAAATTTCCCCCCCACAATTCCTCATTCTAGTTAAAAGGTGAGTGGTGGTGCTGGGAGAGCAAGCTGCTGACAATCTAAAAGAGAGAAGGTCGTTATGGCGACGGAGCGACAAGACAGATTAGAGACACGAGGAAAGGATTTTTCAGTCACCTAACCACATAAATTACTTGAGGAGCTCCGAGTGACCTCCCAAAAATAGAGAGGAGAGACAGAGGATGGGGGAGAGAAGGAAGAAAACGGTGATAGCTCAGGACAGGAGGAGAGAGGAGGACAGGGCTTTACATCAACAGATATATATATATATCAAGTGTTTGAGACGACAGGCACTTTTGCCGAGTGGTCGGTTGGTTTTCTTTGCAGATTCATTATCCATATGTGAATGCCTTTTTGATTTGTGCTCCTCTAGATTTGCTCCATATTTAAAAAGCGGTCTTTGATGAAAACTATATCATATGTCTGTTCACAGTAATCATTTGATCAATTTTAACACAAGTAGGCACCTTGAGGCACCTATGCTGAAGTGCACTTACTTTGGGTGTGAAGGTCGATTTGTCAAACTTTCCGTCTCTTTTATAATATATGGCTCTGAAAGAATCCATCATAACATGATAGGTCGCACGGAAACCCCCCCGACACCAAATAACTCCTCTTTTCACAATGTAGAGCCCTGGAATACGAGTGTTTGTCTTGTACCACACGCCTGACGACAGAAAAAACGGTTAAAAAGCTCAGAAGCGTTTTCAGCTGCGAAGCCATGCGATTCCACTGACGCTATTGTGTTGGTGTGCTATCATCACAGCTTTAAAAATGATCCTGAAATAAACACCTGCGGCCACAGGTGCTCCTTTTCTGCCCGAGCAATTCCATCATCAGACCAGCATTAAACCCACGAATCTTTTTTTTTTTTTGTTGAATCATACAGAGGTCCCTGAGCAAGAAAGCGGAGGGAGGTTGCATATTTAGTTCCTTTGTCTTCAAGTTCCTTTTTCTCAAAGAGTGACCTGATTAGACTGTGGGCTGCTGGACACCGGTCGGTCCTGGGGGAGCCAGGGTAAACAAGAGGATGGGCTTTCTAAAATTTATTTTAAAGGAGCACCAATGCCAACAGATAAGCTAAAGAGCAGAGGATGTCATATTTAAAACAAGACTGTAAGCTTGACATCCTCTTCACAAGCCCCCACCCTGACAATGTGTTACTGCTACCAGGTAATACACTCAGGGAGCCGGAACAAACAAGCACAAAAGCTGCCACCTTTTACATCATACGTACAGCACCATGACAGCGGAAAGAATAGACACTCCATAATACCCACAAAACCCCCAACATAACCGGGGCCCCGTGATCCACATGCCTTATATGTCTACTACAGTCCAAAAGTCTAGTGCACACTGTACATACATCTGCATTCCCCTAAGCGTTTACACTAGCACACACAAGCAGTCAGCAGGCCCTAGAGGAGTGCAGGCTGGCCAGGGAGCTAAGCGAGCAAGTGGGGCTCTTTAACACTAAAGGCAGGGAGGGTTTGGCCCGCAGGCACCCTTCCCCTCTGTACACAGAAGTCCAATGCGCACTTCTCAGTCGCAGTAGATCTTGTACTTCTCGCTGCAGAAGACCGTCGGGCCTCCCAGAATGCCGTTGGGCACGGCATTGTTGGGCTCTGGTCGGCCAGAGCCAGAGCAGGTGAGACTCTGACTTACATGAGGGTTGTTGGCGGTGCTGCTGGCGGCCTTGCTGCGGGTCTTCGCCCGGCTGGAGTTGCCTCCCCGGCGGGTCTGCTCGTGGTCGAACTCCAGGTCTTCCAGACGCTGGGTCAGGGCCAGTTTCTGCTGGATAGCCATTCGCAGCAGGGAGTTGAGGGTTTTCTTCTCGTCCTCTGCCGCAGCCAGCTGCCTCTGCATCTGATCCAGCTGACTGACATACTCGTCGCAACTGCAAGAGAGACAGCCAGGGAGAAATATGTAACGTTAAGTCTATGCTTTTCAATCCAAACAGGAAATGAGGAATAAAGGAGATGTTTTTTTAGACCACCAATACTTTCCTGTACCATACAAGGGGGCCACTGGCAACTCCAGTACCAAATATCCTTTTGCCTCAATAGAGCAAAGAAATTAGAGGGTGTTTTGTCACACTTGCATTAAAGATGTGCATCTGAGCTGCATGTCGCAGATGTGTGACCTTTCACCTTGATATGTAGTGTTATTTTGCCACCACCAGGGGGAGTCATTCCTCCACACAGTTACAGCCCTGGTACAGCATCATCATTATTACCATTAACTTCTTATACATTAGCTGTTTCTGTTCCCTCCTCCAAACTTCACAAACTAAAATGTCCACGGCTCGTCTCTTCGTCTTAAAATGAATACTGGGGTAGAGCCAACTTAATCTGGTCCTCCCTGACAAATTACCCACATGCTTGTTTTCTCTGGGGGTTTATTTATACGGCTGCTCTTAGAGGATACGATTCCGATTCACGCACAGATGAGACATCGGAGTGTGGTTCACAGCTTATATGAAGAATATGGGGAGCGCATGAGTGGAAGTTGAGAACAGATACCATGCACAAAGGATGAAAGCATTAACCCAGGGGTCGCGGAGAAGACGCTGTGTGCGTCACCCGAGGGGAAAAGTCAGGGGTTGGAGAAAATTGAAGGTGGCGAAGAACACGATATGATGAGCTGTGGCTGTTCACGCCTGCATCTTCACTTTTCCTGCTGGAGTGAGAATGAAATCTCCCATTTCATTTCATGTGATGACCTGCTGCTCAATATGTGCTGCACTGCAGTATCATCACCTGTTTCCTTGCTCCCTTGTAGGCGTGCGTGTTTTCTAATGCTGGACAGGTATAAAAACTGGGTCACTCTTCTTGTGATAGTCTTTCATTTTCATGCTGTTCTCCTTCACCCCCCCCCTCATTCCGTTGCTCTTTCATTCATCTCTTTTTTAATCATGTCCTCCCTCGTGGCTCTCCATCTTGCCTCTTTTATTTCCACCTCCACTTTCTTGCTGCTGTCTCTGTCTGTCTGTCTGTCTGTCTGTCTGTCTGTCTGTCTGTCTGCGTCTGTCACTTTCTCTCTTCCCGATCTTGGTCATCCCTACTTTCTGTGTTGCTAAAAAAGCAATGTCAGTGGCATTCTTCTGCAATGACTGACACACCTGTCTGAAGGACGGTTATGTTATGAAGCGGTGCCTTAACATGCCACAATAAAACCATTCAGACATAATTCACCTGGCCTCACCCTGCTCCCTTTCTCTGTCTGGTATTAAAATGTTTTCTTTTATTCAGGAACGCCTCAACCTGTGGTTCTTCTGTGCACTCTCGTTTAGAATTTGAAAATCCACAAGGATGTTAAAGTGTTACTTTTGTCATGCCATCTGTTGTATTCCAACGTCTGCAAGCTTTAACAGTCACTTTCCCAGTAGGTGTGTTAGATAGATTGGTGTTAGTCGTTGTCGTCAGTGGCTGTTTCAACAGCCCAACTGAAAAAGAAATTAAGATTTATATAATTAAATCTGAGAAAACAAAAATACATGTCAGTATGATGAGATCCTGGATCTAGTTGAGACCAAACTAAACTCATTTTGAATATTTTCGAGATAGTTGTCCTGGTATTTAGACTTTAGACTTGTCTGAACCCAGCTGCAAATGATTTGATTGATTTAAGAGGAATATGTCTTAAAAGATAAATCTGAGACCAACAAATGTTAGCGATTGGTGAATGATTTTGCTGTACGTGGGGCTGCATGAGGTTGTGCACCATGTGAACTCTGGCTTTGCCAGACCACCATACAAACATAAACCATACCCTCCCCTCTTGATTCCCAGTGGGACACACACCCAGACAATAGAGATCAGTGTTGCTTCATTAAACCCAGTATGAGATGTGGGGACGATCCGGGACGGAGGCAGGAGGGGAGGGGGGCTGGTGTGTCGGCTCAGCCACTCTTGCATGGGGGTGGCATTGGGTTTTTTTCCCGGGAAAAAAAACAGAGGAGTCTATTCTAGGGACTAGAGGGATACAATAGGAGCCTTTTTGGCCTGCTGATGGGGTGTGGTGGCACAAAAGCTGAGGGGGGGGGGGGCTGCTGACTGTTTGAGGATGAACAGTCATCATATTCACATCATTGACAAAGACGCACTTTATCTGCGTTTTGCTATGAATGTCATTTATAGCTGCACAAGCAAAACTCAAGTATTGCAACATTGATTTAGACGTGGTTCACAATCAATAATGCTTTTTCAAGGCACAGAAACACAACAACCTCCTCGGCTGCGATCTTGTCTGGAGCCTGATTGGTCACAGTGGGCCGGATATCATGAGAGACCACGGAGGAGGAGGCAGGAACCGAATGAAAGGAAGAATGATGGAAAGGGAATGCAACTAACAGCAGAACAGCAGGATGATTGAGGGTGCACGTTTGAAGAGAAAATGTCGCTGTCTGACTGTTAATCATTATGAGCAGGAGCTGAGAGCATGTCGAGGCTTGTCTGAGGAATGATAGAGGAGCTTACTGTTAACGTGACACCAGAGAGTGCAGCTGGAGGCACACATACTGGGGGAAAAAAACCCAAACACGTACAGACACTTGTAAAACATTCAACACCGTGTCTCTCATGAAATTCTCACAGAATGAAGTACACTTTAAAAATCTTAAGTAACTCTAATCTATGAGAGGCAAACACTGCAGCACAAGATCACACAAAGAACCCCACAAAAAAACATTCTTTCAATTCCACTCCCCCTTTTGTGTATATACCACACATTTGTATGTGAGAGATTTCCTCATCTCAGAAATCCACCTTTACAGACTTTGTGGTCTTTTTGGCGATTACCATGAAAAAAAAAAACTGTCAAATTGGGCTCCTGTAGTGGGCTTTAACTGAGAGACTGCCCCTTCTTCTCTTTCTTTTCCAGACGACTAGAGACCAAGTGTTTGGTGGTGAGGAAGGATAGGGGGGGGGGGGGGGGGGGGGGGGGGGGGGGGGGGGGGGAAATACAAAGAGAGGAAGTGTGGGAAACCTCGCTCCGGCAAGTCCCCCAGCCTCTCAAAGAGTCCCCTGACCCAACTCTTCGCTGTATAGGACAGAATTTACATACCAATGCATGTATCCCATAAACAGACAGATTGTAATTCATGCATAGGGACCAAATCAGTGACAGAATACTGTGGCTGGAGCCTCAATAACAACATGCTTTGTGCACAAGGAGGAAAACACATGCGTTGATGCAGGTGGCAAACAGCAAGCTGTAATTTGTTGTCTATATCTTAAGCCTCTCCAGCAAAAGAGGCTTAAAGACACTGACACTCCACAGTAGCTCGGCTTCTTTAAAGCAAATATGATCTCAAGTCTTCCCTTCACTGTTGTAACAATGACAAGAGATGCAACCTATACACCCCCAGGGAGTAAAAATGATATTAGTATAGAACAAGACCCAGTTCTCTCTTAGTCCTGGTTGCCTTTGGTCCAAACAGTTTAGCATTACACCTACATCCTCTGACCATCTGGCTCTGCATTGCGCCAAAAACCCATGACAACACACTCACACATTTGCAGACGGGAGTTTTCCTCCTGTTACTAATTGATTAGACACTGCAGGTATATGGAATTACTTCAGCAAGCGCACTTCAGGGATGGGTGTTGAATTACTGGGATGAGGGACGCAGAGCTGCCCACACATTCCCTGCAGCCTCTGTAATAGTGTTTATCCCCAACCCTCCTCTTCCACCCCCAACTTTGCTGTGTATTGCGGAGGAGTCTTAAATGCAGAGGGAATGACTGCCTCAGCATCTCAGCCCAGCCTTCTGGACCAGAGCTGACAATTAAGGGACATGTGGGCATCAACATCTTAAAGATTACACAGAGAGGGAGAGCATCTGAAAAAAAGAGAGCATCTACCGGCGAGACACTTCAATATATATTTAATGTATATATAATAGCATACAAATGTCCATCATTTTCGTATCTTGTCTGTGAGTGAGCGTTAATGTAATCCAGACCAAGAAGAGGTGGGATTATGCATGGAACCTCTGACCGGCTTCTCTTCGGAGGATTAGTGAGTGTGTCAGCCCATCTGACACACACACACTGACACACACACTGACACACACACACACACACACACACACACACACACACACACACACACACACACACACACACACACACACACACACACACACACACACACACACACACACTCTCTCTCTCTCTGGTCAGTGCTTAAGTGACATATTTACATGATACCCAGATTAGATACCGTCTGTGCTTCCTAGCCAGTATCAATGCCAGTATCCCTTCCTGACCGTGATTCTCAAAAACAAACAATATCCTCCTTAAGCATGTTACAATAATACCACAAACACATAGCCGACATGTGGTAAGCATGACTTACATCATGTTTATATCATATCTCATTTTAATATTACCTGGTTTTATTGGTCTTTGACAATTTCCTGAAGAAATAGAAGGTGGGTGAATGTTTTCTGAGGTTAGAATGGTGTGTCAGAGACGTGCCTTTGTGTCTTGAAGGACGAGATCATTGAAACACATTTTTCAGGGATGTCCGCCAAGCAGAAGGCTGTGCATTTCTTACCGTGTGGCGAACATGGCTCGGAGAGACGAAAAGGTGGCAGCGTCCTCCTTCAGGGCTTTGAGCTCATTCCTCAGTTTCATCATGGTCTCGGTTACCATGGCCTTTTCGTTCTCATACTTGCTCTTCAGATTGGCCAGAGCAACTTCAGCTGTCTGTGGGTGGATGGGAACAAGAAAGGGTCAGAGCAGCTGAAGGCTTCAGGATTGTATTTCCTCTCACAAGAAGTCTGTTAATATGGACCATATGACCCACTTTTATGTTCTTTTCAAGTCATTAAGGTAGCCCAGTATCCTGTAGTTGCTATGTTTAGTTGCTGGTTTAAAATCCGTAGGTGTGTGGTATGGTTTTACGAGGGGCTTTCATGTTTGTGTTCTGATGCACATGGAGTAACCACACACATATTTTAAAGGGCTTCCAGACCAACTGCATACACACTCTGTCTCTGGGCTATGGTTCTTTAAGCTTTGGAGGGCTGTTCTCCCATCCTAACCACACCCAGATACTCTGGACAGCTGGCATCATAAGGTTGCTGTCTCCACAAATGTTATAGATCGTGTCGGCAAGACATTTGCTGCAACAGCTGAAAAGCCCTGAAATAGCTGAGACCCTCTTCTTCTGTTTCAGTCTTTTGACCAATGGTTTGGATACCCACTTTGTTAACATTCGGTGCATACAAAAGACAAAACTGATCAACTAACCTGCTTGTTGGCCTTGAGGACAGTCCTTAGGGTTGCAATCTGTTCCCTTTTGGTGCTGAGTAGAGATTTCAGTTTGAGGATTTCCTCCATGCAGGCTTCCTTGTCCTTATCGGCCACAGTGCCGAGCTCCAGGGAGGCCATCCTCTGGCGCGACAGCTCTGTGGTGCGGTCCACAGCCAGCTGCAGGTGCTTGATCTGGTCTCTGATGATGGCCACCAGATTGTAGATGTTCATAGGCTCGCGGCGGTGGTCGGACACAGGAGAAGACAGAGAGGAGACTGGTGACGGGGCTCCATCGCTTAGGTCGGTCTTACCAGGCTCAGGGAACAGGCCCTTGGTGAGCAAAATGGGAGAGCGGCGGCCGCGTCCCTCTGGGCTACTCCGACCACCCTTACCCTCCTTGTAGAAGTCGAGCATGACACGGTTGGGCGTTTCATTGTTGCACATGCAGACGTGGTTGTAGAGGGTGGCAAGTTCTTCACTGAAGGTGACAAGCTCATCCTGAGCCACACTCAGACTACCCTGGGACTCGCCTGCCACATCGCTCAACTGAGGACGCAGAGAGAAATGCACCAGTTAGGGACGGTTTTGTCCAAGAATGTTAATAAAAATATAAAATTAGCCATTTCTTATAACGTCAATTTAAAGAGCAACCTCTCACCTTGCGCAGCTCCTTCTCTAGCTTAGACTTCTCGTCTCTCTCTATCCGACTTGTCTTCTCTAGAGTTGCCAGCTTCTCTCCTAGCGTGGTGACGTCATTCTCCAGATGAGCACGCTCGTCTTCGTAACGGGACTGACAGGCCTGGTATTCTGCCTTCAGTACTTTCAGCTCCTCCTTCAGTTCTCCGGCCTCAGACACAGCAACCTAGTGAGGCAAGAGAAGTGGTTAGAATACAAACAAAGACCATATGTACTGTGAGAAGTTTAATCTGAGATTTTGTCCTATCCACCCTAAACCATAAGAGGACATGTACCTTGTACTTGCACTCCAAAATCTCGGGTCCGTTGATGTCCACCTCGTAATAATCTCCGTCTTCATGGCTATCACGTTCCTTCTCATTATCCAAGGCAGACTGGCGCTCCTTGCTGGCCTGGAGCTTTCGGATGGCGTTGAGGTTCTCCGTGAGGCGGTTGACCTTCTCCTGATGCTCTGATAGAGCACCATTAGCCTGTTCTAGCTGTTTCTGGGAGTCCTGCAGGGTGGAGAGCAGGTTGACCTTCTCACGTTCCATCTGAGGGGAGTATCAGAAACACAAAGAGCAATAAAACGCAAGGTCACCACACTGCACATCTTTGGCTTGTTGCTCACATTTAATTTCAAATTTGAATTTCGTGGTAGCACCATGTGAATGATTCTTGATTGGTGGATTGTGTCGCTTATTGGCTTATTGCCCAGAAGCCCAGCATCAGAGTCAGGATGACCTTGACCATTTTCGCTGGACTGGGTTCAGCTCAGCACTCGCAGGTCGCCTTACACACACGAGTTGTGCAAGAAAAGCACTGCACTAGCTCAGAAGCTGATTTGTAAATAACTTGAAAGCTTAATGGTCCAGCTAAGCTATATACGTTTTTGATCAGTGCAAACACATGATGACTAATTTCAAAAAGAGATGGTAGGTTTTGTTCAGATGGCTTGTCATGTTGAGGAGCACTCTAGTTCATATTCCTTTATACAATTTAAAATGTAATATATGACAGAATGAAACTGCATCATGAAGGATGATTTCAAGTCCATGCTAACACTAACGCTCTTGCATATTTGCAACATTGCTTGAATTTGGAAGAGGTCTAGTGAGCAGCTAACATACCATCCAACACCAGCAGAATCCATTCTGGTTATATATTACCAGGGACTATGAGAGTGTTATCTGAGGAGCGGGCATCGAGTATTGATTATTTAGTTCCTCATCAACAGAATGAGGTAAGGTAGGATAGAATCAGAGAATGGCTTAACAAGTAAAGGAGGGTTTTTGTTTTCTCCCTGCTCAGATTCCAGCCTGGAATCTAAGGAATGACTTGGCAGGAGGCTTCTGCAGGCAGGCTGACATGCTGCTAGGTCATATCACACAGCGCTTGATTCACCACAATAAGCAGGTCAAGAACAAGAATGGTACCCATAGCAGGTCCGCACTGAGGTCGCTTCTAGATCACACATTAATCCAGCAACCTTGTTTATGTTTGATCAACAAAGGAAAAAAAAATCCTTAATCCCTTGAACCTAAAAACAATCATCCACAGGTTCCCCGTACTTTCTGGTAACCATGGTGCTCAATCCGGCGTGGCCTTGAGACTCATGGGGTGATGAACAAAGCAGATGGCAGGGTCCACTGGTGCCACCACCCGCTGCCTCACAGCCCAGTGGAGCTTGAAGGGTGTGTGTGTGTGTGTGTGTATGTGTATGTGTGTGTCTCCCTGGATTAACTATGCTAGAGGTGGATTTTGAACCGTGCAGCAGCCTGGGTCAGCCAAGGATTCACACATGTTCATGTTTACATGAGAAAATAAACAAAGATATATCACCAATCTCAACTTTATTGGAGCAGTCAAGGTTTCTTTTGACTTTCATTTGCCTCCTAATGATTCTCTCTTAACTAAGTACAATTGAAGTGAGCACAAATACAGCTACAACAATGCATTTAGATCACAGTCTGTATATTAGCTCTTCCGCAAATCAATTTATCGATTGTTACTCGCCAATTGAATGGATGATAATTACTTACTAATACTGGATTCCAATGGTCAGTGATGTATTCTACTGTTAACACTGTGTTTTTTCCATAGTGGTGAAGAACAAACCTGCATCAGCTGCTGTTTGAGCTTCTGGATCTCCGAGATGTTAAGCTCACTCAGCAGGTCGTCGACGAGGCTGGGCGCAGGATGGAACGGCTCCTCCTTCTTGGGCGTGGAGATGCAATTGTCGTAGGTGATGGCATTGGCCAATTTGGTGAAGCCATTCTCATATCCGTGGAGAGCCTCGTCGTTGTTGGGTTCAGTAGCGGCATCGTCGCTGAACTTGAGACCATCCAGAGAAATGCTAAGAGGGCTGAGGGGAAAAGGGTGGGGACCCCGTCATTTAGCGTTCTTCACAATGCAGGCTGAGACCTCTGAGCATGTTGTTTTGTGTTCTTATTACCTGTGATACAGAGTGTCTCCAATGTTCATGTAGTGTGACAGCTCTTTCCTCAGGGAAGCTTTCAGCTCACGTTCAGTCTTGATGGTTTCCAAGGCCTCACCTAGCTGACGCTCAGCGATCTCTTTCAGTCGGATGGCATCCTCCAGCTGGCTGTTAAGGAACTGAGTGTCCTCCTCCAGACGACGGATCTCATGCTTCAAACCCTCAAACTCGACCTGGACAAGGGAAGTGAGGCAACACCTTTTGACTGAGTTTAGGATTCTCAGGGATATGAATGCAACTAAATGAAGCTGTCAGACTGGTTCATGTGTGGCGAACTAGACGGCTCGAAAAGAATGACACTCATCCGTTTAATTTGCATCTCTAATTAGTTTGAAGGAAATTGGATTTGGGAATCCTGTTTCTATGGGCTGTCTAAAAGGTAGGAGCTTGTTTGGTTTGTTTCAGGCCCCCTGTGATGAATATAGAAGACATAATCCTAGATGACAAGCGCCCATGGAGAGAATTAACAGCTCAAGCATTAAAGCCAACATCCAATGGCAATATCCTACTTGGAAATTCAGCTGATTTATGTTTGCAGATGTGCAAAGGGCTTTTTCCGTTTCTACTCATTTGGCTAAACCTAAAAGAGCGTTTTCTACTATCAAATGTTAGAATCTCTCATCTGAAGAAAGCTGAGGGCCCCATTTCTGCAACCAGATAGCAACTCCAACTTTGTGTTATCATGATTAAATCTGAATATGTAAGAGCTCTTGCGTCTTTTGGCTTTGTGCCTGTTTCAAGGAGATAAACTGAGAGCTGATGAGTGGGAGGTGGAGGGCCAGTAGGGCAACAAAGTGTGTAGAAAATAATTGGCCTGAAAATATCAGTAGAATTCAGCCAAGAAATCTATATGATAATAACTATAGCAGCCAAGGCCACTTTACCAATAAGGGGAAGTTCAGCTCTTATTCCCCTACCCTCTCTTCTTATGTTTGGACAACAACCCCAGGGCTCACATGACTCAAACTTTGTGCAGCACTGCTCTATCCTCACCTGGCTTTGTTTGAGCACTGAGACCTGCTTCTGCAGCGAGATGTTCTCCTCCTCCAGCTCGGTGTAGTCCTGCAGCAGACGAGCCTCGAGGAACTTGTACTCCTTGATGTCGTCACGCAGCTGATTCCTCTGGAGCTCCACCATCTGGTTGTTCTGTTAGGCCAAATCAGGCAGACAGAGCGAGAGGAGGAAGAGCTGTCAGTGACCGGTATTTCAATCTTGTTTGACTGAGTGCGGGAGAGACGGCAATTGATTGGATATTGTTGCTTTAGTGTGACTGTTTGTGTCACGTTGGCTCGTTAACACTCTAAATCTCGCTAGATAAGAAAGAGCTCCCTCCATCTGGCTAAATCTGTTATAAGTGTGTGTGTGTGTGTGTGCCCTGTTTGAGAGGGAGGTGACGGGTGTCTTTCTGGGCAGTGGGCCACCAAGTGTGTCCGCCTGCCAGCTCCAATAGCACCAAGAAACTGAAGCCTACTTATCTTTCACATGGACACAGGCGTTCAATGATGATGGCCTAATTTTCTAAAGAGGAATTAGATTAGCTCTGGTTTTCTGTACGGGGGGATAGAAGGACTAATCAGCACAATCAAGGAGGTTGTTGAAATGCAAAGCTGTGCAAAAATCTGAATTTCAGTTGGAATAAAAAAAAAACGTTTCATTATTTTCAGATGTGCGAATATTTCAAGTGTGTCCCTGTGAATCAATATACTACTACAGGTAATGAAAAGAAATGTCAGCCATGTGATTGAAATGGTGCAGCTGGCTCCCTGCTATTGCTCAGGAAATGCATTATTAATTATATAAAGGGTGCATGAAGGTAAGAGACATGCCTTTCCCCCCCTCTTGTCAATAGATAAAACTGAAAACCAGAGGAATCAAGCCAAACCTGCAAAGCCACATGGCCCTTACTACCTGCCCTGTTTAAACCGCCCCCATCCTCCTTTTTTTTTTAATGGTCGTCACTGCCTTCCCACCCCTGCCGACTCCCAAAACATGAGAGCCACACGGGACATTTGGGTGGGGGTGGGGGTGGAGGCACTTAAGCCGGCGGCTGTCAGAGAAACAGATGAAAGAAGAAGTAGTCAGGGGATACTCACTGAAGGAGGGTGGGCCTCACTCCTTTTGAAATGAATAAAAGAACATGAGCATGTGTGTGTACGAAATGTGAGAAGGGGAAGCGAGCATGTAACATTAAGAGCGTCTGTGCTGGTCAATGCAGTGCTGCGTGTCTGTGTAATATGGTCAGGATTTACAGGTGTGTGTGTGTGTGTGTGTGTGTGTGTGTGTGTGTGTGTGTGTTTCTCTGACTTGGCAGAGATAACCTAATAGCAGAGGGACAATTAGCCTCCCAATCCCTTGCCAGGTGGTTCCTTGCTCTCAGGCAGTCACAATGTGGCCCCATCACAATCCCTGCTCTCTGATCATTTCAGCAACCACAGAAAGTCCTTGTGACTCTCATATCACTGACTTGACAGATTGAGACTTGACTTGCATCGGTAATATTAATCATTCAAAGAGTAGGTGATAAGCTGGTGTCGATAAATATCTAAAGGCCCATTTTCGCTGCGTAGTACCGGTAGTTGAAGACTATACCACGGCAGTCTTGTGCAGATCACACAACAACAACAAAAAATTTGTTTTTGTTGCCCAAATTTACTCACTTATTTTTCTTACTGAGAGGAAAATCACTGACGAAAACGATGTTGCTAAATCCCCACTAATGAGGAGTACATGCTCCTAATTTGCTCTGCGTAATAATTCATCACTATATACTGTATGTGCAGAGCTGAGTTGAGGCTGACATTTGAAGGTGCATTAATAATTCATTTGGGTTTTGTGCATGTCCAATGAGCGTGGGTGTTTGCTGTGCGGAAATCCCAAATGTTACATTAGTGCATAAAACATGAGCTTTACAATACAGATCAGTGATCAGTCTGTGCCTCTACACAGCGGTCATGACTTCTAAGAGGGCACTGAAAAAGAGCTGGAATCGATGAAACAATGAATATATTCTAGTTGACAAACGGGTTACTTCATAAAGACATGAAGCATAATCAGTGACTTGCGTTGGCCGTCTTCTGTTTTTATCTGTGCCAGCTGGTTGTTCAGGTCTTGACCAGGAGTCTGGGCCTCAGCTGGAGGGTCTGTGCTGTTCGATTCCAGTGAATACAGGCCACCAGCGAACCTGATTAAGTTCCTCCTCCAATCTGATTACAATGGACACCAGGGCTTTAACCTTTCACCTTGCTTCCACATCCTCTGTTCCTCTGTTCCACTGAACCCCTCAGAGACGGGTGTGTGTGTGTGTGTGTGTGTGTGTGTGTGTGTGTGTGTGTGTTACCCTACCCTGCTGCCTGGCAGAAGTTGATTTGAGTAAACTCATCAGGGTTTGCAGTGGGCTATGCGTGTCCCTGCTATGAAGTGTGAATAACATTTAATCATACGAGTGGCACGAGGCTCTCCTGGGAATGCCTGTGACAATTTGTGATGTCTGTGTGTGGCTGGTTAGACACTGGGGTGTGGGGGGGCCCATGTGGGGTTAGTGATGACCCCCTGCCTGCAGGCACTGCAGGGTGACGTCTGGACAGCTGCTTGAATGCGCCCGCATTACACTTCCATGTAAAGTGGGTGGCAGTAAAAACACCATGGCTGCAAAAAGCCCATCATAGGTGTAATGCATAGTGATGACTGGTGCATGCATGTATGCATGTATTGCATGTTTGATAAAGCATATGAGCCTGAGTCATACAGTAAACTGTCACATTTCTCTGGGTCTGAGATTCTTACACCTGCAACTTTCAAAAGCTAAAGCTTTCTTCTCACCATTAAACTGCTTTTCACAACACAGAGGGGCTGAGCCAGCTTAAATCTTTCTAAAGCTCTGAGTAATTTCTCAATGTGTTTGAGCTGCTATAAAATCTACTTCTATGGGAAACAGCTCCAGCTCTTAGTAAGCCATGATTAGGGAATGTTTTAATGCTTTGCTAAATGCTCTGCTCTGTTCTTAATAACACCAGAGAAGTCAGCTTGCATTTCGACAAAGCCCATATCTTATACTCTGGTTTGCTTCCCTAGAAAGTGTTTTCCAGGCTCCCAAATGGCCACAAGACTGTATCATTGATATGACAGTGCAGACGGGCTCCCTCTTACATTCTCATTCTGCTGACCTCCATTTCACTCTCCATCCTACTCACTTTGCAATTCAGCGAAATGCAAATGCACAGGATTTGCTTCTCCAAAATTACTACTCCTGCAAAGCGCAGAGCAGTTTCCAGATGGTATGACACCACAAGTGCAGATCAGCGCTGTTTTTTGAACCACCCTTCTCGGCATCTCTTTCTAATATATACCCCTGACCTCCATTTTGCCATTTCACCAAGATTACTGCTCTCATTTTTCCGACCCCCACCTTCCCTCTCTCCTCTGAGTGTGTCACTGTACTTTTAGAGGCAATGTATCAGTCACAGATGAATTCCTTCCACATGCTGAGCTATAGTTGAATCACATCCATTTTGAGACAAAAAAAAAAAAAAAAAAAAGCAGACGGGACGGCCATGTTCAGCGCTGCTTCTAGATCGCTGGTGATGGTGTGTTCAAGAGCATTTTAGGACGTCAGTGACCTGATGAGAAAAGAAATTATTTGGCCTGTAGGCTCTGCAGGACGTCAGAGTCATGTCAGCCTGAGTTAGATCTAATGCTACCAAGCCAAGCCCGACCCAGGATTAGCTTCGGGAGAGATGAGAAATGAATTACAGATGCGATCCAGCTCAGCCCCCCAAGTATAGCTTTAGACAGAGCAAAGGAATAATGAAGCTCAGGGGGCTATGGCTCCTGTCAGAGCCCAGAATGTGGGTGAAAGCAGATCTGCTTTTATCCTCCTCTTCGCTGCAAGCAACTGTCATTCTATTCAGCCTACGCTGACTCCATTAGAAGACAATCAAGGCCACATTTTTCAATTAAGGCAATTATAAACTAAAAAGTGGAAGGAAGCTTGTGAGTGTGTGACTGAGGGTACTTTGTTCCGCATGTGGCTGTTGGAAAACCCAGAGGGTGAATGCATGCACTTAGTGAATTAGTGATTTTTAAGGTCATCTAGATGCAGTGGAGAAATGTGCATGTGAGCACATTCAAACCCATTAGTCAAAGTGAATGTGTTGGCCTGTTTGTGTGTGTTGTTGATTTATTTGGGTCCATTGATTAGGCTTAGGAAATCTCTTTGGGGCTGTGAGCCAGGGGTTTAAAACAAGAATGGCACATTTTCAGAGCTTCCTCAAAGGTGATACCGACAGACAAACATTAGTAGGGATCAATGGCAAATACTCTAAACGTATATTAGAGTCTCATCCCTCTCATGAGATAAAAATGGCGAACAACCTGCGAGACATGAGGCTCATGAGACTAGACTAGGTGATGATGGGTGCTGTGGCCAGATAACCCAGATAACATGTGGAGGCTTTGGATCACAGCAGCAGTAGCAATGGTTGGCCCATTATGTCTCGGTTAGCCTTTTTCCTTTGGATGCCATTTAAAAAAAGAATAAAAAAAACATTTTCTATGTTAGACTTATATATTGCTCCCACCCCCCAAACAGCACAATACAGGAGGTGATTTGTCTTGGCACTAATGTCACAAGAAATAAGAAGGCGGTCGACATAAACATCCAACAGCTGTGTCAGAGTCAGGTCAGAAGATAATAACAAGGAACAAAGAGCAATCCTCCTTGGATCTCCTCACCACTCAACTCTGACCTTTCAGTAATCAGGGTAATGCTTCAGCACCGTCATGTCAAATGAAACTGTGCACTCGAGTCCATCTGCTGCGCTATTCTGTCACTGAACCCCTGCAACCTAGCACTCCGATCTTTTCAGATTGCAACAGCAAATATAAAGGCACCCGGGGGCCGTTGACATGACAACAGTTTTACCCTTAAATGGTCAACTTTTGGTCCAAATTCCAATTATTAACCCAAGCTACTAAAAAGGCAGAAAAAAAGTGGTGGAAACATCATATTTTAACAGAAAGTAAAGACAGACTAAAAATACACACATTTGTTTTCAGTTTTGACTTTGCTGGATAGCCTCTGAAGAAGCAGACAATGGGGATCCCCGTTCTGTGAGGATAATGGCAGCCATCACTATTGGCACATTGCTCTAAAAACATGAGACTGAATCTAATGAAGTCATGCCTATTAGAGTGAGCCTGGCTTTCTGTGGTGTAATCCTGCAGACTGTACCGTAGCAGTGAAACATGCCTTATCGGTGCCTGGGGCCAATATTCGAGTCTTTGGCACGAGAGACTGCCTGGGAGGTTTAAATGTGATGCCAGTATCCAGCTGATGTGCTGTAACTAAATAGTTGTGAATGAACTGGCCTGTGCACGGACAAAAGCCATGATCACACATGGAGTGAAGCTTCCACATTTGTGGAATGGTGGAATGACGACTGATTTCGGAACAACAGTCAAATTACATTTTGTTAGCCTTTTGCGAGCCTTCTTTCAGTTGTACCGATACTGTGAAAGCTCTAAGGCTAAATACCTCTAAGCTGTACAGAGAGACCTTTTAGATGTGCAAGAACAAAGAAAGAAAACTCAATTTCCACTAACCATAAAAGTCTAAATTTACAGCCCCTTGCATTTCATGATGAGCTGGGTCATTCAATCAACCTCCTGACCGTCCACCACAGGTGTTGAATTTACTCTCATTAAGCCCTTCTCCAATGGTTTTAGGCCTCCTTCTCTTTCTCTAAAACTGTGCTTATTGTCTCCTAGTTCCCCTGCTTTTCTCCCTGTCCGAGCTTTTGGGCTAATTTGAAACCCAGGAGACAAAGGCCTCTTTGAGTCCCGTCAGCCTGGCAACAATGCCAGCCTCAGTGCCACACGCAACCCTCACCGCACCGACACAAGTACCATTAGAAGGGTGTCATTATCTCCCATATATGGGGCGATTTATACTCCAACACCTTTCATTTAGCCAATTAGAGCTGGCTGGGGCCCATGGTTCTGCATGGGTGTTTACCATGTAAATGGCACCTGCAGAAAGGCCACCACGCAGGCCTCCAAGCGCAACGCCAGATGCCTTAAAGGTGTAGATCAGAAATGCAGCCAACACTGTATTAGTTTTTTCTAGAAACGTATCATAAAGATATTACAAGTGTGACCTGTGAAAGTTAAGAGTCATGCTGTTTTTGCAGAAAGTCATTTTCTTAAAAGGCAGTCAAGTTTTACACAGAAGAACTCATGCTCTGTTTCAAAACCATGGTGAGGCATATGAGACTTCCATAATGCCTTACTTATGACAACACAGATAGAGAGCTGAAGAGCAGATGACCTAATTATAGTGGAATTTGGAGCTTTCCTGAACTTGAGCCGTTGTGAGGGACACGCTATTTCAAAGTCTTTCTCACTAAGCTCAGTAAGAAATGCTGCTGACATCTGTCTCAAGCAGTGACTCGCACAAAACAGCAGTCATCCCTGCAGCTGCCTGCCAAAGACTTCAGACTCATGCAGGATGGGAGCCCTTTTTAAAAATTTTTTTACTTGCCCCCTTCCAATTACACTGGAATTACCGACTTGACCTGCAAACCACTGGATCAGCAAACCCTGCTGTGCACAAACATGGAAAGATTGGGAACACTGATGGGTTTAACTACCACATACTGAGAGCATAAGACAGAGGATGGAGAAACCTGAAATAACAAAAAATGTGTATGTCATACTGCATTGCCGAATGGTCATAATGCACATAAATGCAGTTAATGGAACTAAATTACTGATATGACACAGAAAATAGAGCTCCTCCCTGGTACAGTATGTGATTCCCAATGCATCTATCTAAAGCTTTGAGTGTCAAATAAATCAAGTTAAATCTAGCATGAAAAGTCTTTCTTCCCTTCTCATATAGCCAAACTGCGGCTTTAAAGCCCTCTCTATCATTCTAGTGAGAGAATCTCCTCTGCCCCTTCTGTCAGACTATATTCACCTCTTTTATCCCTTAAACGTCTCCCTGTCTTTGAATGAAGGAGGCTTCCTCAAAGCTCCCTACTTCTCTCAGTCAACCTGCACTGCTGCTCCTCTGTTAATTCAGTCTCCTCTTCTTCACCAGCTCCATCTCACAACATGGCCAGTGGAAGAGACAAAACAGCCCAAGCTCGGCACAGAACTGCACTCTTGTCTCTTCTAACGAGGTTAAATAGCTGTGACTATATGTAAATGGAGACAGAGGAGGTCAGACATTGTCCAAAGTGGGGTGGAGACAATAAAGGCACGTTACTAATGGGGCAACATTAAACATTATTGGCAAGCAATGGTTCACACACATTTGGATATCAAGTATCATAAATAATTATAATTAATTATTCATGTCAGATCATGCCAGCATGTTTCCCCATCACCTCAGTATTTTCTTCTATCTGTAATGATAACTCCATCCTGCATAACTAGAGGAGGACATCACATTAGCCTTGAAGGCAAGTTAGTTCACTTAGCTTGGTTTCTGTCCTAGACTGACTACAGTACGATTAGTCTTGTTCTGCCATGTCAAAAACACACCAGTCATCAACTTTGCAATCACACCCTAAATAATTATACAGGCTTGGACAGAAAAATAGAGGTAAATGACGTGTGAATGTGTGTGTGTTGTAATTATTATCTTCCCCTAAAGCTTCCGAGAGGACAAGTAATTTGCCTCTTCATTTGAAACTACTGTATTCTTTGCACCCAATAAAACATCTTCTAAACTGAGAAGCATTATGTCACAGTCTCATCCTGGTCACAATTATATCGAGGGTGAAATTGATCAGTGGTGAACATCTGCTTTGTTTTCTGCAGCATCAACAAACACGCTTGTTGTTCTCAATAGCTATAGGCAAAAAAAAAAGAAAAAGAAAAGAGCAGACATAAACCTCTGCTTCCACTCGGTTCATTTTCAAAGGGGAAAAAAAGAGCACCACAATACAGGGTCTTATGCTTAACAGCAATGTTCTCTGAAGCGATGTGTTTTTGCATCACAAAAAAATCATTTGTGCATCAGCAGCATCCTTAGATGCACATCTGACCAAATTGAACAGTGAGCCCCTTTGTAAAAACCCCACTCTCACCTCTCTCATCTCTTGGAAGATGGTGTTCTGACGTTCGTTCTCAGACTGGGTGTTGGTGAGGATGTTGCGCGTCTGGCGAAGCTCGTTCTGCAGCTCCAGGACCCTCTGCTCGTAGTAGGCCTCCTTACAGGCCGACTCCTGGATTAGAGACTCCTCACGACTCTCCCCGTCTGCTGCCACCTTCCTGTGGTTGGAGTAGGCTTGTCCAAATGCCTGGAGATACAGTGAATGAGGAATTGTTGGTTATAGGCTATAGTGTTAAATAATATGAGAGTATTTATTGTTAATTATTGTTCATACTATAAGGCCAAACTAGAGATATATGTAAATGAGGGGATGATGCATTATCCTGCTGGCTTTGAATATCAGGAAAACAAAGGTTTGCTTTGTGGTTCAAGTGACATCAGTCTCTTCTGCTGTGGTTCAGCTGCAGACTGGAGCTCAAAAACCTCCCTAAATACTGCCATTACCCCATGGAGATAATCATATCCATCTGGACTTCATCATCCTTCATCTTCCCCCTTGTCCCCCATATGTCTCCCCTCCCCTGCACGCAGGATGTTGGCTTCCTCTGCACGTGCTTTAGAGTGACTCCACAGATGGGAGAACCAAACAGGAAAAGTAGAGCAAATGGACTAGTGTCCGGGTGATCACGAGAAGCCTGTATTCTAATGCTCTTAATACCTTAGGAGATCATAGCAGAGCATGGGAGGGTCGGCAGTTATTATTTGATTTTTGCCGATTGCCCGACGGGGATGAAGTTCATGAAGATAAAACGACTGTGGAAGACATTTAGGCTAGAATATTCTCCTACTCTGTGCAGGAGAACGTGCTCTATTGAAAAGCTGAGAACGATCGCATCGTTTGCCGATGCAATAGGAAAAGACTGCTTTACATTAGTGCTGATTTAATTTTGACCTTAATTTGTAAATGTCCTGCAAGGCAACAAATTAAGAACAGAGAGACAAACAGAGAGACAGCGATCTTAACTGCAGCTGAATCAAGGCTAGGCTTCTCTCTCACATCTCAAAATAATCACCCCCCCCCATTACAGATTTCATTTCCCACCCCGTGTAAGCACCAGCATTTTGATGGAAATCGTCATTCTCATCTCGCCTCACAGCTCGAGCGCAGGCAGTAATCTGAAATCACCCGAGGCACTGGATCTGACCTTGTTTGCAGCTGCAGTGCACACTCACTTCTCTCTGACCTGCTACCCCCTTACATCTGCACGTGACTGACTGCGGCAGGGATTTTCTCTGTTGGACTGTGAATCGCATTAATCCCAGTAATTCCTATAGAGAAAAGAAGAAAAAAAATCTGGAAATTTGCATTAGTTGAACTGGCCTACTTGCAGGACTCAAACGAATATATGTGAGTGTAAGAAAGTGGTTTATTGGGTCACAGAAGTGTGTGACATCACGTCTCGTGCAGGCTTGGCTATCTCTCACGTTCCAGGAAAGATGAGAATCCGAACTGGCAGACAGCAATGACGAACGGATAGACTCTCACAGTGAGGCTCGATGTGCTTATTTTAGAAGCAACAGCAGTTTGCATGAGCATGAGGAAATTCATTCTTGGGGAAAAACACCACACATACAACTGCTTATTAACACAAACCTGATTGTGGAAATGAAATAAAGAGTATGTTCGATGTTTACAGTTTAACTCATCGTGGCAAAACCTTTACATTAATTACAGTAGATCAATACCGGCCGGTCCAACACACTGGAGCTCAAATCAGTAGATCACTTGGTCAAGTGAGTTTTGATTGATAGTTGCTCATCTATAACAAACAATGACTGGGCTACCTGCATTGGTATACACATCTATATGTGTACATCATCTACAAATATAACAAAACAAAAGAAAAAGAAACCTGAAACACACCGAGGTGCTTCAGTAATTTTAGAACCAAAGGTTCACAAGGCTGTTTATTTAGATCCAACATACTGTTCAATAACCAACTAACGTCAGTCACACTCAATTAAAAAATGACTCACCTGAAACCTGCCCGTCCACCCCTTTTCCCTCATCACACCATCAATCAGCCAGAGACTGTATTTTAATTAGAGACAAGAGACAGGCTTGATCCATTCAGAAATGAGTGGAATCCCATCATGATAATCTCACTGCATGGTGGATATTGAAGGGATTCCAATCAATCTAAGAGACCTGGCCTTTAAACATAAAGAAGACGCCCCATATAGCCAAACCAGAGACCCAAGACCTTTAATCTCAACCCCCCCCCCGAGCTAGTTGTAGGCTTCTCTTAGAGGACGGTAAATTGGGGCTTGCAATGCAACCAAGCCGATAATCCCACAGTGAGCCGCCCACCCAATTTATAAATCATCTTTAGTTTGCCATATGTTGCAGTTTGTTTTTTTTACATTGGACATGTGAACATGGATTATTAATCTCTTGTAAAGCTAATCAAAGGCAAATCTTTTGTCATTAGCATGCTGTCTGGACTTTCTTCATAGATTTTTCCAGCTGAAGGCTGTGGCTAACATTATGATGCTACACATAGAAAAGTCAATAATTTATACCTCCACAGAACCAAATGTCTAATTCCAGATGAGTGCATGCATTACAGGCCGAGGTTAGACACGCCGGTCTTTATACTGTGCTGATCAGTCACCAAAAGCACCATGTAATTGATAAAATGAGGCGTCACCTATGATCTTAGTTCTGTTTTTTCCTTAGCTGTCAGAATGACTTCTATTACTTTCCCACACATTGCTCACACCACAAAAGAGGATCCGACAATCCTAGTCATAAGACTAGGACATGGAAAGCTCTTGCATGAGTGCATGAATGAATGCAGACTAATATTAGAAAGGATCCTGTTGCTATGGTTTCATTTTTTACTTTTCAATGACGCCAATATCAAAACACTTGTTTTGTTTTTTTTTACACCCAGGGTGCCAAACGCAATGAGCTTATCTGTAAGTTGACCTTTCTGCAAAACAAATGTTGCTATGACAGTCTTGACAGGAAACTCTTGAGATTAACTGCTTGTGTGTTTGTGTTCAAAGCGTATTGGAACAGCCTGTAATTGTTGATCTGTCCCAAGACGGACTTCAGATTAGTCGGTCCACTGATTAGAGGGTGAAACGAATCAATGATCAATCACACCTTTTTTGATCTCTGTTCAGTAATTGAAGGGAAATGCTAAAAAAGCAGGTTCTGAAGGCTCCAGCCATATTGGGCTTGTTAAGCATCTTACAAGTCAAAAGGGAGAGAGGCCAGAAATTTCTCTCTGGTTTCCTCCCAACTCAGAATCCCCCACATGGGAGATAGGCTTTGGGTCTTTGAAGGTTACCCACAGATCAATACTGTTGATCTCAGGGGCCTGTTGAAGCAAAGGTAAAACAAATCTAAAATCCGACTTTCCATGTCAGTCCTTCTGGCAGAAAACAGTGATTCTGCGGCATGAAGTGAGTTTCTGCGCACATAACATAAGACATACATAAGACTTCTGGGTTTAAATCAATATATGCAAGTTCTCTTTGAAACCCCTGCCTATGGACCAAAACCCAAATAGAAAATTCTCTGGATTTGATAATCATCCCATTTTTAAGAGTTTGCATTTGTCCCATGTGGTCTCACGGCCTTGATCTTATGGGAACGTAAACATTGCCAGACTGTAAGGAGCTGCACCTCCTATTCGTGCAAAAATGGAATAGTGGCCTTCCTTTAGAAGTTCTCCTTTGATTAGGTATAAGCGGGGTGATACATCCTCAAGATGAAATCGACATATTTTAGTTACTTATACAGATGGTGAGAGAGTTCAGTTTGATCCTGGATGCCAAACTGCAGAGTACCAGCAAACACTGAAGGCTGGTCCTTGTTAGAAACTGAAGGTGACTGCGGAGGTGGAGCAGGAAGGGGGGGAAAAAAAACAACAACACAATGAATAGATTGGCCTGCCTCGTGAATCACAGCTCACATGGAGTCTCGGTTCGCGAAACAGAGACACGCCTTCTTTCTCTCGTTTTCCATGATTCCCAGGACACTGCATGGTCAGTCCAGCGACTTCTGTGTGGGCACTGATTCTATATTTAGTTCATAATACAGATCTTGGTAATGATATATGATACTTCCTGTATTTCTGTGGGACATAATACCTCGCTATGTTATCTCTGCATCAACAGGCTGTGTAGCATGATTCTGTGAGGAATATAAACCATGCTATGTGGTAGTGTATGTTTCTTGTAGTCAATTCAATTCACAGACAGCACTGTTGATGATTAGTTCACGTTATGACAACCAGTGACATTTACTGTAATGAGTAACAGAGAAGCTAATTATTTACCTCAGACTTTACTCTTCTGAGGGGGTGGGATGGAGATAGAAAAGACAGATTTTGCTTTTTGTCCCTTGACAAATCCTTAACTCTCCACTGGTTTGAATTATCCCCTTCTTGCTTTACCCGGCAGTTTCTCACCACACCAGCAGCCCTAAATAACGATTTTTCAAGCAGGGATTTTCTACAGCAAGATTATAAGAGGAGCAGCTTTAGAAAATGCAGAGGAAACTCATATTTAACGGTTAGATTAGTATGGGAGGTGTTACGTGTACCAAACAGAGGGAGGAACGAGAGGGAAAAATAAGAGGGTGAGAGAAATGCTAAATGCAGGAGGTGATATTAGCTGTTGCCTGGCACGGAGCCACATTGATTCACAGCATAGCACAGAGCCGTTGGGCTATTATTCACACACAGGCCTGGACAATTTCACACACACATGTACAGTACACTCATTTCAATTTTCCCAGCATGCCCTGTAGTCAGTCATACTGCAGCACTACCCTCTCTGAGACAAAGAAACAAACGGCAAGCGTTCAAAGCCTTGTGTGGTTCGGGCAATACTGCGTGCAAACAATGTTGTCAAAACATGCAGGAGATCCACTATATGCCAAAGGCAAAGAGAAACACACTGCAGACAGAAGAGGTTAGAGACACCATGTGAGTTTAGGAGAAACAAGTGAGTGGACTGGCTGAGACTCTCATCATGAAACTAGAGGGTTATGAACTTCCTGAAAATAACTGCAAAGCTGTGCCAGATTGTGGGTCTCCTGAGATGGAGGGCAGGAAAGAGAAAGAGAGAAGACCAGAGGGGAGCCACTGGGAAACGTCGTGGTTCCGGCTCAACTCGATTCTACTTGCCTTTTTGTTTTTGATTTTCCAAAGAACCTGGCACCAACTTTTTTGGTATGAGCAGGTACTGAAAGGTGAGGTGAAACTCACTGCAGACCACTGATTGGTCAGAGACAATCGTCACTGCGTCATTGAGTCATCAATGCGCGGCACGCACTAACCCATGCCTGCCATTGGCCAGCCAAGCTACTATAGCAGCTGCAATTTCCTATTCAGCAAACACAATTGCGGAAAATGGCAAACCGAAAAAAAACCCAAAAGAAACCACACCGGGATTGAGCAACGAGGCGCAGACGTTCCTGTCTTTAGCACTCGAGGAGAGTATCTCGACGGGCTCCGTGCGACGTCGCTATGACGACCAGCTACACTGCGGCGGTGTTATCCTCTAATGGAAATCGACCTCCAGAAAAGTACCTGATGCCAAAGCTGAGTCGAGTCGAGTCGAGTAGAGCTGGTACCACGGAGTGGAAACACATGCTTTAGATGTATGCACACAGAGGTCTCTGAGCACCAAATCAGACTCATGAGGCCCTTTAGACGCATCACTGAAGAAATCATCTGCAACTACAAAAAATATCAGAATAGTCTAATTGGGCAAGCAGGAGCTCGGGGATGGAAAATCCCAAGGTGAATTCTCACGGCTCCTGATTAAGAGCTTTGTGGTGCTTTCATCAGATCTAGCTGCAGAAAACTACATTTCATATCTAATTCTGACTTCACAGAGCCCCCAAATCCGAAGGTCGCACTAGAAATTCTGTGTGAAGTCAGTCTTTGGTCAGGACAGACCTCAAGTTCAGATATGCCCCTAATCTATATTCATCATACGTCAACAAAGACAGGATTCTCAGAGAACATATCCTTTGTGGTAAAAAAAAAAAAAAAGGCATCACACTGGAGTCTCTTTACTGTAGGTGTTCACGGACTGGGTTCGGTGTTATTGCAGGGTGAAAACAGTCATTACGCCCTTGGCTGTGAGCTTAAGAAACTGGGTCTGAGCAGTTTATTTAGCCGTCAGGATATAGGATATACTGCATAAACGATGCAGGCAGCTTTTACGTGTTACAGAATTGACAAAAGGTTTTACTGCCACTCAGGAGAGAAACACAAGCTAAGCCTGAAAATAAACCATGTTCCACTGACAACATTTAGAGAAAAAGCAGATTTCAGTGGGGGCTACGTGTTTCCTGAGACGGCTTTTCTTGACTCAGGTTACTGCTTTTGTTTTTCTGTTCTATGGCGCAATCAAAAATGGTCTTTTCTGTCTTGAGGCAGAAGATGAACCACAGGGTTTTTAACTTCTGCTTTTGTCTTCAGTAATTAAATTTGCCAGTCAATTAATCGCAGGGCAGCATCTGCTTTATCCCTGACTGTTTACTGGGTCGACAGCTCAGCTGCTAAATCTGCCACAGAATGGAGGAAAAAAAGCCAGTCTCTCAAGGGAGAGCAGAGATTGAATAGGCGTAATATGTTGCGTCACCATATCAGTGTCTGGGCTGGAGTCTGGGTTCTTTATCATTGTTCATATCGTGGCACTGTTCCACTCCAGCTCCAGCTCCGGCTGATCACAACCTCAATCATTTGCAATGCAAAGACGGCCTTATCTGTGCCTGCCTGTACTAAGCCTATCGGCTCCCCTCTCTGACTGACGCCGTGTCTGGATGAGATCTCCCAAGTCCACGCGCCTGCACCCCAGGGGAACAGCCGTCGTTATGGTTACTACGCCAATTACAGCGACAGAGCGAGAGGCGGTCAGTGCAGGCAGAGCAGGAGGGTGCCACTGTCACAGATGGCTGTTTCAGAGCTCAGCCTATACCACAGCGTGCTCTCCTCCCTCTTTTGCGGGCAGCAGTCCTCACCCACGTCCCACGCCTCTCCAATCTGAGATTTGTGTTTGCTTATAGACCGATCGGGTCTCAGGTTGCTTTGAAGCCTTTTTTTGTTCTTGCTCTTTGCTTTCTGGCCAAGACAATGATATCATAGTAAACAAGCAGTGAATAAGACGGAGCCACAATCTGGCGTGTATTTCAGCATTTCCCAAAAGACACTGCTCCCTGTGGAACCTTCGCACACGACTTCAGCAGCTGAACAACCTCTCGTAGATGCTGACATAAATGACAGACGAGGGGAGCAGCTGGGGCCAGGCACACACATAAACATACACACACACACATGCATGTATGAATACAATTGTGAACTCAGACACCCTGCACACGTGAGTTTGCATTGTCCATCAAAGTCCAAGGTCAGGTTTGCAGGAAGACGGGGGAAGGTGAATCTATTCTTCTATTCTATTATTATGTGTTTTTTTCTTATCAAGCCCACAGCCTCCTGCCATTTAACCTTACCAATAACCATTTATTAAACTAATGTTGTATGCAAGACCCTTATGCTTTTCACCTCATCGTCATAGATCCCATTAGTGCTGAGACACGTCAAATCAATCAGGCCGAAGCATTAACTTGAGGGAGAGGCGGCTGCGGAATCTAGATTTGCCTTCTTCCTGAGGTTTGTTGCCACTTGAATGCAGCTACCCGTGATAATCTGATCTACTTTGTTAAAATTTCCACAACCTCCTTCACAAATAGGGCTAAAGTTATCCCGATCTCGTCTGTGTGCTGTCCCAAAACTCCCCTCTCCTATAAAGCTCCATTCAATTTCCAAAACCCAGAAGATGGTCTCTTGGGGCAGGTCGTGCCCTTCCTCACAGCTAGACAGAGACAAATGACCTCCTCGCACATTTGAGGTAATTAAATCCTGTATGTGACTGTGCACATGCACATTCTCTCTGCTAGTGAGGTTAAATCGTAGGTCAGGCTGGCAAACCTTCCATATGAGGTAATGTCAGCTTGTAAATAATGAGGTGGGGGGCTCAGCATAGCCTAACCACTACTGAGCCCATAATAGATCATATCTGTGTGTGAATTAAGTGCTCGAGGTTAAATGAAAAACAGTATCTGAAAACAGCTGGCAAAAAGTTATGTTTACTATATATTGAACAAAAAAGTCCTTTCATTCCAAGTTCTAAGAATATTGGCTCAACTCTACTCAATTAAAATAATGAAAAAAGATGAAAGTTAAGCCAAACGCCTTAAGTCAATGAGTGAATGAGCAAATACTGGAAAACAGCCACCCACTCTCACGAGGTACATATTTATCAGGGTGTGTTTGTACAAAAATGTCAGCTGGCTGTTCTCTATTTAAAGTTCCAGTACTTTAATCTCATTATCCCAGCTGATAGAGGGATGCAGAGTATCTGCTCTCCCCATTTTTCAAGGATCCCTGAGAGATTGGCACACACCCAATCACAAGCCCTCCTCTCCTTGCTCTCTCTGAGCCCAAACTCTATTGTTGTTATATCTACACAGCCAGCCCCCTGCAGACCATACAACTCTATCATCTTATTTCCCCCCCAGTTAAACCATGCCTGAGGGTTTCAAAACATGGGCTCCACGAGATTCGGGTACGACACACAGCGACAGGGGGACACAGCCCCACTACCCCATTTACAATAGGAGCCTGGGGGAAGGAGGAGGAGGAGAGAATGATGGTTGGGACTATAGGCAATGCAGACATTTTCTGATTGCGCTGTGGTGTTGAAGTAAAAAAAAAAATTTAAAAACCTGCTCCAGGGCAAAGGTACACCCCTTTGAAACTGGGTTTGTTCATGTTTGAATAGATGGCCTATTAAAAGATGAGATTTTTTCTTAGAATTTGCCCTCTGGTTTAATTAATTTCGGTGAGACGGGAGACACTACTCTGCCACTCTGGAGATAATTGAGATGAGTGGACTATGTGGAATTTCAGAGGAACCAGAGAGCCAGCTATCTACACTATAGCTAACAACACTATGTGTACATTTCATCCCTGACCTCTTTAGTGCACCAAACCACATGGTGGAACAAACTGCACAGAGGAAACTGTACATAAGAATTCCTTTTAAGTTGGAGGATAGAGGTGGGGCAAATCATGTGCTTCAGATAAGTATCCATGTGTGTGTATATCTGTGTATATCTAGGGGTGGGGGCAAATACCAGCTGTCCACTTAAAGATAGCACAAGTTTATTCCTGCTCTTTGTATATGCTAATTAGCTTGGAGCCCGGCACCCTTATCTCACATCCTTTGTTTCTCATGGGACATTGTCTTCAATTCTGTTATTGTGAGTCAAAGTCCAAGGAGAGTAAAGCATCCAACAATATGGGGAAATGTATCATTGATTACTATGCATTTTAATATTAAATAAAATCTATACCTTCTGGAGGAAACTTGTAAATCAACCAGATTAAAAAATTCTCAATATATATAAGGATGCTAATTATGTCTACTGATGACTAAGCATACTTAAAACGACCACAGACGTTGAAAAAACTACTGATGAGCAGCTTATTTGAAACAAAAATATTTTTTCAAAAGCCCGATCTAAAGAGAGGCGACGCTATATTGATTTTGAATGTCATTTCCTGTCTCAGCTTGAAATTCAGCATACGGAATATTGATGCTAACACAACGGTGGAGACCTTTAAAATGTATTGTTGAGACTTATTCCTGTTTAGTCTTGTGGAACACAGGTGGCAGAAATGACGCATGTGGTCATTTCCTCTGATCCATCAAAAAGCTATCCGGACTGATACAGAGCCATACATCATGTGCTTCCTATCTGCTCTAAAAAAAACAAACTGGAGTCCTCACAAGTAAACAGGATGCAGAGCGGGGCACAGGGGAGGGAAGGAGTACTGAGGTCATCTCTGTAGAGGGAAGATTTGATGAAGCAGAGATTTGCTTAAATTCAGGAAGCCTCTTTATGATTATGGGAAACCCATAGCAAAGAGTTATTATCCATACACAAAGGCACAAACAAGCCCTCTGGAGAGGCCTTCAACATATTAAATATGAAGGTGTCATTCTCTGTTGATCATATCGCTTTGATTCTGTGGCACAGAAGATAAAGAAGGTTTATGGACATTCTGATACATAATGATACAGGTGGGGTTATAAACAAGCTCCACCACAAAAAAATCCCCATGAAACTGTCTCCACACAAACAAATAATTTGAACTGATTAAGTTAACCTCAAAAGCTCAAAGGCCTCTAGTTAAAAGGAGCAATTGTTTCAACGTCAAAACAGAATCTATCTCAGGTATATTACGCATCTTGTGTTATCAAAATCAAATACCAAGTTGGTTTCACTGTGGAGCAAACTTACCAAACACACAGGCTTGTATTTCCCCCAACAGAAATCATTATCATACAAATTCCACAAAAAAAACAACAACTATTTTATCAAGAAAATAAAAATACATAGGTTTTCTGTGGGGATAAAAGTAAAGGGTTGTTTTAGATTTAATCAAAAGGTTAAAGTACAAAACGGGATACAAAAGACAAAATGAAACACAATAAAGACAACTGGACAAGGGAGCAGTGGCCATTGTGTTTCTCACACACAGACACACACACACACACACACACACACAGACACAGACACAGACACAGACACACACACACACACACACACACACACACACACAGACACAGACACAGACACAGACACAGACACACACACACAGACACACACACACAGACACACACACACACACACACACACACACAGACACAGACACACACACACACACACACACACACACACACACACACACACACACACACACACACACACACACACACACACACACTGGTTTCTTTGTTGAAAGATTTATAATCGTTTATAGTCGTGTGGCGTAGGAGAAGAGAAACTGGAGACTGAACTCTTGCCTGAATGAACCATGTTGTATTGTTGGAGGCACACAGCCATTATTATGACCTCATCATCTGCTTTTAGCTCGGAATCCTGTCTGATCTGTCCATAGTCTTTATTAAGTGGATTACAATTGTGGAATCGTGACCCTGATGGGCTGCCATACCACTTCGCTGCATGCATGTTGGACTTCTTCTGATGTTTTAAAAAAGTAAATCTTTGTGTATTTTAAAAGGAATACATTTAACCAGAACTTTTAACTGTAAACTAATATGGGGGATAAAGCATAGTAAATACATAAAATTGACAATACAAAATAAAATCATCCACTTTCTTGCTGTTCAACTGTGTTTGGATGAAATTTTACGGACACACTTTATTTAGATTACTTCATAACTTTATATATACATACATATATTTACCACAGCCAGAAGGCATCATCTCCAAGTATGACTTGTTTGTGATGGCCAATCTTGCATACAGAATTAGTCAGATTATATAATATTCTTTTGAGCAGTCCTCTATGAACAGTACACAACAACTTCTGAGCGGGTTGAGGGGGAACTTAATGTAAGTTTCGCTGAGGATCGGCGGCCATATAAACAGCACAACAAACTGCTACGTACCAAGAATACATGAGCACTTCCTTTGACACCACCCCATGCTAACGCAGGACTACACTGTACAAACACTCCGCTCTTTATACACAAAACCAAAAACATTCCAAGCAGCCCAAACAATTCCCCCACTCAGACCTGGAGCACTCCAGCAGCTTCCCACTAATGCTTCACAGTTTATGTGGCCTCAACTTGAAATGTGGACGGGCGCTGATGGAATTTTGTTTATCAGTTAAGGACAAAAGCCCTTAAAATCTTTGCGGATTATTGGACCATTTTACCTAAAAGTGGGTGGAATGATTCTTTCACTAATGCAATACCATATGGTCGTCCTTCTGTGACACAGACGATGCGAGTGGATCCTCTGGATAGACAAGCTCGTCTGGACGCTTAATACATTTTACAGTGGACATTTCGTCACAAAATTGCGTTAGAATAATTTGTACATCCTTATCAAGGCTGAGATTCATATGGTAGCAGCTCTGACAGCACTCATAGAACAGACTGCTAGTCCCAGCCAGGCTAGGATAAGGAGGACCAAGATCACCTGCCAGCCTCTGTGCAGCATTATGCCAAATTGCACCGACGTGTCCCTGGCTATGGAGGCAGCAGAGTGTGGCTGGGCCTGGCAGACCCCCGGACCTCCGTAAGCCATGTACATAGCGGCTGGGATTCATCCTCTTATAACCTGTGGGTAGCGGATTTGGGACTTTATTTAGTGCCATTTAGAAAAGAGTACCCCTTAACTGCAGACCTGCCACCCAGCAAAAGACATTATGGATAAAATAGACGATCAGAATGCCCCAAACGATGGTGAAAGGTTTAGCATGTGCTAAGCCCCAGAGTGAGGGGAAATATTACTGAGCACAGATTGCCCAATGAAGTGAGAAGATAGGTGTTTCAGAAAGGGTGGAGAGTTTGTGATAAGGTGCAAAAGAATGGATGAAGTGGTGGATGGATGAGCTGCTGATCAAGCAAAACTTGGTCGATCCATCGAATATTATGAGACTGGCTCGATTTATATTGGTGTAAGTGATCAGATGAGTTTTGTGTGCTTCTCTTATGTTCTACTGACGTCCAATCAGCATCCAACCCATTTAACACCATAGAAAGGGCTTAGGGCCACACCAGATATCTTTGTGGCAGGACACTGGGATATATCCTTTAGTGATCTGCCATTTCAAAAGGGACAAAAGTGACCAATCCTTTCAAATATAACAACAATGGGCCGCCTCTCTCAATCTATTCTTTGTCATACACTGTGCTCAGCTGGCATTTAACCCTCTCTACGTTTTTGACACCCAAGACCCGTTAACCCCAGTTGGCTAAAACACACAAAGGGCCAGCGAGTTGAGCACAGAGATCGCAGGTTCTACTGAGCTGAACAATATTTAGGGCTCTCATTGTCTGGCTGAATTCCACAACACAGCACACAGCTGCTGTTACACTAATAGAGATGCAGGGGAGGAACGGAGGCTGAATGACTCTCGTGTGGTCTATGACACTCGCTGCAGTGCAACACGGACCCGAGGAGCTGGGCCTTTGTTAAAGTGCCATTGTCTAAGTGTCTGTAGTTTGAAAAAGAGAGAATCAGCATCACAAAAAAAAAAAAATCTATTAAAACATGAGAACTGTGTGATGCTCTGTGGCTTTGTTATCTCTGGATAAAATATGATGTCTTGGTGGCCACTGTGTTCCATCTCATTACAGTCACACAGATCTACATGACATCACATGTCATCTGTGAGTGGCTTAGCTTATCAACAGCAACAGCTAAGGGAACACCACCTCACAGAGTGTAGTACGATTTTATTAGCTGCCTTACCTTGTGACTTAGACTGTACTTTGCACTCTGCATGATAACTGGCTAAAAGTCCATTCAGATTAATCATGTCTTCACTAGCAGCCTATAGCGTGCAAGGGTGCCCTCATCAGAGCGCTGTCTGAGGAGTGAGCAGCTGATTGTTTACAAATCAGCTGCAGATTTAAGACATTATATATAGTGTGTCAAAAAACATGTTATTCAAAAACAATGTTCGATATAAATCAAATATTATAGTCCACAGCTCCAGGGGGTATAGCACAGGGGCAGTGTGCAAAGTGACTCATATTCACTATAGTGCACCACAAGATGGATTTCTTTGTCTGGCTCTTGCAATGCAAACTCAGCCAATGGGCAACAGTCTATTATAGTGACAAAAGCCAGTGGATTAAAAGCCAGTGCATTACTCACCTATTATTTGCCAAACAAATAATGGGTGGAGAATGGTATATGGTTGAAGGACTATGAAGTGAATGAGAAAAAGTAAAAGTGGGGATAGGGATTCCCATAAGATACACCACACATATAAATATGATAGGCATATCAGGAAGCCAATATGAGCATCCTATAAATATCTTTAACCAAATGCATGGTTACTTCTAGCCATGTTTCCGTGTGCATGGCTACTATAATAGCTAGCTGTGAGATGATCTCTCAAAAGGCAGCACCTGATGAAGAAGCAGCACAGCCACTCCAATGAAGTCACAGACCTGTGCCGTTACTAAGCAACAGCGGTGCACAGAATTCCTCCATCTCTCTGCCTAAAGAGCAGCGTGTATGTGGGGGTGTGTACATGAGAAGGTGAGGATTGGCTACATCGCAGAGGAAGTTTGCTCACTGTCACGATGATTTCTGATTGGCTGTTTACATCCAGCATTGAGACAAAAAGAGTGACATCTGTGCATTGAAATCACCGCGAATACACACAAATCTGAGCCATTTTCTTTTGTGCCGTGTTTGTGCATACCAGCAAGTTGTAGGAGAGGTTTGGGGTCACTGGAGAGGATCCAGTGCTAAGCAACTCTGTAAATCTCCAACACAATCAATTCCAGACGATGTCCTTGAAAACAGAATGGACGTCCAAACATTGTCACTGTATGGTAGCCCTTTACCAAAGAGATTTATATCTAATCTGACCACAGAAATAACTGTTTTGTGTGCTTTTGCAACAGCTGCAGACAAAACAACACTGATCAGTTTGACCCATCTACTTGAAGATGTCCCAAAAATCAGGGCAAAAATAATACGACATTTGTCTTTTCACAATGATATCTTTAACTTTGCATTTCTCTTGTGGTCTTCGTGTGGAGGTTATGTTGGGGGTGTTGGGTAGGAGGATATAGGAACCTAACTTATGGATCTGACCAGTGATCTACAATCAGTATAACCTGACCCTGAAGCAAAAGAAAGAAACTCAGCTGCAGCTTTGAGCAAACAATTGAATTTATTGCCCAGATGGATGATTGTGTTGTATTGTGAGACAGAAGGGGAGAACAGACACAGTCTAGGAGTCCAACCACACTCACAATAAGAGGTCCTGTTTTTTTTTTTTTATTAGGCTTCAGTTCACAAACTGTGACAAAAAACAAATGTTCACACTCCTTTTTATTTGCTTTAGTTTGCTGCTATGGTTACTCTTTCAAAATGTTTTCAGGCCATCTCTTCTATTTAGAGCTTTTTCTTTTTGTTCTGGGGCAGGGCTAGGCCTTCTTGCCAAAGACATGCATGGGAAACCGGGCAAGAGATGCAGAGACAGCCTCCCTCTTTCAGCAATAACGACGACTAGAGAGAGGGCCACTGGAGGGTGGGCAACTGAAAACCTCTCTATGTGTGTGTCTCTACTGAAACACCAAAACCCCAAGAGAGGAATGAGCAGATTTTTGGCAAGGCAATAAGGGGTTTACCATGAAGCCAACTGTCTCAGCAATTAGTTGTTTGGCTTAGTGGGAGGAGACAAGAACCCATATCTCAATGGAGGATGTGAGAAACCATGAGCAAGGCTGTGTCAAAGCAGGAATCTGCTTCTTTTTTTCTTTTTTCTTTTTTGGTCATGACTATTTGTGGGCAGCCGTTGTTAGGTCTCTCTGCCTCGTGTCACTCTAGAGTCATACTTCTCTCTGTCTAAATCACAAGACAGTGACAAGCTGTTTCTCTAGTGTAGAAAATTTGACATAATGTGATAACAGTAGGGAAGAAGTCCAGCCACTGTTCAGAAAAACAGACACATCCTTTATCTGAGTCACTAGCCCAGCTTGAACCGCAACTCTCAACATTCTTTCCATTCCCACAGGGTCAGAGCTCGTTTGGTTTCCTCTGCTGGTTGTTCATACCTCCTTTCCGAGCGGGAAGGTTCAAAATTCAAATTTACTCCCTCCCCTTTCAACTAAACTACTTCTTGTTTATAGGAGGGCCTGTTGGAGCTGAGAGACAGTGACAAGATATTGATTGCCCATCAAACATTTACAGGTGATGGATTTGAAATGTGATCTCAACATATGTTAAAAACTTAAAATATGGTGGTAGAACATAATAATACCAAATACAAACACAATGCATTTGAATGAGTCAGATCACATCTAATGTCCCTTATCAAACATGACCTGAATGTGTCTCCAGATTATTGGCAGTGATGATGGTCATATCTAGACAGTCTGCAGAACTAGAATAAAACATTGTGGGGCCTAGACTAGCTGTGACTCAGACAGAAATGTCTTGAAGAAGGGGCCATAAGAGCTGCATAAATAAATAAAAGGTGCCAGTGCAATGGGGACACAGGTGGGGGTGGGGTGCCTACAGATCTCCTCCTCATCTTGCAGTTTTGACCTTGTAAGACGAAATTTAGCTATGCTATGGCTTTTATCTACCCAAGTGTCATATTGCAGTGATGAGATCATACTCAGTGCTAGAATTCAATTTTATAGGGTCATTCTTAACCTATACGCCCCATACATTAATGTAGAGTCCATGATTTCGGGGTTTCTGCGTATGGACCATAAATACTAGAATATCTTACTATTTCTTAGGCATATTCATGTGGTTTTAAAATGCAGCCTACCTCTTTCAGTTGGTCGAGCTCCTGTCTGACGGCCTCATACTCTGTCTCCAGGTCATCGTACTGCTGTTTGAGCTGCTGCTTCTCCTCCAGCACCGCCAGTCCGTACTCTGCCGCCTGGATCTTCTCGTTCGTGGTCTCACTTAGCTCACGGGCAAGGCGCTCGATTTCGGCCCGCATCCATTCCGGCCTGGCCGCCAGCAGCATCATAGCGTCGGGGTAGCCCTGCTCTTCCACAGACATGGTCAGAACCGGTGACGATCAACCAACGAACGCCAGCTGATCTGCGACAGGGAGGAAGCTGGAGCGTCTTCAAGAGGTGTAACCTTGAAGAGGAAGGTTGCTCAAATTCGTCTGTATTTAAATTGCATGATTGTTACGTTTGTGTTTCTCGTTGCCGGCCTAACTTCTTTGGTCATGTAGATGACTCTCTTCAAATAATCTCCGACGAAGGAGCTCTGTTACCTCCTAAAAATGCTCCATCGTAAAGGTCCTGCGTTCTCTTCTCCTCTCCCCCCGGCTTCTCGGAGCTGTAAAGCCGGAGCAGGAGCACCAAATACGAAGACAAAAAAAAAAGATAGGACTTCTGGTTCCTCCTTTCAAAACAAAACTATTGTTGAAAAAATAGGCTTTATATCATGTATGGCTTTTGATTTATTGTACTCTATTTACGTATTTAAACCATAATAAAATGTTTTCAGAAAGAACATGGAGTGTGTGCTAAGACAGTGATAATTTCTTATAATATTAGCGCGATTTTATTTTATTTTGAAGGCAAAATCGATAAACTTCCGGTATGCTCACCCTATCAACATCCGCTTGTTTGAAACAGCTGAATTGTCCGTTTGATGAAATTCGATCCACTCACGCAACCAGCTGGGATACTACGACAGAGCAGCAGTGCTTGTCGGGAAATATAGTACTGAGAATATGTGAGGCTCAGGAAAGTCTTCGACCGACGTCAGGAAATGAACTCATTTCCCATTAGGCTTTGTTTAGTTGCATATGTGGAGCACGGAAATATCCTCGCTTTCATGTAGTGATGTGCGAGTTGGCTTCCATTATGTTGCATTTACTGCCCTCTGCTGGATTCAATTACGTGTTTGGGTTCATCTGCGTCTCACCGCTCTTTAAATTGAAAAAAACAAAAACAAACAAACTCTAGATTCTTCCCATTAGAACTGTTCTTCCAAGAAAGTCCAACAGGTATCTCCGTCCGTGAAAAAATAGCCTTAGGCAAGATATCAAAAACAGAATGAAGTAAGAATAAATGTGCAGTAATCCACAGAATTAGGGTGAAACAAGCTGAAATCTAAAATTGTAGGAATATACAGTTCTGCATACATGATCAGGACATCCTGAACTAGGAGTTAGATATAAATATGTCCAGAAAAGGTTTGTGTCACCTAAATGTAATATTGGCAGCAACATTTTAGGATTACATTGGGATCATTGGCTTTGAGTTCCCTTCAAATGCTGCACATCGGTAACCTAATTGCAAACAGCTTTAGCAAGGTAAAAGGTTAGCTAATCAGATTTGATCTACTTGCTATGTCATTAAGGTCTCACTATTTGTAGCAGCGGGACAGAGTTTAAGTGTGTTTTCAGAAATCCTCTGAACTCTCTTATGACAAAAATCCTATTCTGAATCTGATTCGTAAGAATAGACATGCACATCATTAATGGAATGCATTGCAGACATTATGAGAATCTGGTCAGGTGAATAGTTGGCCTGGTTTTTACTAATGACAAAATGTGCATTGATAGGCATAATTATTGTAGACTATACAGTTCAACAGAAGGTGATAGTGATGTGGAGACAGTAGGAGTTTTTATTGAGGAGTGGGTGCTCTATTTTATACCTGCACAGTAATAAGATTAGTAGTCTAATCCATGAGGAGTCAAGAATAGCCCTACACTCCCCCCAGAGCTGCAAACAGAGGGAATCTGCGCATGGAGATCATTACAAAGGAAGCGAACTCTGATATTTCACATCACATTCTTAATTTATTCCCGTACTTGATCTGTCATCCTGATAAGATAAGTGGCTTTCCACAAAGGAGTGCACAGGATCGTTTGGGTACTTACCTTTATTTTCCCGGCACCACAGAGATAATCTGAGACAAATCAAATCAAGCAAAGGCACAGGACTGACTTTCCACAGAGCTGGAGAGGGAAAGACAACATCAGAGCTGTGAAGGTTGGTGTGACAAATGTTGGCAAATGCAGCTCTGAACCTTTTGTCTTCCGAGATGGTGGCTACAAGCATCTCGTCTCAATCACAGGTAAATCAGTTTTTATTCAATTAATCTTATTTTGTTCATGTATTAATATTCAGATTTAGAATCGCTTTCCTTTTTAGCTCAATTGTGCATCGGTCCTGGAGAGTGATGATGAATTTTGCACTGTGCTGCACTACTGAGGTAAAACTTCCAGCTAAGAATATCACCTTGCCAGTCCTTTAAACTGGATTATGTGTGCTTTACATTTGACTGAATATGATTTATGATGTTGATCTTTGATCCAAATGTGTTTTTGTCAGTGGCTCTCTTTAACTTGTCTTATTATGTCACACTGATCACTCAGTGTCGAACTGATACAGTCCAAAAATAATAAAATCCAGTTATTTATGAGACGCCTTTCCCCGACTAGTTGCAATACTTTATTTCAGGTTCAAGATAAGGCCTACAGCATCAATAGTTGACAGGATGATGAATGTATAATATGGTGTAACAATGTAGATTTATATGTATGCAGGCTCTGTTATGACTGTGGATGTCAGCCTGACTGTTCCTATGGCATTCCATACAGAGACAAGAGGTGGAGCTCTGATGGAATACAGTAAGTAAGGATAGTAGCTAATAATTTTGAAAATACTAGAAGTAAATTAGGTGGTCAGAGCCAAAAGGCAACATTAAAATACATCTAAAGTGTTCCAAAATAGTTGCTATTGATGTTTTTAATGTAACACTCTGATGATAGACTTACAATGCCAGACAAGGATTAGACACCTCAAAGTGAGCACCTACCACTGATGATCTTATTTCAGGTATTAAGAACAACCTACTTTTGGTGGAGTCTCTGTGCTGACTGTTTACTCTGCTGAGAAAACACGAGAACAATAGGTCCCAGTTACATTTTGACCAATGTTAAAGGTCATAAAATACAATTAACAAGTCAGTTACTCATAATTTTTGATTTCCATCTAATATCAGATTTTTCTTCTTTTCTTTCCCCTATAATAACTCTAGTCAGAGGCCCCAGAGCGAAGTACACAATTGTGGGAGAAGCGATACGTTATGTAATCCCTGGCCATATGCAATGCTCAATTGGCTGTGGAGGTCAAGCCTGCAAATATGACAACCCAAGTTACTGGAGTGATGACCAGCAGGCCATTAAAGGCCTCTACTCATCCTGGTATATATGCTTACTCCACCTTAGTAGCTGTGATAGTGTAATGAAACCCAACAGTTTCTCAAATTATGTGTTTTATTATTTTCTCAACCATATGACAGAAATTAGACTAATAGGAGCATGGATTAATATACACTCAACTCACTTTTTTTCCCCCCTTATTGTTTTAGGGTTACTGATAATCTTCTCGCTATGTCTAGACCCTCAACAGAAATCATTGAGAAGTATAACATCGTTGATCAGTTCAGAAGGTACAGACAACTTTCTTTCAACATCGTTCAGCAGTGTCTGGCTAAATAACACACAGCTTCAGATGAGATGAATAAACGAATGTGAATATTAAAGTGTTCACACCTGTGTTTGTGTGTGTGTTAATGTGTGTGTGTGGGGGCTTGTGTGAAGGAATGGTATTAAAACAGTGATGAACCTACAGATACCTGGTGAACATGCCAGCTGTGGAAACCCTCTGGAGGCAGAGAGCGGCTTTTCATACCACCCAGAGGTCTTCATGGAAAACAACAGTAAGTGTTCTATACAGTAATTATTGATTAATCTATGTTGCTGTTCACTCTAACTCAAAGCATCTCATCATTTCAGTTTATTTCTACAATTTTGGCTGGAGTGACTATGGAGTGGCCAACCTCACCACCATTTTGGATATGGTGAAGGTCATGGCCTTCGCACTGCAGGAGGGAAAGATCGCAGTCCACTGTCATGCTGGTCTTGGAAGAACAGGTTCATGCTTACAGGGTGTTGTATAATGTGTTGTAACTTTTCAGGACAGGATTGGTCTTTCATTTGCACAACATGACACACAATGAAGGGTTTCTCCTTTCTTCCCTCCAGGTGTGCTTTTAGCATGTTTCTTAGCATATGCTACCAGGATGACTGCTAACCAGGCTATTATATTCGTACGTGCCAAACGTCCCAATTCCATTCAGACCCGGAGTCAGCTGCGTTGTGTCAGACAGTTTGTCCAGTTCCTCTGCCCTTTGAGGAGTGTGTTTTCCTGTGCTGAGCCTCAACGCAACCCAGTCACACTGTCCCAGTACCTGAACCGCCAGAGACACATACTGCATGGCAATGAGAGGAAAGAGCTGAGGCACATACCAAAGATTGTCCAGCTAGTCTGTAAGCTGTTGTTGGACATTGTAGAGAATCAAGAGGTAATTGAGGAAGACATTCTGGAGGCTCCTGATATTCATGACATAGAGATGACTCTCAGAGTTATTGAGCAGATGGGCCCTGAGTTTTTCGCAAAGGAGCCCCGCTTACCAGGTTCGCCCACCTTACCCAGACATTTCAATGAGCCGCCCCTTTTTTACCATCGCAAAAGTTTGAGCTACAGTGAGACAGACTTGAGACGACTGGGCTCACAGCTTAACCTGCTCACACATCCTCTTGGCTCCCTGTCACTGAGTAAAATAGCCATTTCTCCGTCTGCAACCCAGTGTCAACGTTGCGATAGCAGCATGTCTGACATGTCACAAGGCTCAACAGGCTCACTCTGGCAAATCAAAAATGAAAAAAACAACAAAGTTGGATCACTTCTGTTGGAGAAAATTAAGCAAAAAACCATCAAGCGTAGTGAGTCTATGGGAAACAATCAACCTACCAAAAAGGGTAGCATGTTGTCCAGGTGGAAGGCAGAGAAGAGGGACGAGTTGGCAATGAATGAGATGAAGTATCAAGATTGCAAAGACGAGCAATCAGAGAAATCAGAGGTGCCCTTTATCACCCTGCAGTCAGAGCTGTCCCTGGATGCCCGGAGGCTACTTGTGGCACAGGCTCTAGCAGTGGATCTTTTTCTTGATGGGGAAGAAGAGCACAAAACCAAAGTCTTGGCCTGGCAGGTAACTGACCCATACCAGTGATGTGGTGCTACAGTACTTGAAAAAATGAAGGGCATGCATGTAGAAATGCATCAAAAATAATTTGTCTTTTACAAAGACTAATGTCATGCTAAAATATCAGTTACATATTATTTTGAGTTGCCAATTTGATTGTTTGTTTCTGCACCACGCACATCGATCATACAGTGACTGATGCATGACATCCAAATACCAATCATTAAAATAATTTTTGGTGATCCCATGTCAGGAATAAGTTTAAAGATGTTATATAAAGATATAAAAAAAATCAGTATGTAGCTGTTATAACAGAAGTCAGTGCCTGAATAAGACACAAAAGACTGGATTAGTCACCTACAGGCATACAGGGCCTAACATGGCTCCCGGAATGTGTGCAGGCAGAATTAAACCAAGGTGGTGGCTGGGAAAGGCTGTGTATGGAGCAGGATCCCTTCATCCTCACTGGCCTCATGTGGGCATGGCTGGAGCAGCTTAAAGAGCCGGTCATCTCCATCCACGAAGCCAAAGCCCTGAACCCTGACAAGAACGATGCCCAAACTGTCCTCAATACACTTGACCAAGTCAGTGCATATTTTAAACCTCAGCAATTAATATTATTATAATGACTTGCCTGGAAATTTTATTATATATATAAATGGACACTTGTTTTGATCTTTTCCCAGGCCCCTAGAGAAACACTGTCATGCATACTAGATTGTATGGCTCATATGCAGAGGATACCAGCAGAGGTTGAAAATGCATTCCTGAATCGTACTATCAAAGCCTTCACCTGGGTAAGAAAACAAATACACTTAATAATTATGTGGGATTCATTTTAACGATTCGATTCATTCTGTCAGTATTGGTTTGGTTTCAGCAACTTGAGGGTCTTGACGATGGAAGCAATGCATACGAGTCCATGACTGCAGTCCTACGGTGTGTCCTTGAAGACATGAGATGCGTGATGATCGAAGCAGAGAAGATTCCTGCGTGTCCTCTCTTGTTAACATAGGTACTGTGAGTCATGTATGTCTGTTATACTGCTTGTACTCTCCATGTGAGGGAATGAAATAGAAAAGAATGCATTTGTGCCTTGTTACAAACAGGTTTAATATTTCACAACCGATTTTGTAAATGTGTGCTAAATATAAACATTTATGGCATGCAGATTATTGCCACTCGTATGTCTATACATGTCGGTATTTCCTTACATCAGTAGTGAGTGGAAGTAACATATTAAAGAACATTTTACAATGCATTTTGCCTTAAGACTGGTCACATCCAACACACAACAAAACCTTAGTCATAGAACAATATCTTTACACCCATCAATACCTTTCCCATAGTATGGCATTTCTAATCTTAAATAACTATTACATTCTGTTTTCTGTGAACACAGACTCACCAAAGAACACCCTAATGTAAGCATATCTGATGGACAGTTCGTAACAAAGGCAAACGTTCCTCCTTCCAGTGGGTTGTGCCTTTTCTGACGCTCAGGAGGTGAAAGAATATACTTTTAAGACGTCTTTTCCATCTCTTGCTTCTGCTGCGGCAACAATACTGGAGTAGTCACAGGCGACGTGGGTGAACCCTCTGCGACACAGGGCACAAAGCATAAATGATTAGGAAATGACTAACAAGGCAAGATACACAGACAGTCACTGCACTCAGGCTCAAAGAATATTGATGCTAACTCGCTGCCGTTGATGCAGCAAACCCATATTAAAGTATAAAGCATACAGTACCTGAACATTGTGTGAGAACCTCCCAGTAAGTGGTATAGGCTCTCCAAGGTCAACCCATGGTCTCTGTCTTTTCTCCATGTCAACACTCGTAAGGAGAGGTCCTCAGACGCTGTCACGACACGGAAGCTATCCTGCAAATGTGCAGACAACACTAATCGGTCTTTTTCAGGTGTTTAATGTACTGCATAAAATAAAGAATATCAATAGGTGATGGGATATATATATATATATGAATTTCAAATCAGAAAACAGCCTACCACACATATAGAAGTAATAGGCATAGTGTGATCTTTAAAGCTGGCGAGCAGGGCTCCTTTCAGAGAGTACACCTGTAGCTCCTGGTCCACTGCCAACACCAAACAGTTGCTGCCGCTCGCCTCTAAAAAGAGATGTGAGGGCCTGGCCTGCAGAGTCAAGGCAAAGGACTCCACCTGCTTGGCTAAGATGAAAAGAGATTCAAACATATAACAAGAAGCCAACTTCAGTTTTCAGAGAAAATCCATGGTTGTTGTCAAGTACATTTTTGGGGGCTAACCTCTTAAATCCAGAATCAGTTCATATTTACCCGCATTACTCGGTATGACTTTCATAGAACACGGAGGACTCATGTGAACTGTACGTTCAACATGTATATCAAAATTTTAACAACTGCAGTAAATGCAACAAAGCACATCTTGGGGGTGCGCTGCTGCTTCCTGGCTCATTGGGGCTGCTGTCAGTGGGGAAGATTGTTTTTTTCTATTAATTTTTCAGTATATGTTGGATTTCATCATTTAATGCTGAAATAAGCCCTTTCTCTTTGATTTTGAGGACTTTACAGTGAAACTGATCCACTGGAACTCTTATTTAAAATTTCTTTGGCATGCCAGTCATCCATAGGAATAAGCCAAATATAAAAAAGACAAATAGATCCACTTTAACAGTGTCTGTACCAGCACCTAAACAATATCTGAAGAATATCTGCTGGCATGTTTCACCAGCTGACTACAGTTTTCTAAAAGCTTCAGTGTAAGATTAAATGTCACTATTAAAAGCATATTTAAGTGAATCTGCGCTCATTTCGCTCATCACCTTGGATCTCTGACTTGTACTTTGTCTTTTTAATGCTGATATCAAAGACAGAGAGGACTTTGTTGCGTGCGTCGTTGTTGTTCATGACAACCAGTCTGGCAGTCTGGGTGGGTATGAAGACAGCAGCCTGGCACCCTATGACTGGCATAAACTGGCACAGAGGATCTTCATCCTCAGACGGAGAGGTCAAACTCTCAGTGTACATCACCTGCCAACACACCAAACATCAGGAATCTACACAATGTATTTTTGTTTCTTTGTTCTTATTGTTCTCATTTTCCTATAGTGTTTTGCCCAGAGGTTAATGAGGTACCACACTAGAACAGATCATAGTAGTAAACACAAATTCAGGCTGGTTAAGGCAACAAGTACTACCTTTGCACTTAAATCACCACTGTCCTTAGTCCCAGCCACAATCCATTTCTTGTCAGGTGAAACCAGGAGAATGTTGACTTGAAAGGAGTCAAACACCATTATGCTAGACTTTTGAGTCAAATTTGAATCGGCTAGTGTACACACAGATCCCAGACTGTTTCCAACCTGAAACAGAATATCATGAGAAGTACGTTATTTCATTTGGGAGTTTTCTTTCTATATTTCTATATTCACAGAAACTTACAGTCAGAAACCAATTGTTGTTGACGTTGTACTGCAGTAACGTAATACGTGGTGATGCAGTAGAAAAGGAGCCCAACTCCTGGCCAGTCAGACCATGCCAGGTCTTGACGAGGCCTGTGTTGTCGGCTGTGATCACAACTTCATGCTGCTCATCATTTACAATCCCCAACAGAGGCCTTTGCACAGGACTGCACCACAGGAGCTCTCCCTGAGAGAAAAGATGTGGAACATCATATAAATGATCTGGCGAGAGCATTTATTGCAGTGGCTTTTCAGCTTTTCATCCCAAGGCATTGGAACTCTCAGAAAAAAAAATCTATTTCAGTCCCGGCGTGAATGAAACCTTCATACATGTGGCTTGCAGTGGCACATGACTGCAGTAGATAAAAGGTCTGAATACATTAAGATGCCTGCATTGAAGCATTGTCACTTTCATTTCTGGGTTTACATTGTGGTATCTCGGATCTAAGAAAACGTGTTGCAAGTTTTAGATATGGACTGATAAGGACTCATAACACGTGAAGCTTGATGCTAAATGTTGAGATTCACACGTTTTCTGAAACATTATCTGTAAACACAGTAAGAATGCCATAAGATTACAAAAGAATAATCTCAAACGTACATGGATGTACATAAAATTTGAAAGGAAACATTTTGCATCAGTACAAATACTGCAACACGATTGTGACTGACAATGCAGGAGAACATGCTGAAGGTGTCGTACTGACATTTTGGATGTTCCATGCTCGGACTGTGCCATCGGTGCAGGCGCTGCAGACTGTGGCACTGATGTTCCAGAGGTGAGGTAGCTGAGCTGAATTCCCCTGCAGGTACACCAACCCCGTCACCTTGCCTGGTGCACAGCGTGTGTCAGATATGAGATGAGAGTCATAATAAAATAGAGCAAAGGAGATTCCAGAGAAAGAGAGAGAGAATTGAATGTCAAAAACTTTCATTCGATTCTGTTTGCTACTGTTTATGTAGCTAAGGACGAACGTGTGCATAAAAAAGGTTTCTCCAATCATGAATGAGTGTCAGTGCGGGGAGAGCATCACTGACATGTGGCTGACAGTTTCCATTAGAGAGGGATGGAATGTGCATACCTTTGTGTCCTCTGAGGCTTTTGCAGGTGTAACCTCCTGACCGACCCTTCGTCATCTTTAACTCTAGGTGGGAACGTCGCAGGAAGTACTTCTTCCACGAGTGACTCACGTCCTCCCTTCTAAAGGCAGCGAGGTCACAAAAAGTCCAGCGCTGCAGACACATCCTCCTGAGGAGACCACGGATTTGGGTGTAACCATTTTAGTGCATCATTTTCTCTGTAGCTAAAAGTAAAAAAAACCCAACAACAACAAAAAACAACTCACCTCCATAACCAGGGAGTCTCCGCAGCTTCATGCCAATCCTAAAAGCAGGTCTCTCGTTATTATCAGACATTCAGGGATATGTTCACTACTTATTTACCTTACTAAGTCGCTAACTTACTTCCGCAAGTTTGCTATCCTTACCTTACACACACTCGAGGCACTGATCAAATCGTCCTCGGTCAGGAATGTAAAAATGTGAATGAGGCAATCATCGATCAGGTGCCCGGGGTGAAGATCCATACTGACATCAACAATCTGACAGCCCCTTTATCAATATACCCCCTCCTATCCGTATGGGTAGTGGTACTCGAAGCTACGGAAAGAATGAAGGGACAATGCGCGTTTCGTTTAGCTTTCAGCTGCAACCCCGTCATTTGGCCACCAGATGTCGCCATTATAAAAGGTAGGTGATCCAGACAAATGTCCAGGATCGAGGCGCACAGGCAGGTAGCGCACGTCAGATGCGTTAAAACACAGAGAAGTAGTTCAATTCAGCTTTTCAATGACAAGCTGAAGTACATAAATGTTAATGTGTGGGGTTTTTTCCCACCACCTGTTACCTGATACAGTAGAAAGACTATAATTCTGTCTGAGGTAATAATTTATTTACAAAAAGGAAATTATGGCATCTTTCTTCTCTTTGTTATATTATTGTTTATCTGCTTCCCTTTCAAATGCTATCTTTTTGGCAAGCGTGGAAAAGGATATTGCTTTTCGATGAAGGGAAACTGGTAATGTCAGTGTGCAAATAAGCTGATGACCATATTATGTTGAACCCTGATCCACTTAATAGCCGTCTCATTCAAGGTGAATCCCCCCTCTCTCTCTCTTTCTCTCTCTGTGTGTGTGTGTAGCCTATGTGTGGAGATTCAGCCCTGGCGGGATTCTTCAGCAGGGCCCCATGTCTCCTGTGAACACGCCCCAGATAGATGAGCCAGATATATAGCCAAGACCTGCGGGTAGCAGAGGAACTGTGAGAAAGAGATAATCGCACTTGCTCACCCCAAGGGTTACCTGTGACACCCTCGCAATGACAAGAGGGCCCAGCGAGAGGGGGCCACGTAAAAGGAGTTTGGATGATACCTTAGCCAACAATTTATAGGCTAAAAGTTCCAGAGCGTGTGCCACTTTTCATGCTTTTCGTCATTTTGGAGTTCCTCTGGAGTTACCTGTGCTGTGATCGATCGGAGAATAAGCGAGCCGAGTTATTCATCAGCTACAAATCGTTGCATGAAACTGTGAGCGGGGCCGCAATGAGTCGGAGAACACGACGCTGGATTTTAAGAGTTTTACTTTGTCTAGGAATTGTTTATTTGAAAATTGGGTGAGCTGCACTTTTTTGACTTCTCATTAGTTTTGAAGGTTATTCTCAACCACAGTAGACTTTAACAGCCTAAACCACGTATAACATCTATCTGTTGCTGGTTTCAAAAGAGCCAATTTTATCCAATATTTACTCAAAAGCGGCTATAGTTTTAAAAAAATTTTTTTTTATAAACGACCAATAAAACATTTGTGGAAGAGCGCAAACTTTTCTCAGAGTGGTGACGACTGCGTCATTATTGGAATTTCCTTTATTATATCTTTAAAGGTTGGTGAAACTCATCCTGGCATGAAAAGTGAAAGTATTTGCAAACTTAACGGCGACTACATGATTATTTTAGTGGTGCACCGTAGTACAGAAATGTAAAATATGGTAATTTCTACTGTTAAAATGTAATAATCCTTGGAAAACTGTATTTTTCACAGGGATAGGTGTTTGGAGTTATGACAATCAGATATATTTAATAAACGAAACATTGGAAACGCACTTGATTCAAAACATTCAGCCCGGAAAAATCTACCAACATCCAAAAAAATTATAATATTAGAATGGAAAAAATATATAATTGATAGCTACTTTTTCCTCACTTATGTCCATCATCAATTCACAGTGGCTTCTCGTCGGTGGTGGCCCTAGGCGCGAGCATAATCTGTAACAAGATCCCCGGTTTGGCCCCCAGACAACGGATTATCTGCCAGAGTCGCCCTGATGCCATTATCGTCATCGGAGAGGGAGCGCAAATGGGCATCAACGAGTGTCAGTTTCAGTTCAAAAACGGGCGCTGGAACTGCTCTGCGCTTGGGGAGAGGACAGTCTTCGGAAAAGAGTTGAAAGTGGGTATGTTGCTGTCTGTTAACGTTTGCTTACAAATTGAATTTTACTTTTCCCAGCAGTAAACACTATTAGTCAACATCAATATGTATTTGTTGGCGTTGTGCATAATAATCCCATCCTTTACCTCAGGCGTTTTTTGTGGTTTCCCTCAAAAGTGTTAAAGAATCAACACTGTGCCAAATTGAATTGCAATATTAAGGCCTGTCAAGAAGTTTAATTATGACCCAGTGCCTTTTGGGAAAAAGAGGAATGCATTTGCAAAGATTTTGACCCTGGCAGGCATCCATTGTATTTCTAAGAAGTAATAGCTGGTGTCCTCGATCTCCAGTCAAACCCTGCACCAGGCAAGTGCCTTATGCACATAAATCCATGGTATAAGGAGCATCCCTTAAGGAGCCAGTGTCATTTACATCAGGCCTAGTTTTGCTGTACACTTCTCATTGAGTCGGGCCTTCTGAGCATGTATAAAAGGTATCTGAAGCCAGCACTGTAACAAAGCTCTTGTGAATGTTTGCAGCCTTTCTTTTCAGCCCAGCAGAGCCTCTGGAGACACATTTTCATTGGTCTTTATCCTGTCTAGAGATGGGTGCTGTGGCTCTCGCTGTAAGGACGTAGCTCTTACCACGGGTATAAGTTACAGCGGGGCAAAGCCAAGAGGAAAGCAAGACCTGAAAGTACTAAATTAGAGAAACCAATTTCACACAGTTCCAACTGCTGAGAGAAAAGTCTGCTCTAAGGAGTGGATGAACATTAGGGGATGCTACAATCTGAGCTGGGGTTTTGTGGCTCATGTGTTAGCTACACTGAACTGATAAGGTGGATTAAAGACAGTTAGCTATTGAGAATATCAATACCAGGAAGAACAGGGTTTAATAAAATAATAATGATGTTTTGTCTACTGGTGCCTTTATGGCTACAGTCAGTGAGAAAGGACTTTGATAACCCTAGAAATGGCTTTGTAAAGTCATTTTGATTTAAACCTTAAAATACTTTTATATATTTGAGCTCTTGCCTCTGCCAGACTAACTTGGACCAGCTGTTAGAGGCCATCTTGCCCGCTGCTGTTGGAAAGAAAGGATTATCTCTTCATGCTGTTGAAATGAAAACAGTAGTGCCTGACAATCTGTTCCTTTATGAATGAGCGGTTTTTAGCTCGTCAAGAGTCTTGGTCTGTGTGTTTCCAAGACAGGAGTTTAAGTCCATGGCTTGGACAGCCATACCAAATAGATTGGTCTCACTGATCAGATTAGCGTCGAAGGCCAGTGGCTGTAAATGAATGCCATTGTTGATGGCCAGGCTGAGTGGAGCGGTGGAGCTTGCAATTGTTCTTAAAGCAAAGGATGAGTGGTCAGTGAACTGACATAATGCTTATGAGTAATGCAAGGTGCATCAGCTTTGAGCTATTTTAGGCCAAGGCTATTTTTACTCTTGAACTTCGTAGTTCCACTGAGCTGTACGAGATGAGGTCCATATGAAGAGGCTGGATCTTGAGACTCTGCAGAGATGAAAGAGAATCAAACAAGGCAGAAGAACAATGAACTTCGAGTTCAACTTATACGAGCTTTTGAATCCTACTCTCTTTTTAAAAAAAAATATCTTCCACCTCTCATTACAAGGTTATGAAGAATTCATACCATCTCTTGTGGTGAACCCATGCACTTAGAACTGCAGGGGAAAAATTAACAACGGTGCAGTCAGAGCTGCATGGCTGACTGCTGACACACCTTCTTTTTTGGCTCGGAGCCCATCAAGACTATAAAAACGTCCACATAATTGATGCCTCAATATGAGTTTTTTATTCAATGGCAAGGGCACACATCCAAGGTGTTTATCAAAAACATGGCAGCTTTTTCACAGTGAATAGAGAAGCAGCATAGAGAAAGAAAGTATGATGTTTTTTTTGAACAAACCGAGACAAGATGAGTTTATTTACACGCAGATATGAGGGATGTTACAACTGGGAATGTCCTGTTTGCATGATAAATAATCACCAATCTGAACATTAAATCATACTGCATGTTGATAAATATGTGTCCTCATTGCATTATGGGCTGTTTTCACATTGTATTCGAAGGAAAACATTGCTTTGTTGCATTATGCAAGGCTTGGGATAAGGTATGCTAGACTCTCTTTTTATCTCTCCTCATTATTTGACTCAATAACTTACAGTAGGACCAGGATCTGTCTGTATGAGTCTTGTCAGATTAAACTTGAGTTATTTGTCGATATTTCCGTGTGTGTGTAAATGATTTGTTAGCTGGATATGGGTGAGATAACAGCAGGATGAAGATTCTGTCAGTGCCTTATGAGTTCACACAGAATGTGACAGTTTCTCAGCGGATCAATAGCCCTTCCTTGACGACAACCCTCTTATTCATACTGCTTTGTTGACTATACCACCAGTGACCATTTTGGTTCAGGGGCAGGACAGTTTCCAGGTCAAGTTTCAACACACTGCAGCCCTTGAGTGATATGTCAATAAGACTGTGATGTAAGCACACAGCTGAAAATTAACCTCATTTTCTTTAAAGGAGAAATGAAAAACACCATGTCATACATACACATACATGCAACATTTTGTTCATCTCCCTTTTTTTTCCTGCTCCGCCAGGCAGTAAAGAGGCTGCGTTCACCTACGCCATCATTGCAGCAGGGGTGGCCCATGCCATTACAGCTGCCTGTACACAGGGCAACCTTAGTGACTGTAGCTGTGACAAGGAGAAGCAGGGTTTCTACAGCATAGACCAAGGCTGGAAGTGGGGAGGCTGCTCGGCGGATATCAGCTACGGCCTGCGCTTCTCCAAAGTATTCATCGACGCTCGGGAGGTCAAACAGAATGCCAGGACACTCATGAACCTCCATAACAATGAGGTGGGGCGCAAGGTAAGTGACAAGAGATGGGATTAAATAGGATCCTCTTTGTGCAGCGCTCATAGACCTGTTTTTTCAGTTCCAAATTTAAATAAAAGGCTCAGAAAATGTAAATGAAGTATAGATCTGATGGTGAACCAGTGATTAACTTGTCTGAGGCTGGCCTCAGTAGCTGTTAACAGTCTCTGAGAAGATGCGGTGCAGGTGAACCTTGCCAAAGGTCTGGGGAGTGGAGCCAAGATTGAACAAGCAGTGGAATAAAGGGCTGCTTTTAGGGAAATAGTTGTCTAAGTGGCAGGGTTTGATTACAAACCAGATCTCTGTGCTGAAAACAGATTGACACTGTACAAGAAGGTATTCGCTCAGTCCCCTCATGCTACCACTATTGGGACAGTATATTGTTACCTTTATGAAAATCCACACCCACGATTTCTCCAACATCGTAAACCCACAGTAGGTGCAATGTGTTTGTACATGCACCACAGAGGTGTCTGCTGTTTGGTTACATGGTTTGATCATCAATGACTATGTTTGTTACTGCATAGGAGAGTGTACATATGCTCTCCACTTCCATACCAGCTGTAATCCACACTCTTAATTCGGTCATTGGGCATAATGTCAAAATTGGATCTTCATTAAGTCAAAATCAATTATTGTATGCCATGCAAGGTTTACTTTAAGGCAATGATCAAATAATAATGCACTCTTTTGTGGTTATTTTAATCAAATATCCAATTACAAAGGGCAATACAGCATAAACACGGAACAAGAGACAACAATAACACAATAGACAACAAATGAAACAAACACATGATGTGTTGATCTGTTTATTTGATGGCTCTGTGCATGCATGGCTGCAGAACTCTGCAGAGTGTCAAAGAGTCTCCAGTAAGTCTACAGGTTAGAGACTGAGTGGAATAATGTGCCAAACCGTTAAAGTGAAAAATAAAGACACCACTTTCCCCAAGTTAACTCATATCCTCTCCCTCACTGTCTCACTGTGCCAGAACAGACTGATTCTCACAACCGACACGTCCGTCCCCACATTGGCTGAAAAAGCCTCCTCACACACAATGGTAGTAGATCATTTTCTATGTGTTTCAGGACTTTGAATTCAAATTGGCTTATCTGGACAGCTAAATTACCACTGAGGGAAAAGACTGCACTTTTGGATTCGAACCTCGCAGTTTTCCTTCGTTTCTCCTCTTTCTGCTAATAAATGGCCTCTCTGTTGTGATAGTTATACCCCCTCCTCTGTTATTTATGCTAATCAAAAGCAATGACACTGAGCAGGAGCACCGTTCACAGCTCCCTGGTCGAAGACGTCCAAACAAAGGCTGTCACAAGTGTTGGTCACAGAACAACTGATGGATTAGGGAGTTGAAGCCAAGGGTTTTTTTACTCAGGGAAAAGTTGTTTTTTTGGTTCACACGTCTGTATTTGTGTTTTATCGTCACAGTTGACTTGCCAAGAACACAGCGGCGTAAATATCTCATCAGTGACTTTAGGGGGCCATTTTGCCTCCCAAACTCCGAGCCTTTTAGCGAGCGGAAATTGCAATTGACCTTGTTTCGAAAGAAAATTCCATTTTCAGTCAATGGCACTTCTAATTGTCATCAGTTTAGGTTTTAGCAGTAATCCTAGTCACTCAGCACCTTGTACAGTCACTCTTGACATTTGTGTGTTGTGTGTGGTAACTGCACACACAGAGCCTGAAATCTGATACATTATTTTGGCTTCTGTGTATATGGTATCATACAGTAATGTGGTGGGGGTGTATTTAATCCTCAACTGTAGTATATTTGTCAGTCATGTTGTTAATAAGTTGCACATTTGTCACTTGCCTTGAAGTGCATCATTTGAAATATAAATGGTAGCCATTTGAAATACACCAGGCTAGTGCAATATGTGGACACTGCAGGAATTATAAAAAAAATCATTCTTGTAAATTTCATGTTATTTGGTATAATAATCTAGTATGCTGTTATTAATCTAAGGGTGTAAATATTACTGGTATCACTGGTGTGTTACTGCATTATAATGTTGTGTTTGTGTGTGTAGATCCTGGAGAAGAACATGCAACTGGAATGCAAGTGTCATGGCGTCTCTGGTTCCTGCACAACCAAAACCTGCTGGACTACACTTCCCAAGTTCCGCGAGCTCGGCTACATTCTCAAGGAAAAGTATGCCCATGCGGTGCACGTGGAACCGGTCAAAGCCAGCCGCAACAAACGCCCTAAATTCCTCAAGATCAAGAAGCCTTACTCTTACCGTAAGCCCATGGATACAGACCTGGTGTACATAGACAAGTCGCCCAACTACTGTGAGGCAGACCCTGTGACGGGGAGCTTGGGCACACAGGGCAGAGTGTGTAACAAGACTATGATGCAGCACATCAGTGGTTGTGACTTGATGTGCTGTGGCCGGGGATACAACACACACCAGTACTCCCGGGTCTGGCAGTGCAACTGCAAGTTCCTGTGGTGCTGCTATGTTAAATGCAACACCTGCAGTGAGAGGACAGAGGTGTACACATGCAAATGAGAATATTTATTGGATGGCAGTGTGGGTGTTTGTGTGTGTGTGTGTGTTTGTGTGTGTGTGTGTGTGTGTGTGTGTGTATGATGATGAATGTGAGATTGTAGGCTCATGTCTGTATGTTTTCATGGACAAATGGAATCGTTAAAAGGCTGTTATAACAGTCTTTTTACACATAATGAGGAACTACTACTGTAGAAGATGGGGCATCGTGATCCTTTTTGCACACAAAGCTCTTCAACCCTCTTCTTGGACTGTTTGTCAGGGTGCAATGTCGAAACAGTGTGACAAAACACTGTTAAGGGAAAACCTGTACTGTGGCACGAGGGACTGGGTGACCACGGTGTGAGTCAGTGAAGCCAAATGTCGGGACTATAAGCTATATGGACATGTTCTGACATTTAGGAAATGGATTTTGCCAATGCAAATTAAATATGGTGGATGTGATTCCTGGGCAGGACACACTGCTGTTGTTTTCAGACAAATGATGCATCCATTTGGAATATTTAACATACTGTATTTAGAGAATGAAATAATTAATATTAATTTATTCTATAAAAACTGCTGATTTTATCCATTATGGATCAGAAATAACTAAATGTTGGGATATTTTATTGCATTGAGGCAAAGAAAACGTGTCCACAGTTAACACACTGGATTGGAATCTGCCTGGAATAATGCATCGTGTTTTAGAATAATGTTCCAGATGAAACTGCTGTAAGCTACTTACACTGACCTTCTGATACTCCCATGAGTTTGTCTTCCTTCTGTTTGCTGCTAGTCTTGAGAATCCCACTTGTTGAGGTAGAAGGCTGTACGCACTACTGACTGTCTGTAATGGCATTGCTTACTTAAAGCCAATTTCACCTAACAAGATTTATTCACCGGTCAAAAACACAGGCACATTTTCAACCTTTGTTAAATATTGGTTAATAGAGTATATTTTGTAAAAGCCTATTTTTATATGAAAGTCTTATTTATATCTTTTGCATATTCAATGTTAAGTTCTGACCCTGGCACCTGTTTTTAAATCCTCGTGGAAAAAAAAAGCTGATATATGTAAATTGGCCCCTGTTGTCACTGCCATAGTTGTATATTGTAAGTGATAGAAAATGGTTATTTGTGTCTGTGTTCTAACGTCTGTGTTTACTGCATTTCATGACTACTATTGATGGAATACAGGAAAAGAATAACACTAACTACGACATGATTTTGATTATTTCTTTCTTGTATATCAATCTCACTCAATCGTGACAAAAAACAGGGCGAAGAATGGAGAGTACAAATCATACTTGAACAGCTGATATAGTAAAAGAAAAGTGTGTAAAAGTATTGACAATTAAATTCAAGAGCGCTCAGAGAGCGCAAACCTCCGCCAAGGCCCAACAATCCTCAACATAATTCTTTTGGTCATGGTTATCGTAAATATACAATGTTACGCTAAGAAATGTTAAAAAGAATCCTAGATCCAGATCCGGATCCGGATCATCACTAAAGTTTAATCCTCTCTAGGATATGCTAGGTTCCATCTTTGGTGAAAATTTCATGCAAATCTGTCCATTAGTTTTTGCGTAATCCTGCTAACAAACAGACTAACAAACAAACAAACAGACAAACAAACCGAACCAATCACATAACCTCCTTGGCGGAGGTAAAAAAGTGAGTATTGACATTCGAATTTTATAATATAGGATTCAATTATCCGTTAGTGACATTACTCCTTCCTTAAATCTTTATTAATGGTAGCTTGATCGCGGCTTGCATCATCAAAAGGCAATCATTAAGTCATAAAACAAGGATTCAAATTCTGAAATATATGACCAGTATGGAGGTAAATCAGCTTTCAAAGAGCGTATCCTACAAGTCCAATGTGTGCAATACTCGGCCACAGAAAGAGAGACGTCCTTTGAGAGGGAAAAGTTATTCAGGCTTAATTGAGGGCCCATCTTGCAGACTGGGAAGCAGTTGAATGTGTCAGAGGAGAAAAGTGTTTGTGCTCTAATGGTAGGGTACCAGTGTAATTGATGAGACTGGTCGGGCAGACTGTCACGGAGATGACTTGCTCAGTTGGGGGAGTGGGAGCTGTCAGGTGATAGATGACCTGCACATCTGCTTCATTCACTCCTAGGGCACTAGTTGCTACAACAACTCCAGTGCAGCAGAGAAAATGCATGGCAGTCTCCAAGAGAGGCCACTGACGTGTCAGGGAAATGTTAACGATGCTAAAGCCCACAGTCGTTACAGATTCCACTCTCATCGGCCTGGAAGTGGAGTGGGGAGACAGGCCCTAAGTGTTGATGGAAAACCTGCTCCCAATAACCTCCTGGGATTGACAAATGTGGCCCGTAAATGTTTCACCTGTGCTGCGTTTTAGAACATTTCCACATCTGCTTTTTTCCTTGTAAACCCACTGACCCCCTCCTTCTCCCTCTGCCCATTTAAAAATGAGGATTCACTTGAGAATTCAGGTGTAATTTACAGTAGATTAGCAGTATCATGTTTCATTGGCGGCGATAATCTGCCTAGAATAAAGAGAAAAGGGTGTGGTGGGGATAATAACAGAGCCGTGTCTAAGTCTGACAAAAACTTCCACCTCTCTTAATATTGATAGAAAAGACTCAGACAGAGGAGCAGCCAGCTGCTCAAAAAGCTCTGGTTAAACATAAACCAGGGTTTTGTGAACAAGATGCACAAAGGAAGCACTTAGATCTCACCAGTCCTTATTTTTTTTACCTGCAGAAATGCAACATTTGTATGACAAGGACAAAATGTCACGTTTACTCTGAACGGGGTGCTCTGAGGTTACAAGGTGCCTTTAGCTTTTGCTAATGACAGATTAATCATGATTATTTACACCATCAAAGCATCTTTGGTGCTATAATTTACGGTACATGCCTTTTAATAAAAATAACAAACAGACAATTCCGTTTAGCTACTGTTCCAGGTAATCCACCTGCAGTGTTTTCCAGTCAGGTGTAAAACCACCAGAACAAAGGCCACAGCCACTTCATCCCCATTGAGTCACATGCACAAAATACCACCTTCTTTGATATCACAACTTAAGTGAGACACCCTGCAGGATCACTGAAATGCTAATTATACTCTTAGCTGTGTTTCTCCATAAACAAGACTCGGCCTATGCCAAGATGTTCTGAGGTGTAATATGCATGTTGCTCTGAGGGGGATGTGTTAGCCTTTGAGTTTTGTTTATGAAAACACGCACACACACACACAGGTATCGACACACAAACAACACACCTGTCACCTGCTATAGCTGGAAATTGGTGGTGACTGCAGATTTATGGTTGGTAGTTTGGCTCACTCCCTGTGTTATTGCTGGAGACCTGCCACTGCTCCTATGACCTGTTACATCAGGGTGGCCCATGCAGCAATAATGCTCCAGCCAGCAATTAAAGCCATCTCAGCCAAAAATAACTCATTTAAAACATTTAAACGGGATCCATCCTTGTCTCTGTTATCATCCAATTAACTTTGACTGCACCAGCACTGAGATTTATAGCCAAAATTAAAAGTATGTGATAGAATTCTTGATTAATTTTCAATTCATCTTAACAATCTTGCGTTGCAAAAAGGGGATTGTGCAGTATTTCTTTACACAGTCTCGCTGATTTTGTTCTCTTTCTTGTCTCGATAAGAGCTATTCACAGAATTAGAAATCAAACATAACATCTTGTGTTTACTTTTCTAAAGAAAACCTGTGATGACTGAAAATATGCCACCAATGAAGAAGGAAATGACTCACGATTTCACAGTGAAAGAGTTGTTAAATCGCACATTTCACAGGGCCTTCATTAACACAAAGGTCTGTCTGCGTGTGTGTTTGTGAGCCACTCCATTTCAACAGCTTCCAACATTTCACTCAAACGAGTGGACGGCGCTAAAGACAATAATTTCAAGGAGGAGGAGGAGCGAGAAAATGCGCTCTCCAGTTTTTCTCTCCCCTTCGCTCTCTCTGACCATAAATCTTCTGACACATGATTATGTGTCATACTTTTGTTTTTCCTCTGGTTGAGACATGCACAAGCACCTGAGCGCTACACAGTAAATTGCAGAGCACAAGGTTGTCTTTATGTGATTCCAGAGATACTGTGTGGACGCAGAGCTCATTCATGCACTCACTTAACAGCTCGAGACTCCTGTGATGGAAGCCAGAGATAGCCGACAATATCCACTCCCCACAAGAGAGATACACAACTGTTTGGCCCTCACAGGGTCTATCTCACTTCCCATGGTCTATCTGATTTTACAGGTAAACACAATGGTCAAATAGCTCCAAGCTATTGTCAGCGGCATTAAGGTAAGAACACAGGCTCAGCTCTTTTGGGGGAGATTTTGGAGGAGCCATTTAGAATGATTGGAGCGAACATACCAGCCTGCTTAACCTGCCTTTGAAAGCTTTTGAAATATGTAATCATGGAACAGTAATGCATCTGAGAAATGGGATAATGAGAACTGTGGGTGAGTATGCTAAAAGCTGCCTTTGATGGTGCGCAGAGTTCTTCAAATGATCTGAGCATCCCATATGATACTTTTCCTTGTTTAGAGCAGGGCTATGGAGGCCCCTCATACCTGCCCACCACCCTCCTAAAGACGTCACCTGAGCCAAGCTTACAGTAATCCTCTGACATCTCTGGCGTCCCGACACGGGATGTTTTGAACAAAAACACAAACCTCACTACAACCCCATAAGACTCTGAGACGATTAGGAAATATCAGCGATCTTCATCCAGTCAGTCAGCCTTCCAGACAGATTCTTAGCAGCACTTCTCTGCCTTAAAGAAGAACCCGGTGTCCTCTCCATGATTTGGTTGTTTCTTATTGGTTTGACAAGCATGTTCATCATAAACCACAGTCACACTTGCGTGGCTTCACTCCTCGGTTGCCTCCTGATTATGAAACCTTTTCCTCACCTCACCTCAACAAGACAAATATGAAACAAGAATAGATACAACACTGACACGAGACTGGAAAGATAGCCAAGTGTCTTCAAGATCTTTTTCCTCTTTACATTCAGTTAATCAGTCAGTGTTACTGGTGTCTCAATTCTTAATTTCCTTTGCTGTCAACAAAAGTGAACAAACACGTTTCTTGGAAGTAAACATTCTGCGTGTACTTTACTGATGGTGTCATATCTTCCAAGCTCCTCTCTCTTGGCTGAACAGTTCAGAGGGAGTTGCAATGAATTCTCTCCTCTTGCATCTTGTAACCTGTCCAGACACGCTCCTAAATGTATCATTGCAGAAAGCTATGAAACAATTTGAGCTGATGCTGCCAGTTTAAATAACTAAACAGTGTGGTCAGAGCTATTATATCATTAATCTTCTCCCTCTCTCCAGTCATGCTTTGCCAAGATATGGAAACACCCTCACCTTCAACCCAAAAGAGGTAAAGAGATACCTAAAAGTACTTCTTTTGATATGTATCCTACAATGCTGGTGAAAAAAGTGTTGATGCCAGTGCCACAGACCTTTACAATCAAGTTATCCTCATTTCATTGCTTACTACTGGATTGAAATGCACACCTCAGAACAGACTTTGAGAAAATAGTGATTTTGCTGTAACAACGTGCAAAAAAAAAAATTGTTCTGCACAATTCGATATTGGAATTTGCATATGGTTAATTGTGTACACAGTTCATGTGACTGATGACATGAACTGAAATAACCACTTGCATGAGGTTATATGTCTCTGGCTCCCTGTAAATAATAGCCAGTGTTGGCTGTAAACAAGGTAAAGGCCTCTGACAGGTAGTATCTCCAGTCATTCTGCTCATTTATCGAAACATTTCCTTTTTTCCATTCGTCACCTATTCCCCTGCAATTCGTGCACAATCACAATCAAGTTCCCGATCAACTGCATTTAAACAAGGGGGTAATGTGCACCGAATGGCCTCGGAGTCATGGAGGTCATTTGGTGACAGTGGTGGATGAGGCTGTGACAGTGGTGGATGATTCTACAGTTCAGCACAGGGTCAGAGGTTTTTCTGTAGGGCAGGGGAACACAGCTGGATGCTGTGCTCTGAGGTCAGCTTCAGTGATGGTAATGAGATAAAGAATAGGACAAAAGGGAAGCGGGATAAAGAGTGTGATGAAGGGGAGAGAATCTCACTTTCACTCGCCTTTAATGATTTTACAGAGGCTCTATACCTACAGTCTGTTGATTTATGGTTTTTGTTATGTTATATTGCAGTTGTTGTTTTTACAATACTGAGAATAGGCAATACAAATGGGTTTTTTTCTTCTTTTTTTTTTGAGGCGGGCGGTGGGGGGCACATTCATTAGTGAGTGTCTCCTCTTGGCCTAGTTAAATCCAGAATGAAAGCCTGATGACTCCTGAAACTGTGCCAGACACTGACAAACACCCTAAAGGGTTTCTGGGAAGAAGCCTTTAGACTTCTTTTCTCTTATTCAGGCAAAGAAATGCACCTACCCTGCACTGACAGTGATATCACTACAGGACATGGAGAGGTAGGAGTGTAAGGAAGTTTAAGGGGAAGCATAACCATGATTTGGATAATGATCTGATGTCACCTGCATCCCCTGAAGCGGGAACAAAAGCAGTTGGAGCATTGTCAGTAAGCATAGATATCACAGTGATGGTTTCCATCATAAATCACCACTCTTAAAAAGGGTAGGTGTCTGGTGGCAGGAAGAGTAGGTTGAACAAAGCGGCGTTTGCTGTGACAGAAAGTCACATAAAGTTGAAGTGGTTCCAGAGCTGATAGCGTATGCTAAGAGGACACAAGCACAGCAGACTGGGAGAGTAGTGAGGACGCATTTCAATAAGGGCCCCCATCGAAAACTGTGTCAAACAAGTTTTCTTCATTTCAGCTTATAACAGAGCCTTTCTTAACCTGAATGGCACTTCACAACACAAGCATTCACATGCACACATTCATACAGTGGTGGCAGAGGCTTCCATGCAACGCTTCACCTTCTCATCAGGAGCGATAACTATTCACACAAGTACTCACACATCAATGGAACAGCCATCCAGAGCAAGCTGGGGTTTTATTTGACTTTTTATGAACTGTTAGCAAACTGTTAGTCAACTGTTGCATATCCATGACATGGCCACCTATTTGATTTAATTCCAATATTATGCTGTGTCCCAAATCACATACTTCTATATTCAATCTGGCCAGTTTGAGTGTATAAGTGCATTCATACTACTAAGTATACCAAAATGCAGTATACTATGAGTATTTAACTTCTCACCCTTAACGATAGCCATTTTGGCTACGTAATGGGAAGGGGAGGGGCTTACGAGACTTATAAAGCTTGTGAAAATGACTGCAGAGGAAGCGGCGATTGGTCTCCACCATCTATTTAGGGCAACATCAGACCCTTAAGCTGGTTACTAGTTGCTGTGTTTGTCTGCTGTTTGGTGTCTAAGGAAGGATCATATATATTAGCTGCCTGCTATGGCACGACATGATGCTATGAAAGCAGTGAGAGTCAACCAAAAAGCAGCAAAAGGCTAAAGCATTGTGATTTATCATTAATGTAGGGATTATTAAATACAGTTACCTTAAAGAAAAGAACAAAAGACACGATGCAGTGATGTTCATGCTGACGACAAAATGACAAGAGAGCTAATACTTCAACAAGATGAGGCTCAGCAGGAGATAGCTGGAGACATCCACACCAGAGCATGAGCCTCCAACAGGTGGAAACTTGCTGCAGGTGGCAGCGTTTCAAAAGCATCAGTGAGACATATGTTAAGGCCATATAGGTAAGCTGCATGCTGGCTATTGTAAAACCATGAGCACCTGGGGGGTCAGTGAGGTCAAGACAGATAAACAGTAGAATTTCCTTGTCTCAGTTATACATCCAAAATCAATAACACTGAGACAACTCTTAAGGATAATGACTAGACAACCTGGGGGCACAAACATGCTAAAACAATTCTGAGTAAATTGTTTAGCAACACATCCCAGGAAAATATGGCTACATGATAAAATCTGGGTTATATTAAATAGGTTGAAGCAGCCAAAATAGCAACTTCTGACTGTTTGTTTGTGTGTTGTTGGTTTTTTTTTTAATAGAACTGATGTCACCATTATTGATTTAAGAAGAATTATGATGCAAAGTAACAGTCGCCCCCTACAGCCAAGGACCAGTATCAAAGTGTCTCCTCTGCTGCTCCTGATGAGTGTTTGCATTGGTTCAAGATATTCTGTCAAGTTATCTCTCAAAGGAGAAATAAAAAGGGAAAGCAGATTCACAATGTGACAAGTTTGTCAGTATTGTAATGACAGGGTTATCTTGAAGAGAGACAGAGACAAACATTACCTCAGAGCTGCCTACTCTAGTGCTGCTGCAGACTTGCCGCACACCCAAAAGACAGCGTCTCACCGAGTCTGTACTGATCTGTCCTGGGGGAAATTCCTTTCTACTACTGTCCCTCTCTGCAGTAGACTGTGGTTGTCAGAGTTGGGTCATATGATGATATATTTGTGTGTTCCTACAATGGAAAAATTCCACTGTTGTGAACACATGCATGAGCAGCAAGGCTGAAAGATCAGACTTTGAGACACGTGCAGGATAAAGATGGAGACCAGATCAGGTGAAATCGACTAGGTGCATCGTTGAATTCGGTTTCAATTCCGTTCAATTTACTAATATAGCACCAAATCACGACAGAAGTTATATCAAGGCACTTTCCAAGAAGAGCAGGTCTAGACCGTACTCTTTATCCTACAGAAACCCAATAATTCCCCAAACAACTTGGTGACAGTGGCGAGGAAAAACTGCCTTTTAACAGGCAGAAACCTCGAGCAGATCCACGACTCAAGGTGGGCGGACCTCTGCTTTGACTGGACTTCTCAAAAAAAGTGGCGGTGTAGTTTACAAAGGAACACATTAGAGGGCAAATTACACTTTAGAGCCATATCAGGTGGTTAATAGGGGCAGTTCTCTTTTGTGACGTTCAACCTGCCAGGTCACACACCTGCTGAATATGATCTGTTAGATGTGCTGACAAAATTGGAACAATACCTGATACAAATGAAAGCACCTTTTTCTAATAGTAACTTCTTATATGTACTGTATGTAAAGCTTGGCCCCTCCTTTTACAAACTGCCTCAAAGCCAGTCAGGCAGGTTTTCTGTAATTACATGAAAAATGGCTTTAGTACCTCCGGGGTTTTGGCCACATCTGAGAGATAGAAGAATTGTCTTTGCATGGTAATGTGTGTGTGTGTGTGTGTGTGTGTGTGTGCGTGTGTGTATGAGAGGGTACAGACGTACAGACGAGACAGTGAGGGTTTGTGTGTGTCTATAACGTTATATCTGTTTGATACCAATGCTTGAAAGCTCTTGAAAAATTAATCTGGCATAGCAATCAAATTGGCTGTGTTTTATCTGCAGTACACAATAATCAGTAAAGTTTATACACCAACTTCAATCAGACCTCAACAAACAGATCTCTGAAGATGATGAAGATCAGTCAAACAAGCCTGTTTCGAACTGAAACTCTAAATGCCACGGGCATCAAGCATTCATGTGCAAGAATTTGCAAATTGTGTGAGATTCCTTCCTAAATCCTCGTAATCAATCAAAACCTTTTTGAAAACAAGCCTTAGGCAACATATTCAGGAAAATGTTTCCCTGCCGTTTCAGACCTGTGGAGGAGATGTTGAAAATGACTTTGGGAAGGATGAATCATTCTCTCTAGGGATGATTTATGATTAATCTAAGTTATGTGCACAAAATCAATATATTCTGCCTTAGAAACAAGCTCACTGAAATTCACAATATCAGCTAACTGGGCTAAATCTGTTTGGGCCTTAGTTATGATAGATGTGAGAAAGAGCAGAATCTGTCTGGAGTTCAGCAGCCAGCCAGATGCTTCTGTATCAACACCTCTTTTATCACCTGAAGAGAGCCATCCTGCCAACTATGACAGTAATTCCACCTGAGTGGGCCACACTGACAGAGGTATCATACCGGCATGGATGAGTGGGATTGATTGAGTGAGCACATTTATATTTGGTAACACGCTTTTGAGAACTCACCCGGGTAGTGAACGCTGTCTACCAATGTTTAGACTTCCTGAATTTATGTATTGAATAAAAAGGAGAGGAGCACATTCCTCCACAGTTCTGTGCCAGTCTGCTGCATATAACTGTATATTCCCATGGATGCTTCTTTTCATGTGTAGGAAAATGGCAATAAAAGGTGCTGGCATGATAGCAGGTTAATCCTCCGGCATTAACGCCCAACAATACGATATTTTAACATGATTTAACGTTTAAAACCAGATGCTTGCTGCTGGTAAAGGCAAAGGAAACCATCGACACTCAGCCTAATGACTCTCTGTCTTAGATGAAAAGAGTATCTTACAGGAAGAAAACTAATTTTGTTTTACACCTGTCTTTTTGTCAAAACAGTCGTGAAGTGTATCACGCTATTATTAACTGATCAAGTGGCAACAGTCAACTCACATTCAGAGGAGGGAACGTGCCACAATTCAACAGTGTGCTTTAATAGCCCCAGGTGTTCAGGTATGTTGACATGTTTTATGGGAAGGATAAGAGCTTCTGCACACTTTTGGGCACGGAGATCTGCATCTAGCATATTCCTCATTGCATGCATAACTGCCTGTGCAGTGAACATTTTTATTTATTCATCTATCATTGATTTTCTCCTTCTTCTTCATGAGAACAGCAGAGTTAGCACATTTTTGTATTTAAATTTTTTATTATTATCAATATTAAGAATGCCTGTTGTTATGTGCATGCGGTGATGTCTGCCTGTTTTTGTGTGCTTGAACATACATCTACATAAATGTGAAAGGATTTCTGTTTTGATACAATCCATCTGATTCAAGCCAAGAAAGAGAACAGGCATGTTTTCAGTAAGTCAGAGTCTCCCAAAGGTGAGCGAGTGCATGAAAGAGATTAAGTACACTGTGACAGATTTTCTCTTGTACACAAATCACCAGAGGGTAAACTTGAACACTTGCTCTTCAACAATAATGGCCCTAAAATTACCAAGATTGATCTATTCCACTGGATTCTTTTTTATGGTGATTGCAGGAGTAAATATATTATTATACATTTGATACATGATTTTTTTTTCAAGGCTCCAAACCAATAAATATTCTTTCATAGATATTTTCATACTTGTTGGATGTATCCGATACTGATCTCTCAAATCACATTATGTTCTAAGTTCATCGTGGTAATTGTTTGAGAATACAGATAATAAATCCCTTTTGACGTTTTCTTTTGAGAACAACATGCCACAGCACAGTTAATAACTGTAGGAGGAAAAATGCCTTTTGAAATAACAAACACTTCAAGCCAGCTCATTACTTGGGTGACATTGTTTTTTCCAAGGCAAGCCTCAACTCTTCATCATTATACAACTTTACCCATTGCTCACTCTAAGAAAATTTACTAGCCTCGCTCAAATCCACGTAGACAGTATGCATTCCATAGCAGGTTGGCTGTGAGAGAATAGCAGTTTGTGTGGAATGTGTTGTGCCAGCTGATGAGATTTCAGGTACTGGAGACACACCTATGTGCTTTACATGCTTTTGACAACAAATAGTTTATCACAGATTAACTTGTGTAGGCTTCCAAGAACTTAGAAAGAGGCCATATTTATGTGTAAGTTATTGTGAGAGCTCTATATACTCGGGGACAGCAGTGGTTTGAGCTAAACGCTGGTATTACACTGCTAATGTATTAACAATGATCATGCTAACATGCTAATGTTTAGCTGGTGAAATGTTTACCATCTATTATTATTAGCTAATTACGACTCAATACAGTACAAGTGAGGCTGATTGGAAGTATTGCACAAATAAAAATTTTGACCTGATGATGGCACACAAAATGTCAAGGGTTAACCAGAGGGATTACAATTCAGTCTCGCTCACTTTTTGGCAGTCCATTCAGCAGTTGTCAAGACATCTCACCATAATGAAAAGCAGAGAGCTTTATCCTCAGGGGATCAGCTTTTTTTTCCTGCGTATGTATTGACAATCCATCCAATAGTTGTTGACGTTTTTCAGTCTGTGCCGCAGTCGTATAGAGCAAATGAAAGAATTGCATTGACATCCCTAAATCAAGCTGCTGGCATGACTGTCAGCAAAACAGCATCACCTATCAGAGGTGGAAGACATACTTGATCGTGAATATATAAGACAAAGTCTAACTATTTAAGAGTTCAAATCCTGGTCAGTGCCTCCATTAAGGGTCCCCTGGCTTAGAACCCTAATGCAACACAAACCTACCTCAGAAGATGTGCAAGAGAAATATGACTAAAGCCAGTCCAACTCAGACATCACTTGGGTTAATTGAGGTCTTTATCAAACTTGGAGGACATGGAGAAGTGAGCTACTGAAACAAGACAGATGGATGAGGACTGGGAATACTGAATTGATGGAATGCTACTATTACAGCTGGCCCAAAGACGCAATGAATGTTGGGAATATGGATGAGCATAAGACCAACATCCATGTTGACCAAGAAGCAGCTGGTTCCAACCCAATGGGAACCTTGCTGAACAACATTGCAAGAATTAGCCAACCCTGGTAAAGGTAGTGTTAAAGAACTGCATCCACAAAGCTGTGGAAGAAAATTGTGACCAGACTAAGAACAGTTATACAATTCCCCGATCTCACTGACAAAGTCCCATTGGAAGAGATGCTTGCAAATGTAAATACAGCTCTACAAGCCAAGATCAAGATGCAATCCTCGAGCAACATCCCTCCAGCAGCAACCACCTCCTTCTTCTATTTCCTCTGTGGGAAGAGGACCTTGAGTGGACACCCTTCACAGGCCCCTGTCCACTTCCCCCTCCTTGTCTCACAGGCTCATCCAAGGTCCTGTATGTCTACAGTCCTAAGTACCAGCTGCTCAGGTGCTCCATATGAACTCAGTGCTTTGTAACCCTTCTGTGTCCTAGTGGTCACAAATGTTGGATGAAATGATGTTAACTTAAAATATGACAATCTGGATGTGCAAATTGCATATGTGGCTTAAAGGACTACGTTATTACAGTATTTTTTTTTTTTTACCGTACCGTTATTTGGAAAGGACTCTAACTTTTTGCATGAGATGGACCTTGTCTCAAAAGAGAAGCAACTATTAGCCCAAAGTATCAAATTGATACTGAAGTCCTGTCAAAAGACTGTATATAGGAACTGGTCATAGTTGAGTAGTATAGCAATGTGATTTCTTAAGAATATCTTCCAGTTCTTACTATACTTCCAAGTTGTGAACACCACCCCACCCCCACACAACAAGAAAAAGAAAAGAAAAGATTGATCAGCAACTCACTCTGGAAAATTGCTGCAAAATGTCAGCTGAAAAGAATTGGTTGAAAAGCAAATTGCATATTCACTTTAAAGATCAAATTTTAATTTACAACAATGCAAACTAAAAGGAATGACAAAGGTTATGTCAGACACCCCAATGTGCTTTTTATGGAACAACAGGGCCAGCATAGTAAATGCAAGCATAACCTAACCCTAACTCAATAGGATCCCCCCCGTTTCCACCTTTAATGTAATCCTTTGATATGATGTCAGAAGTTGCTATCAGTGAAGTAATTAACGAGATGAAGTCTTCTATTCTATACCCTATCCCAACCAAGCTGTTTAAATCCTGCTTCCAAGGCCTCTCACAAGTAACAACAAGTATATTGAACTCCTCTCTTCGCCAAAGCATTCAAGACGTCAATGGTAAAACCTTTTCTCAAGACATCCAGGGAACTTAACAACAGGCCCATTTCGAATTCAGCTTTCCTCATTCCTTTTAGAGAAAATAGTTTTTAATCAACTTGTTAATTTGATCAAAAACAGCATCTTAGAAAAACTTAATCTGGTTATTGTGCAAAATACAGCAGAGAGACTCCCCTTTAGGAAGTTTTAAATGACTTATGAATTATTGTTGATGTGACTGTCCCATGTGCAGACATTTCTCATACATTTATCTGCAATTATATTCAAATATTCCACTGGTTATGTGAACCTTGAAGACTTATTAAACCAATGTAAGGAACCAAAACAATTTACCTCCACCGAGGAGACTATTAAAGGTAAGTTTTAACAAGAGATTTGAAGCTTTTTTGGTTTAATGAAATTATCTCTTTCTTCATCAGTCTAGGACAAATGGTGGCCTCATATTATAGGAAGAGAGTGTGCTCTGAAGTTTGATATAAAACACGGGTATAGGTAATATCTTGTATGCATGTAGCTTAAAATGGTGAATTTAAGAATACATGCAAAAATTGACCGTAGGGATAATCTGCAATATTGCATCATAATTAATTTATTATATTTTGTTTTACTACACTGAGTCTGCCAGGTAACTAGTAACTAAAGTTGTGAAATAAATGCAATGGGGTGAAAAGTATAATTCATAGTTCAAAATAAATGCCCCTGATTTGTAGTAGAGTAGAGGTATTAAGTAGCAGAAAATGGAAATACTCAAGTAAAGAACAGGCATCTCAAAATTGTACTTAAATACAGTACTTGAGTAAATGTACTTAGTTACTTGTTACATATGATGATCTATCTTGGATCATGTCTCTATCACAGTTAGTAATATAGCCATTTTACTCTGGATTCATTCTTATTTGAAGTTGCAAAATAAATCCTTTTGTTGTTTGCATAACCAATCTGATGCAGGGAAAACGTGACTGGGTGTCGACTGGGAAACACTCTTGCCTCGGGACTTATAACCTGCACAAAGTACAGAAGAGAGAAACACACCTGCTCTGCCATTTTCTGTAGGCCTCCGACTTCCATGTTCGCTACATTTAGCTGTCTTTGAACTTTTGATTAGGGTCTGTGGAATAAACCACAACCAGTCCGATTGTTTCAGACCACAGAGATCTGCATTCTCATCATACATGTTTGAAATCATTTTGAGTCATTCGTTCCTGTGGGAACAAGTCTGAAGATAAACCATTCATGGAGCCCATAATAGAATCAATGAGGCAGAGTTGAGGAAAAACACTGAAAACACAACCCTGCAGGTAAAAATACTTATGTGAAGAGGAAGCTTGAATGTGAATGCCGTGCAAAAACAAAAGAGGACCTGCCGTTAAATGTCAACAGAAGAGAGGGAGAGTAATAATTGCATAATTCTATGTCATTGAATCGTTAGTCATGATGAGCTGTCTAAGATGAAAGATGGACAGTGATATTTTGTAATGCATGCCAAGCAGACTTTCTTGTGTGAGCTGTTGGGTAGCACAAGTTCTGCATAGCCTCATCATAAATTTACCTCACACACAACAACGAGGTCATTTGAGGTGAATAGCATGCGCTAACGGAAGATAATAAACAGAATGTTTCCAGGACTGCAACAGCAAAGCATGACTGAGATATATTATATAGTAGATAATGACTAGATAATGTTTTGACTCTCAGGAACCTTATATGCCCACCCAATTGTTTCACCAAACAAATGTCATTAAGGTACATAAGAACCAAAACACAAAGCCAAAGCGAATAAGTCTGCATCATGTTTTTTTTTTAACCTTCACGAAGGAGGTTATGTTTTCATCTGTGTCCATTTGTTTATCGGTTTGTTTGGAGGATGACACAGAAATTACAGAATGGATTTCCATGAAATTTGGTGGGAGGATGCCAGAATAGACGCCATTAAATTTTGGAAGGGACCAATTTTTTTTTCACCTTCTTTAATGTTGTGAGAAAAGGCATTTTTCAAAAAAATCTTTTTAACTTCCTCGGGGAATAATGCATGGATCCTGATGAAAAAAAAAAATCAGGGTAAATAACAAACATGATAAAGATTTTAAATATGACTGAATATGATTTCAAGCTTAAGTAAAAACATCCTCTTGTGTTTTTGCTTTTGCAGCCTATTGCCTGCACAGTTTCAGTGATGAGAATTTTAATTTGAGAACAATCAGGTGTTTTCAGGGTTCTGGACAGATATGCATCTGCAGGCTCTGGCCAGGGTGCAGGGCTTCATTTTCACTGAATTGTTGGCTCAGAGCTGCCCTCTGTGTGCATACCTGTGCCTGCGCATGAGTTTGTGCATGCATGTGTGTGGTTTCTTTTTTTATGTGTTTGTTGTTGGACCTTGCCTGCACCAAGATTGAATGCCTTGTGCAAACAGGTTAGCAGAAGTAAGTGTGCATTTGGTGTCAGGAACGTTTGCCTTACTGCACAATGTTCTGCTATAGAAACATGACATGCATACAATTTAAAACATACCTTTTTTTGCTGCCCAAAGCAATGTTCTCGTCTGAAATGGGTGCTAAACTACATCTGAAATCGGCTCTTATCTTAAATCTCTCAACACTTTTACACTGTCCCTTAAGCATTTTAAACTTCAAGAAATAAATATTAAAGGCAAATTTCCAAGATAGTCACATGATTTTTACTTTTTCATCGTCATGATTTTGATCATAGAATGCCCCCTGCTCATCTCTGATCAACTATATACATAAAAAAGACGAGACGTCTCTTTTAAATCAGGCAGAAAGGAATGTACGTTCATGGCTTGCCTTTGGGCCTTGGCTCGCACCAAACATGTTTTTGGAGAACAGAAAAGAAGACACCTACTGGGGGCTCCCACATGCATATCATAACCCACAGTTGTATCATGAACTGCGTTTCTTGCTCACTTTCAAGTTTTCCTGTGAAAATGAATTCATATTTCTATACCATCATAAGCAAAGGATTAAAAAAAAGTGCAAACAGTAATCCTTGAAATGTGAAAATTAAAAGCTAGGCTATGCCAAATGTACCAAAACTACTACTTTGTCTCACGGTTCAAAGAGGACAATAATTTGAATTTACTTTGCAATTGTCGTAATGCTATTGTCATAAATTACCCCATAATTAGTTATTCTTTATGACGATTTGATGCTAATCTCACAAAATACTGATTCATTTTCGCAGAGCTTACCTTATTATCCTATAATGAATCTTTAATTTTAAAGTCAAAAGTCAAAAGACGTACTGTCGTTACCCTTGTTGTGTATGCATGTGTGAAAAGACAAGAGCACATATATGCAAGTGGAGGCAAGAGTGTGTCTGCACACTTTCTCCAGCCTGTCTCACATGTTCTCCTGCTGCTGTGTTTTTCTTGTGTGATTTTCCTCCTGTACTAACAACAGAATACTGACCAAGAAAATGCGCATAAATTATATGAGAGATACTTCACGCAGCCTTTTCTGGTGAACTCGGCCCGAACCAAAACATTCACAGTTCAATAGATCCTCTTGCACAAGCTGTAAGTGAGATAGAGGAGGCACGCAACCTTCTCAGCCCTGTCACAGCAGCGTCAATGAGCTCACACACTTTAAGCTTCCCAAGGGAAAACAATCTAATGAAAGACTGCCTTAATTAAGCAATGAGTAAGGTTTTTAAAAATGGGAATACCCTCTCTCATTAAACACTCTTAACTAAGATTCATTTCCTAAGCCACATGTCTGATTCATCCATTTCAAAAATATGCCAAAGCAAAGGGGGATTTCACAATGTCACACAAACAGGCAATTAAAATACGCTGTGTTGATGGGAATAATTGGAATATTGAAAATAGCAGGGATACAACTTAATATGCTGTGTGTTTTCTTGTGCTCTTAGAGTCGGATCAATGATGCTACCTCTAAATGAGCAAAAGCCCAGATGACAAAGGTTGAAAAGCTTCGTCAGCTTAGTCTTAACCTTAATAGTGGCACTGTGGGGACACCTAACATAGAATTAAACGCAATTATAAAAAAATGTTTCCAACCCAAGAGGTGCCTGTGAAAGGGAAACCAAAAAAAAAAAAAAAAAAAAGCTGTATTCATTTCACACAGCCCCCGGGTGTTGAGAGGATATGGTAGTCCTTTTCATATTGGCAGGTGTTTGATCAGACTAACAGGGCTCCTTAGCCATACCATAGCTGCAGGTCTGATCTAAACTCCTCATCAGATTCAAAGGAGACGCCGCGTCTCCAATGCACTCCAGGCTCTTTCCATAAACACAGGTGAATTATTCCTTTGAGCGCTCTTGCTTGATACTTGCTGCAATTTTTCTTTCAGAAGACAGAGTGAGTCTCAACATTCAACAAGCCTGACAGTGGTAGACAGGGAATAATGTTGGCCACAACGTGTTTCACAGAGTCACTGTTATATCTTCCAGCAAGGGTGTGAAATTGGACCATGAGGGCATCTGAGATCTTGCAGATCAATTGTGGCTGATAGTATTCTCAGTGCATTGTGGGAAATAACAAGGTAAGTGGAAAGCAGCAAAGAAAGAGAAAGAAAGAATTCACCACAGATGCTGACAGTGAATGGAGGTGTAGTTAGCATGGCTCTGCGTTCTGTGTTGATCATAGTTATCAGAGCCATAGTAGATAACTGATAACTAAGGTGTGTGTGTGTGTGTGTGTGTGTGTGTGTGTGTGTGTGTGTGTGTGTGTGTGTGTGTGCCTGTGCGATCTGAGTGACTGCACAACAAAGAGTCTAAATGGATTTAGTCAAAGCTCAAACGCTGATGCAGCTACATTCCAGGCGGTTTATGATGTGAAACACCAAAGGAAAGGAAACAATGATCACATTCATGAGATGTCATTTTCTTCCACTTTTATCTTAGGAATTTGTTGAAGTTTTTTCCTCTGGTTTTTCCATAATGTGTCCACCTTATCCAAAGCGGGCCTTTGTTGGAAGGCTTTGTTTGAAAAAGCTTGACCTCATTTTCTCTAATAAGGTGCAGTTCACCTGCCTCTTCAGTAACATCCATCCTTATATGGTACATACATACAGTATACTATAGTTCACATGGACTGAATTGTCTGCGGTCCATAGTTTACTATTTGAGAATTATGCAAAAACTGATTCTTTGATATTTTTTCTGAACGATTTTTGATGGAATTCTGTGCAGGTGGGGATCTTACGCCAAGGAAGAGTTTATTTAATTTCGAGGTGGATCCGGGTACTGATGTGGATTCTGGATCACTTTTTCACTTTCTTCAACATTGTGAGATAGGGCCAACAACAGCATCTAGAGACACTGAATGTATTTTGTAGAACCTTTTATACCAGGGGTCACCAATTAGTGGCCCGCGGGTGAAATACGGCCCACGAGAGGCTTCTATCCAGACCGCAAAACCTTTTGACATAATGGGAAAAAAAGATGGATGGCTTGGATGCCCCTTTTTGGATATACAACATTATTAAAATGTGTCATATGTGTTGGTCAATTTAAAAAAAAAAATTTTTTTTTATTGCATTTATTTCCATTTTATGGCATTTTACAGTAAATGCTTGTATTTACTTTCTGTGTACAATACATGTACTGTACATATACAACACTTTTCATGATGTTATGAAGACATTTTGCTGTCATTGGCTACATGAAACAAATTGGGCCCTGCATGTAGCCTTCATGTCTGCAATTGTAATCAGAAATCAAAGAGCAGGAAGCCACTAAATGTTGTTCTGTGATACTGGTCATCCCAAACATTTCCAGCAAGTTGAACTGAAACAACATCTCCCACTTCTAATTGCAACACCGCGCCATTGGATGCATTGTCCTCAGAATCTGCTGAAGTGGTGTGACGGTCACCTGAAGTAACCATGAGATGTCCATTCTTGACAAGTCCCATTCTCATACTTGCATTAGAGTGTGCTACATGGCCAGTAAATCTGAAGTAATACACTCCTCTTACTGGTGCAGTGAAGTAGCCTGACACACGGACAGAAAAGAACAGTCAGAAGTGATGTGAAAGTATTGAAACAAATAAGCCCATTTCTCATGTAGAGGTAATTAGTCTACCTGTGTATGGGTTGTAGTGGTTTCCAATGTTGGTGATGACATTTCTGTAGATGAGTTGAAGAACTTCTTTGTACTCTGTGTTACCTTCACCAGATGCCAGAAGGGAGGCAGAAAAGGCCAGTTTTCTCACTGTGGCCAGAGTTAAAGAACATCACAAAATTATTTCTCTACTTCCTGTACACACAAATGTACAAAACAAATACAGAGAGATGGAAAAATAACTACCTCTGTTGGTATTTTGAAGTTCCTGCAATGCCACTTTTTGTCCTAAATTCACATGGCACACATTCAAAAACATGTGCCCAAAATTCATAAATCCTTAACCTTTACCTTTCTGTTGTTTCTCCAGCTCCTTCACTTGGTCTTCATTGGCTGTCAGTCTCTGCTGCAGAGAGATGAACTTCTGCTGAGTTACTGCAAGCTCCATTCCCTGAGCTGAAATCATATTGTAAAGGTTAGTGACTCAAAACAAAAAATACTCACCTATGGCATGGGTACAATGTCAAAGCATAGAACAGTGTTCACCATCATGCTCCATCTGCAGTTCCTCTGCGAGGCTCTCAGCTGCGGTCATCCTGGCCTCCATGGCTGTAACAAGAGTTCTCATGTAAGCTCAGCTACATCTATTTTGTTCTTAAGTGAGTCATTCATTATACTGTACCTGTATTATTTTTCTGCAGTTCCTCCACCAGGCTCTCAGCAGTAGTTACTCTGGCTGTGAGGTGCCTCAGCTCCACTCCATGCTCAATCACCGTGACTCTCAAATCCCTCAGCTCTGCCCAGATGTCAGACTGAGGCACCAGGTCTGTTTCACCTCCCTCAGCTTCAGCCCTGGGCCTCAGCGTCTGAGCCTTCTCTTCCTCGCTTTCACCAGCTTGAAGCAAGATCTCATCACTGCCACTGTGTTTCTGAGCTCCACAAAGAGCCAGTGGTACCAGTAAGCATAGCAAGAAGGTCTTCATCTTGGTTTGAGAAATGACCGGTGCCCAATTGTGCACTGAAACTGGTTTTTATAAGTAACTTCAAGGTCAGACGTGTCAGGTGGCTGGTGATATGCCAAAGTTGTGAGAAAGCACACCTGTAACTTAGAGATATGTGGCAGGTGGTGGAGCAAGAAGGAGGGTGAGAGCGGTAGCAGTGGTTTTAAGCAGATAATGAGTGGGTGGTGTAGTTGTGTCTTGGAGTCTTGACCTAAATGTGTCAATTTGTCATATATCTGTTGTAATAAACGTGATAAAGTGGTCATGGGGTGTGTTTTTTCATTCGCCTAAAGTAGAATCTGGTCATGCAGATAGCTCTCTGCCAAGGTTTTGAGATATCAGTCAGTATGTTTTCTGCTGCTGCAATGGAAATGAATGAGAATTAGTTTTTATCCGTGGCACACATGAACAGCGTCTGCCATCATTGTCATCTCTGTGTCCAAGAGGAAGACAGCAAAATTGGTTATAAGTCTATGTATCAGGTAAAGTTGTTTATTTTCAATCAAGTTTGTTTTGAGTGAAAATAGACATCCTCACAGTCCCACCAACTACTTACAGTATACCCACAAGTTATTGTGAAGGGTTTGGAAATTTCCCACTGCAACAAGACCATTATCTGGGCGTGTTGCTTGTAAGTCATAAGAGTGTGCATCAGTGACAAGTTAAACAATTTGACTGAAATAACAACAAATCAATCTGTCATTAGAAAAAAAGAACATTTCTTCAAGCGTATTAAGTGAAGTGAATGATATATGCTGATTGCCGCTTGTGTTTATGAATAACAATATTGTGCAGCTGTCAGTCAGAATGAAACTGCTCAGTGTCACATACAACAGGATTTACACCAGATAAACACACAGGCGTCAATCTTTCTAAAAAAAAACCCCAACAACTTCCAGTGCTCATGTGGTTAGCAAGAGAACACAACTGAGTGAGAATGCTGCATTAAGTACCACAGCAGATAATCTCTACAGTTTCATGTCTAATCATTCAAGTTCAAACAGAACGATCTTACCACTATTTTCAGAATCTTATTCACTTTGCTTTGTATAAATGACAGGCCTGTAATAAAATGACTTTGCTGTAGGGGTAAACACAAACAAATGTACATATCCCACAGAAGTTTTAAAGTTTTGTTGGAAAGAGAAGACAGGATTTTCTACCCTGGTGCCGGAGGGGGCAGAGATAAAGAGAGAAATAGTTAGACTGCGGTCACATTGGTATGCAGACAGTCATGAAAGCAGTGCAGTACCTGTTGCATCTTGCAAATTCATTTGCTGAATATTGAGAAATTTCACAGCTTAAATTGAGGAGGACCTTTATTCTTAATACAACTCAAGGGATTGGTGGTATCGTTATATAAACACAAGCAATCTTATCTAATGATTTACACTGATGTGTCAGCCTTCACAATATTAACATTATAAACAGACGAAATAAAAAATGAAATATGATGTACAGTTTGACAGCAATAATTTTGTTAAATGCAGGTTGAAACTTATTTTTATGCTTTTTTTTGCTGTGTTATTAACAATAAAATATTATCAGTTTATTTTAAATGGATTGTATTAAAAGAGAGAGAGAGAAAAAAAGAAAAGAAAAAGAAAAAAGGGCGGCTGTGGCTCAGAGGTAGAGCGGTCGTCCATGGACACGGAACGAAAGGTCGGTGGATCGATCCCCGTCCACATAATGACAATGTTAACAAGCTGAAGTCTAGAGGGTAATGTTTACCATTTTTACCATCTTAGTTCAGTGTGTTAGCATGATAGCATGATAGATAGTGCTTTGAGGCATTATATACAAAGTACATACATGTATGATGATAGGATAATTTCATAGTAATCCATCAAGTGCCTGTTGAGATATTTCACTCGAAACTGAAAATGTTAACCCGACGTATTGAAATAAGTCATCTGGAAACCATGAATCTCTTTATAAATTATTATGGCAATTCAGCATGTACTGTAGATGCTGAGATGTTTCACAGGACAAGTAAAAGCTTTGACCTGCTGGTGGCGCTGGAGTCGGGGAATTAACAGTAGGATTCATCCTCTTGGTACTGTGAATATCTGAAGCTAATTTCAGCACATTTTATCTAATAGTTGAGTTATTTCAGTCTGGGCCTGAAGACAAAGTCCAACATTACCAGCTCTGTATCCACTTCACTGGCATGGCTTAGAGCATATTTCACACATACCTTTATTGAGGTGTATCCATGTTTCTGCCTGTTTTGCTTTCATATACCCAACTTTTGAGATATTGCCAGAACATTTAAAAAATAAAGGTCTGGCATGTATGGATTTAGGGTGATCTATAGGCAGAAATATCCATAATTATGTTTTGTAATTATGTTATGTTGCCATGTTTCCACATGATGGACAAACCAAACACTGGCAGCCAGGAGGCCTATATGCTTTTGGGGGGTGTTATGGAGGGGTATTCAGTTGGTTGTACTCTCACCACTAGATGCCACTATTCCTTAAAGCTAGAAAATTCATACTTTGGAAACAGCAGTCCACTGTAGTAGTAATCTTTTATCCAAGCATCTTACTGTCAGTCCTCAGTGGACTTTGCTGGAGAGCAAACAGCTCAGCTTATAGGCCTAGATTTAACTAAATTATTCTGCAAAATTCAAAAGCATCCCTTCTCTTCCATTGAAATGGGTTGGCAGCAAAATGTCATAGAAGGATCTCTTAAAAACATCTACCTATCTATAACTATCAACTATCACACCACCTGCAAGAGGAAAAACTAGGATAGCTGAAACTATACAGCCCCATAAATGTAACCTCGATACAGTATACATCCAGAAAGTGAAGTCATAGTTTATGGTGTCTAAAGTGACACATGCCAAAGATGTCTGGCATTACATTCTGTTAACAAGACAGGGCATCATCTGTGTCTCCTCTCCCATTGGTCAGTGTTGACCTGTGATTAAGACTCCTGTAAATCTTCCCACCCAGGGAGACTTGGAGAAGAGCCTCCATTCAGCTCAATTCACTTCTGCAGGGGTGAGCCTTACTTTCCTCTGTTTCCACCCTCAGGCCTCAATGTCATACTCTAACCAGGGATCTCTTCCTTCTGGTCTTATCACATGTCAGACTGGAGGCAAAATGCCTCTTTTAAAGGCTTGCTTAGGTTCTTCTTTGCATGCAGTTTGATGACTCCCATTCAACGTGTGCAATATCAGAGATATGGGGCAATATCTGCTGAAGTGTGATGCGATGACACAGGCAAAGCTATCAGGCGCCTCAAAGTGACAGGCAACCTTACATACCTTCCTCTATTCTCCTCTTAGGCAAATTCCTCTCTCACTATCTGTCGGTTTGTGTTTCTCAACTCCTCTCTTTTTTTGCTCTTTTTTTTCTATTGGACAAAGACAAAAATAATATATTCTGTACTTTTTTATTCTGAGTTTATTTATCTATTTATTTTTACCTCTGCCAAAGGGCTTATGTTTTCATCAGCAGTACTTAATCTGTTTATTGTCTGTTGATTATTTAACAGGATCTTACAGAAACCAACTGATTCAAACGAAGCGGTGGAAGGGCCGGGGTCAGGCTAAGGAAGATCCCATTATTTTTGGAGCAGATCTGGACAAAGGGACAGATCCACGAATTTATACAATTTTATCATAGCTATTGGATTTTTTTTGTCTCTTAATGTAAATAAGGGGATCTGTCAATCATCATACCCTATTGATTATCTAATATACATGTTAAAACACAACATAATCTAATAACTCTTTCAGTGATTCAGGTAATCACTCCACAATCTGACCAACTGCTGTGCCTCAAGACTCTCTTCCTACCCAACCAATCACACTGAGCAGTGGGAGGCTGGAGCTTGTTCACTTTGCACACTGTATGAGCTACTGTATGAAGTGGGCTTGAGTGCAAGTCGTTAGCCTCAGCCTAATCTAATAATGCATACTTCCCCTCTTTATGGCAGCACTAGCCTGTGCTTGTCTGCTGCTGAGAATGCCCATTAACACTCTTTTCCCCCTCAGGTGATGACCACCTGAGCTATCAAAGACAAGTGTGTCTGAGCGAGAGAGCGAGAGACAGAGAGAGAGAGAGAGAGAGAGAGAGAGAGAGAGAGAGAGAGAGGGAGGGAGGGAGGGAAGGAATCACATGCTACAAAGGTCCACACCCAGACTCCAACCACTAGTAGCACAGAGCTGAACTGACCCAGTTAGGGTTCGATTGAATGGGGTAACTTTACCCAGTACCAACATACCAAACAACATCATACCCAAACTGAGGTTATTCTGACCACTACAAGCACAAGTTTTCTCTCAAGACTGCCACAAATGTGTGTATATTGTTGATTTCGCAAATAATTTATTTCCAGCTAAAGAAAAAGCATCTTATCTGAAGTACTGTAGGATAAATGCCTTAATTAGCAGCATGTCCTCATTTTCTACTTACTGAATGGAGAATATGTCTACAGTCTACAGTAACAACTGTCTCTTCTATAAGTACTGCAGTCCCTCTTCCTCTGTCCAAGAGATTTCAAAACTTCCTGTCAGTGTCCCGAAAACCCATAATAGATGTGTATATCTTCTCCTGTCTGGGATGGGTGATTCACTGTCCCTGAAACACAGCAACACCTAATCTTGAACAGCAGATAAAGGTAATTAGGGGAAAGAGACATCAATCAAGGCTTGGGAGCTTGTTGTGCATTGTACGTAGAAAGAGTGGCATCTCAGTTTCTGGGTGTGTTTGAAAGTGTACTCAGGCTCATGCGCGTAGTTTTTATCACGAGCGATGTTAGAAGGAACATCTTTGACTCAAAGAATAAGAAAGCTGAATCTTTGTGGACTAACCAGCTATTATTACGTCCACCAAACGAGGAGCGAGGGACGAAAATAAGTGCAGAAATCAGTCCCTTTTGTTTAAATGACCCGTAGCAGTGTAAGTTATCTCGGAGACCAGAAAACTGGCGAGCAGCTCTGTTTGGATGTGCAACATGCATTAATAAAGCTGTCACAGAGACACACACACACCCTTTCCGATGATTACATCAGGTCCAGGAGGTTCACTGAACTCTGAGCAGGGGCAGAAGATCACCTTAGAGCTTAAAGTAGAGCTTATTGGGGGGACAAAATTAATCATAAATCTTTTGTTAATAGAATCCTTTGATTAAATTGGTTCAAATTAATAAGAAATTTGGTGCACCTTCTTCGCTTTAGCGGCTGAAATTTTGAAATGTAGGACTGCATTCATCCTGTAGGTGGGAGTGTAACTCTTTCTATGTTACAACCTAAAGGAGCTGGAGTTGAACTTGAAGTTTATGAGACACTACACATAAATATGTACTATAGAATTTTATCTCAGAAATCAAACACTACATGTTCATTGGTTTTATTAGCCGTCATTAAACGTGTGTGTGTCAAACAGGCTTGTTTGTTGTGTTGATGGATGACGCTCACGTTGAGCTCACCACTAAGGTGTGAATAGGTATGTAAATAGACAAGGATATTTACTGTGTGACAAGTCCTGACAGGAACGGATTGCTCCTGACTCCACTGAGGAATAATATTCGACATACGCAGTGTAAAGGCAAGAATTGTTGCATAATCAAGCAAGTATTTCAAGCGAGAATTACTGAGGAAAGATTATACAAAACAATACAAATAATATTCCTCAAATTAAATAAAATGACAAACAATACCAAACTGCATGGGTTGTTTTTAATATTTTACTAAAATACTTTGCAGCTTGTGAATCTAGCATAAAAATATGATACATCCATCCATAATGTCTGATACAAAAAATACACCATGTAGAGTAATATAAAATTATATAATCTAAAATGCTTCAAAGACACAAAAAAAACAGCAGCATAGGGTCAAAGAACAGAGGCATCATAGATACGCAACTGTAATGGCAACTCAAATTGCACATCATCATCTGATGGCACAAAGGGATACATAACTCATTATTAAGTAAGAGCTGAGCAGAAACTGGAAGTTGCCTATAATAATTTTTATTTCTTACTAATATTTGGTTCAAATAATCCAAACAATGGCAAATTGTTCCATTCAGCTGATTTAATACATATCTTTGCATCTCCAAGGTTATTATTTTGGATGCATATTTTGATATGTTTTTGTTTTTCTTATATGGAATGTGTTTTTCGTGCATTTTTTGAGCCGTGGAAATGAATGACGTACACTGCAGAAAAAGACAATTTGACATTAGAGGGGTTTTGTGTAATTGTAATAAAAACAGATACTGTCAAGAAACAGTCTTACATTAGTCTTATAGCAAAGTTACAAAATGCATGTCCTGTATATATACAGGACATAAGCAAAATTAAGTACTCAGACCAATCATGGCAGACAGTGGTATACTTTATGACATTGTTAAATAGTGATATGAGCAGTTCTCATAAACTGAATTAAGGTCCGTTGTGGCCAACACACATCTTTAACAGTTAGAGTGAGTTGCCTGTGATGAAGATGTAGATTCTGGCCTGGAAAGTAGTAAAGGTCCCCTGTCTCCAAAGCTTCATCTCTACATTGATTAAGAAATCTCTTGGACCTTCAACGTGTCGATGCAAGTACACAGCACCCGTGTAGGCATTTAGCTTCCGGGTGCTGAAGTAGTTTTCCTCATTTCCCTGCGTGACGCTGACGATAACGTTGTCTCCCGAGTAGGCAGGGGAGGGTCCGATGCGGAAGATCTGAGCAGGGATGACTATGTTGGACTGGAAGCTGAGGTAGTAGTAGGTGATTCTTAGAGGGGAGTTTTGACAGTCCAGGTAGTTGGGACAGCTGATGCGCTCACAGCGCCTACAAAGGGACACAGGGAAGGGAAGGCAAGGTAAGGCAACTATATTTCATGTTTATTCAAAGGCCACACATCATGTATGGAGTAACACAAAACAAACATAATACAAAACAACAATACAATGATAAACACGCAGAATAGATCTTAAGTAGAAGCAAGTCATTCAGAGAGAGGCAGAACTCAGAATTGCACCTAGTTTATATGATCTCTTTGGTTTATCTGTTTGCAATAATAAAATAGGTTTAAACCTAACAGAATGGTTTACAAAGTTGATTCATTCATATTTCTAACAATAGTTGTGTTTTCACGTTCAAACAAAACATGACATTCATCTCTTATATGAAGAAGGAAGGAAGGTAAGAGAAATGATCCAACCTAATATGTGCAGTGGTACAGGTTTTAAACTGATTTCATCACTTACGTGTCAGACACTTTGCGGTAGTTTGGTGGACAGTTGAGAGAAAGGCAGCGGTACCCTCCTTGGATGTTGTAACAGGTCTCAGCTAGAGAGCAGTTATGGGCCCCTGTGGTACACTCATCAATATCTGAAACACACAAGGGTTGGTTTACTGCCTGGAGCTGAGGAAATGTGTGTTATTCAAGGGAGAATTGAACTTTGAGGAAAATACGACACGCATTATGTGGAGGTAAATGGGTGTAGAGACATTTTTAAAATCCGTTCAGAGCAGACCTCAATGTGTTAAACTTGCAATAAAGTGAGCGAGGACATGCATTTCGTTTTTTAGAGGGGGATTCACCTCTGCAAGAACGTCCATTTGGAGACATGGTGTATCCATATTCAGGACATGCACACTGGTAACTGCCTGGAACGTTCACACATTTATAGGTACACAGATGGCCGATGCTCTGGGAACACTCATCAATGTCTGGACGACAAGGAGAAGATAACTCATTTAAAATTGACTAACAAACCTGTGGGAACAAAAGTTGGGTACAAATATGGTATTTGTGATTTATGATAGAATATGCCCCACCTTCACAGGTGTGCCCATCCCTGAGGAAGTAACCTTGTCTGCAGTAACACTGGTAGGAACCGTAGATGTTGGCGCACTCCTGACTGCATTTGCTGGCCAAACACTCATTCACGTCTGGATATTAAAGGTTAGAACTCATAACTGTCACAATTCAGATCAAAAGATTCTCAGTGTTTTATCCTACCATCTAAATTTGATGATATTATTAAGCCAATTATGTTTTTGCTGGTTTGTACTTGAAGTCATGGCATAATGATATGATACAATATGCTAATATATCTAACTGTCGTCTCTCTTCGGGAACGTGCCAGCTGCTCAGACACACACAAGCCTGGTGCAACATCAAACACATAAATACACACACAGGCATGTTTTCACACACAGATTGACAAAAACATACAGCCGCTTGCACCAACATGCACACTTGGTTGCACACGCTCTCTCACTCACCATGCAGTCTGACATTAATACACAGATACCTTCACAGTTTTTGCCATCGCTGGCTAAGCGGAACCCAGAGGTGCATGAGCATTCATAGGAGCCTGGGGTGTTCTTACAGGTCTGGGCGCACAGGCGGCCTGGGTAGCGCCAGCACTCATTTACATCTGAGAGGAAGAAAGCGTTGTCATCACAGTCACCTTTACACACCTAAGTGTGTATCAGAGAGTTACGTGTTCTCGCCAATGTGTGCAAGTGCCCGTGCACAACCAAGCATGAGTGCTTTGCTGCCCTGCGTGACCGTGTGTGTGTGTGTGTGTGTGTGTGTGTGTGTGTGTGCATGCCTGTTAGAGCTTGAGTGCAAGAGTGTGATGCGAAGGGACCAGCTGCCTGCTGATAGTCTAAACACTTGAGCAAAGTCCATTATCATGAGAGTCACAACACAGTGAATCAAAAATAGAGGGAGCAGCGGCAGGAGTCCTCTGCAGGAGGAGACGTGATCAAGTTCCTACTGCAGGAGTCAGGCAGCAAAGCTAGGGGAAAAGGTGAGGCTCTCCCACTGCAGAATAATAAACAGGAGCAGGAGAGACGGAAGACAAAGAAGAAGGGTGGCTGTATAGTTTGTTTTAATTGACGAAGTGTGAAAAGGAAGAGAAAGGTAGAGGACACAGTGAGCAGAAACCGAGGGACAGGAGGTAATTGATAAAGCTACATTTTCGTTCTCTTAAAACTTAAAGCATGTGTACATCTTCTGTGTGATGATGTGTGTGACGTTAAACATACCAACACACATCCTCCTGAATGAGTCATACTGATAGCCTGTCTGGCATTCACAACGATAGGATCCAGGCAGATTGTGGCACAGCTGGCCTTCTACGCATGGATGCACACTGCTCTGACACTCGTCCACATCTGCAAGACACATGAATGGTAAAGAGGTCTTTTCCCTGCATCATCATCTCCTGATGACGATGCCATCAAATCTGTATATGAATTCATCAGATTACACATTTTGAAAATGTAACATTAAAAAAAAAATCATACCAATACATCTGGAGCCATCAGGACTGGGATGATAGCCACGGCTGCATAATATCTTCCTCTGGCACGTGTAGGATCCCAGTGTGTTGATGCAGTTATATGCCAGGCTACAAGGCTGGGTCAAAGCGCCACACTCATCAATGTCTGTTACAAAGAGGGAAAGATGGAGAGACACGAAGATGAAGAAAGACAGAAGAAGGAGAGGAAGGTGGTGCCATAAGAGACAAAGGGGGAAGCTCTTTAGCCACACTGTGAAATCAAAGCAAACACACATCACACAGTTGCATTCCCTTGGATAACTTTGTTGTATGTGTGTGTCTGACTTTTTTCTCAATTTTCTCATTTCTCAGAGCATTTCATTTACAGTTCTTTTACAGGGGCGTCGGCTGCCTCAACATGCCCCAGTTCCTGCCCCTGGGGGCTAATTCCATAGCATCAGTTTGTACTGGAGGAGGACAGAGGATTGGCTTTTATCTACCCTTCTACAGCCCCTAACAGCAACCTCTCTGATCTCCTGTCTGTGTGGCATTTAACCCCTCTGTCACTGCAACCATGCTGAGTCAACATGCATGGGGTACAAAAATGAATCTACAAGACCTATGATTCACCAATGGGGGGGGGACTTTGTGATTGACCATTTGTGCTTGCATGTGAACAAAATTGAGAATCTGTAAAAACAAAAACACATACTGAATGACATTTTCTATTGCACACAAAAAAAAAGCTTTATCAGGTTATTTCCTTTACCAGCACAATTAAACAAAAAAATGTGTAATGGAATCAATCCGTATTTTGTCATCAGGCTCTTGCCCAAGACTGAAAACAACCTGACTGTTATGTAACAATTATATAATCATAATCAGTAAGAAAGTGACGTCCCTTACCTACACAGCTGCCCTGTGCATCCTGGTTAAAGCCCACAGGACATTGAGGTTTAGGGTCACACCTGAATGAGCCCTCGGTATTCACGCACTCAAAGCCGATCTCACAGCTATGGATCTGCTGCACACACTCATCGATATCTGAAGAAGAAGAATGCATGAATGGAAACTGAAGACATGATTAAAGGTCAATAAATCTCTCATTTAATCTAATAACCCTCTGCAGTGGGTGCTATGAGAGACTTAGATGTAATACCAGATTTCACCACTAGATGGCACTGTGGTTAAATGGCAGGTTGTAGAGGCATTCACTTTTACAGCCCTTCATCTACTATACAGCTTCCCTTGTCAACATTGTCAATGTGAATGAAGAGTAAAAGACTTACAACTTAGAATCTTATCAATACTAATTACCCTTTTCAGTTAGAATGCACTGAGTGATGCTTGATTGATTTCTACTACATTAATATATCCATTGAGCCAAAGCAGCAAAAGACACATGCAGTAGTCTTATTGTACAGTGTGTAAATGGACATTGTGTGCGTGTGTGTGTTTGTCTGTTATCCATGAGCGTTTTCAAGCAGCCTTCCACATTTTCACCACTGTAATTGCTGTATAGGGGCCTTAACCAGCTCTGGCAGGCAGCGCTGCTGATACAGCGCAGGCCTCTAAACAGCAGGTAGTGATTGAGCATCTTGCTCCTGACACAAACCTGGCAGAGTCGGCAAGAGCTGAGTGAGTCTGACACTGTGAGAGACAGAGCAAGAAAAGTCAGGAAGCAGAATTAACGATTGACACCGACCTCCCAGTGAAGGGAATGGACTCAAGGAACCTACACAGGTCAAAGAGTCCACCTGCTGCTGGTGAGAATTTATCCTGTTGAAATCTTAACTCCTTTTTCCCCGTTTTCATACATACTATGACAATTTTGAAATTGTTTTTTTTTTTTTTGGTGAGGCGAATGCATTTTTTGGCTCAATGCAAGACAATGCCAATCTGTTATATCTCAACAGCTTTTGGATGGATTGCTATGACATTGCCAGGACTCGTTGTTCCCAGAAGATAAATCCTCATGACTCTCTCTGATTCTTTGACTTTTCCTATAACACCGCCCTACACTTAAGATCTGTGGGTTTGAGTGAAATATCTAATATAATAAATTTAGAGAAGACAATCATGTCCCCTTCTGCACTGAATGTTACAACTCCTCATAGTACTATCATCAGAATAAATGTTAACTTAGTCTAATACTTGAGTTTTCGATCAAACACCTGCAAACCTAATGACATCCCCATCAGCCTCAACTTTGTTTAGTAATTACCAAATGTTAGGATGCTAACAAAATAACTAAGACATCATACACGCTAAACATCAGCAGGATAGTGTTTCAATTATGAGCATGTGGTCATGCAGATGTCAGCTTTCAGCTGAAAGCACTGCTGTGCCTAAGTAGAGCCTAACAGAGCAGCATCTCTGGTGCCTCTTTTTCACCTAACATTGTTTAAATTTTGGCAAATCTGCTCTTAAGAAATTCATGCTGCTCCCAGCAATTCATATTTCCATAGTAGCCTAGGTAATATTTGTATGACGTCCAGTCAGTTTGGTTTGACTGAGCTGTAACAGAAAAAGAAAGGGTGCCACTTTTGGCACATAATCATATGTCAATCTGCTCCAAGGTATTAAAGCTCGGTGAACACATTGGGTTGATGAATAAAATGATTAGGATTGCATAATCTTAATTGGTCTTAACTGAGTGATTCTGTTTAGAGAAGGACGAGAGGCTATAAATGCAGTTTCTCCTTGTGCAGTAAATTCGCTTCGTTTGTGAGATTAGGCAGAAGGTGTTTGCCATTACAGTCTTAAATGCTCATTTTGCACAAATGGACATTTTTTTAATTCACAAGTAGCTGCAGATTTGCCGGCTCTCATTGCCTGAACCCGCAGAAACCAATCTGCAGAGTCAAACAGCACCTACTGCACATCTAAAACTCATCATAGGGGTCCCTCTTCCCTCAGACTGCTGCTGCTTTATGAGTGAGATGTCTGCACAGGCCCAATTTATGGTGCATGGAAATAATGAGACATGATGGGTGGTTTACTTTTGCATCTCAAATGTGGGCACTGCCCACAAAGACAAGCCAGGTGACCCTTGACAATGAGAGTTAACAGTAAGCAAATCATATGGGGGATAAAAAAAAGTGATTGTATGCCTGAACAATGTGCTTTCCTTACATTGTAAACATGCAGTGATGCAAACACTCCAACAGGTATTTACATCATATTCACTGTGGATAGGAGGAAGTACTTTGATCCTGATAAGGTGGGGTGTACCTTCACAAATGTAATTATTGATCTGGTGTCCTAAGGGACATGTGATCAGTCTTTGACAAATATAACTCCCTGCTTGTTCAACTGGCAGGCACATTATTTATGTCTGCATGTTTAAAAAAAGAACAAAAGAAAAATATCAGTGTAAAAAAAAAGAGAATAAATAATGAAAAGTACAAAGAAGAGCCTGAATAATAGGTTTAGACAAAACAGACAAGGAGATGTAAAAAAAAAATACCATCAACTGAGATACTGTGTGTACCAGTCAGCACTTAGAAGCACATTCAGGTTCGACCCTCATCTGTGAGAGAGATTATGAACAAGGCCACTGTGTATAACATCCACACAATTTGTCACCATACAAAGCTACTCTCTGTGTCAAGGAGACAGACCAGTGCTTACGGCTTATTTTTTTAGATATATCCCAAGGAGACCATTAGAGCAGTAGTTGATCAGTCTCATGATAAAAGACACAGTCCACCAGCAGTCTGGGTGGTAATAAAGGGTACATATGGGACACACTTGGTAAAATATACTAGCTAATGTAGGGATGGTTGGGATGATCCCTCTGATAGAGGATGAGTTCAGGAACAGGATGAAAATAACATCTACCGTTTATATGCTATATACTGCATCACACTGTATTTCTGACAGTGAAGGGGATTAGGGCTGCATCTCTACTGCACATCTAGAAGCACTGATTGGAGAAAATCAGTGGTGGAGAGTCCTGCCAAGAAACTCTCCTTAACTGAAACCAAACTCCTCTGGCTGAAAAAAAACAAACCCTTAAACAAAGGCTTGCATTGTGCCATTTTTCACTTCTACATGCTACCTTGGTGACATGAAGTTTTACGTTTTTAGCTCCTCACCCTCACAGGAGCGCCCGTCAGCCACAAGGGAGAATCCTGGGTAGCAGGAGCATTGCGGCCTTCCGCCCACGGCAGTGCAGTGTTGCTCACATGGTCTGTTTTCTGAAAATAATACCGTATAGTGAGGTTAAATTAAATATTCTGTATTACTGCATCACACAAGATGTAGAGTGAAACAGAAGAGAGCTTTGTGGTTCTGGATGGGAGACAACACCAATATTTACTGCATTGTCATTTGCTCATTTCCTTTTTCCAACTTGATCCCTGACCTGGTCATATTGTATTTCCAACTTTTGATGCACAGTGTGGTAGACCTTTAATGTGGCGTCATGGAAACCAAACAAGAGAAACAAAACGTGATCCAGCACAGATTTTAATATGGAGAACTTGTATGAGTGGGCAGCTGATGCTGAAAACAAACTAACCTTTCATACAATCTCGCCACTTGTGTTTGACATTTGCAGCACAATTACCTCTCATGGAGTGGGTGAGTTTGTCAATCTATGGCAGCCTGGACAGGCGTCTCCTCTGAACACATACAACTACATTGAGACGCAAGGTCCAGTCTGGGATTAAGACGTAAAGTTGAATGAAAGGGCTCATTGCCAGCTGTTAGGCCTGCAGCTCTCTCCCCCATCATTAAGATGTATGTGTCTAACCTTCACAGGGGTTAACTGGGACGGGGGGCACGGTGGGAGGTGGAGGTGGTGACGTGGGCTCCAACCCTGCTCCGTCATCCTCCTTCAGCCTGTTCTCCTCATCCACCGCCGCTGCAGAAACATAAACAATCTCATCAGAGGAGTGACGAATTCCACTGTAATCAAGAATTCCACAACTCCATCTACTGCAGCCGCCGTTGTAAAAGCAGTGAAGGTGAGACAGGAAAACACATCGCCTGCAGAGAAACATTTGGTTTTATTAGTGAGCCCCATCAGTCACTGTAATTTTCTGAGAGCTCTGGCATTAGTATCCTGTTGAGACAGGCTTGTGTTGGTGATTTTGATTCAAGTCTTGCACACAACAAAAACGTCATACGGCATTACCTCAAAATACTTTTAAACTGCACATCTGAGGAGACCTCCAGTTAGTGCACTGAATGATTTTTAAATAGTGAAGAGTTGAAAAGCTTTTTGACAACAGCAGAGATGTGATTAGTTGAGGATTGCTGTCTGACCAGGAAAGGGATGTTAGTGTGTGATTAAAATAACTATCATTAGGCAGTATCAGTTCTCGCAGACAGGAAGGAACTCAAAGAGAGCAGGAAAATAATACACTCCGAGTGTGTAGAAAAATTGCAACAAATGGGGTCTTCCTGACGTGAATGCAGACTGTAAATCATATTTCAAAGCGTAAATGGCACAGAGAATCGTTTTCCCGTTATCAGTTCATCACTGGAAATGTCTTTTAGCACTCTGTGGCGGAAAAGATTGGTGGTGTTCCCCTTTACCTTGTGCGCATGTAAAAGCGTCCTCTTGCAGGACGTATCCAGGGAAGCACTCGCAACGGAAAGAGCCTGGCGTGTTGACACATCTGTGGTGGCAGATGTTGCCCTCATATATCAGGCACTCATCCATGTCCTCCACCTGGACAGGGCCCTCCACTGCATTCTCCCCATCCTGCTCCTCACCAATGGAGAAGGCCTCTTTAGGGTATGGGCTGTCAGATACTACAAAGAGAGTGTCTGTTGTTCTCATGGCCGATACAACTGCATACTTATGCAAAACCGTATGACATGTCCCTGAATGAAAACACCTTTTGAATATAACAATTAAAGGGAAGACACAATGACCACAATTATGGAGGAATTAATTCCTTGTTTGTTTTCATTGTAATGAATATTTTTGCAGGGATAAATACATCTCTTAGAATTACAATACAGGGGTAATCTGGGCTATTATACTTGGTTTTGGAAGGCCATTGACATTCACCATTTTTCACAAGAGTTGGAGCATCTTACTACAATCCTTCATTTTAACAGTTATTATAAAGAAACATCTCCCACACTGGCATGAAGCATGCAATGCATTAGCATTTTGGGTGTGCATTTTTGTGTGTGGGAATATATGGCCTACCTTTTTTAGGTATCGGAGTGGAGGCCATAGCGGGCCTTTCTCTGACAGTTGAGTGCCAGTCGTCTTGATTCCTGGCATTACTCTCCTCCCCCTCACAGCAGGTTAGAAAGACGTGTCTGCAGTGGAAGCCCAGGTAGCGGTGGGCTTTGCAGCGATGGCCCTCACTGTGGAACTGCAGCCCCAGAGAGCAGCAGTCACAGCACTCCTGTAGGTCAGACATTAAGTCTTTACAGCTGTATGGGTAATGTAGCTCATGAGAGTAGCTAGTAGTTGATCAAGAGTGAAATTAGATGGAGAGCGATAAAATATTTCACTGGCATCATGATCCGCAGAGGATTACTTACTTACCCCCTATCGTTTCCTCTAGCAGTGCCAGCATGTGATTGACATACTTGTCAATATCTCCGCATTGAGTGGATTGCAGTGAAATTTTCATGGAGCCCAAAAGATACCTCTACATACAGACTTTGATGCTCTTTTAACTTTTACTCTGATGCCACCATCAGTAGGCACTTTATTTTGACAAAATACCTACAAAACTAACGACCTTCCCATCATGCTCAGCTGTGCAAGGTATTTAGTGGTTATTACCAAATGTAAGCATGTTCATAAAACAAACATAAATTATTATTATTATATATTATTATAAAACATTACTTGCTGTAATTTGAGCATATGACATTCAGCGATTACGCCAAAGCTCCACTGTGTCTATGTGGCCTCAGAGAGCTGCTGGCATGGTTGTAGGCTCTTGATTATGTTGGTTACATGAATGAATTTGGAGCAACTTTCCCTTGTTCACAGCCTCTCACTCTTTTACCCCGTAGGTCTCAGCAAGATCAACACTTAAAGTGCATGAAGCATTGCGAAACATAAAACTGAAGTAATGACCACCGTGGGGTTCCCTGGGTGTTGATGGTGTAATATTGCTAAGGTGGTGAAAGCCAGTATTAAACAGCTGTACTGCAGTATAGGGTTGACAATGACCCCATGCTACTTAAGGACCCGATGGGCATGTGAGTAAGTACCGCACAGGTCAGATGACAAATGAGTGGCTTTAGAAATCTGGACCAACATGATAGAGTTACAAAGTCACCATGGATTGACCCGCTATTAACAGCCATAACAGTGTACAACCGCTACTGTAATACCACATCAATTATCAGTCTGTGTTTCCACAATTTCAGAGTGGTCAAAGAGTTGACATCTGACATTTCCAATTGCTGAGGTCTGCTTTGAAGACAGTAAAGCTTAAGGACTGTGGGAATCGTCTGTTGTAATTGGCCCTAAATCATTTTGCCTAACTGAATAAGGTAATTGAATAACAGGGAACTGGCATTTAGAATAAAGTTGCTTACAGGCTACAAACTAGTACCAAATATGTTTTCAATTCTCCTGTGAGTACTACATTTATCAATTGCTAATATTAGACAGACTGTATTAGAATCCATTTGAATTTTACAAATGTCATTTTGTCAACAGTTTTTGCCTTTTTTGCTGTGGTGTCTGGTCACAAATACTTGCCTTGAAGAAATGAATCCCACATTTATCGCTAGCATTCCTTTGACACACATCTCCTGCTCTGGCTGAATTAATTCCAGCCAAACACTGAATTTCTTCCAGGGAGCCAAGGCAGCATTGTTGTTGGGCAGTCCTGGCAGAGAGAAGAACACAGGAGAAAGTGTTTGGACTGGGACTGTGGCCCTACGGCAAAGAGTGGGCTGGCTATGCTTCCCACAAGTTCCGCTATAGATCTGAAAGTAATGTGTTTTCAAGATGCTATAAATTAGAAGGAGAAATTAAAATTGAAATCTCCATAAATTACCAGCCGAGTCTCGGATGACCATTCACTGTTCCCAAAGAAAGTGAACTTAAATGACTGATCTTGCAAAAATAGATCATAATAACAAATTGTGAGCATTTCTTTGTAATTATGTCACTTTATTAATCCATCTTCAAGCTGCCCTTGTTAAGTCAAATGTAGTAGATAATCAGCCCTCCTTCCCACAGATGACTATTTAAGATGATTTACAGTGTACAGAGCCAAATGTCATGAATGGGCGTTCAATAATAGCCTTTAGCCTTACCAGCAGATGGAGTGTCTATCTCTTGTGGGTGGCTCCATGTCGTAGCAGTGGCCATTAACTGAAGCCCATTTCTCCCCTGTCTCACAGCAGGTTTTTGCCAGCTCCTTGGCAGATACTATAATGAAGCACAAACACCCAATTTCAGGTTCATCCCACTCAGTGCAGCTAGTGCTTGCAAAAGAAAAGAAAGAAATAGTTAAAATTCAGCTGGAGAAAGATGGGTAACATTTACCAGAATGCAATAAGTGAGACGCTATAAAATGTGGTTACAGGATATTTCAAATGGAACTGAATTTCTTTGGGGAACTCCTGTCTCAGACGTTAAGCTGTGTTTTTCTTCTCAGGATCCTTTACTCTGCTCTCAAATTCATTTGAGGGGACAAGTATGAAACTCAGTGACCTTAAGGGTATTTTTTTGTTATATCCTGGCTAATCAGAGCTGAAGCAGAGTGAAAGAGTAACACATTAGCACTTCATTTGAGACTGAGTCTGGGAAGAGACAGGAAAATGTATATGCGCTCCCTCAATAACAGGGCAGTGCATTCCAGCTTTGATTTGTGGCTCCTGCTCTGCTGTTGAAAACACAACTCATGACACTAATGCCTTCGCATTTAGTCACACGATACAAGACAAAATATTGTTAATATAGATGTACAAGAACATTTTTAGGGGTAGAAATTCTTAACATAGCTTTGAGTGTTTTAACTTTAACTCCGATCTTTTCAGAACCAGACAACAATTTGTGATTATTTATGATTATAATTACATCCGTTCTTAGATTTCAACTACTTCTTTGCCTTATTTATTAATCGTATATTTAGATTTAAATAACGTGTGACTGTTTTTGTTGCATCTGAAAGCTGATAGTGTAGATGTTGAGCACAGATGCAAAATGAAAAACCAGACTCTACAGCCATGCTAGTGGCTAGTGTGATGTTTGTCAAGTTCACCATCACACTGTTAGAATAATATCAGTGAATTAGCTCACAAATTTAGTTAGTTTTGCAGATGTTTGGTAATAAACCAAAGCATTAGGCAAATTAAAATTTGACCTTAGGATTAGATGAAGTCTAAGGGATATTATAATACCAAATGTCACGATAGTCCATCTAATATTAGTAAATACATTTGACTAATGAAAAAAAATGTAAACCTCATGGTGGTGAAGTCAGCAGATCACCAAACACAGAGGGATCCATCCTATGGGAACCATGAATGTATGTTAAAAAGTTCATGCCAGTGGACCAAATGGTTGTCAGACATTCTGACATTGCCCCCCCTATATAGCCAAGGCTTAATTGGTCCCACATAGTATGGTCTGGAGTGCATCCAGAGGAAAGACCGAGAAAAAAACTGCAATTCTTTCTAGATGAGGTCCAAGTGCTCAAGGTCATTCTAGCATTTTAACTTTTGATTCCACTTTATTTTCGTTGAAATAGCTCTCCTTACGTACCTATGCATAATAAGACAGAGGCAATTACTGAAAGTAGAGCGAGGGACTGCTGCAGCGTGCATAATTTAAAGGCTTCCAAATGAGACAATCTAAAAATTGAAAGGCTCCATGTTTCTTTGATACATAACTACAGTATCTGTGACAGCTGTGCAGTTAAACAAGTCCCTTTGAACCTGACTCAATGTACATTAAAAGACAGAGAACATAATTATTCATCCTTCTCCTTCTACCTCCTATTCATTTTCTCCAGGGGAAATCAGTTCGCCCATCATGAACATTATGCAGAATTGTGCCATCCGGAATGTGGAATGTATACAGAGTTACAATACTGTACATACAATTCATGAGCAGAGTATTTAGAGGATGAAATGACCACGGGGGGAGACTGGATTTCACCAAAATAGCTACTGGGGATGAAAACAACGATAAACTATCTTAGCCGCACTATATCTTAGTCTAACCAGATCTCTTCCTGTCTCCTTCACAGACCTTCTAATTAAGCCTGCATCACAACTTGTTCCATTCAGCTGTGCAATAAATAGCTGAGCTGTTGTGCTTGCACAAATGTACACATGAAAGGTGTCTGAGAAGCTTCTCTCTCTTTCAGACCTGTCCATTATATGTGGCCATTAGACTAGCATTAACGCCAGATGCTTTGCTCTTGTACAAATCCAAAACTGGTGGTGACATCACACCCTCTGAAAATATGGAGCTAGAATAACAACCTAAAAGGGCAACTCTCAACATGTCCTGGTTACATAAAGCAGTGTGCTGCAAGTAATCAAGATTCATGGGTTTTTACTGTACCTTTGTGATTTACAATACAGGTGGGCTAGAGAGAACAGGACCGGCAAAGTGAATAATAGCACATGCCATGTGTCCATGACATACAAACTCATATGGTTAAGCATGTAAGATGATTGATGCTGAAAGCTTAAAAGCATGTCCATGTTTGCGTGAGTGCAGACCTGTTTAAAGCTCAGGAGGTAGTGACAAAATGTTCCTCTCACCCTCAACATGAGTATTTAAAGAGATACAGTGTTTCTTTGAAACACGTAATCACTGTCCAAGAACAGCTGGTTGTGACATAATAGGGAGGACGGCTGTCATCATGACTTCAATTAAAAAATGACCAATTCAGGTTTCAATTATTGACAATTATTGCGTTCGTTTCTTCTTAACTAGCTTGGTGTCCCCGGTCAAAAATGACCGCTCCGTTCTAGCTGATTATAAATCCATAATAATAAATATATTATCACCTTATGTTGCGTTTCATCTTTCTATCAACTAAAGCTCTTGTGAACATAAGTTTTGAACTTCTATTGGCTAATTATAGTTTGTAAGCCTGAGCTCATATGACTCATTGAAAAAAAAAGAAAAGAAAAACAAATAACAAAAAAGAATCCCAAATCTACACATGAAAACTTTAACATTCCTAAATCATCTTCACTGTCAGTTTCCTGACCTCTCTCCTCCTCATCAGTGCCATTGTCGAAGATGTAATCCAAAGCTTCATACGGTATATCTAGCTGTGACAAAGTTGTATCATTGAGACAATGTTGTTTCTGACTATAGTCAACAGTGTGGGAGTGGAAAAGGGGGTGTGGGAATGTGCTTGAGCTCTATTACTAATAATTATCATCATGTATACTCTATTATATACTATTATACACTAATTGTAGTCTCACCCATTCTTTCTGATGACTGATCATTTTTGAACGGGAACACCAAGGGTGTACACAAGTTCAATAAAACACCCAAAATTCAATAAAAAATGTACGATTCTTAAAATGTATTTTGTGTGTTCAGATGCCATGTTTGAACAAAGTCATGGAACCTTATGACAAATCAAAGAAATTAACTACATTTTCTTAGAAAGAAAACTTGTAAATCGGTCACATTTGACCGGAACACAACAGAAGGGTTAATATTCCTGAGTTTATGAACCAGCAATAATTTGATCCATCTTTTTGAAGTCTTAACCAGGGTTAAAGTTAATCTGTATGAAACAATACAATACACAAAGGCAGGACTTGTAATTAATGGTGCATAGTGTGTTTCCTGAAGTCTTTGACATAGGCCTACCCATGCATGCAGATACATATGGTGTTTTTGTAATGTTTCTGCCATGCAGCATTAGAAGTAGAGATTCTTTTTGGACATAAAATTGGTTAACTTTATACCACTGCCTCTGACACCATGTTCTCCACAGGCTTGTATTCTTAACCTGTTTCTCATTGCCTTATCATGCCTTAGATATTCCAAGGTGTGTTCACACATCAGAACACAGGAAATTTCCTCATTTCTGGCCAGAGGAAATCCATCAAAACCTTAATTTTGGTCCTGATGGACGAAAATAACATTGAGGATTAATATTACATACTATAATATAAATACACTGTAATATTACATTACTGTTCGAATTCACCCTCCTTTTCATGCTCAGGAAAATGCAGCATGTTTTGGCAGTCCTTATGATAAAAACAAGCACTTCCTCTGTTATTCCGTCTCAACTCAGATGATGGTCATGCTTCAGTTTTATCAACTTACCAACATTCTTCTGTTTCAGTTCAATGTTATGGTTTGGTGCTTGGTAAGATAGGAAGGGGAGTTACTGAGAGCTGAACGTGTGGAGGTGTGTTTCACATGAGGTGATTACTGAGAAGATTGGGAAAACAGCAGCCTCACGGGAAACGGGTAATCACACCGGCTCTTGAGGCAGTAGTGAGTCGCGTCTGGCAATCAAGCCACAACAGTGGTCTCATTCATCACATGGGTATTATGCCTCTCGCAGGTACAGCCTCCAAGAAATTCTATACCCGGTCCAGCCCATCATCAGAAAGCCTAAACAATCCCATCCCCCTTCTGAGCACAAACTGTCTCTGGTTGGAGAGAGTAAAGGCAAATGAGCAGGAATTATTTACTGAAAGACACAAACATTCAATAGCAGCTCATTTATGTTAAGTAAACTTTTTTGTTTTTGTTTATGCTTGCTCTTTTCCTCTCCAAAAAAACTTCATATGTTCTGTTAATGGCATTGATAACAGACAAAAGTGAAGATCCTCATCAGTTGTGGTTTTCCTGTATTTTAACAAATCACCACTCTGGAAATCTTCCCTTAGTCCAATAACCTTCAACAGTGAACCATCATATTGTCATTCCATCTTACAAAGTTAGTGCACCAACATGTTAGCTCAAGCTCCTCAGACCAGGAGGAAAACCTTTACTGCTCAGACTCTCTTCCATGACGCTATAATTCACATTTGAAAAGCTGGATTTCATCCTAATGCACTTTGACAGTGTGGAAAACTTCTGAGGATGTTTGAGCAAAAGCTTGTTTTTTTCCATTGGGAAAAGACTTTCTATATTGGCTCACAAACACTAACATACAGTTTCACATATTGTCCAGATTAACAAAATGCGACACACAGTTTCACATATTGTCCAGATTAACAAAATGCGACACACAGTTTCACATATTGTCCAGATTAACAAAATGCGACACACAGTTTCACATATTGTCCAGATTAACAAAATGCGACACACAGTTTCACATATTGTCCAGATTAACAAAATGCTTCACGGAGAACGGCAGCAAACGGTCCTATATCCCCCATCTTTATGCTGGTAGAGGTATGTCTGGAGTTCACTGCACAGATGCATTCAGCATATACTATACATACCTATGGAGGCCAGGTGCTGAAAGGAAAGAAAAGTCCTGACAGGCCTCAACAAACATCATAGTGCTGTAAAGTAGGTTAACTACACACCTCTAGATTGTGGTTTCCTGGACAAAACACCACCAATGAGAAACGTTTTCAGAATCCTGAATAATTTCTTTAGTAATTCAGACACTGAAGTGATTATAAGGACGAAATAGGATTTCACTCATTCATAATTTAGTTCAATCACGCTAGAGGGAAGCCTTACAAAATAGTGAAACTACACTGTACCAAGAAGTCATAAAGTATCAAGACATTATGATCTAATTAGTTTTTCCTTATAGCAGGAATAAGATGTGATGTTTTCCAGTGCAGTGTAACTCATCTTCTATCTTTGTAGTCACCTCATCATCTACTTTTTCTCCCAGTACGTGCAGTAGATTGGCCTTTATGCCATAAAGGAGGCTGATCTGTTTGAAATCATGCAGATAATTACATGAAAGATACAGTCAAAAAGGAACAGCTGCCGACGTCTCACCGGAGCAGAGAGGGAGCATAGTAGGGAGCTGCAATTTTTCCTATAGGATATATCAGATACTGGCAGTGTAAGAATGTAAATCCAGCATCAGGCTTACTATTACTTGTTATTCATAAACCTTGAGAAAAATAAATACAGTATTCTCTCCACTAGAACGCAAGCAAATGAGAACTTACAAAGTATAGTTATTTGGTCTTCAGAGTAAGGTAGGTAAATGCTATCTGGGGAAAACAGCCTTTTGTGGCCACTTGTTTTTCCTGGATCACTGCCAGCTTGAATAGGGTGATTATGAATTCCCTCTCAAAGGACAGGATGTGAGAGAAGGAAAAGGAAGATGTCTTCTGAAAAAAGTTACAACCTAACATTGTCAGCATTTGGCGATCAATCACACTGTGATGTATTGTGATGTGGGCATTGAATGAATCAAAAGATTCATTATTTCTTTTCAATTCTGCTTTCAATCACTTTAGTCAAGCAGAAAAGTCCAGACTGTGTTGAACATAAGAGGTGGGATTTATTTGAAACTCTTTAACTTGTGCGAGCTTACCTTCTGTGTCTCCGTCCACACCTTGAGGCTGGTAGTTGTAGAGGGTTTGGGGTTGTCTTTGAGGCTGTTCTCTATCTTCCCTCAACCTGACTGGAGCTCTGCTGGTGGGACTGAACTGTATTGTGGGATATGAGTCTTGCTCCTCATTACGGAGAGGCTGCCTGGGCTCCACTGATACTTTTTCTGGTTCCTTATGGCCAACAGGACGAGACCGGCCTTGAGTCCCTGTGCGACTGCCTTGACTATGTCTGTGCCCCCTGTTTGCATGGGTGGTGTATGCTGTGTCTTTTAATGTGTCCTGTAACACTTTTTTTCTGTTGCTATTATGTCTCTTTTCACCATGTTCATGTTGTGGCCTGTGGTCCTCTGTGGTGACTGTCTGAGTGGTTGTTAGCGATGTTGGTGTTTCGCTCTGAGTCCCTGCAGTGGTTGGAACATCATGTGTGATGTCAGCCTCTCTGATCCTCTCTTGATCGGGGCTTTGTGTCTCCCTCAACTCTTGTCTCCTGTCATCGTAGGAGCTGAAGGAAGGGGAGCTTGACTCTGGGTGAGCTGGTGGTGCTGTAGTAGATTCCAGTGGTTGAGCCAAATCTTGGATAGTGGAAGATGTTGGCCCTGCCAGTGTATAGTCATAATCCTCAGTGCCAAAATTGGGTGGGTCCTGCTTATACAGTGGGAGAGTGTTCCCCAGTGCCAGCTTGGAAAATGTCTCTACAGGATGCATTTGTTGGTTTTCGTGGTGCCTGCTAACGTCTCTCAAAGGGCTTTTGTTCTCACTGGTCGTAACCCATGTGGGCTTCTTAGGACTACGAGGGTCACAATCAGGGATAGGTGAACACATTAACCTTCCACCTTCATTTGGACAGTGGCAGACCTGACACTGATCCATCTGAAAGGAGTGTCCTGCCTCATATTTCTTAACACCATGGCTACAACCAATTCGTCCACATTGAGGACATCCATCTGCAGGTTGTAAAATATCAATGCAGTTCGGGGGAAGTTCAGGGCATGGAATGAAATGACAGCTTATCTTCCCTCCTCCCTGGGGACAAGAGCATTCAGTGCTTCCGAAATCCACAAAGTAAGATTCCCCTTCTCGGACTTTCCCTTTCTGGAAACCAGCTTGGATGCAGTCATAGTACTGGTAACCCTCACAGGTGCAGCCTCTTTGTACGCAAGTAGGACAGCAGGCACCCTCCTCTAAAACTGTTTCGATGCAGTTCTGCAGAACAGGACAGTCCACACCTGTGCAGTCTTTCTGGCTGAGACAGTTTTCCATGCGCAGAATTATCCAACACAAAAACAACGTTGCCCTCTGAATGTTCATTTTGTATAAAAAAAAAGAAGGTATTTAGAAAAACTGAGATACTTCAAGTCTGTTCCTCAATGTTCTTCAAACCTCTTCAGGCTAGTTTTTATTCCAGATGAGAAAGAGTTTTGTGTCTTTTAGCCTGTGAAAATAAACATTAGTTAATCATATGTTTACAATACAAAAGACGTCTGGCATTCAGCTTGATATTAATCAGTGTCCTCATATTTTTGGTTTGTTTTCAAAAACCTGTCTGCTTTAATTTGAATACCAACCAACTGCACATTTTTCCATGCCTACTATTTTGGCAAGCCAGGGCTTGAAAGCTGTGGTTTATATTTGATTGCATGTGAAAATATTGCCAAGGTTGACTAAGGAAAAAGTACAATAATACCTCAACAAAAATGGTCAGATGTTGAAAAGACAATGCTCAAATAAGCAAACCTCTCCTCAATGATGGGGATATCATAGTCTATGATACATGGTGGGAATGTTGTGCAAATACTTGTTATTTGAGTCCATTATTAATGTCTGCCAACACTAGCTGATGGAGTTTGAACTGTTTCAGCAAACTGTGCTCTTGCAGGTATAACACACAACAAATACCGGCAGAAGCACCAAGTAAATATATATTGGATTGTAATGAATTAAGTAATACAAAGCATAGAAATGAATGGATCTGATGAGATATCTGGAGAGTTTCATTGTGTACAATACAGAGACAGAGTGGCAGTGCAAAGTCCTGTGAGTAGCTCTAAGGCTTCAAATCAGAGAGCATATTGAAAATCATTTGTTTCCTATGTTACTTTTCTCCTTTTTACTTGCTGCTTTCATTTATGCCAATTGTATGAGACTTAGGTGACATCCCTTGTTGTAAAGTCTGGCTCAGTATAAGAGATTACCTCAAAATCATTCTGCTTAACAAGCTGACATTTCCTGTTGGAATGTGTCTAACTACAGCCCATTTAGTTATCACATTTTTCACAAACTGCATGTCCTTGGAATATATTCCCACCAAAAGAGGACCAGCCACAGACAAGAGAGATACAACATGTTAACTTTCTCTTCAATAGAAAGAGCCAATACCTCTGGAAAGTCCTGTCTGGTGTTTGGAACTGCAACATTATAGTTTGATCTATTAAAAATCTAATATGACATGTGGGAAACTGCTTATTTCAAGTGGATCCACCTGGCTGTCTGTGCACTGATATTGGGAAATCTAATTCCAGCCTATCAACTGAACTATAAATTTAAATTAGAATGGCACTATGGTTGAGCGTATACCTCCACTAAGGCACAACAGTCCCCTTTAATTCAATCAAGCCTTACCCAAAATCAAACTGTAACCATTATTTTGAGGTTACTGGATGAGTATGAGCCAAACATTTGAATCAGATTGATCCTGATTTTTGTTTGGATCCATAAACAATTGCACACAAAAATAGATACCAACCCCCTTAATATGCCACTTTTTTGCCACTGCCATTTTTCCCCCCATGCATTATTCCCTGAGAAATGAAAGAAAATGTTGAAAAACACCATATCTTGCAATGTTAAAGAAAGTGACAAAAATCACAAAACACCAAAATTGTGTGTGGTCTGTTCCGGCTCAAGACCCATCCTCCCACCAAGTTTCATGAAAATCTTTTCAAAAATTTTTGCCTAATCCTGCTGACCAACCAACCAACCAACTAACCAATAATAAGTAATAAAAAGTAGACACATCATCTCGGGTTCATCAAAATAAACGTATTGTCTGTAGCTCTGCCTGCCTTCATAAAACAAGCAAGAGCAACAGGTCAAATCAAAGTGCAATGCAGCTCAAAATAAAGAATCAATGATGTCTTTGTGTGCTGTGGGTCCAAAATCATTTTACCAGACCTTGCAGTCTTTCACAGGCACAATGCCCACTGCTATGGGTATGTTGTGCTTGCACCAGAACCAAAGCTCAGCGTTTGCCTATTCATAGAGAGTGAAAGGGAAATTCTAACACAGGAAAAGGGCCACTTGCTGATAAGAAAATCTTATGGACTGAGCATGGAACTCATCTGGTTGTACCTTTAAAGATAGGGTTGCTTTCATGTGAAAAACATTCTGTTGGGTTGTTTGCACAGCTATCAGTACAGGGTATGTCCTACAATGCATTCAAACACTGCCTGTGTGCTTTGTCATCCCAGTAGCCAAAAAGTGACCTTTATCATTTTCACTTACCAGCGGGCGCGCGCACATGCGCACGTGAAAACACTGTTTTCGCTCATCTAGGCTACAGTACAAATTCCTCTGCCCACCACACACTGAAATGTCAATTCCTAAACATAAGAATGACGGTCAACTCATTTATGTACGGACGATTCTTTCAAAATGTCAAACTCGGGAGTTGAGCAGCACGTGTGTTTATCGATTCAAAATGTTCCAACATCAGTCGTATGAGGACACATAAATAAGCACTCATTAAATGTCTAAAATAATTTAATCGTTATTTAATCCATCTGGTTATGCTATAACCAGTAACAAATGGGTAAGATAAATTACCTCTCAAAAATATCATTCAAGGTTCCAAATATGACAGAATTTATCTAAATCTAATATTTGTCCTGCTACGTTTTCCAGAGGGACCCGTCAAGACGAAAACTAATACATTATCTTGCACGAGATCCCTTTTATCCATAAAAATCACGTCACCTACCTTGCGTCTCTGACCTTTCAGTGCTGGAGTCCAAGATGAAACTGTGCGTTACGTTTATGCCCTGACTCCAACTTGGGAGGCTGGAAGCGCACTAGTTCCCTTTTTTTCATGGAGGAGGGCGGGACAAACTTCCATTGAATTATTTGCAACTCTTTCCGCGCAGCAACTCTCCATAATATGAGAAATGACACCCGTCAATATCTGATGACAGTAACGAAAAATTATATGATGACGATCATACCGACAAAATAATAGCGCCTCTGGTCATATAATCTTTTTAGAACGCAACAATTTGTATTTTGTAATTGTACATGTCGTATATTCACAGTTATTGCTGTTTAATCTCATTATGTTAACATTTAAGCTTCCACTTTGGTGCTGAATTATTGTCTGATTTGCTGTTTACTCCTAGGGATGCCAACGAGGCACACTGATAAAATCAAACTCAATTCAAGGATCCTTAGACATCACATGATGTCTGTGAACAGAGCCATTTGGATAGGTAAGAAGTAGTTACTGACATTTCTTGATGTACAAGTTTGTCATAAACAGAGTAAAGTTATAGTAAAGTTATATTTGGAATAACTTTGTAATTTTCTCTTTTCTGGTTCTCCAATGGCATTGTGTATCTAGTTAACATGTTAGATTTTGTCTATATTTATGCATATATATAGACAAAAGGTGCCTCAGCGGATGAATAGCTTGATCAGACAGGCACACGGGGCACAGGGGCCATTGGCCACTTTGTCTCAGGGGTCTCCCTTGACTAATCAATGACAGAGATGAGTCAGCGGCCCCATCATTAGTCTTCTCTGTTCACAAATGCCGCTTTTACACACTAAACATCCCCCCCTGAATGCTCTTGAATGTCTCTCTAGATCGACTGATGTGTTTGCCTCTTTTCTAATTCAATCTTAAAAAATAATACTTGATCAACATTAGGGAAAAAAAGTGCAGATTCATGTTATACAACTCTCTCTAAGTCAAAGTAGTTACCCTCAGTAAGCATATGTGATGTACACATTTATTCTAATGATAGCTACATTGATTTTCCTGGTTCACTGCTAAATGTAATATGAGTCTGACCTGTGGTAGGAAAGTTATGTTATATACCTACAGATGGATGACACAGCTCCACTGAAGGTAAGTTCAGTCCAAAGTTGACCCAGTCTTATGATCATTAAGGGACACGTGAGATAAGTGGTGACGGATAATTCTCACGTTTACTCTTGTCAGTATTATGCACAGCCCTGACCAATGGAATCTAAAGCACAACCAAACGACACCAAAAAACACCATCAAAGGAAATCTAATTTTGAGCCTTTCCTCCACAGAGCTTGTACAAATGACAAAGACATGACAAACATCATCCATTGGCCACCTGCAGTAACATCTGTTCAAACACACTGCGCTGTTTTTCCTATTACTGCTTCACAAATAAATTATCTCTTGTGTCATTTCTGGCATTGTTTCACGCCTTAAGTTTAGAAAGTTTAGTTCCTCTGTCTCGAGAGAGATGTCCTCATGTCACAGTCGGGGGGCCAATTCGTCTATTCCTCTCACAGTAGTTGACCTCCCCTCACTCCTCTGGGCCCTGAAACACTCAGTTCAGTAATGACTCTCAGCCAGCGAGATAATGTCATCTGACACACACTGATTTGGGAGAGGTAATTGCACCCCACACGGTTGTAATTTCTCATTCATGCATGTTTGAATGGTGACTTATGCCAGCACTAATTGCTCAAGCCCACTGACTGCAACCTTGCCTCATAATGCTGCACCTAATGGACACTCTCTCTATTTCACACTAGGAATATTGAATTCATGTTTGAAGTTTAATATGCTGAGTTTATTTGTTCTCCGAGCAGAGAGAAGTAATTATTGCCTTGGTTCTTTTTAAATTAATAAAATCTTAATGTTTTCAGGGTTTTCATTAAAACTGATGCCATTGATGGTGACGTCATTGTCTACTTGGGCCCCTTAATGCACTTAATCATAATGTTATATGTCAATGGTGTATGTCTTCTGCTTTTGTGGATAAGCTGGATGGAGCCTCTTAGTGTTTGCTGTAACCTTGTTAGGGCTGTAAGGCTTCGACTTTCATCCTTACAAATGATCACATTAGTGTATCGTGTAAGAATTATGCAAAAAAAAATCCAATAGATATATACAGAAATGTACAAAATATATACAACATATATATAAATAGATATATAAATACATTTTCTATCCAGTCACTGCTGCAGGTATCCAGCATAATGTGAAGAGAGGAACTCTTTAAAATAAAAGACCAAAGATCAGGCACTGTGGCTCAGTGGGGTGCTGCACCACAGGAAATTAAGATCCAGATGTAATGTGGTGAAAGTGACTGACCACCTGTGTCTTGTAAAAACTTTCCAGGGTGTAGTTAAATGTCACGTCTGCATGCTGCAGGACTGCACCTTCACAGTACAAGAGCTTTTGGCTTAGCCATGAAACAGCAACATGTTTATTTCTGTGTCACTTCTGCATTGAATATTTAAGCTGTTTAAATGTGGTGTGATATCAACAACATGGTCATAGAGTCAAATAGTATTAACATAAAAAAATGTTTGCTTTGCAATACCTATACGATGGAAATGGCAGAAGGATATAAAGCCTGTAACTAAGATTGTGTAAAGGGATTTAATATTAATACTAATCCAGAAGTAACTTGTAGGCCTACTCTGTACTTGATATAGACCCTTTAACCTGAAAATGAAATGGTATATCATTACTTAGGATGTGAATAAGTAACAGTTTCCTTTCAGAATTTAAAAAACCTGCAAAGTCAAGAACTCTAAGCATCAGTAGTCTTATCACACATTTCAGCTAGTCCCACCCTCTTGTCCTTTTTTACATGAATGGGAACACACAGCAGAGGCAAAGCCTTATTTTGGTACATTTCATTATGCTTACCTACGGCAGTTTTAACTGTGCCTCACACCTAGAGGACCTTTGAGCTGTTTACTTCCCAAACTATTTGAAGCAGTGATCCTTCCAAAGCCTATTACAATTCTAGTGAAAGCTGAGTCCCCAGTTGAGAACATTGCCATTGAGTAAGCATTAAAGCAAGTGCTATGGCCTTCTGCACCCACTTGTTTGGACCAAGTCAAGCATAGTGGCCAAGAAAAGTTCCCGACTTTACACCATAGAGGATGTGACTGCTGATGCATGCCAGATGACGAGTAGTATTGCAAACAGCTGTTACTAATTTTGCCGTCTGAAAATATATTTACGTGTAATATATGGCTGTTGTTGCATGTTTATGTCTAATAGCAGAGGTGAAATGTTTTGATGGTCTCAGGGGTGCTATATAATGCATAGCCATTGCCAGTATACTTTAATGTGGGTGGCCATTATATAAAGGACATTGAAATCTGGAAGGATAGTTGATTATATGAGGTTAATTCAGTAACTTTCAAAGGTTATGACTCACCAAAAACGCAGACACAGAGTCAGACAATGTCATGAAAAAAAAGGAACATTTTTAATAGGATGTAATTAATCGCTGCTGATTGAGCTCTAACTCTGGCAGATTTGAACAGAGGAAAGAACCAGAAACAGCTCTACATAACAAGTGCGTTTGCCTTTGAATGGGTGCAGTCTGGTGCTGCACTTTGTGTTGTCTAGACACGAGCCTCCGTGTGAAGTGTCACAGACACACTATGTGGCATTCAAGTGTTGTTTTCACTGCTCTCACAGCTCTCTCTCTACATTATATCTTTCATTCCTAACATTAAAAGTGAGTTCACCACAGAGGGATAGGGTACAAAGATGAACTAAATCCAGGACTGAAGCCCACACATAGCAGATTTGTCAAAATACATTCAGTTTGTATAGTCCTCTCAGGTTTCATTCTGAGCTGCCATCATTGCACTGAAGAGAGATATGTCAATATTCAACCCAAAATAAGTTGAAAAATATTCAAACCAAGTTGGACCAGTCATCACTATAGACCCCTTACATGTGCAATGTCAATATACAAAATATATGTGTAGACAGCTGCAGATGCAGCGATGTGACTGTCATTAAAACTATTAGAACGGAGCACCAGTCAGTGATAGTGCGCTCAAACAGTATGTCACATTTGGAACAAAGCAGCATTAAATAAAACACATATCAAAGCATATCTGCAAATCAAGCTGTGGTTCTGTCTGTGTCAAGACAAATAGAGGTATAAGCCAGAAGGAGGATTGCTGTAACAACTTCAAAGCTGTTACAATGATGAATCAGAAACAATGCAGCCAACTGAATGGCGTATGTGTAACTAACATTCTGTTAATTCATGTTATTATCCCTGGGACATTGATAATGCCAGAAAATGATCTCATACTGAAAAAATAAAACAAATGGAAAGTAGGATTTTAGATGTTCACAGAGAGTTGCTCTTTCACACCGTATTAGACTTTCAAACATCTTGAAATGTTGTTTTTTCCACCACAGTTATTAAAAAAAATTTTTGTTCTGTTTTTGCTGAAAGGCACATGTGACATTTCCCTTGTTTACCTACAGTGCATGTTATATAATGAACTTTTCCCCACTCACTGCTGAGGTCCAAACCAAGTGAGAATAATGTACAGGTAGATGTCAGTGACACCTAGGGGTGAAAAGTCATGCACTGCATGTTCCTGAATGGATGATGATTACCAGACCAAGACAGCCAAAGTCTGGCTCTGTACAAAAGATGAAATGAAAGAATAACTAGCAGCCAGTTCATGATGATTTTCTTTGTTATTTAGATTCATTTATAGTAAGTATTGGCATTATTATGACAGTATTGAGCCTGTTTTATTCATACATCACTGTATATTTTATCTTTGTGTTTATGTCTGTAAAAGTTGGTTTAGATAAATGCTGTACAAATAAAATTTTAAGAGGAAAAAATTAACTTTTAAGTGTCAGAATTTCATTTTATCTTCCTAGTTATTACTGTCAGTTCAGTGTACGTGCAACTCTCTTTATTCATTGTGTTGTATGGATTGCATTATTTAAAGTTTTCTTCACTACTATACGGTACATTGTTAAAACATAGTGTTGATATCTCAAATAAAGATGAATGTAGGCTACTGTACATCCCTCTGACACAGTGCAAAGATTGGCAGCATTCAGCTTCGGATGGATGGGAAGAATTAAGAGTTTTGGGGTTGGATTTGTTGGCACATGTGTTGATCTATCTATGAACTGGTAAATAGTAGAAATTCATCAACCGGGCAGTAAATGACAGTGAACCAGGTGTGCCAAAAGGGTATATTAGTGTTGATTTATGTTTTTGGAGGATGACACAATCATGTTGCATACATGCCCTGTCATCATCATGTAAACAAATTCATCTCATCATTTAATCTCTGAGCGCAACATTAACTTCATGACTTGTTACTTGTCATAACATTCAAAATTCTCATAAAGGTCTCAAGATAAAAGATATAAGGCTCTCATAATTTATTAATCTAGAAACTTATTGACTTATTGAATAATAATAATAATAATAATAATAATAATAATAATAATAATAATGATATACACTGAGTGTTTCACATAAAAAGTAATTGAAAGAACATTTCAACAAGGATAGAGAATTAATGTAACCATTATAATAATAGTAAGAGTAAGATAGAGATGCATAAAAACAAAAAAGGTAAATAAGGATGATACAAAAAAAACATACTAAAAGAGATCCATAGAGTTGGTCCTCCATAGAAATGAATTGAACAAAAGCCAAAGAATCTGTACCTTTAAGAAATTGCGTCATCTCTCTGTTGTCTGCCCGCGTGTGTGACGTTTCCTCAATCCCGACATGCACACTGGAAGTCCAATTATTGCTAATGGCGGGTATTTGTACGAAATTTGCTTGTTTCACGCTATCGTCTGCTAACTGTATAGATTAGTATCAAACTGAAGCTTTGAAATTGATAGTAGCAGTGTGTTTCGAAGCTTCGTTGAGGATAAACAAAGCGAAGGACTTGTATTATAGTAGGGGACATTGCAACTGTTATCATCATGTGGCTGCTGTTGGTTGACATCTAACACTAGCTGAAACCAGACAGGAAGACTGAGTAATGAAGTAGCTTCATGATGAGCTATGCTAGCTCACCTCAACGAATATATCAGTCACAACTCTAAAACTGTCGCACAGACATAACTTGATGGGAGTGAGGAAGTTTAGTTAGTAACGTTACAGAAACTTAGCATTCATTCATTCGACCGTAGGTTTCACTTCCAATAAATCCCCGCAGTCTCGAGACATGATTTACTTAAGATTACCAGTGTTGGTATTGCTATTATCGATAACATTGATTCAAATTAATGGTTCCTCGAAGTTAAATATTCCCAAAGTTTTACTACCACTCGCTAGAAGCACAAAAATTAACTTCACGTTGGAAACTACTGAAGGTTGCTACAAATGGTGAGTAAAAACGAGTGTCATATTTCATGGCCATGAGATCACAAGTTCACTGTAGACTAGTCCATTGCATGTGTGTGTGTGAGACAGGATACTGATGTCTAATCTGCTTTTTAAAAAAAAAAGCTTTTATTGTGTCCACATATTAATCCACCCTAGTTTACAGTAAGGGCTGCAACTTCACCCCAAGCATGAAAAAATGATGTTCAATCACAAGTCTGTGCGATGAACAGAGGATCTGCATTGTTATTGTTGCCTTCGCTGAGGAGGTTGAGGGAGTTTTTACCGGCTTTGGTTTGTTTGTTCGCAGGATTACGCAAAAAGTTATGAATGGATTGCTTTGATTTTTTTGGAGCGGTAGGCTATGGCTCAAATAACAATCCATTAGATTTCGGAGCTGTCAAATTTGATGTGTCCTCAAAAGTTATTGAGTTAGATTCTGAAGAAAACCATCATTAGTGACATGTTATTTTTTTAATAACTACAAAACTAATAATGATACCAATGTGATTACAAATTCTAAGGGTAGGTTTTCATGGTCAAGAAGTCATTTTATGAGGGTTGAACTATCATGGGACTATTGCTTTTAAGTGATATAGTGGAGAAACTGAAGTGCTTTGGTGGAGGTTTGTGATCTCTCAGTGCTGTCTAGATATAAATGTACCATAATGCTACTGCACTTGTACATGACCTGCTTTTTTCTGCTAATATTCTTCAGGTCCTCCACCAGACCAGAGGTAGCAAGCATTCAAGGGCTAGATGAAGACAGCAGCAGAGGATGCTCTGGTAGAGCTGTTCTCCAGGCTCTCTCCACCCAGCCCACCAGACTGACAAGCATCATTCTGGCTGAAGATGTTGGTAAATACACAATGCTGTGTTAATTACCACAAGTAGCTTTTTCAAGAATTGTTCCGTTGTGTGAGTAAGGGATTGCATTTTTGAATAGAAGAACTATTGGAACAACTACCTTGAGGAAATTAAATGTTTTCATTGTTTTCTTTCGTTTACACACACAGGCCAAAATTCACGCATGCATAAACAGGACCCATGGACATGTATTAATTTTGAAGTGATGTCAGAGCAATGGGAATGCCTACACAGCATAGCAGCACACAAAACGGTTCAGGGTTTGACTCCTTGCTCAAAGGCACCATGGCAGTATTCAGTATGAGTTTAGTTAAGTGTAGAGATGTGTCCTGAAAATGTCCTTGACAGTAATCTCCCATAAATTACACCCTGAAATGTGTGCTTAAAACTTTTCAGCCTGGTCTCAGCTCAAAATCAAATCAAATCAAATCAAGGGAGCTTATGCCCTTTGGGAGTTGAGTAAAGCATTGTGGGGAGAGCATGCTAACAACACTTAGCCAAATGGACGAGAGATAAGCATGGTCAGCCATTCGAAATGAAGACTGTATATTACAGCACAGGAGGTTTTAATGAGTTTTGATGGAAGACGATGAGCCAGAAAAAAATGCTTGTTCTTTTTACTTGAAGTCAGAAGGGTCTTTACTTCATTATATAGTAATTCATTTTTCTATATCAATGTTAGATCACTAAAAAAAAGGTTAATATTTCCATGAAATTAAATTAAGAAATTAAAAAATGAATGAATGAAATTAAAAGGCCTCTAGTTTTGAGGATTTGCTTTGTAATCAGGAGGACCAGACACATTGGCCCTTATACATATATCTGAATTGTTTCTTAACAAATAAAACAAAAACATAGTAAGACTATCTGATCCAGCGACAGTCACTGAATGTGGCATAACCAGCTGCAAAATCTGATATAATCTATCCTACACGCAACAGCCTACTTAAGTGGTAGAGGAAGCTTCAGACCTATCACTCTCCATTGTAATGCCATTTATTTTGAGCTTGTATTTGTTTTGTGAAAGTACAATACTGTGTAGTATGTACTGTATGTTGATGTTTTGTCCACTCTTCCATTTGCAGTCACAGGACAGGTATTGCGTTGTGATGCAATTGTCGACATCATCGATAAGATCAAGATAGTGTCAACTACCAGAGAGCTACATCTTGAGGACTCACCACTGAAACTCAAAATTCACGCACTGGACTCGGAAGGTGACTCACAATGGCTTTTCACAAGATAAAGTGAAAGTGATTATCATAATAGGCTCCTGGTGTTGATGTTAATTAAATATCCCCGAAACACCATTAAGAATGATTTTCATCAATACTTGTAATATTTTTCTACTCTTCTGTTGTAATGAGTCATTGCCATATTGTTTGTTTTCTTATTTAAAGACTTGTCTGAGTAAGGTCTGAGCAGCACTATCCAGGTTTCTTTCCCCTTAGGCTGTTACTGTGAAGTGGCTGTTTTTTCTGTTTGACTGGTTCCATTTAGGCCAGTTTAATGAGCTGTAGCTACAGCCTGATTCTCTCTGATGATGACTCAAGGGTCTGGTGTTTTGTGTTTGTCTGCTTTAGTTTAAAAGTGTATTTAGATTCCTCAGACAGAGTAGGTTATGAAATGCCGAGTGGTTTTGTTTTCACTAATTCCACTGCCAGGAATTTTTTGGGAAAATTATGCTTAGCATTATATATGCAACTGTAGTGACATCAGGCTCATAACACAACTTTATTAGCTATTCAAGTATTCTCTGTAAATAGGATGTGACTGGTGTCCTCTTTATGTTGCAGGAAACACCTTCAGCACCCTTTCTGGTCTAGTATTTGACTGGAGCTTAGTGAAAGATGTAGATGTGAATGGATTCTCTGACTCTTACAATTCATTACGGTAGGTTTCCCTGTGTTAATACTAAAACTCAACTGGTTAGTCCTGTTTCTTTAAGCAAATGAAAAGGAGACAAAACGGTCAGCCTACACTGATTTGATAACCTATCCTGTTGTTTGGCCAAAATTGTATAATGTTTCTTTTTTAATCCTTGATTCATTCATTTGAAAATTAATCATTCTTGAGGTCATATGTAAGGGGCTTGAGTGAGTTGAGTCTATAATGCAGTTCTCTTTTCTTACCTGAAGGGTCCTTAAATTCTCCGAGTCCACATATACACCTCCTGGATACATATATGAGATGGAGCGCACTGGGAAACAGGGCGATACTATTTTGGTGTCAGGACTGAAAACAGGACACGCCAAGTTGAAGGCCAAAATACACGAGCCATTATATAAGGTAAGCTGCAAAGTGGTACAAACTTACTTTTTGGCTCTGTCCACCTCGGTGTTACCGTCATAGACAGCCTCAAGGATACATTCTGGTTAAACAGTGCACTCTGTGATAGCTCATCTCCTGAAATGTATCATAAAAATAACAAAATGTTGAGTAATAGTTATGACTCTTTTCCTGCCTTATAAATGATGATGACAGCAGTAGTGACAGTCAAGTTGTATTGACATTATATTTTAAACACTGCAACCAGTTCATTAAGTCAGGAAGCTGAAGCATTATTGTGCAGTAACTGTGGTATCTCTGTTACAGGATGTGGGTGCTGCAGAGGTGAGACTGCTGATTTTGGAGAACATCATGCTGAGTCCTGCACATGATGTCTACTTGCTGGCGGGAACTTCCATCCAATACAAAGTCCTGAAGATAAGACAGGGCACAATCACAGGTCTGTCTCTGTGAAGTGACGATTGTTTTATATTTACTTTCATCACTGTATCTGAAGCTGTGTCTAGCAAATTCACACGTCATAACCTCTGATGCCTTAAATGTGGTGTAGTCATTGATGTCACTCACTGTTACAAGTTGAGTGGTGCAGCTGTGCCATTTTTTAGATCAGTATATTATAGAAATGCCAATCTCTGAAGCCTAATTTGTGCTGTTGTTGCATTTGTCCAGCGCTTTCTATGCCTTGTGATCAGTATGAGCTACACCTTCAGAACAGTGTGGTTGGCCCTAATGGAAACCCAGACGTTGCTGTGGCCAGTCTGGATCAAAGCACCTCCATAGTTACTGCATTTCAAGTAGGACACATCAACGTGGTGCTGGATCATAAGAGTATCCTTAAGACAACTTGTACTTGCACTCTTTAGTGGTTATTATAATAGTGGATGTCATGTACTTTGTCTTAATATCTTCTGCTGATAATATGCTGTCTGGGAAACTGTGTTTTTACACCAAATATTTTTTTTATTTTTTTTTTGTCTGAACAATTTCTGATTAAGGTGCTAACCATTTGTGCATTTGGCAAAAATCAACCAAATGCCTGGATTAATTTTCCTTAATAGCATCTACTAGGCCTTCGAATGCAAGGACTGTCTCGCCTACCCAACAGCACTCTCTATGTGATTGAACCAGGCTACCTAGGTCTGTTTCTTGCACTTGTCATTGAAAATCATAATGAAGTGTTTCACAGTCTCAGTACTTCATAGATGTAGCTAACCTCTGTTTTCTTTGATTTGTTTAGCTTTTAAAATTCATCCAGGAGAAAGCTGGGTTCTTGAAACAGGCAGAGTATATGATATCTTCATTGAAGTATTTGATAAATCCGGCCACAAAATTTACCTCTCGGATGTAAGTGTGCTTCAGCAACATCACTGTTTTATTTTTAACATAATTCAGTAGTGCGAGTGTGTTGACACTCTATCACTAGAAAATGTGACAGTAATTGTGAAAGTCAGATGCGTATTCTTTTAAAATGTTCCTCATTAGTAAAGAACAAAACCTCTCCATTGCATTCGAAACTGTTTTCTTGCTTGTTTTTTTTTTTTACACAAATGTTCTTTTTATTTGCTCTGTTTTACATGTTTGGTTTTTATTAGTCGTGGCCTGCTTTCCAACAATTTGAACAGGATTTTCCTGCATAATAGAAGACTGAAAAAAGGTTTGATCATCTTTAATAAGATGCAGCCTGAAAACACATCTGAAAGACATTAGAGAAAAGAGATCAAGTGCACATTGGGCATTCTCGTGCTATTCTAGGAGTTATATCAGCCAATATTTCAAGCCAGTGATGAGAAAATGGTTACCAGCAGACCATGAACATATCAAAATCTTGACACAACATAAAAAAAAAAATAACTTCAGAGTCTGTAATGGTTTGAAACAGAGTTCTATCTTTTAGTCATGTAAATGCAAAAATTTGGATGTTTTTTGATTTTTCAGAATGTCCGTATTGGCACTGGTTTCCCTGCGGACTACTTTGACCTTCAGCAGTCTTCTCTGAATGGATCATATCATCGTGTCAAAGCACTCAAAGAAGGCCTAACTCTCATTGATGCTACCCTCAGTGCTGTTGTGGGCGAAGTGAGTTTAGTTGCAACTGTGACCCATATGAGTCCCTATTGCAGCTGCAGTGACCTTATTACATTAACCTTGTGCCGCTTACCTTCACTTCAGTAGAGAGACCTTGTTCATTTTCTGTGGTCTCTCTTCTTTTTCAGAGTGGAAAGGTCCATGCACTCGACAACCCCATCCATAATGAACAAGATGTAGAGATCTATAACCCTATTATTCTTAGTCCCAGTATTCTCACATTTCCATGGCAGCCCAAGGTTGGAGCTTATCAGTACACAATACAGGTAATTTATTTTCAGAAAACATGCATGGCTTGTAAAGTTGTCATAGGACAGAAGTGTTCAGGATAGGACACCTTTTGTTTGAGACTGGGTTTGTAGCAATTACTCCCATTCCACCCTGAGAGGTGTTAACATGATGCTTATGATGACTCCTATTCTCTGGTGCTTGTGACAGGCAACAGGAGGGAGTGGAAATTTCAGCTGGTCTTCCTCCAACACAGCTGTTGCTACAGTGACCGTGAAAGGAGTGATGACAACAGTCAGTGACATTGGCGTCAGCGTAATTTATGCTCATGATCTACGCAGCCCGTTACACTTCGGCCAGATGAAGGTAAAATAGCATTGCCACAAAGATAGGTCTGAGATTTTTTTGCTTAAATTATATGCTATTTACTTCCTTATGGGGGAATTTAAGATGCTTGATGCTCAGATGCTTGTGGGGCTTGTTTCTTTTTTTTCTTTTTTCTTTTAAAGCCATTAAACCCTATTTTTTCAATCAGCCTCTTAATGAGAAATGAGCTGACCCTGTTTTCCCCTCAGGTGTATGTTGTTGAGCCAGTGGCCATGGACTTCGCTCCTTGCCCAGTAGAGGCTAGGGTGGGCCAGGTTCTGGATCTGCCCCTCAGGATTTTTGGCCTGTTGGAGGAAGAGCGGGCCATGCTGAGTGACTGCTCCCACTTTGACCTGCAGGTCGAAGAGGAGAATCATGGCATCTTCCAGCTACTAGACGGTGAGTCCAGGGTGATCTGACTGGGCTATATTATGATGCAACAGATTTTCAAAAAATGATCACGGTATCCTTTTGTGTAACAGCAGCTTTACTGTCATCACATTTCATGGGTGATTTAACTCTTGGAATCCAGGTAGAATGACACTCAGTTAAGGTCAATAACTAATGGATGCTTAGACATGAGTATTAATAAGTGTGAGTTATGACTGATCACGGCTCTTGGCTAGTGAATTCCCAATTTAAGGCATGTATTGTAGGTATGGATTATTTAGCAATGCTGGAGTGAACATCTGAACATTCATTTGGGGCTCATAAGAGGATGGTAATTATGTTGTTCACTTTGTCTAATGAAAGGTATGCAGTCTATTTACTAACGTACTGCAGTTGTTCAGTCCAGTGTGTAGACACAGGCGCTCCTTCTATTCATTGTTGTTGCAGTAATAACTGTAATAATCACAAAAATGATTACAGTAATTTTTAAGACTACAATTTCCCATGAACCATTAGTGTAAGAAACTCTTTTTTTTTAATCAATTCACACCTTCAACTGCAGTTTCACATGATTGAAGGAAGCATTATTGAAATTATGAATACAAATACCTTTTATCCATTTTAGCCAGTCACCTAAGTAAATTCAATGTGAAATACTGGTAATGGCCTGTGCTTGATAAACAGTAAGGTCACACTCCTCTAACACAAACGAGACAAATGACTTTTTTTTGTGGCTCGTCATTACAACATTCATCTTTCTGAAAGTTCTCCTGTAGCCGCATTTATATATTTTTTTTCCCTTTTGGAATCTTGTATTATTAATTCAGAAAGTGGGCTAGAATAAATGGTAAGAGCCTTCTGTACTCCAGTGTGGTTTAAAATGGGAAGATAAATTAGTTTACCTGTGTGAACAGTCGTGGTTATTTGTATGTTGTCATATTGCATTCTTTTTTACTCTCTGGCTTCCTCTTCCATCCTCACCCAGAGAGACTGGCTCCAGGCCAGGACTACTGCAGTGGGTTGAGAGCCAAGGCCCTGGCTTCCGGGTACAATATGCTCACTGTCAGCTACACCCATGGCAACGTTCACCTCAGTGCCAAGATCAGTATAGCTGCCTATCTTCCTCTCAGAGTAAGTCAAAAGGTTTCTTGCCTAACCATATATTAGTGTACTGTTCAGCTATAATAGGAGAATGTTTCTCACTTGGCTGCCATACAAAATGGATGTTAGGAGCACTAACAAGTATGTGCGAACATCCTGACTACCAAAAGAAAGAAGAAACTAAGATTACACACATGTACAAGGGCAGTGTAACACCATTTTCTGTTCAGGATGCCATTATTCCATTATATCATTTACACAACAAATGGTTGTTAGCTGCTATATTAAAGCTCAAAATATCATATATTTAACATTTCATAGCATTCTTTGAACATTTTCCTTTTTAATACTGTGGCGCATCTGCAGAGTTTAATAATCTTAAAATGTACCTGATGTCTTTGCCTTTATTCTCACTTTGAAACACCTATTTACTGATGTCGCCTAAGATCACAAACTCTCTCATGCACATTCATACACGCATTTCTTTACAATCTAAGTAGAAATTAGATGATCAGTGAGAGTCAAAATATTCTCCATCAGAGTTTCTTCTGTGCTCTGTGTAGTTAAATTATGCATTATACACTTGCTATAGTGATTAGTTTTTTTTATGCTTGGGCTTTAGTACTGCACCGCAATGCTAATGAATTCAGCTGCTGTAGCAGAGTACTTGACTCAGCATGAGACACATTACCTACTGTATGTTGTGGTGACCAAAATCTCCTAACACAAAACATTTTTTCACTCCTTCACCACCGATGGCTGTGATTTTCTTGCCTGTGACATTTAGGTTATCAGTACAGCAACATACAGTACGATGCAACACTTTTGACACATGTATTTTAAATTTTTTTTTTACATGGGATTAAGTGGCATTCAAAATTGCAGACATTTTTGTTTGTGCCTGACTGTTGACCCAATTTTTACTTCTTCTTTGCTGTGTAATACTGTTGAACACATCCTTTTCAAGTTCCTCTTAAAATTTGAATGCTTAAGTGGATATTGATAAACACCTGCTTTTATTTTATTTATTTTATAAAATGACGGGGGAAATATAGTCATCAGTATGTCCATTCATCTGTCTGTCCATAATCAGTCTTTGTCCGGAGCATATCTAGCAAATTATACATTGTAACTTCACCAAACTTTGCACATATATCTACCATATTACACACTTGTGCCTTTTGATATTTAGATTTTCCCACAAATTGTGTTTTTTGAGTTTTCCACGGATGATTTTAAAGTTACTCTGAAAGTTGATCATCCTATCCATAGCATATATCCCAAACAATATACACTACTCTAGGCTCAGCAAAAAAGTGGAGGACATGTCATATAGTGATGGATTTGCTGTACAATTTTTTTGTGGGGTTTTGTGGGATATGTCATCTTCAGATGACGTGTTAAATTTGGATATCGCTCCCTCTTTTTTTTGACATTGCATTTTGGTCTCACAGATCTTTTGACATTTGTTAAAGCATTTCTTCCTCAAAGTGTCTTGCTTTAACTGTGTTAACTTGTACATTTCATTATTAATTATTGTCTGGCAGGCAGTCGACCCTGTATCCGTGGCCGTGGTGACTCTGGGATCATCTAAAGACATGTTGTTTGAGGGTGGTCCACGGCCTTGGGTTTTAGAGCCATCAAAGTTCTTCTGCAACTTGAGAGCTGAGGATGAGGCCAGCGTGAGCCTTACTCTGACCAGTCCCTTAGCTCACAGCTATAACCAGCACTGGGTCAGAGCAACCTGCAGATCCCTAGGAGAACAGGTGGGATCCTCTAAAATCCTCTAAGATCTCCTCTAAGATCCTCCTGTGATGGCTCTGAATAGTTTTGAAATGCAGCTGTATTTAGTCAACTTCCAACTGAGTTGACATGATTTATTCTCCAGGTGCTGGAGGTTACGGTGGGAAATGAGGCCAGTGTAACCAATCCTTATCCTGCTGTGGAAATGGCTGTGGTCAAGTTTGTATGTGCCCCTCCGTCTCGCCTCATCCTGGTCCCAGTGTATAGTAGCCCACAGCTAGATCTGACCTGCCCACTGCTGCAACAGAACAAACAAGTGGTATGTATGTGTACTGTCTTCACGATGGTCAACAAGCGTTTCCATGCCGTGCTTGGCTGTGGACATTGAATATTGATCTTTATTTTTCTTTGATTATTTGCCTTTGGTCACTGTTGTTCACGCTCGTCGCTGAAAATATGTCATTTTGGTCAAATTCTTTTCATACAATTTTGTTATGAATGGATTTTGACAGTTTTTTTCTCAAACGAGACACCTAGCATTTGAAGACAGTGACAGCTTGCTTACAAAACAACTTCAAGTAATATTGAATGTGTAGGAACCGAGGTGAAAGCTGGCTTAAAAAAGGACTTCAAAATTGTAATGCATACCTCCTTTAAAATGATTAAAGAGTATCTTTAGCTTTATTATTTTTCTAACCATAATTGAAGCATCATTTCTGGATAATGAATTGATCAAGAATGGCTTTTTTTCTAGGTACCTGTTTCAAATTACCGTCACCCCATTTTGGACATGGCTGCTTTTGATCAACAAGGCAGGAAATTTGACAACTTCAGTTCTCTCAACATGCTGTGGGAATCGTCTAAGGTGTCGCTCGCCAGTATCGTACCTACTCAGCCCATGGTGCTGCTGCAGTTCAAGGATGACAACAAACAGATGAAACTTCATGGTGATAGATTTTCCCTAAACCTTTGTTGGATGTCTGTGTTTTGTTCCATTTTTATGAGAGTGGGTTGTCTGCTCAACTTTATTCTTTTCTTAACACATTTGCTAAGTAAAGTAGGCGTGAAAGCTCTGTCAGGATTTAATTCTAAGACAGTGGAGGCAGGGAAATGATCCATTCACCTACCATGTGAATAAATTCTTTATGTTTTTCCTCTCTGTTTTTGTAGATTAGAGATGACAAATAGTGTGGTTCGTCTTGATGTAATTTCTGTTTCATTACAAATGTTTTGTTGTCAACTCTGACAGGACAACGGACAGTTCTTGTCCATCATCAGACAGGCATTGCTGCCATCACAGTGACAACTCTGGGTTACCAGTTTTCACATCTAGAAGCAGCCAAAGTTCACAGTCCAGTAAGTGAATGCAATGGCTCACCCACAACACATGGCAGGAAGCTTAAAAAGCAGAAGCAGTTGAAAGTTAATCAAAATGTCAGTATAATTTTATTTTCATCTGTGAACATTTTGCTTCCAGTCAGGTGAGTTTTCTTTGACCAAATGAATATCCGGTTACGATAGAAATGTTGTCCATTTAAATATATTTGACATTTAGAGCCAGTCCGCAGGTTATAAACAGTTTTCAATCATGCTCAGTATAATATACTTGCCCCCACGTTATAAAAAAAGCTTTCTCTGTTGCTGTTTTGATCTGTCGCAGCTTCAAATTCATTTTTCTTTTTCTTTATAGACCCAAACTCAATCTACTGCATTTCACATTTGTAACCATGTCACTAATTTGTTTCCTTAAGTTATCCTCTTCTTCTCCTCGACAGTATGACCCCTTGACTCCTGTCTCAGCCACTCTGGATCTCCTGTTGGTTGAAGATGTGACGATCTCTCCTGATGTAGTGACCATATACAACCACCCAGATGTTCAGGTTAGGGACATATTCGTCATATACATCATTTTTAAATCTCACAATAGGAAACTGACAAACTCACATGCTTTTCATGACTTAGTTTACTAACAAAGTTAAATTGCGTTTAATATTTCATTAAAAAAATGATGATATGTAGTCTTTTCACCATTTAGAACAAAAATGGAAATTTATTCCATCACACTGATAACAACTGAAGGAGTTCAAATGTAAATAGTCTTTTCTCTAGACACAGTGGAGACTTGTATCCCTCGCCCTCCTGCCACAGTGGGCCCCCCTCTCCTAATCCTATGTGATATAGGAGTAACTCTTGGCAGGTGTAGGGGTTAAATAATAGCCAGTGACCTGTGTAAGAGGATTTTAAAGAGTGAGTGTTGTCAGAGCTCCCTTTGATATCACATGCAGCTGGCTATCAGAAAAAAAAACATGGGAATGAACTAGTTTGGTTTTGTGAGTCACCCTTGAATATGTAGTCATTTTAAACATATCTTTTGCAACACTGTTACGAGGCATGGATTATATATTTTGTTTTGCAGGTGAACTTGGCCCTGCAGGAAGGTTCAGGTTATTTTTTTGTCAATGCCAGCCTTAATGGGGTAGTGGACGTGGTATTCCAGGAGGCCCAAAGAACAGTTCAGGTAAGACATAACATCTGTATCTTTGAAGGGAATAGTTTATGCGAATACACATTTGTGATATTGTACAACATATTGCACAATTTCCAAAACATCTGTACTGGAAAATGCCTTATTGAATGGAGAGGATTGAAAAAAAAATATTCACGTTGATTTGCTGTGTGTGCCCAGGTTTCTCCCGTCCACCTGGGGGAGGTGAAGGTGATGGTTCATGATCTTTGTCTGGCATTTCAAGCACCAGCCATGGCCACAGTCCATGTTTCTGACATCTTGGAGGTTAATGTGCGAGTAGTTGACAAGGTCTGTTTTCAGCCTCATGATCCCCCATCTTGAATGATCCAGACACTGTTTGACAAAATGCTCCATATTATCAGTACTACACATTCCTGAAGTGACTCATTGACATCGGAACACTACACATGGTTGTCTTCTACGAACACATTCCATCCCAGTTTTCATGACAGTCTGTCTTCAATTAGCATCATTGGGTTTGCCCTGTCTGTGAGCCAAAATGCTTATTTTTTAATGATGTGTGTCATTTGTCTTTCTTGCAGGTGGAGATTGGCAAATCTGTGAGAGCTTATGTCAGAGTCTTGGATTCTAATAAGAAGCCCTTCCTTGTCAGCAATTTCCATTTCATGAATCTTAAACTCAAGGCAGCTTCTGCTATAGTCTCCCTGAAGTAAGTAGTAAGTTGTTGTTTAGGTTGAGAATGTAGGAACTTTCACAGCTTCATGTAAATGTCTAAATGCCTTTTCTTTTTTTTTTGCAGACAACTAGCAGAGTCCACAGATAATGATACAACTGTTTTCCTGGTGAAAGGTGTTTCTGTTGGGCAGACCAGTCTGTCAGGCTTTGTAGTAGATAAAGTTGGGAAGAAAATTACATCTGCACCGCAGCAAATTGAGGTATCATTTTGTCTGAATTTTCTAAATGTCATTCCAGTTTTTGACTCATGCAGATGCTGAACATGTTTGAACTTTTTTTTAAACTTCTAGGTCTTTCCACCATTCAAACTCATCCCAAGGAAAATGACTCTCTTAATCGGAGCAATGATGCAGGTATGTAAAATATGGATGCCTAAGCTGTGTCTGGAAACAGCTGACCTCAGTTTATCTTGCCAGATGAGTTCATCTGTTCCTCAGTTTATCTTCCAAAAGAGCACACTGCCAGGAGTCTTCTTGAAGATGTTAGCTTAATTGATCTTGATTGAAACATCCAGCCGCCTTTCATTTGCCTCAGCTCATGCTCTAATTAGTAAGCATTTACCATCCACCCAAAAGGCCTCGTAACTGCTTAATATTTAACTCAGTAATACACATGAACGGTGCATTATCTTCTTTGGATTGCCATTTTATTATCGTGAGTAATTGAATACACAAAGGATAATAGCTTTCAGTAAATGATCAGGAATTGCATTGACGAAAGCTCTTGGCTTAACTGTTATCAAGATCAATCATGTCTCTTTTCATGTTCTTTCATGCTATCCCTCCCCTTTTCATTCCTGCTGTCATTTCTAGATCACATCTGAGGGTGGCCCTCAGCCTCAGTCCAATATCCTGTTCTCTATCTCTAATGAGAAAATAGCCTCTGTGAAAGGCATGGGCCATGTCAGGGGTGTTACCATCGGTAATGTTACTGTGACTGGGCTGGTCCAAGCTGTTGATGCTGAGACTGGGAAGCTAGTTGTTGTGTCTCAGGTAAATATATTTCTATAGGTTTTGTGGACCAATGTATGCCTCTCTTAGATTTTACAATTGAAAAGTTCATCCTCTTGTGTCCTCAGGATCAAGTTGAGGTTGAGGTTGTGCAGTTGATGGGCATTCGAATCAGAGCCCCTGCCACAAGAATAAAGACAGGAGCACAGGTGTGATTGTTATTACTATTGTTTAAAAGTAGCACAGGTGTTATTATTTTATAATCATAAAATGATCCAGTATGATCATTATGTAATCCCAGTACTCAATGTCCATGCTTTACTGCTTATAGTAGCGCTGCAGTTAACTGCAAAAAAGAAAGAAAGAAATAAGTTCAGTACAGACTGTGGGAATTACTGCATTCATTCGGCCTTCATTAATATCCTCTCCTCCCTAGATGCCCGTATATGTAATGGGTCTTACCAATAGTCAAACACCCTTCTCCTTTGGCAATGCTTTACCTTCCCTCACCTTCCACTGGTCCACCAACAAGAGAGACATTCTGGATGTTCGGCCAAGACACATTGAGGTACACTTTAGTCAGGATGTTTGCTCTTGCATTTCACATCACATACACTTTCTGCCACTCAGCTATTCCCATTTTTTGGATCTGTTTTTCCTTCAATCTTTTTCTCAGATTGAATTAAGATGTGCTGTGTCTCCATTACAGTATGATTTTTATAAAAAGCATCTGCCTTGTCTCTGTTTCCTTATCAGCCTCTGCCTTGTCCCCACTTTTACATCAGTGTTGTTACCTTTTTATTTGATTTGCTGCTGCTATTTTTGCTCTGGTAATGATGTCCGTCTCCCTCAGGCTAGCGTGGAGCTCCAGTCAGAGCATAACTTTGGCATGAGGGTGACTGGAGGAACTAGAGGGAGGACAGGCCTGAAAGTGGTGCTTAGAATTACTGACCCCAATGCTAGGCAGCTAGTGGGGAGTCTACAAGAGCTCACAGATGAGATCCAGATCCAGGTACAGCACTTTGTCTACAGCTCTGCTCATGGGGGATGCATCTGCCAAAAGCAATGCTGAAAACATATTTTTGTGTATTGGGCACGGGTATTATAAATACTGTATATACATATTATTTATGAAGACACGTTTTATGCACGACTTTGCTTTTCATGCTGATGTACCTGTGCTGCTGGTTCAGCATGGAGAAAGCTGGCATTTAAGCCAGCAGAGCACTGAAGTTGCTGAGTACTAGAATATCTGAGGTTGTTAACTTTGTCAAGTGATAAGACTGCAGATTAGTTTGAGCTGAATGTATCCAGCGTCAAATTGCATTAAACTATGACATGTCACACATGCCAGAAACATCGAAGAATGATTAAAGTTTTCAACATTTTGCTTTGATCAAGGTCTATGACAAGCTGCACATGCTTAACCCCGAAGTAAAGGCAGAGGAGTTACTGATGGGTCCCAACTCAGCCCTCAAACTCCAAACTAACAGGTAAGTTATAAGTACCTAAGCATGTGCAGAGATAACCATGTGGATTTCTTCAACAACTTTTCATTGCACCATACAAAGTGATAGAAGCATTTACAGAACTGATTCTCTATTTCTAATAGGGATGGTGTTGGTGCACTCTCTTACCGGATGCTTGATTGCTCTGACCAGGTTGTTATCGCTCAAGTGGATGATAAGGGCTTCCTCTCTTCTGGCTCTCTCACTGGCATCTCCTCTCTGCTAATCACTTCGCAAGAGACCTTTGGTGTCAATCAAACTCTCATCTTTGCTGTGAGGGTGAGTTTGAGAGCCACTGAATGAAAACTGTTTCACATTATTGCTTTTAAAACCAATATCCTCTGGATATTAACAGTGAAATCTATCTTATTGAGCTCCGGCCTGCAGTTATTATATAAGCTGTGTATGTCAGTCTGATAAAAACATTTGTTTCAAATTCCAAACAACCCAGATTGATTAAAAGAAATTAAACTTTAAGTTATGATACAGCATTTGTAAGAAATAAGACGATATGCACTGTGGAGCTATAAAGTGGTGCCTTCCCAAACAGCAGATGTTCGTTAATTCAAGCAACTTTTCTTAAAGTTTTTTTTTTTTTTAAATCTGTGTTTGTATAGATAAAGCATTGCTTGCATGCCTGTAAAGAAAACATGTTGTAGACTGATGTTATGTGGGATGGGTAGTATAGCCACATAGTTCTGACCTTTGAGAAAGCCGTCGACACGGTCCCTGCAGTTATTGAGTGTGGCATTTGTTCCTGTCATTCCTCAGGTGGCGCCGGTCTCCTATGTGCGCTTCAGTGCCAGTCCAGTGCTCTACACCCACACCAGAGAGAGCCTAAAAGCCTTCCCCTTGGGCATAGTCCTCACCTTCACTGTCCACTTTCATACCAGCACTGGAGAGACCTTACTCACCTCCAACTCCCACCTTACGTTTTCAACAAACCGGTCTGTTTTAAGTTTTTAAATGCATTACGATTTAGGCGTTGCTGTCATGTACTGACATAATTCATACATTGGTTGACATTGTGACTCAATGAATGAAACATTCTTGACAGGCAGAGGAGGGAGAACAGTGTGCTTTGCAGTTTGTGCCCCTAGGTTGAAAAGCTATCATCCTGTTGTTCTGGGTTTTATATATTGACAGAAGAGTACCAAAGGCCTCTCTTTGGGTGGTCTGTTTTTATTCAACCTCATGCAGCCTTGCATGATCTAATGTCTCTCTGTATTTCAAATTTTGCCAGACAAGTCATTTCAACCCTCGTATTACCCTCCCTCAGTAAGCTAGGCAGATTGTTGTTTTGTTTCATTCGAATGAAGATATCCATCATTGTTCTCTCCATTTTTTCAATGTAAAAACCAAAGCATGGATTCTGGACACAATATTGATTTTGCTTAATTTGGATGTATTTGAAATGCCATATGTTTATAGATCGCACAAGATATGACTTGACAATAACACAATTTTGTATACTGAGCCTGTGCTACGAGGCACCATACCATTCCTGTTTCCTAAGACTGTCTACATTAATATCTATACAGTAAAACCAGAACAGTTGAGGTCATGGTACAGTTTAGTGACAACAATCACTATTCATTCACAAGGCTGTTCCTTCAACCTTATTTCAGATGGAGTTGTTTCCACCTGAGTGAATGAGCTAAATTTAAAGGAGTGTTGGGCAGGGACCAACATTGCTGCTGTCCTAATAAGGGTCTCTCTCATCTGTCTCTACAATGAAATGATTTCATTACCCTTTTCTCCAGGTGCTGACAGACTATTTTGGGGAGTAGTATCAAAATCAGAGTGTTAAAGTATGGATAGTGTTGCGACTAAAGGGACTGGCTTGTATTGGGATCCTATGGAGTTTCCAAGGAGCCGATTGGGATTTACTGGTATCTGAGATAGGAGCAGTTTGGCTCTATTTGTTCAGAAGCTATGAACATAGTTGATGCAAGGCATACTAGCAGTTTTATTTCTCATTAGTGTTCATCTTTGTTGTTCTATGTTCCTATAGATTTTATGTTTTATAAAGGTGCTTATTTGATAGAATATTTTAAAAAAAATCTCATTTCTGTTACAACAATCCAGTGTAATCTTTTTGTGGGGGGTTTTATGTATTTTTTAAGATTAACAAGTAGCTTTTGCATATAAAGTGAAATTTTAAAAGAAGTGATAGAAAAAGACAAATTGACACACAAATCATGAAGCTATGTTTGGGAACGACACTTACCTATAGATTATTTTACCCTGCACCTCTGTTCTGTCTTGCAGAGATGACCTAGTGCAGGTGGGAATTGGGCCTGGTAACCACACTCTGACAGTGAGGACTGTCAATGTAGGCCTCACTCTTCTTGCCGTGCGGGACAGCAGAAACTTGGGTGTGGCGGATTACGTTCCAATACCTGTCGAGTGTGCCATCCACCCGCATGAGGCCCACAGACTGGTAGTGGGGGATGTGGTCTGTTTCACTGCTCAGTTAACCAGCCCAGATGGTGAGACAGTAAATCTTTAAGCTATACAGATACTATATTGTGTACATGTGATCAGTAAATGAGCATTTTGAACTGAAAAAAGTTTAATACAATTTTTGGTTTAGATTTGGTACTCTAATGATGACAGCCCCATTATGTTTTCTATGCTTTTGTGCTCCTCCACAATCTTTATGCAGTTCAATTTATTCTCTCTGATTACAGTTAAATTAAACTGAATTTTATTGAATGTTCTGCAAGGATAAAATACCTTTTAATCTTTGGTTCATTTGAATCTTATTACTTCTCTTGGCTGAGGAGATCCCTGCACATTTGCATATTGCATATAATAAGCAAGGTTAGCTTAGACATTTTAAACATGGACATTATTCCCTTCTGTGCAGGTGGGCATGGTACTTGGAGCTCCTCGGCTGATGGTGTTCTTCAGGTTGACCCTAAAAGTGGTGCAGCCATAGCCAGAGACTCTGGGACAGTCACTGTGTACTATGAGATACCTGGTATTTTGAAAACATTCACTGAGGTATGTTATTAGTAGGCACTAACTATTATCTTAGCTACAATGCTTCACTGATAGACTGTGTGAGCACTAATCATGGTCATGATGAATAAGCTACAAGAAACAGGTTCTCTGAGTGTTCACATTATACAAACAGCACACCTCTCTGGCTTTGTTACTTGTACTCTCAACATCTCTATTCTCCAGAGATTTCGATCTTCTCTTCGAGTGCATTGCACTGTATCGATCCTTCATGTATCATAATGAGCATAAGGGTCCAACAGGTGTAAACTATATCCATCGTCACCTTTAAGGAACACACAAGCTAATGTTTGGGCGTGACATTAGTGCTGTTGAGATTCTCATACATGATGGAGTGCGGAAAGGATTAACTGTCTCTGTCTCAGAGTGTAACAATATTCTATCCTCACTGATCATGAGCTGAATGTAACCTGCAGGTTTATATGAATATTTCCTATTAGCAGAACAAGAATTGATGGGATTTTGTGTGCGGTATTTTATATTGTGCAGAAAGGTACTGGCATGCATTCTAATGAAGTGACAAGATATCATATCTGTTTTTCAATAGTATGAGAGGCGACATTGATGGAGGTAGCAATGATGTTGTATTAAACTCGGCTGTGTTTTAATTAGTTTTGTTTCAGTGACAGTCTGATGTGATTTACATAAACACTTTGGTGTGGATGTAAATTATAATATGATTATACCAAGCACACACCTGAATCTTCTTAGGATTTATCATCTGCTTTCTTTCTCTGTATGGTTCTGTAGGTAGTAGTAGAGGCATCTACAAGGACAGCAGTTATGTCGCAGGCTACACCAGTCAGGATCGGCAAGGAAACCAAGGTCCTACTCACCACCAGAGAGACAGGATCCAATCTCATAGGTACCGAACCAGTCAAGCATTAGTTAAAGGAATAGCTGAACTTTTGGGGAAATTACATCAATTTTCTTTCATGCAGAGCTTTAGATGAGAAGCACAAAGACTGGGGAATGAAATGGGAACCAGCTAGTGGCTCTAAAACTCATTTTTGTTAACTTTAGGCAGAACCAGGCTAGCTGTTTCCCCCTTTGTCCAGTCTTTGTGCTGAACTAAGCTAACCAGCTGTATTCCCAAAATGTTAAACTTTTGCTCTCATGTAACTGCTTGACTGAAAAACGCATTAATGTTGATATAAATATATTTTTTATATATAATGGCACAGTGTGTACTGAAGCAAATATGTTTTGAATTAAATGTCAGTGTGCTCTGCCCTGCAGGAACCTGTTCCTCTTCCCAGACTGAAGCCATTTCTCAGCTGCAGCCAGAAACCTCTGTCAGCTGCCATCTCAGCTTTACCAGTGATACTATTGGCTTCTCTCCTAATGATGTCTTCAAAACACACACGAGCTTTGACTCCAGTATTGGTGAGGCACATTCATGGTCAAATAAAGAAAGTGTTTTATATTTGTATTTAGACTGAGAGCATCTTGACAGTATTGATTCATTTAATTATATTCAAATCGAGTACATCAGGCATTATTTGCTCCTTTGTTTAAAACAGTTGTAACATTGATTTTTGTTTGTAGCATTTATTCAGGTGTCACAGAACAGTCATGTGTTCTTGATTTCCATGTTGGGGCTACATGTACCTTTTTAAAAAAAAAAAAGGTATAACACTACCTCTTAGCATCTCTTAATCTTCTTTAACTTTTGTAGTGTTCTAAATCTGCAAAGTAAAATGTCTTTTAAAGCTAACCGAGGCAGACTGTTTATGCGTATGCTCTACATGACTGGTGGGAAAATACATTTTTATAAGAGCACAATCAATACTTGCTTTGCTCTTGGAACGAATTCAGGAGGGACTACAAAAGGTGTCCAGGTGATGCATTGAAATGCAGAGTCCCTATTGCTGCAAAGCACTGGTCTAATTGTGTTTGTGGTTTGGGACTTGTTTGCTTATCTCTGAGGAGAGCTACTGTGTGTACAAGACTATAACCACTCAGCTGAGTCCCGCTGACATCCAGATGGGACCATGTGATTGTGAAATGACTCATCCTGACAAAGTCAAAGATTAGAATTGTGTGGGAACATTTATTGCTTTTGTGTATGTATCATAGACAATTTCTCTTTGACACCAGGGATCACCCACTGTTCCAAATGAACACATCAATATTTACCTTGAAGCATCACTTTTACCCCTTTGAATTCTTGTCCCAGGCCTCTACACTTGTACCGTGACCTTGCAGCCAATGACTGACCAACAGACCCGTGTGCTCAGCATGTCCATGACGAATTTGCTGGTGAGGGCCGTCCTGGAGGGCAGCGCCTTCTCTGGGGAACAAGTCAGTGCTGTTTTGCCCATAGAGCCAGGCCTCTACTCTGACCAAGCTGAGCTGCTGCTCTCAAACCTGCACCCATCAGCAGAGCTCATTGTCTACTGCCCGACTGCAGCCCTGTCCAACCTGGAGGTCAGGCTGAACATTGTTTAATGCAACATGACATTATTAAAAGTTAAAAATAAGTCAACCTCGTTTTAAGAACGATGTATATAACACGCTATCACATCTTTAGGTGGTATCTACTTCTCCCAACATTGCTGTCCAAGAGAAGGAGGTACAGCGTGGCTTCCCCAGTTTCTCAAAGTACACCATCAGTGCTGTGGACCCACAGACGGCAGTCTCCGCTTCGGTTTCCATAAGCAGTGCTTCCTACGGCCAGACTCTCCTCATCCCAGTCACTTTGATTCATGTAGCTGATCCCAGTGCTGCGGAGCAAGGTCAGATATCATGTCAGTGTGAAGAACAAGACACTGTCCCAAGCCACAAGGTCCTGTTGATGAAAGTGAATATTATGTGTACGGTAAAAGGAAGAGGTTATAGCAGGTCTGGGAAATTAATCGAAAGGTATCGAATCCGACATTTTCAACCTCTCACTGACTCGTTGTCAGATAATAAACACACAACACTTTTTTTTTCCTTTTTTTTTTTTGCAAGCTGGCAGGGCTCATTGATATTCAACAGGAAAGTGCTGTATGAATGACCGTAAATACCCTAATGTTTCACGAGTCCTGTTTGATGTTGTGTCACATTGACCCCTCCCTCCGACGCTCCACGTTTAGTTCGGTTATGTTACATAAAATTCCAGTTCTGAGGGCCAGAAATACGTGGGGCTAGGCTCAGTGTCCGTCTGCAGGTCCTGAAGGATGGACCCAAAGCTTTAGCACCGCGCTCACAGCTGCTGTGTTCGCTGTTGACATGAACTGAAACGAGACGCAGGTTTAATAATCATCATATTGATTTGAAGTCATATCATCCATCCCTTGGTAGTAGGGCTGTCACCTCTTCAAAAAAAATCAACATTGACCAAATGTGAATGAACAGGTAATTATTTCTAATTAATTTCAATGCAGTCCATGTCGCCTAATCCTAAAATACTTTGTAGGACGAAGATGTTTCATCGTTGTTTCATGTCTGCCGCCTCGCTGAGTGACAAGCTAACATACTGAGCCTTTATGCCAAAATTTGATATCTATGTTCAAATTCTAAATTCTGCCTCAACATTACATCACACAATGTTTCCTGTCACGATCGTGCATTCTGCATTGCTCTCTAGTTTTTCCTCATTTCACGTTCAGCGAAGGTAACAAGAGTAACCACATTTACTGAGGACAGCAGGATATGCACTAGACATTTTGGAAGTGTCCCTGCTGGAGTAGAAATCCGGCGTAGAAACAGAATTTTAAGTCAGAACAGATGATAAGAGATGTATTTATATTTTTTGCCATGTTCATACTGTAGTCATGTAATATAGAAAAGGCAACCTTTGCATTGTCAGAGCTTCAGACTGTAGACTGTATATTTCAATGTTTCTATGTTCAGTTTATTTAACAACCAGTAAAACTTGTGTGTTGGTCAATAATATTTCTGTAATCTTTAGTGCAAGGGTGATTTTCAGAAACAATGTTTGATTTAGATGGTTGTTAGAAATGGGTGCCAGTCAAATATTTGTTTTGGTTGTGTGTGTTGTAGCGCTTTGAAGCCTTTTGTCTCATCGACCTCCCTCTCTCCCAGCAGCTGCTGCTCCAGTTGTTAACATGGAGGGGGGCCACTCCCTGCACAGCTTCATCAACAGCTACCAGATGATGTTCTTCACCCTGTTTGCTCTGCTGGCCGGTACCGCCATCATCATCATCGGTGGGTGACCTCATCCAAGTCAGGAAATGCTATCCTTGTAAAAAATTAAGAATGAATGGTTTCAGTCAACAGTTTATTTGTAAAAGGAAATAATTTCTTTTCAGCTTTATCACGTCATTCTTTGTCTAGTTAGTAAGTAGTTTTCTGCAGCTTGAATGTACAAGGCTGTGATGGTTGTACTTTTATCATTAGTTACATATTTACCTCTGCCAAGGAGCTTTCCATGATGGATTTCCACAGACCTTGGTGGAAGGATGGAGCATAGGCCAGGAGGAACCCATTAAAGTTTAAAGTGGATCCTGATAAATGGGCTGATCCATGATTTTTTTTCTCCCTTTTTAAATTTGTGTGATACAACTTTTTTCAGCATTTAGCTGAATAATACAAAAACTACAGAAGTGATGAAACTTTGTGGACCGGTGGGGCATGCATCACACAAGCTAGACAGACATATATAGGATTGTTTGATGCTCCACTAAGTGCCATTGTAGTTTTTAATGGTTTTCAATCCCAATGTAATTAAGCGGCTAAAACAAAAGCTGTCATTTATTTAATATATTTTTAAAGGGAACACCTCCAACACCGCGAGGCACTGCTGGGTCAGCTCTTCTTTTAGAACAAAAGGAATGTAATAAATTCCCTCAAATGAAGTGTCACAATATGAAAGGTTGTGAGGAAACTGTGTGTTTTCGAAGCAGAGCTCTTCAAACAGTTTTGTGTGTTTTTTAAATGTGTTTTTTTCCTCCCCTGCAGTCCTCCACAGCATGTTCTCTCCAAGGGATCAGACTTACTATCCTGCTTTCACCCAGAGGACACCGCCACCCACTTCAGGTAGTCACTTTATTATTGAGTAAAGACTAAAGCATACATTCAAATGGATGAATACATGAAAGACTAAATGCCGGTCCTCGGGCTCCATCCTGCTTTTGATATAAAACGTAGCAAAAAAACCCCATAAAATTACACTTAAGTCTCCAATGTTTTGTGACTGAAATTGCTGTAGGAGGTTTAGTGTTTAGTGTCACAGTTATGTAGCCTCTGCTTTGGCTGCTACATTAGGAGAGATTTACACATGTTGCAATCAAAAATTAGACTGTTCATTTGTGACTTTTTAGTGTTATTCCTTTTAAAGTCTGCCATATTCGTCCAACTTGAACTTCTAGCATCTGATGCTGACTTATTACTTGTTTATAATATATTTCTCTTATTATAATCACTTTCCCAACATTTACACAGTGCTATGTGGCTCTCTTTCAGGTTTGGACTCTCCACAGTGTAATTCCTTCAACCAAAGAATACCAAGGTCAGACCTAAAGATCAGCCCTAGGTCACATCTCTACTCTCCAGACTACAGGTCCTGATAAACTCTTTGTATGGACTCTGTTCTTCAAACTAAGAACACCAAACACCATTAATGCATATTGAATTTGCCATTAATGCATATTACTATATATTGAATGTGCCTCTGTTCAGTCAGGTGGGGGATGTGACTGCAAAATCTTTCATTCATCCATCCATGAATCCTCTGTCCTTAAATGTCGGTACAGATGCTTGAACAAAACGTAGTAGCAAAAAGCAGCAGATCAGTTAAGAACTGCAGGCTGATAACAGGGCTATTTTTCTTTGTGTTTACGTTTGTGTGTGGAAATTGTTCAATTATACTATGTGTGTGTTTTTTTTTGGTGAATTGCATTGGAAATAGTTTTTTATAAAAAACCACTGATATTAACTGGCGTCTTTCGTAAAGTATTTAAAAAGCCAGATCACTTGTGCTTCAAAAGGTTTCTTTTTGTGTTTGTTTGCCTTGTGTGCTACTTAGCTGTGTGCTACCTGTGTGCTACTTATCAGATATCACATGTGAAATTTAATAACTCAGGATTTCCCTTATTCTTGTATGACAGAAATGAGCACAGTGAGTGGAAAACCTCCTTTATGTTGTAGCTTATACATTTTGTGAAAATACTGTCCACTGAAACAGCCCATAGGTGAGGAACCCTTCGAATGTGTGTAATCCTAAGCGGGTAAAGTTTGGTTTGTGTTTGTTCTATTCTGTTCCTGTTCTGTTCTTATTTCTGTTTTGCGGCATTTGTGGGAAATTTGACTCCCTGATTATTAGTCATGACTGACTTTTTGAGCCATAATACATGCAGCATCTCTCTAATTTGTAAATGTGAAACAGTTAAGGAATGTGAACCATGGTCAATGCAAAAGCAGGCAAATGTGAGCTGTTGTCATTTCTGAAAACGTTCAGTTTCCATTTTTACCACATTTCTGGGAGGAGATTACTGTAGCACTGCTGAAACTGTTGAAAGTATGACTTTATTTTAAATGCGATTTTTGTATTTGACAAAAAAAAGAATGTTGATCAGCAATTGTATTTATGTTAGCTACAGTAGTGAAATTGAGTTTTATTGTAAGAGGAGTATGTGTGATGATCAAATGGCTTCAGTGCTGTTTTGTCTCGCCTTAAAATCATATCTCAACAGCTTTTGGCGCAAAATACTGATTGAGTGTATCTGCTTGTGAATAGTTGCTTGTTTTGCCAATTAAAATTTTTACTTCTCACAGTATCCATCATCAAATGCATTCATAAATCTGTCTTTCACTTGAAATTTTACATTAAATAAACTCAACACATGACATTTAATAGAAAGATAGCATGCATCCTCTCACAGAATTGTAACGGATGTACAGTCATACAAAGGATACAATCCACACTAACATACCTGTGAATTTATTTCCCTCATCAGTGCCGTTTCCTTAATCTTCTCTTCTATATTTTTAGTTTTCCTTCTTGTTGTATTTTGTTGACATCCAATCTGCCTTATTCCAATCAGTATTGGTCCTGTTCATTTCTTTTTGTTCCACAGTTTGTGTTTGTCCTTTGAATAACACTGAAGTCTTTAGTAAAGGTGACAACGCTTTAATAGCACTCTTTTCACAAACTCATTGTTTTGCAGCCCATCAAATACAATTACTAACAGTGAAAGGGAAGCAATGTAAATGTTAATTTCCTCTTTATAGAAACTGCATCGCTTGTGCAAACAAATGTTAAATTCACATGTATCCCAGAGCACGTACACACGTCACATATTTTACACACAGAGAATTCAGTGTGTCTTTCTCTCTGGCTCCCTAAAGGATGTGTAAAGTTCTGCAACCGCTGATCAAATATCTCCCAGCTGTCTGTGACACTACTCTGCACTGCTGTGGTGGGTCACAGCCATCCGGCTCATTTGTACTCCCTCCACTTGTCTGCAACTGCAACACAACCTCAAGTGCTGCAGGTAAGCAGGCTAGAAAGTGAACCAGAAAAGTATTTGTCAAGCAGCAGAACATCAGGTGTGGTACACTTGAAGCTGCAACCATCTGACTTAGATGGATTTTCGGGGATTTGTTTGGTAACTTTAGCTATTTAGAAATTTTTACTTAAAAAAAATATTTTTTTGTTGTATTTTCATGGCAACAACTTATACCAAATCTTAAGAAAAGAGTGAGATTTGTTTTTGAAGCGCACCTTGTAAACTGTGTTCTTTCTTTGACAAGTTGTACATGTATATCGAGAATGAATCGAAATATATCTTTCACAAATTAAAATTGTTGGACTAGGCCTCAAAAGAGGGCAAGGTTAGTTTCCAGAGAATATCAGCATATGCAATTTTCTTGTACTTTTTTTTTTTTTACATGTATGTTGGACAGGATGTGTGAATGTGAATTTTGTTATTTAATATGAATTTTATGATGTTTACTTTATGCTTTCCATGGCAACATGTTGGACTGTGTCGCGAGGGTGTCTTATAAACTATGTCATAATGGATCTTGTTTTTATCTTCATATTGTGGGATTTTTGCAGTTTTCCTCGGCATGATTTTGATATTTACTTCTAGCTGAACGAGCTCGTATTCATACAAATACACTCGGTTTGATTATGCAGGAGCCGGGGCCAGTTTTTAGACTAATTGAATAAATGTTTTTTCTATGAAATGTCTGACATCTGTTAAAAATTCCCACTATAACTTCTCAAGGCCTGAGGTGATGGTTCTACTTGTTTGTGTTTTCTAATCAAACCTCTAAGCCCTGCAGATACTCCTTTTCTAATTGCATATTGCCTGAACTGCTGTATATAAAAATAACCCACAGTGGGACACAGAGTACAGCACAAACTATATCCTTTGCATTGTCTCCCACATGCTCTTTATTTCTCAGACGGGTGTGATGTAATGCCTGAGGTGTTTATGGGGTAGACCAGCTGTGTAGCTCAACCCTCGTCCACAACAGGCGTTCAAGAGTATTCTAAGGACGTTGGTTGGCTTAGGAAGGGAAAACATGTTAAATGGTCTGTTGGAGACAACACAGCAGCAGCAGCAGCACAAGTTTTGATTTACTGTCTGACCCTGCTTAATGTGATGAAATTCAAAAGTGGAAATGAGAGTTTTTTTAAATTACTCACATCAAATAATAGTGGCATGTGAGTTGTAGACGTGTCCACGCAGTATATCTATTGCTCATTAAGGCAGTCATCTGTGTTAAGCTAAAATGACATTCAATTTATTCTCTCGATTAAGGCTCACGGGTTGCATAAACCCTGCCTGTCAACCTCTCGAGCTCAGAGCCAGCTTGTGTCCTGGGTGAAGGGAGACGCCTCTGTTCCAGATGGCTTACGGTTCTGTCAGTGGAGGGGATCAATGAGGTGGGCACTGAGAATGAGACCTGCCAAGAATGGTAAGGATGTCAGGATGGTGTACCTGAAGAGCAGCCTCAATGTGAGTGAAGTTGCAATTTAGTTGAACTGGACTAGCATTGAAGTATTGTAGTAGTAGTGTTTTATCATCAGAAATAAGTGGCATTTAGAAGAGAAAGGGCAGAAGTTTATATTGCATAAGTCATAAAAAAAATGACAAAAATATCAATGCAAACCTAATCAAACACCCTCTATGTTCTTGCTATTTAAATTTCTTGCTGGAGCACCACTGGGGAAACCAACCACCCATTTGGTTGTAGCAGCTGTCTAACTAGCAATAGAGGAGATATGTGATCACTTGTCTGCAGCATATCTCAAAAAGTTGTCATTGGATTTTGATGACAATTTGTGTAGCGGTGGGTCTTGGGCCTAGGAAGAGGTGATCAAATTTTGAGGCGGATCCGGGTACAGATACAGATCCTGGATCACTTTTTCACTTTCTTACACTTACCGGGCCACTTATTTAGCATTTTGCAAATATCATGAAAAATAATAATTAGCTACTCAGTATAAAAAAATATGCAGGCATGGACAACTCATGATATTCCACAACTACTAATACATAAACTACTAATGATAAACATCCATCCATTTTCTATTACTGTTTATCCAGTGCAGGGTCATCCAGCTGACATGGGGTGAGAGGCAGGATACGCCCTGGACAAGTCGCCAAACTACAATTGATAATCTCCTCACGGTGATAGAATGTCAGTATTGTGCACACTCACAAATGCACTCATTTAATCTTTCAGAGGCCTGAATGCCTGTCTGACATTGCTGATACACCTCTGACAAACAACTGCTGCAGGATTTTGTTTTGACATAGCTTGGAAATGATTTTCCGACTGTTCAGGTTTTGGTGGCGTTGGCAGAGGTACGTGCTTCCGGAGTGCTTTTTTTTTTTTTTTTTTCAAAAATATTTTTCTTGATTTTTAACAGAGATAGGACAAATTTATAGAATGCTCAACAGGAAAGGCAGTTTTACAATGATTAATAGTTACAAGCACTGTTTGTCTCAGTATAAGCGACATTGTCATGAATATGAGTGCATTCATTTTAAGGAAATTAACATAATCTAGTAACCCACAGCTTTTACTCCTGATTGAACAAACTGGCATTAAGAATATAGAATTATGACAAAAAAAATAAGCTGGATGTCAGGCTATGTATTCAAGAAAAGAGGGAAATGAAGTGTAAATACATAAATATGTGAATAAATAAAATAACGAGAAAACAAATAGAAAACAAAGGGAGGTTTATAAAGTAATGGACCTCTTGACGCTGTGTACTAACAGCAATCAGATAGATTAATGATCGAAAGAGTGAGCAAGTCGAGCCCAGCAGCTCTGGTAATATTCCAAGAAAGGTCCCCAAATCTTTTTGAATGTCGAGTAAATGACTGAGTAGTGAATCCTCTCAAGGTTTAGACTGGACATGATGTCCCTCAGCCACTCAGTGTGGGTGGGTTATAGGGCAGCACCTCTCCATCTCAGTAAAACTGAATGCCTGGCCAGTAAAAAGGTGAAAGATAACAAACGACACTTGTCTGGGGTTTAACCTGAGTGCTTTCTAGTTATTCATTAGTTATGTATTATTTGGATATAGAAAAGTGAGTAAATTACTTTACTGCCTACAATGATTTCTCTTTCCAGCTCAGATCCATCACACAATTGCATGTCTATATGAGGTGGTTGTAGGGCTCAGCAGAGTCTATTTAGCATTCTCTTGAACATCCCCCCCCCTGCTATTTAAATGATTGAGGGGCTTTCTTCCATCACAGCTGGCACGTGTTTTGTAGGGGCTGAAGTTAGAGCCCTTCAGCCTGGCTTTGCCTCAGTGCAAACAAATGAGCGATTCCACAAAATAAATCTCTCTGGCTGGAACCAGCATTGGCACGTACGTCTGACTGTTCAGCCAGAGGAAGAGAGCAGGCAGCCCAAGAGCATAATAACAAAAAGCAATATTTTTTGAAGTGACTATCTTGTGGGTTCTGGCGTTGCTCATCCACATGCTATGAGTTCCAGTGCTCTCAAGAGCCACTATGAGTTGTATATCTGATGGAGCTGCATGGTTTCATAGTGTAACTGTGAATATGAAAATATTAGATTTAGAGGAATATGACTTTATGATGTGATTTCTGGTGTTTAAAAAAAATCCCCTATTCATGTTTTTAATCATAGTCTCACTGGAGGACACTTTAATTAATCTAATATGTGCTGTGACTCCAGAATTTGAATGTGGGCCATCCAGCTGAAGGATGGCCTGCTTTGCCTATAAGACTGATGGAGGGGGTATATACCAAGGGAAAAGAAATGCGTCAGGACTGAGGAGTGAAGCGTGGTATTGGCAGTGATAACATGCAACAATGCCCTGTTGACTATTGGCTGACACTGGCTGTGAACTGTACATCTTTCTGGGTGGCATGTTGAGGCTATTGCAGCCCTTCTTGGACTCCTGCCATGTGGATAATGGGAGCAACAGAGAAAAACCTAATGCACTTCATCTATCTCCATGTCCTTAAAATGCATCCCACTGTCACTGGTTTGCTGCCTCCTTTAAAACGGTGATATCAGATTGTCCAAGTGCAGCCTTTATAGTAGTGTGCTGTAAAGGTAAAGCCCTTTATTTCATGGACAATGCACGCAGCCTCTTTAATCGCACTGTAACTCTATCCACGAATGCAAAACCTCAACTGAGCTTTGGAAAAAATGCTCGAAAGGAAAAGGAGTCTTATGTGAGAAGCACATATTAAAATGGTTGTGTTTTAGACAAGCGCCCAAAAGTCAATGTGCATGTTGTTTTGATACCAAAGCCAGCCATGGGGAAGCAATCACAAGACAAACAGGGCAAATAATGCAAAACGCCATTGCTCAGTCTCAGTCACTGATTCGCCTCTCAGTCTCTATGCAAATGTTTGTTATATCCTGCAAGGCGTGCTTTTTAAATGGCAATCATACTCTTTCTCCTCCTCCAGAGGCTGTGTTTGGTTTCAAACTAGTTCACATTTAAAATGCCACAGCAATACAACAAGCATGTCACCATCAGCTGTTAGAGGGAATTTGGCTTTTGTGGCAACATTTGAAAGCCCCCGTGTCAAGGCAAGGCAGATGGGAATGAGACTTAAGCGTCAGCCTCTTTATGTCACAGAGAGCAGTGTTGCAGTTTACTCTTGTGCACCCATGGGACACTGCCTGTGCAAATCCGCAGCCTCCTGCCACACACACACACACACACACACACACACACACACACACACACACACACACACACACGTCCTCTACAGTGAAGTCATTTATTCCACATATACTGTATCATGATCATTTCACTAGAGGGGGTACACAGCCTGCTTATGAAATGGCAATATACAGACAGACTAGTAAAAAAACTCAGGCAAGACGCAGCACCAAGATGTTTACCAGACTGTGCTACAGCAGCAAATACACACACACACACACACACACACACACACACACACACACACACACACACACACACACTGACTACAATGCAACAAAGTTGTCAGCATCGAAATGCGTAATGTTTGCAACACGAGAATACACGCTTTGAGCACAGAGCTGCAGAACATATACGCACTGAATATGAACCGAGATTAACTGACAGTGATCCGACAAACTCTGAATTGGCCACGGATCCCACATCAACCGCAGTCAGGGCCGTTTTTACGCTCGATGCGACCTGCAGATTCATAAAACTTGAGAACCCCGCCTACTTGACAGCCAGCTTCTGTTTACGAAAAGTCACGGGAGCAGCATGGAGAGCAGAGGATGTCATACCGCGCTGCCAACAGTGGGGAACAACCTGACTTCACAGAGAGCCAAGTGCGATGTGTCACATTCGTTTGACTGATATTCTGATGTTTCGTGAGTAGGAGCTCAGTTTGTTCTGCAGTGGGACTTCTAAACGCGCGCACCCGGGGGAGTATTTCACATTCTAATGGCGAGGCGTAAAAGGCGCAACCTTCTGAAATATTGCGCTTGAACGCGCAGTCAGTGGATTCCACCGAATCCTCTTCCCGTCTGCGATACAACAGGGAGCCACACCACAAACAAGGCACTCGGAGCGACATGGAAAGCCCGACTGAGAACCCAACCAGGGCTGTGGAATATTTGAAGGAGCTTAACAAGATCATAGAGACCCAGCAGGAGTTGCTGGAGAGGCAGAGGGCAAGGATAGAGGAGCTAGAGCAGCAAGTGTCCGACTTGTGCACGGAGAACGCCTGTCTGAAGGAGCAGTACCAGCGGCACCTGGCAACCTGCAAGCTGCTGCAGGGCAGCAACAGCCTGGTCACCCTGGGAGCCATAAAGGAGCGTATCACACAGGAAAAGTAAGATAGAACATCACGTCGTGTTGTTTGTCGAGTTCAAATAATCACTATTCAGCTACATCTTATTAACAAGTATTTAAAGTTATACATTGTGCGTGATTGATGTTATTATTTCTTAATCCCAGCCCGAGTCATTCATGCCCAACAGTGCCACGCAGTGATCCGCAGTTGCAAATAGACTCTCAGCTGCTTTTCCTGTTACTTTGGTTTGCTGGCTGGAAAACGCGCCTGTGAATTACGCACAGCACAATTACAGCAAATAGATATTGGACAGCACGGAGCTTTTCTGACCTTATCTAGCAAAATGCAGTAGAGCTTTATATATATATATATATCACCCAGCACCATTGTGAGTGATGATGGACAAATTACCAGTTTCCCCAACAGATACATTTCCAGTCCAGTTGTGTCATTTCCATTGTGCCTTTGAGAGTGTATAACTGTTGTGTGCACTGTTGAAATATTAATCAGATCAAGCCTAAATTGAGTTATGTTGTAAATTACACACACTTGTGGACCTGCTTCATCATTTTAGATAATGTCAACCTTTAAAATGATCTTATTCTGCTTTGACATCTCAATTTTCCTTAATCAGTTTGATATTTTTCAGTTTCTGTAACTCCAACAGACTGAAGTCCAAATTATTGCTGTGCTATGAGTGATGTCAAAAAACGGATTTCATGTGCATGCACAGACTCATTTATCCGTGATATATGGAAAGTAATAACCATAACCCCTGGAAGAAAAAAACACACATTCTGGGCATGTATCCATTATGCAGTGATGTTTTAGGGCCGGCCCTATCTACAGGCAGTGGGTTAAGCCCCGCGCGGAAGAGAGCACGTAGGGCAGATGTACTGTAGTGGATCATTATTTCAGGAGAGCCTGTGAAGGCCTTGATAGTCAGACAGACTGTCAGGATGATCCTCCCTGCACATGTTCAGTGTTCCAGTTCACACTCTGTTGGCTATATTTCCAAATACGCCTCAGTATGCAGATTTGTTGATAGTCTGCAGGTTCATGCCTGACCTTTGTGTCGATTGGCATGTTAGTGTCATGATCAGTGGCGGCAAATCAATACGGTTGGCTCATGGTCTGTACGTCTTTGCTGGCTGATAAGACCAGACTTATGAGATTAGGACATAATTTAACACTGACCTATAGCGTGCCCTATTATCGGGCAGTATAGGGAGGAATCGGTCTGTTATCCCTTGAAAATCAGTGTGTGACCATCTCTCATTCTGTGTGGTCACAGTGTCTGAGCTCTATTTCAGTCCAGATCTGGTGGACTGCCACAGAGGTTAGTGAGAATTAAATGTGACAGCTGTTAATAATGTAAGTGTGGTTTATGGAGGATACAGGATTTAAAATGTCATTTAAGTGCAATGAGCAATTTAAAGAAAGGAGTGTTCTTAATCAAGGCTGGTTCTAAGTTGTGCGAAGCTCATTTTAGAACAGAGAAAATGGGATTGAAACAGTGTGTACTCGGGAATTTAACTGTGTAGCCGTCCATTTTTGCCACTTACAAAAGTCGGGGACACAGTGGCGACAGCCAACAAGAGCAGCTCTGCTTCTTCATAGCTTTTTTGCACTTTGTTTTCCTGAGATATTCCTCTGAAACCCCATCTGAAGGTCATCTCCTAGTCTACCTTTGACTGCATGCCTCCAAGCAGAGGTCTGAGCAGCTGCTGGGAGACTAAAAGCCAGTTATAGACACCATCTATGGCTCTCGTGACCCGTGTTGGACATTATTTTTAGATCGAAACGTTGCCTCGTCTAAAGAGAGGATAACAATTATTTCGGGGAGCCTAAAAGTATGCAGACCTCACTCTTTTTTCATTTTGCTAAACGTTTTGTTTTGCACCTGCATTGCTATTATATTTGCACATACCAGTCCACGATTCCGCATTTCCACCAGCCTCACCTGTGTTTGTTTCATGCTTATGTTGCACAGAGGGGGTTGGTGAAAGGGGGGTAATCGTGTCCACTTAAAGAGAGACTCTGTGTGTATTTAAGCAAGAGGCACGGCAGCTTAACGCTCACTGTTCTTCTACTCACTGCGGAAGTCACACACACAGTCCAGGTTCATACAGTGAAATTGTCTGGAGTATCACAGAAATCCAGATAAATCTTTAGCTCCATCCAAGCTGTCTAAAGAAATTATTTCAGAAGTTAGAAGTGTAGGCCTGATTCTCATTCTTCTGGAGAGTTCCATCTCTCCCATGAAGTTTAGCTACATGTATGATTTATGCATGTATGTGGATTTGTATGAATGTAAAGTTGATCACAACAAGCATCACACTTTCCTCAAACTTGTGTACTGTACTGTGTACTTTACTATTAGGCCTATTTGTTATTATGTGCAGATTTACAGTGGAGGACAGAAGGTGAGACACCAGCCTTTGTCCTCCCTGGACTCCATTTCTGTATGTGGATTTGATACATTTCTGTGTACTTCTATCACATCCACCTGCTTGGTTTTATGTATGTGGGTTCAGACAATAATTAAAAACCACAGAGGAGCTCAGTCTCTTGCTCCTCATCAGTCTTTCACCTCTCTTTCAGTGCAGCAGACACGTCTCTTTCTTCCAAAGAAATAAAGCCTTCCAATACTGATTTGGACATTATTACCATGGCAATGGCCAAAGCTTTGAAGTAGTCAGATCAGCCCTTAAAAACGCTGACGTTATTTATCAGTTTATCGGATAATTGGAGAATCATTACCCCCGCCGGCCACATTTTTTAGCAACCCTAACGTGTTCGCTCCCATTCCTTACCTGAGTGGCGCCATCAACTCAGCGGATTTGACGCTGACTTTGAATAAGACACAATGAAACTGCTGAAAAACATTCATCATCAACATTAGAGATCACATGTCTTGATGTATCTGCAGACAACAGTTGCTAATGTTGTTGAAACAGACACTCTTCAGACATTGGCTTTGTCTTAATATCATCTGTTAGATGTCATTCACATTACTGGACACAACACACATCCAGGTTCTAATGACAGGACAAACCTGTGGTTGTTTTTTGCGATGATGCCAAGAATGTGGACACAACTACCTTTGTGCTGTCAAGCCTGTCCTTTTCCTCTTTTACCTTGGTGGTTCACATTCTAGCAATCCAACAAGGAACTGCCTTTGACCTATAAGGAAGCAGGTGAAAGCAGTGTAACCGTAAACGCTGCTACCTCCATGTGTATACCAGTAGAATAACAGCACCCGTGACTTCTCCACAGCAGACTTTATTTTTAGACACAATGATAATAATAATAATCGGCTGTGAGCTTTTCAGCTGTCATGCGTCTCGGTCTCCAGTCTCATGCAGTCTCTCCTCAGATTCACCACGCTACTGTAACAGCTTCCATACTCTCTCACACCTGCCACCGAGCTCTCGAACCAAACCCCACTGCCACAAGTAGTTGCATGCAATACCTGTCATTAACTAGCAAGTAGAATGGAAAGGCAATAACAGCCCATTCTGGATCAATGAACATCAACTGAGATCATTCTATCCACAAAGCACAAGAAAAGTTCTTGACGCCCGGAGTTATCATGTGATAGGGACAGTCAGGAATAGTTCAACACTATTTTCACTTTCATTTTTCCCTCAAATGTCAAACTATTCCTTGAAAGGCTGGGCAGGGATATTTTATAGAATATCCTTATCCTTACAAATCCTTTGTGGGTACATGCATTGTACTCTCAATAGGGTTATTAATTTAGTCCAAACAATCGGTGCCAGTTTGTAGCTTTTATCACCTATTCCCTTTTGTTCTCTCTTCCTGTGTTTGTCTTTATGTCCATCATAGTCATCTTGAGTACAGCGTGTGTTGTTTGTTGAATGCAAAGCTCACAGTTAGTTAGTCACAATTAGTTGTGAGCTGTGCTGTCAGTTCTAATATGTCTGAGGTATCATCATTAAGAGACTTCAAAACAGAAAGAGAGGAAGGTAGGAAGAAGAAAAGAAAACAGTACACCGTGTATAACAGTCACGCTCTGCACCAAACAAGCGAGAGATGAAGAATTTGCTGCTGCTGAATGATACATAAGATTGCTGCTATCTTTGGTTGCTTGTAAATGGAAGGCTTTTCCATATTTGTTGTTTGTACATTTTCCCCTCTACCCTCTTTTGGAAAAAAAAAAAAAATGCAGAGAGCAGGAAATGTGATGCACGTCCGATAGTGGAACCTGTGGTGCCAAGTCAACAGATTTCTCTGTGAGCAGGCTCCTGGTTAGCGTTGTTGTTCAGGTTCTCAGGATGTGCGACTGCTGCACACGTATACCGGTGTGCACTGACCCCGATGTGGATCCATAAACTTCCCCTCCTAGATGATCATAAGCCTCATGAGCTGGTCGAGCAGAATCAACAGAGGAGAACTTTGCTCTCAGTGGATCGATTCCTGTAAAACTCCTGTTTCATGGGTTATTTACAGTTTGTTCAGTTCAAATTAAAAGTCTTTACAAAAGAGATGGTGGAGATGTAGTGATTGGACAAGAATAACGCTCACACACATATCAGGTTTCTTTTTGCTCATGGCTCCTGAATTTCTTGCTTAGTCAGCTATTTAGTGCAGGAGTGTTTACTGTATGCTGACCCTATGCAGTTTTCTCTCCTAATGGTGTTTGTTTTTAACGGTGCTCTACAGTTACTTGTGTACTTTTTGCTCACTTAGGAAATAAATGGCAGGCGATACAATATTGTTTTTTACAGCACTCTTTAAGTGATTAATGACTTTTCAAAGCAGTTAAGGTTGACTGACTGACTTTTGGTAGACTTTGAAACACACACCTGGTCTGTCGGGTCGGGAAATACAGATGTAGGTGAAACAAAAAGTGACAAGTAGGTTTTTGAGTAGAACTGGAAGAGTGGGCGTGATAAATGTGTTTCCTCCATCACGCAGTGGAGGCTGGCGGTTTAATCAGGGTGGATCCACCATGATCTGAGGCTGTCCTCTGGGGTTTGGACGGGGATAGTCCTCACAAGCGCTTTCATTTCTTATCTTGGTGCCGGTGGACATATGACATTTAACATCCCAGCCCTGGAGAGCCAACCAAGAGACAATATTTTGGATGACAACGAGCTGATGTGACATTTTCTGCACGACGTTGTTATGAGTTTTCCTAAATGTATTCAGATTATATTCAAACACACTGTAGATCTTTAAACTCTAAGCCCTTTGGTGCTTTAGTATCTATTGCATCATACAAGATAGTTGGGATATTAATTTCGGGAACAATGCAAGCATCGCCATTGAAAATTATACAGTACATCTCACATAAACACCGGTGTTAGATTTGAGTAGGACTGCAGCAGCGTTGCTCGCAGAAGAAGATTTATTTAGGTAATCAATTATATTATGTATGAATCTCTGTCAGGAGTCATACTTAATAAATATTGATAAATAACATGACAAATCATCGCTAATGCCGACTCTCTCCATGTTAATGCTCTGATGACGCTAATATGATTGATGACTGATGGCTGCTGATGAAGCAAAGCTCTTTAGTTGTTGATTCTGTACCAGATCTGGGCCAGGATGTGTGCCAGTACACGTGGCCCCGTTCCCATTTCTAAAAGGCTGTGAGAAACACACCAACAAACAAACAAAGACATTTAAATATGATCTTGAAGCAGTACATAGAGCGTATATATAAATATGTTTTGTTGAGTGGTGTAGTTCTTGCACATATTCAACTGCTGGCTGAAGACCTGCAGTTAAATGTATCCGACTAGCAGCTTCAGGATGTTGCAGGCAGTTTGATGGAAGATGAATGCTAGAAAAATAAGTGTTAGAAAAACACTTGTATGCCTGTGTTTGTTGTTAGACTCTCTTTTCAAATGGAGGTTGCTGTCTCCTTCTGCTCCCTCACTTGGATGACATGTTAGCAGATGAAGCTGCAGATTTGTTGCTGTGTAAGAGGAAGACAGCTGCTTTGTGCAAAGTAAATAAATATTAATATATTTGTTAGTTACTTTACCTTCGAAAGTGAAAAACATAAAATACTTCAACCCACTGCTTTGCTTTGGTATCGTGGTTACCAGTGTTCTCTACTTTTAAAGGAAACAACATTAATATTTATTAACATTAAAATAACTAGTTTCATTTACTGATAAGTCTTGAGGTGATAGCGAATTTTGAATTATTAATAAAATAATTATTGTTATTCTTGCTATATTGCTATTATTATATTATTAATATAATATATAATATAATATATATTATTATTAATATAATAATATAATTATAGTATTTGATTGTTCCAACTCCTTAATGTGAGGATTTTGTTGCTATTCCTTGTTTTGGACTGTTGCCCTGATAAAATGGAATAATTTTTGATATTTTATCAACAGATTTATCGATAAGGTATTGTTTGTTGCAGCCCTTCTTAACAGTTCAGTAATACTGTATTTAATCAATAATGTAATCATATGGACAAACTTGGATGACAAACAAATAAGGGTACAAATTAAGATGTCCAACCTGATTGGTTGACATTAATAAACATGATTTAAAAAAGAAAAGTCAAAGTTATTTTAAGTTGAGAACTGTAAATTGATCTTAGCGTTCAACTTTGGGGCTGATATCCATATGACGGGTATTTTGATAGATGTCATTCATTTCATTAAATCAATGATCTTGTTTGCTACACAGGGCATCTCTGAGTTTGGAGTCAAGCCAAAGGAGTTAATGGTCAGAGGACTTAATCAATAGATATTGAAGTACTTGATAGAGGTTCTTTTACGTTGTCGATTTCTGACCATTCTGAATTATCTCTCTAAAGTCCCCGGTGGTTTTATAGTGCCTTCTGCATTCATTATAGTGACTGTGTCTTGACTTCTTGACTGTAATTTGCTGTCTAACAAAACCTCAGCTGCCCTTTGCTAAGTCCCCTTGATGGAGCCTGTAGACTGGGGATTGGCAAGTTCATAAATAGTTCACCCTGAGGCAGTGTAACAGCTTTAGCATGTGTTTTGGAACCCTTGGAAAGAAATAATAGCGTCATGAAGAAAGCTGCTTCTTGTGGCTGGTGGCGTCCACTCAATTACTCGGCGATCTGCTGAACAATCAGTGTGCCAAAGCAAATTTACGAGCACATGAACTCCATCTCTCCAGCAAAGCCCCTTCTAATGAAATACCCCTGCTAGATTAATGTCTGCCCAGGGATGATTTGCATTCAGACATACCTATAAATCTCAAGCAATGGCTAAAGACAATTTGCAACTTCCACTCCGAATCAACTGCAGAGTGCCTTCAGCTGTAATGAACTGTCCCTCGTTGTATCTCAGTGTGGCCACGGTCTTGCTGGAAGAAATCTAGGCACTACTGACTTCTGGTTCCCTCAATCATACGTGTTGAGACTGAGTTAAGGCTGGTTTGTGTCATGATGAAAGATAATGATGGCTTTAATGAGAACTCTTACTTCTATCTGATTGTATACCTGGTAAAGGTCACACCATGGGTGGTCAGATGGTACAAATTAGTGCGAGTCAGGCAACCATATTACATTTAAATCATCACTCAGCTCTGCTCTGCAGCCTCAGTTTGACTTTTGACTTCTGAAGAGCAAGAAAAAGAAAAGACCCACTATAATTACTGTCATTTGATAAAACCTTTTTCAGTGACATTGTATGTTTGCATGTGCAGAATATTGTGGTTTTGTTCCAGGCATTTATTTAAAACTATTTTAATTTTAATTTTTATCCTTTGCAGCTGCAGCTTTGACTGTAGTAGGAAATTTGAACATGCACAGTGCAAATCGTCTGCCTCTCTTTGCTGCCTTGTATCACTCCTCAAAGCCCCTCCCACCAAGTGACACACCAAACCTGCATGCATTTCTCTGCTGGGCTCAAATGTCAAGGTTGTCAACCATTGTAAGTTATGTTACATTGTGCTAGCTAAACCTTATGAGTAGATTCAGTCCAGTTTTAAAAAAAAAAAATATACAAATGGAATGCTCACCAACACCCCTAAATCAAATATTAGTTTTTATTTTAAATAATACTTTTATTTGTTTTATTCCAACACATGGATACATGAGGTAATACAGCATAATTTGACTTTTTTTAAAAAACACAAAGAACATATGGAACCACTCCCACACGATAGTAACTGAAATAAGTAAATTAAAACTTACCATTTTTACATGTCTGTTTGTGTATTATTGTTGAATAAACAAGATTAAATAGTTAAATTGTGAGCTTTACATTTGTTGGTTGTTTTGTTGTTGTTTGCTGGTGATTACTTTATGTTTGTGTCCTGTCAAGTGAGTGGTTTCTTTTCATCCAACTCCGAGCAAGAGTTGAACTATGATTTTAATTAGCTAGTTTAAGAAGAATATAGATGAATAGAAAGTTGTGCTGTTTCTTATATTGCTATCCTCACGATCCAGAAATAGCGTGAAAAATGGACCTTTTTATTTTTTTGCCTACACTTTACATGGTTGGGCTTGTTCTCAGAAGGAAAAGAAAACATGAAAGAGCCAACACAACTTTGTGGTAGGCTTGTGTAACACTTCCAGACAGGTTCACAACTGTACTATTCTGTCAGTGTGTTGGAAAATTCCAGTGGGGTAACTGTATTCTAAATGTTTCCTTCCCCTTTTATCATTTCAATTCACAATCAACACTAAAGCAGCGACGACAAAGTGTGGTTTCCTGTTCATTCTTTATTTCTTCACAGTGGAACCAATTATCTGCCTTGCAGCTGTCAAAACCAGCTGATCCAGCAGCTGAATCGAAGGCAATTTGTAGCATCTTACCTGTGAAGAGCAGGTTTGAAAGGCTGCCACTAGTTTTCTCCCAAGTGGGAGCGCGGATCGCTGACGAGGTGAAGGCTGAGTCAACAGCTAAGCGCAGATGAGGGGCAGATGCTCACACATCTTCTTAGCCATTATTGGTTGATGTCAAACGTGGACTTCCCTCACAGCTTGGGGCTTTGGGCTGAAAATTCAATGGGATCCTCACAGCATCACCTCAGCAGTTCTCATTCGGATTCTTGTGTCTTGTTTGTGGGGCTTCTGTCTACCTATACCTTCAATAGGCTGAGAGTAACATGCAGGTTCTTTAGTCTCTATTGCTTCCGCTCGTAGGTGTTGGGGCTAATATCTGTGTGTTTCCACGCCGGCTGCCTCTGTGCATCTCTATTTGTGTTATGTGTAACACTGGAGGTTCTGAGGGCTGATCTAAATCCAAGCAATATATTCAGGAATGCAGCCAGAGCGAACGTGAGATTTCCTCGTATCCAGCTCTCTGTTTGCCGCTTACCAGAGTCAAGGTTGGGGTAAAGAGCAGCCTACCTTTTCAGCATGAGGGATCTGAGATTACCGTCTGATCCCACTGAAATCCGACTTCAATTTCTGATTCGGTTTACATTTGAAATACTGAGACTGAATTGAGTTTATGACGGCATTTCCAATAAGCTTTTTGTCCTAAAATAAAATAATAATGTTGGGAAAGTTCAGCCCGACCTCATGTTTATCATTCAGATTTCACCTTGGCATGCTTAGCCTAAATGCCAAGACAGATGATGATCTTCCAAAGGCTCATCAATAAAGGCATCGCTCCCAACACGACAAGATTATTGATGAATGACTGTGTTCATATATCAATCAAGCTTCAGTTCCTCTGCCGGTGCATTTCATGCTCCCTGGCTTTTGTCTAAATAACATTGACTGGAATGTCAGATAAATAGATAATCAGAAATGATAAAGGAAGCAGATGGACTGTGTTAGCAGCTTTTAGCTATATCTACAATAGTGTATTTGTGTGTAAGTGTGTGTGCGTGTGTGTGTGTGTGTGTGTGTGTGTGTGTGAAGGGCTGCTACACTCCCATCAGGAAGAGTCACACACCAGTAACTCCTTAGAGACTTAATTTGATGGCACCATGAGAAGCAAACCACCACAGAGGACTGGACTGACTCATTAGATTTGCTTAGCCAGACACATTTCTGCATGTAATTAGTTTGCTGATTAATACAGATCATTTAGGTCTCAGTAATTTGAACGCCACAAGTGTGGAGAGGCCTTAACACATGATGAATGCCCTTCATTTATGCTCTGTACTGAGAAAATGCCCTAAACCAAGGGAAGCGAACATGCACACATACACGCACCAGACAAGCAAGAGTAAAAATCTTAGATCAAATGTTAAAATGATGCATTCTTTTTCTTGACTGCAGTACTTTTGAGAAAAACGGCTCCTTTAAAATACTGACAGTCACCATGAAGTACTGCGTAAGAATGTCAAGCTTCGCTGTGTGCCTCTGAGGAACCTGCCAGTGTGAATGAGCTGCTACAGCTGACTGCAGGTTCAAGTCATTGATCATTTGGCGACATTGTTATGAATGAAGGCCAGAGCGGCAAACTTGCAAGATGTGCTGTTGTGTTTTCCGTAGAAAAGTTTTGTGTTACTTTGGCCGTGATTTATTCTTTTTCATCACAGCTTGAAGGAGTTTGTTCGCTTAAAGCTCGAAGCGTTTCATGGCTGTCACGGCTGCCGCCAGATGACACAGTATATATTCAATAAACCCCATAACTGTTTGGGTAACTTTGGAAATAAGTTTCTCATCTAAGGAGTTCAGTTAAGAACTCTGTCAAGTTCAGAATGAAATTCCTGCTGTTAAGTGCTTCATGCATATAGTCACAGATGGAGTTAGGGCTGCGTGACCTCATTTCAAAGTTGAAGGATGGTAAAAAAAAAAAAAAAATCATGAGAAAGGAAGGTAAAATAATAAAAGGAAAAACCGTAATTACATCTGATTTTCCTCTGAGTTCAGGAAAGGAAATAGCCACTTCCTTTATTGCGTTAGCACTCTGTGTTTTTTTCCTGCTGCAATATTAAGGGCAGTAATGTAATGAACTGCTTAAAGCCATGTCTTCAAGACTTAACCCTACTCAATATTGCACAGAGAAAAACAAATAAAGGTTCTCCAATTACAATGGGGCAGTTTTCCCCTGAAAAAAGTATGGAAAGTTAAACAGATTTAAGAAAAAGTAACCAAAAGGGATTCACGGTACTTTATTTTAAAGCATAGGAATTATTTTAAAAGTAGGATACAGACAGCAACACATAGATTTTTGAATCACTTCAGCTGTGTAGCCTACTGTATATGATATTCCATTTGATTTTAATCCAGGCACGGAGCTTTGATTAAATGAGCAGACCAGTGGATTTCTGCAGCCGTGTCCAGTTACACCTACTCTTGCAGAAAGCCAGATTGATAAGTCTGAGTCAGCATTTTTGTGCACCGTGTCCGTTTCCTCCCTCACAACAGGAAACAGATTCCTCTCATTGCAACAGATTCAGTGTCACAGGAAAAAAAAAAAAGGGGGGGGGGGGGGGGGGGGGGGCAAGGGTAGATTGAGGACATTTGCATGATGCAAGATTTGGTTTAAAGAAGCAGCTAGATTTAAGACTTAATTCTGCCAACGGGCATTTGGCTTCTCTTGGGGCCACATGTGGAAGAAAGCAATGCTGAGTCCTGCCTGTGGAATGATATCTCCAATGGGATTAAGCATTTCATGCATTATTTAAAAGTCTTTGGGAATGCACCTGAATGAACCTCAGCAGCCGGGGTTTCTGCGCAGTGCAGGATGAAAAACAATTGAACTTGCATCCTAACTCCCATTCATCCAACATCATATGGATGATACTGTAGATTCTGCATGTGGAATGTGTGCAATTTCATGTACAGACAAAGACAATACTTCATTGATTAATTAACACTTCATCAGTGTTATACCTCAAATCCAATCTGTCTGTGGTTCAGACAGAGATCTAGTGCTGTTTCATTTAAAAAATGCAACTCATACTTTTGCACACACATTTCACAAAAAGGAGACATAGTACAAGTATTAGTACTAATAGTAATAGCAGTAGTATTCGTAGTAGTGGTTGTTTGTAACAGCCTTGATGGAGCACACAGGAACTGTCCAGGGTTCTGACCACCTCTTCCTTTGCTCTGATTAGCTCTGAGGATGTCTGCTGTGAATGGCTGTCAGCAAGCAGCATCTTAAAAGACGGGCATATCATTCAGAAAAAGAGTTGTGAATATTATTCTATTTTTAGCATAATTTCATTGATGCATTTTGTACACAACAATTGATAGCTTCAGCGATCCCCATTGGATCTGGACTGTAGCATGTGTGTCAATGAATCTCATCCTGCCACTGCTTTGTATTGACCCAGCTCTGGTTTTCACCTCAGCCTAAAGCACATATAGTCGTAACGAGCTTTGCTGTAATGAAAATACCAGTGGTATCAACTTTGTTCTGTGCTTTAAGGTGTTATTGACTGATACACCAGACAATGGGAAGCAAATGTTAACGTAATAAGAGAGAAGAGAAAGATACACAAAAAAGAAATCATTAAGAGAGATGCAAAAGGAGAAAAAAATAATTCAGCGAACAGAGAATTGGCCACAGCATTGTACATTATAGAGGATCATTATTCTTCTCATCAACCCAACAGAAAGCTGAATGGTACACCCCTGCACTACAGTACATTATGATATGGTCAGTCCTCCACCTCATTGCTTTTGCGGGGGTGGAGGTGGAGGTGGAGGTGGTGGGGATGCAACCATGCTGTCACTTCGTTGCCTTTTAGTGATACGGTTCACAGAACAGGCTACATTTTATTTATGTGATTGACAAAACGCTTAACTTGGTGTTGGAATGCCATGTACTGCAGTCTAGCTCTAAGAGTGAGTGTGAAATACTCGCTTGTTTGTCCTTCTGTCTGATTTGGACACAAGATATCTCGAAACTGTGTCAACGGATTATGTTAAAAGTATGTTAGCGATGGATCCTGGGCCAACGAAGAGTTGATTAAATTTTTAGGCAGAGCCGGATACGGATTCTGGATCACATGTCACTTTCATCTGCATTGTGAGACAGGGCCTTTTCTTTAAGCATTTTGCCAATTTCATGAAAAGTAGTGGGGGAAAAAAACTTAGGCTATTGCTTTTAGGTGGAATGATGTAATTGGGAGACTGAGCTGCCTTGACAGAGGTTTGCGCTCTCTGAATCCTGTCTAGGTGTGTCTTTTTTGTAGTTGTATGATGAATATCCTTGCATCATGGTGCTTGACGGAGTGAGTGTTTTTCCACTATCTGGAGGGCTGAGGCTGATCTGATATGGTGCCTGTTATTAATGGGGAAATTATGAGATTTTATGTCAAGTTGTGTCCATGTTCACATTTCTCAGTTGTTTGTTTGCTCGCTCTGTAAACTTTAGTTGCCAGAGATTTGTGGGGGTCTCTGCTGACAGAGGTGAAATGCAGACTGATTTAAAAGTGTAAATGAATCCATCATTGCTGCAAACACCGCTAAGAAATCTGCCTCTCTGTAGAGAGTAGCTGGGCGTCCCTCACTGGTAAACATACTTCTTATCCGCACCTCCTCTCTTAAGGGATGCTTCAATTTGGGATGCAAAGGACCTCTGACTAAGTAAGGACCTGACTGTGTCTAGACAGTTAAACAGAGTGTAGCACAGTCTGTGTTTTGGTGAAAAGTTTCTAGGCCAAGTCTGTTCTTCCCTAAGGTGCTTGACTGACTGCTCTCCCTGGGCCGCTTTTCTTCTCCTCTGAGTGTCCTATCGCAAAGTTGAAGCAAATCCACTGGGCCACAGCCTGGGGATGTGTGCCAGTCTTTGTCTTTATACCATCACAGAAAACGTGTATGTGTGTATATGTGTGTGTGCATGCTGACAGTAGTGAGAGATGTGCACGGGAAGTTTGTCTGCCACATCCCCACCAACAGTAGTATACCAAAGGAAAGCCAAAAAAAATCCTAGGAGAAAAAAGTTGACATCAAAATTTTATATACTTTATAAAACCAGTAGAATAAAAATATCTCTTCAATGTTTGATTTTTTTTTGTCATAGATAAGTTGGCAAATATTAATCTCACTCAATTATGTTATTTTCAACATTTTGAAGTTTTTTTCAGTTACAAAACTTTGTCTCTGTGAAATAGCTTGTGGACAAAATGGGGATTTTCTGAAATAATAAACAAGTCTGTGTTTAATAATGTAAGTCATTAAGTGTAATTTCACAGCAGAGAATTTTGCCCTGAGCAGGCAGATCTTTGTTAACAGTACTGACGTTCAATCTTACTCTGCTGTCAGTGCTGATATTTGCAATTTAGTTAAGAAGTATGTATTGGAACATGATCTGAAATTGTCCGATGAGTCTCCTGCTCCCACCCACTTTGCAACCCTGAAACTGAAGCAACTAAATGGAATTCAGCCATGATTAATTCTTATTAATACATTATCGATTTTTCAGTGCTGTCCAATACAGTTGTTTGTCGTTTATTTTCATTTTCCTTAAACTAGGGAGATATATATATACACACACACACACACACACAGAGTATATAATTTTTATTTTTTTTTCATATGTCAGGGCCTGAGTTAGTGCAGCTTCTGATGGTGGGACATGAAAACACAGCAGTAGAGCTGGAAGAAAAGGCGTCAGAGGCAAACAGTCCCATCTCACCAAAATGACGCTTTGGAAACTCTCCAAATGGCAGCGGCCTTCTGCATGCCACACTTGGCTGCAGTGCAAATCTCGTATTGTGCTACTGTATAAGATGAGGTTCAATCTTCATGTGCACAACTGTACACATCATAATTTGCATAATGTGACTTGGATACAAAATCCACGACATTTCTGAATTGAAGAGCAGGTCATTTTCGACTGTCACGTATAGCTGGTGATAGCGACGTTGCAGCGTTGGATGTAAATTTGAGAAGAGGTACAGGGTGTTTTGTGCAGGGCTGTCAGTGATTGTAAGACAATGTATTTAATTAACTGGACAATTAGCAAGGAATTGATAAACCGACCAAATAATAAGTAGTTAAACCAATAGCGATGTGTTTAAAGTCAGCCAGCAGAGATTGGTTTGCCAGAGCCCGTCCCCCAGGTTCAAAAGCAGCCCTTTAAAGTCAACCCTGTCAATTCTAACCAGGGATGTATTAAAAATCCTGTAATTCTTAGAGAAAGGATGGATTATATTTTATTATTTTACAGGTGAAATAGATATATATATATTTTTTGGAAATCAGCATTTTAAATAAAAAGTTGCCTCCTCCTTTAATTTATTTGCCAGATTATAAAAGTAATCCCACTACCATGAGATTAGATGATACAGTAAATCAGATGTTTTTTACGTTTCATTGGAGATCAGCAGAGTGGTTCAATCTCAAAGATGCCTCTGTTAGAAAACAGGGTCCTCAGCATTCGAGAAATAATACATTATTAACCAGGTACGTGCAGCTTGTCCTACATACATGAATGAATTTTGCTGCTAGTCCAACACTGTATTATGATCTTAATTATGGAAGCATACAAAGGTGGTAGGAATCTCATTGTGAAATGTGATCACTACTTAAGAATTAATGTTTCAATTTGAAATGGTCATGAAACACTAGATGCAATTAGCATAATTTAAAAGATGAATTCTAACTAAAAAAGAAAAAATCCTTATAGGTTTAACTCTGTCAATGAAACATTAAAATAAAAGTAATCTAAAATTGGCACCATTTTTTTCTGGCATAGATTATTACGTAATGGTGTTGGTTGACTAGCAGGTCCTACATACATGAATTAATTTTGCTACCACTCAAACGCTATAATGAACTTAATTATGCAATCATAGAAACATTGTCGGAATCTCATTGTTAGCTGTAGCCACTGCTTAAGAATTAATGTTGAAATTTAAATAACACTGAATTTATATGTGGTTTAGATTCACGTGTTTTAAGTTTCAAGTAGTTTAAAGCAGTTTTATTTTTACAGCTTTAAATATTCAGATAATTCAACTGCCTGCGATTCAAAATAGCATATCCTAGTCTGATGTTGTTTGTACTTTTCAAATTCAAATCAGGTTTAAAAAAAGGTAAAGGATTACAGTTATACAGTCGTCAATAAGCGATGGAGAGTCAAGTTTTTTTTACCAAGACTCCTATTTCTCACTTTAAAGTATTTTTACGTACACAGCCGCTTCTCCAGAGATCACGTGACGCGGTGCATTCAATGCTCCCTCTGGCATTAGATTCTTAATGAAATCCCCATAGTATGTGATGCCCCATCATTTCCTAATCTTGTGGTGTGTGCATGCATGAGATCTGAGAGAAGATAATCTGGAGATTCTTGTTATGTGTGTGATGAAACTGGATTTCAGTTCTGTTAGGATTTCAGTTGTGGTCAAGTGCAACAATTAGGGGTTTTGTTGTTTAAAAGAAATTTTTTTTGAAAAGAAGTTATTTTCTTTGCATCCACACAACGAATTTCCAGTACTCTGTCCCATAGATAATAAATAAGTAATTTAGCCTCTGTGAAAAATGACTGAATGCTACTGCCACTAACCGTTTCCCTATGGATAAAGCATAAGTACCTCAGTGTCATTATTCAGTGGCTTCTTTTTAAATTGCTGTCGCTCAGCCACATTTTTTATCTTGGCTCATTGATTCCTTCTTTGGCATATGCCCCACTCCTCCGCCAAGTTTCATGAAAATCCGCCTTGTAGCATAGAAGTGATTGATAAGAATGCTGTTCAAAGCCCTATCCCACAAAGCTAAAGGAAGTGTAAAAAAAAATATTCCTGGATCTGCCCATTAACTGGATACACCCCAAAATGTAAGGAGTTCAAGAAGTTTTTGTGTAATCCAGCTAACAGACAAACAAACCAGCCAGCAAATAAACGGAGTCTGATTAAAACGGAACCTCCATGGAGGTAATCAAGACAGCAATCTGCTGCCAACACACAGCAGACAGACTTACAGTCACTCGCCTCTCTCACCCTGTTAATATGCCACACCATGACACAAGTGAGCCTGGTTGTTAAAAGAAAAGTGTGTTACATTGCTTGGTAGGTTTCATTATCATTAATATTGTAAAAGTCACTGAGCTTTGCACAGGCTCTATAAATAAATAAGCCCTGCTCCCGAAGGATGGCTTTGCACTGGTTTGTTAGTCTGAGTGTGTTTGCCTGCGAAGAGATAGAGAAAGAGATTGACTCTGTCAGGGATGGGGGGGGGGGGGGATTATTCTCATACAAACACCGCGGCTAATGAGAGAGGAATAACAACATGGCAGTGTTTAATTGGTCTGCTGTGATCAGAATGGATGGCTTCATTCAGATGTGATTAGAACCTGGGTTAGATAGGCAGCGAGAAAAGCGCTCAATGACCTGCTTTTATTGGATTGTTCTTCACTGAAACGATCATGATAACATGTTCTACAGTGTGCCACTCCCTGATGCACTTTTGCACAGCACTCATTCATAAAGTCAGTGTACCTATGCCTGGTAGGCTCGTGTGTTGTGACAGATGGTAGCTGCTTAATTTGGAGTGTCTGAGAACAGAGAGGTTAATTGGAATTTCATGTTGTTTGGGATGGTGCATGCATGACTGGGACATCTGTTTGTAGTGAATGTGTTAGACTGTCTCACAGTGTAGCATGGATCATATTTGGACATACTGCTGTGGTCCTGGTTGACACCCACTGCTATTATTTTTATTATTGTTATTATTATTATTATTATTATTATTGTTATTATTATTATTTTTCTTCATCTTCTTCTTATTGTTATAATAATAATAATAATAATAATAACAATCATGTTATAATATTCTTATTTATACTGTTAATATTATCCCACTGGCATAGTACGGGGGGGATATAGTCCATCAGTCCCTCTGTCTGTCCGTCCGTCTATAAGCATAACTAAAAAAAAGATTCAATATTTTTTCACGATACTTGGCTAACACATCAAGAACACATCACTTGGCCCCACAAGAGGATAAGGTTAATTTCCAGAGCACATCTTGGCGAACTGAAGCTTACTGCTCAGATCACAAGCTTGTGTGGATTGCTCTGAGAAAGTGGTGGGCCATGAAAGCATTGAACAAGTCATCAGTTTTCCATTTGAAACTTAATATTTGTCTTGCGTGATTTTTCCAGGTTTCATTAGCCCAATTTTGATATTTAAAGACCTTGTGTTCATGCAAACACACTGATCACTGTGATTTTTTGGGGGCCGGTGGGCTATGCCATCTCCTTATGGCTCTTGTTATTCTATTGTAGTAGTTACTATAGATAATACTATTTACAATATTTATATTATTATAGCTGTTATCTCTCTCTCTCTCTCTCTCTCTCTCTCTCAGAAAGTGCTTGCTCATGGATGAAGTTGGGGATCTGTAAAACAAAGAGTACAGTATGGTCTAGACCTGCTCTTCTGGAAGGTGTCATGAGATGACGTGAATAAAAATTGACTTGACTGTACAAATGAAGTCAATAGAAGCCTGTAGGAGAAATTCAGCATAGTGACTTGAGGTATTCTGAAAAGCCATGGCGGTGTCTGTGCCTTTCACTTCCCTGCAATTCCCCACAGAGAGTTTGTCAAACAGAGGAAGGGATTATAAAGCCCTCTGCATTATTGTGGAGATGACAATGAGGAAAATAAAGCTTTGCTGGGCTGTTGTTGTGGAGGTCAAAAACCTCTTTCAAAGTGTGTCTTAAAACAAGATCATTAAGCAAAGGGTCGTTTAAACGTTCAATTCAAAGCAGAATGACATGGCAAAATTAACGTATCATTTTTAATGGGAGCAAAGACACTACACTTGAAAATTTGAGATGAAAATGAAGCACTCTGATGCAACCTGAGGGGGAAACGGTTGTTTCATCTTGTTTTACTGAAAGGTGAGACGGCAAGTTTAAATAATAAACAACACAATATCCCCAGTTGTCTAATAATTTATAACCTTCCTTGGAAATAAGTGTACTTCATTGGATGTCTGCAGATCATGCTTTCCTAGTTTCTTTAGAAACTAGGTTTAGAAAAACACCAACAGATCAAGCATTCGCTGAAACTGCTATGCAGCTGCTGTTGCTCTATCTGCAGGCAGACATTTGTCTAAAACAGCACAATGTGTGAACTGGACTGTACTTGATTAACTCAGAAATGCAATCTGAAAAAGGGCTGGTAGGTCTTTTGGTGCAGTGATAGTATGTGTCACGGCAGCAGGGATCAGAGGTAACCATGCTCTGTTCCAGGGCCAGAGCTGCCTCTCACCCTCAGCCAGCGCTCTCGCCGCAGGAATCACAAAAACCTATCACCTTCTCTCGTCTCTTTCACCATCTCCTGTTGCCATGGAGAGCGATGCTCAACTTCCACGGGTTGGAAAACAAGCATTCCATCTTTGTCCTTGTGAAAAGTCCCTTTTCATTCAGCAAAATGGATTCCATGGTCTCAATCAGGCATTGTTCTGAAAACACGATTGCGATCAACAAAAGACAGCATGCATGCAGTGAATGGTGAACGAAAGTAAGGACAATGAGCAACATTTTTTTTAAAGGATTAGGACATCTGTATCCCGTGAAGAGGAACTGCCATTTGTCATTAAATGCGGGGGTGTGTGCGTGCATCAGTCATTGTTCTGACACGTCTGAAACAGGATCTGTATTGGATTCTGCAACACAATCAGAGTAACTAATAGAGGACAGGGAGAAAATCCGGACTTATTCATGGTTCACAGCTCTCAATTCAGCCAGAGTAGAGTTTTAGCATTTTTAAATTAATGATTCATTTGTTGAAACAGCAGCAAATGACAGCAGCCAGGACACAATCATTGATGTTGCTCGTAGGTATTTTCATGTAGAAACTGAGTACGACCTGAGTTTAAGAATAAAGGATGCTTATATTTTTTGCTGCAATTTATGTCCTTGTTTACAAGTTATTATTTGGAATATTTTTGACTGTACAATCAGCAATTATTGCTTCAGAGTTTGCCTTAATCAAATTGGTATCTACGACTATCATCATAGGTTTGATGCCTTTCTGAAGTGAGCTCGCTGTGGCATCATGATTTTGATGAAGACCTTATCTTCTAAGAGGGACAGGTAGACTGTCAGTATTTGTCTGTTAGACGACAGCCAGCTGTCTGCGACAGCCAGCCCAAAGGTGACACAGCTCAGTGAGAACCTTAACAAACAATAGATGATGTAGAAAAGTCTTTGTGGAGATGGTATCCAGAATGCAGTCCAGTGGTGGATGCTTCAAGTTCCGTCCATTCTCAGTGTCTGTGCGTAGGTTTTAAAATACACATTACACTTGTGTATGCTGAATATTGGACCAGGATTGGCTTTCAAACTATTTGTGTGTTGCAAATCATGCTCTCAGGCCCTCGTCTTAAGATCACAAACAGTCCCAGCCTCTATCTCCGTTCACTACTCCATCGCTTGCATGCAGCTCAAGTCTACCTCCTCACCTCTGACTGCTCTCTGGCTGAAAACCCTGAAGGAAAACATCTCTAAATCTCTTTATTTCTCTAACGATACTAGACATCTCCCGTCCCAAGCCATATTAAATGTCCTTTGACGTGGATGTTCATGTACCTCGCAGGCCAACGCAAGATTTTCTACCACACTGCACTTTTGTCGGTCAAAGAAAAATGGATAAAACACAAGAGAAATTAATTTAATGGTTCATCAACATGTTTATTTGTGCTCTTTTGTGTCTCCAGAATAAATGGATGGAATAGCATTGGGCTTCAATGTCCCCCTGTATAATGCAAGATTTTCAAAATGTTGCTCATGAAAATGACTCCAGTGAAGCAGGTTTTCTCTCTAGCAGATCTCCCGCTTATCATTTCTGCTCTTACAACAGAAAACAGAACACGTCTCTGCCATTGTTATGAAAGTAGTGAAACTTAGCTTGCAAAATACATAAAAGTAGCTGGCTTCTCCTCTGTTATAGCCCTCATTTAATGGTCAGTTGGCAGGATACGTCGGTTTCTCGGGTATGTGAGGTACGAATCCCAGGTTGTCTAATCCTGATCTCAAATCTCAAAATAAAACGGTTGCCAGACCTTTTTAATACTTCCGGATGGAGCGTCAGGCACAGTGCAGAGCAGTCATGTAACATTTAAACGTTACGTTTTACATCTGCCCTGCTATGTCTGCAGTCTGAGATGTGAATATGATTTGTCCTTATAGGAGACATGCCTCCCTACCTGCTGAAGACAAGGGGAATCCTGAGAGGTTGGTGTCTGCTGGCCACAGAAGAGTCAACCCCTGCTGCAAATGGAAGTCTGCTTCCTCTGGGTACAGTAAGATGTTACTTTTATGATCTTAGTATTTAATCTTTGTCCCATGGGTACCACAGCTTTTCCAGCACCATGACACAGCAATCTTTTTCTTGTCTCACCTTGTAAATACAAAGTCATGCCGCTCATACTGATGTCCTGGTAATGAGCCTCTCTGATATATCAGCTGGTGGGAAACTTTGCTAAGTCCGAATGTCTTTGCACCTGTTCCCCACTCATCTATTTTTTATGACAGAGCGGTTTCAGTGCTGCAGAGCTATTTTCCTGTACAATGAACTATAGGAGGGGATCAATATGCTTAGCCTTAATAAAATATGATCCATGCATACAGTACATAAGCCTTCCGTGCTACAGATCCATTAGCCTGTGCTGAGCCTGGAGCCTGAGAGAGCCTCTCAAAAGAACAAGGGTGCAGACAATCACATCAGTGGGATAGACGTAGCAAGCTTCAAAAGCCTTCAAAGAGCTCCTCATGTGGTGCCCTTCATCATCAGAAACCAATGTGTGCCTAATCCATAGCCCACTTTTGGCTCATGTGAAGCCCAAAAATAAATCTAAGTGCATTGTGGGAGCATGTGATATTTTTAAAGAACAGTGTCTGATGAGCAGGAACATCTGTGAGTTGTTTTTAGACTTTGGTAATGCCGCAGATCAATTTACTACGTCTGTCACTCATTTGTCCCTGTGTAATAGTTGCTCTGTAAGTAACTTCCAAGCTCACCTGAAAGCCTGTAAGTTCAATGAATCATGACTGTGAACAAGATGATGGCTGTGATTGGAGGTTGATTGCTTTCCTCAGCAGCAATGCTTGCTTGTGTTTAGGCTCACTGGTCTCACACAGACACTATAATAAACCCCTAATTAGCAAATGATGGTACTGTAGTGTCAGTGTCCCCGTCTATTAAGTCATCATTTTCACTTTGCAGATTTATCTCATGTTTGCTGTTTTAGCGTTTCACAGTTAAATAAGCAATAGCTTCTGTTGAATATAGGAGAATACTTTGTGTGCCATGAATGCATGCCCTTAACACATTTGTTCAGGGTCAGAGTGACTCACACACATTCATACCTATACTCACACTCACCAGTGACGGCATTGAAACGTTGTTCATAAAACAAACATGCAAACATTTATCGTCAACATTTATCACGCCTTGGTCACAGCTTTATTTCTGCCAGGCTTTTTTTTTTTTTTTTTTTAGGCATTATTTCCGACACAGGGAAACGCCTTTACGTGAAGTGACAAAGGTCCACGGCCAGATTTGAACCCAGGATGTTGCAGTTAAAATGGTCTGTGCTGCAATCTTCTGCAAGTCGCCATAGAAAACAACATTTTTTCATATTGCGTCTGAAAGAAATGTGACAAAAATGTCTGATTTCATTATTTTCCATTGAAGCTGTGTTGCCGTGCGACGCTTTCAGTGAGTGACTGATCTTTGTGATTGCATTTTTTGACTGTGTTTGTGTTGCATTTGTTGCCGTTTGGGAATTTGTGCAAGTATACTGAATCACTGCAATGAATCACTCCACCTGTTTTAGATGTTTTTAGTGAGCACATTGCAAAACTTTTAAAGAAAACTTATTGTTGGAAGACACAGGATTACTTTCCAGAAACATCTGTTGCACAAAAACACGCTTGTTTAGTTATTACGGCTCAGATCATCCAAGCCTTTATTATTTTCACACGTCTGCTAGATTCCGCCATCGTGTGAAAGTTTTAGTAATTCCTGCAGACTTTGGAAACTGAGTCAAAGAAGGTAATAGGAATTAATGGGGCAACTTTGGAGTTGAACCAGTACTGTTCACAGAGACTGGCTCACTCAATATGCTTAATGCCACCATTGAGGCGATCTCAGGGGACAACCATTCAGTGCTAGCAGAGTGGCCGCTAGACTTTAATAGCAGACTCGTTCCCCAGGGCTTCACTTGAATCGTTGCCTCTGCTGTTTATTTAGTCTGTACTTCTCTCTCCTCTCATATTACTCCCTACCTGTTCTTTCTAGTTATCTACCTCCATTTTCTCTGCCCCCTGCCCTATAGCAACAAAGCAATCACATGCACAAAGTATCATTTGATCAACTAAAGAGCTACACAGGCGATGTAATAGCTTCGATGAGATGTGGTTATTTGCCATGCCTGAGCGTGTATATTTGAGTCAGTGCTAATGATGTAGCTGTTGGACCGCTTTATGATGATCCTGCCACTAAGCCCGCTATAAGATGATCAGCAGAAAGAGTAAATTAGTTCAGAACCACAACAAAAAGCCGCAAACCATCCAAATGGATTGCGTTCACTGTGCCACCACCAGAGTGTAATAGCCACCTCATCCAAAGGCTTGAAGCACAAAGTGAAACATGTCTCACTGGGTTTTGTGATTATAGGATTTGTTTTGTGTAATAGTCCTCACATGCAGTAGTTTTCCCTAATATGGTTCTGTTGAAAATATACAGAAATTGCAGAAAAGGATATAATAAAATCAAAGTTTCCTTTTTCTCCGAGTTGTAGGTCTGTTAAGCCTTTTTAAATGAGACTATTCCAGTGCCATGATGACTTTGCCATTTCCATGTTTCCCAAACATGCGCCTAATAAAACCAGCTGTAAGTTATTACACAAGAAGAATAAGCTTAATTTAAGGCTTCAGCTAATGATTTTTCACATTATTAGTTAATCTCTTCGTTATTTCTTTTGATTCATTAATTTTATTGATATACAAAATGTCAAAAAATTGTGTAAAAATTCTGTCACAAGTTGTGGCAGCTGAATGTGATGTCGAGATACTGAACCCCAATTTTCTCCAATTGGCTGTTCCATTAGTGTGTATGTGTGTCTGCCGCCAATATATAAATGTTTGTGTGAATGGGTGAATGCCACCTTGTGTTGTAAAGCCCTTTGATTGGTCTGTCAGACTAGAGAGCTGTTATGTAAGTACAGTCCATTTACCATTTAAAAATCATTTTCTCTGGCCAAGCATCCAAAACCCAAAGAGAAAAGCAGCAAAACTTTGTTTGTGAGAAGCTGCAATCACAGAATATTACTTGAGTGCTTTCTCCTTGATTTAAGAGCTGTAACAACATAATTATTAACAAAATGGTTTCTGATTAATTTTCTGTTGATGAGTAATTTATCCACAGACTAATTGTCTCAGCTATTGTTTCATCTAATATACCAAATTGCTTGTGTTTTGTTTAAAATAATATATCTGAATGTTCTTTCATTGACTTTAACCCCGGTCTAGATGATAATGGGGAAAAACATGGAGAATGAAATTCCATAGGCTAATGGATTCAGGTACATTGGATGGGGAAATAACTCTGCTAATGTGACTCCAAAGTTTTGCACTTGAGTACACACTGTTATCACCACCCAGTAAAATGACTGGACCATAGCATATGTGTTGATGCCTCCCGTGCAACAGAATATCTGACCCTGAATGGAGGTGGTAGATTACTTTAGCCCTATCAGAATAACCTGTATCAAATCAACAAACATGTTTCTTAGTGAACCTGTAGGCTCCAGAGCAGAGGTGGAGAAATCATGGCAAAATGAAATGTAAAGCATAAAATAGTTTGTTGTTAACCTTTTAAAACCAAACGTAGCATCAGTGCTACATGTGCACATATTCTACAAAACCTTTAAAAACTTCACATGGTGTTCCAAAACACCTGAATGCAACATATCAAATATGATCATTATGAAAGGTAATGTCTGATGGTGATTTTGCACTGCCCTACCACATGAAGCTCGTTTCTAATGTGCAGCATTTATGAGTGAAGTGAATCGATGATGATAGATATGTAAAATGAAAGTGTCATCATGAATGATATGTCAGCATGGAAGCAGCCAATGTTGACATGTGGCTTCAACATTTAATAAGCTGAGTAGCTGCCTGTGTTCTCTAGACTGTAGTACTGTAAGTGTGCAACTATCAGTTGATAATCAGAGAAGTAAATTCTTCCGTCTTCAACAGTTTTTGAGAAAACTTTTTCACATGAACTTCACTTCGTGCTCAGTGTAAATTTTACACCGTATAACCAGAGATGTAGGAGGAATATAGAGGAACAGAGGGGAAAAAAAAGAATTCCTCTATCTGAGGCAGCTCCTCTGTACTATTAACCCAAAGCAAAAGCCTGTTTTAACTGACTGGGGCTTTACAGTAGCTGTGTTCATTGCCTGCAGTGGTCTTCAACTTCAGTCCTGTCCAGAGTTAAGACCTCTGCACCCATCGAGCCCAGCTCAAGGCTGAATAAATTATTTTAATACCCTAGATAGACTCCTATTCCTTTTCCCTTACTTCACGCCTCTCTTTGGATTCCCTCTTTTCCTCCAGATATTTTGTCGTCTCCACTGCTCTTTGGAATTTCTCCCTCTCTGACTCCGTTTGTCTGTGACTCCCTCTTTCGGTCTCCTCAATTAAGAAGACTCATCCTACTTGATTAATCGATAAACTGTAAGCACTGGCTACAGAAGTAAAGGTAAGGCCCGGCTGTTATGGTTAAGTGTAAATCTTTCTACCAGCGTTAATATCCCTCTCCTAAAGCCCCCAGGCGCATTACTAAAAAGCTTGTAAAGCCGCCAGTACTGCACTCCTCCATTTATTTTTTGTTCTGCTCTCTGATTTTGCATCTGACCATTACAACAGACCTCAACCAGGAACTCCATTTCACATCTAAATAATTCAGGTACTTAATTATATTTATTGTGGTGAATGACTATTTTAGAGCAGAACCTGTGATTTTCCCCAGGCCTTATAATAATGCCACTGCAGTGCCTATTGATTCCTAGGAATGGCCTGCGTTCATAGGTTCACAGACCCCCAGCCTCCCTGCTGCAAACAGCCAGTGCGTTATTTTCTGACGGATGAAGGCGGGTCATGAGGCTGTGATCTAGCCTCAGGGGTGAATATGGTGAATAAGTGACACATGGAGTGGAAAATGTATTATTACCATATGTAGGGTCATGAACCCTGCATGGTACCGAGTATTGTGCGTATTACCCTGCAGCATTCCCCCTTTGTAAGGCCTTGACAATATCTGAGATCAGTTTGGAGCAGGCTTAACATCACGGTAAACATTTAATGCTATAGCAAATAGTCCTCGATAAGTAAAGGAGTAGTTGTGTGCAAGAGTTCTTGTCGGTTTAAAAAAAAGGCAATGAAAGTATTTTCAGCCTCCCATAAAATTCAGCCAGTTGTATGAATTCTTTCTTTTTTTATTTGCTGCTGTTATATTGAGAGGTTTTGATCCCAGCAGATGGGAAATCACAATGATTTAATAGGCCTATGAAACAGAGGGCCCACTTCCATAATGTGTTTGAGCTCTTGGGAAAACTCTCGTGTGTGTTTGAAGTTCCCAGCTTCTGTTTCGTCATCACATTCTCTAAGAGTTAATTACAGGCTCCATGCTGTGCCATGAAGCTCCATCACTGGAAAACACACCGTTTTGATTCTGGACCGCATACAACCATGTGGCTTATGATAAGTTGGTTTCAGTCTTAAGTAAGGAGAGGAGAGTCTGAGGCTCTTGGCATCGTGTGCCTTTCACATCACGCACAGAGAAACGCAACAAACGTGTGTATTTGTGTTCTGTTGCTACTCCGTGTGTGCTGTCATTGTTTTGCAGGCATGCCACATTTAAACAGTTTTGAAAGATCATGACACAATACAGTAAAGGCTGGCCACCATTCAGCTGTGAGAGGATTGGCTGTGTTCTCTGTGCTATTTATAGACTGATTTAAATTAATGCTGCACTGGAATGTTTTGTGATGATCTGTTTTTCAGTCATGTTTCCCTTTGAAATGTTTGTTTACAAATATCAACATATTCAATCTTTTTTCCTTTTTCACATTTTAGTAGTTATTATTACACACAATGTCCACAATAGTCAAAATAATCGAACCTGTAATTTAAAAAAAATGTAAAGCGGTTAAGAAGTGCTTAAACATTTTGCAGATTATGCATCATCATTCCTCCAGTACAGTAATTTATCAAAGAAAAACACCAACATTTTCCACTCTGGCTTCTCAGATGTGAGAATTTACTGCTTTTTCATGTTTTATGTCATTGTAAACTTAATGTATTTGTGTTGTTTGGGGAAATTTTAAAAGGTTCTGGGGACCAATGCGCATTTAAATATTTTTTCTGCCATTTTAGAGGCTATGTATTTATCATAAGAATTATTTATAAATCTGTTGCAGGCCAACTCAAAAAGCATTATAAACGTGAATATAAATTAGCAATGAAAAAAAGAATATACTGTGGCTAAATTGTAGAGAATATACTGTACACTTGTTCAAGGTCTGCTGGTTGTCAAGATGTTACCCAACGTACTGTTTTGTTTTAGATTATTCTAACGCCATTCAGTTTGTTCTGTGCTTATACCCAAAGGCAAGAGCTGTGAATCAGCGTAGAAGAAGATACAAGATAACCTCGCACATGATAGCACTCGGTAGCTTCGACCTTAAACCCTGAAATCACATATCAGCCAGCAGAACGTCCCAGTAATTCAACATGACATTATCCATACAAGTAGTTATAGACCCATTTCTATTCCATGGGGGGGAAAAAACAACAACATCTGCATGATAAAACGTCTTAATTTTAACAAGATGTGTTACTGAAAATGTACAATGTGCTTGAAGTAACTGTGTCCCTTCAACAGCCACGAAAAGACACCTGGTGACTATAGTGACAAAATCATGTGTGACAGTATCATTTCTAAAGGAGAAATGGAGATACCAGAACAACCGATGCCCCCCAAACCCAGTGAAAACATGTTCATGCTTTCACTCTATTACCCATTGTCATTTTCCCTCGTAAAGTAGATCTAGTGAGTGATTAGTGATACTGTGTGACTCTCCCACATAGCTTATCCTTTCATCAGCGTCATGCCGGGGTAATATCATGCAAAGGGCCGCTGAGCGCTACAGATCTATCTCCCAGTCATGATAAGAGGCATTTGCAATTCCATAGCTCTGTATCGCCGCTCAGATCAAGCGGAGGGAGGCCTCGCAGGGATGAGGCGAGGGAGCAAGGGGTAGCACTCCCCAGGAAATAAGACTGGAGAGCATGATTGCTTGTTCTCACCTGCATTTTCAGCTCTGCTTCTCGAAAGACGTGATTTGTCAGTGTATGTGGAATGAGATATTTAACAAGATGCTGCTGGTGCTGCTGCTGCATGTATGACCTATTTGTGTGTGTGTGTGTGTGTGTGTGTATGTGGAAGAAGCCTCCTGTGGAGCACACAAGGCAGATAACAGAATGATTGGATTGGAGATGGAATTGACCATGATAAGCATAAATGAGACATGCAAAAGCAGCCCAGCCTGATCAAGAGCTCTGGATTAGCTTTTTCATTTTAAGGCATGATAAAACTCACTTTCTCATTAGCCTTTAACATGTGACTCATGCAATGTATTGACACATATACATTACTTCTCTGTACAGTATCAAGTCTAAAAGGGAGATTAAATGAGTAAAGATAAGTTACTCTTTAGTTATTTAGAGCCTAAAATATTTTGGTGGCAACCCAGGTGTTGCAAGTTGATGTACAAGTTGTAGATGAGATGATGAACCTGACAATGATCAGTGACCCCTGGGTGAGACAGGGATAATTAACATATAAGACAACAAGAGTGTTGTGGCTATTGGTTTAGGACTCGATATAAGAGGAAAGGAGGATTAAACAGACTCATATCCAGTTCTGTCAGACAACTCACGAGTTTTAAATGTTATTATTACAGCAGCAGGACATATAGACTTTGGGTTTGGCATCTAGGCTCCAAACTCATCACTCCCTGCGGATATGTTTATATTTGGGAGTGATGAGAAAACTTCTTGAAACCCAATCGGAGCCTACAGGTGGACGTTAAGCTGGTGGTGGGGCTGAAAGGGCAGCAGCAAACAGGCAGAGGGAGAGGTGGGAATATTGGGAGGGTGTGTTGATGACATTTGAGGAGAATGAGGCGTGTCATGTGCATATGTGTGTGTGTGTGTGTGTGCAGCAGTGCAGCTCGAGTTGTCTGCCTGAACCAGCTCGCAGGCCTGGCTCCATTTGTGGAGAGTAATTGAGTATCATCGCCAAAGTACTGTATTTTTATAGTACAATTACTTGAGTATTTCCAACTTATTATACTTTATACTTGGACTCCACTGCCTTTCAGAGGGGAAAACAGTATTTTTCACTTCACTTCATTCATTTAGGACTATGATTCACTGGTTACTGTTTAGATTTATATGTCACATTAACATTTTGGCATGTGATTCCTCACAAAAAAATAGTGTTTATTTGATTTATTCATACTCCCCCTAAAAACAAAGATTAGATAAAAGTTCAATAATGAATACAAATTTGCTCTGAAGAACATTTTCTTTTTTCTTTTTTTAATCATCTCACACTTCATCCAGAAGAAGCATTTCACTGCAAGTCGTACGTGTACGACTATATGTGACGAATAAAACCCTCGAACCTTGAGTTTCACATGTAATGGAGTATTTTTAGATTGCAGTATTGGTGCTTTTACTTAAGTAAAGAATCTGAGTGCGCCTTCAACCTCTGGAGATCAGGTGTGTGTCAGCAGCGATGGTGCTGCGACAGCTCCCCAACAGTGTTACTGACACCAGCTTATCGATAAGTCTTTCATTCTGTGATGACAAATTGCCTCAGTGCAGGCCGGGGAGGTCAAGAAACGGCTCTGTGTGTGCGCTTCACAGTTAGAGGCAGAGAGACAGCTCTTTGTTTGTCCTGCTATGAAAAGCTCATCTGTCTTCTGCGTCTGATGTTCTCAGGCTTGAGGCCAAGTCAGTGACAGAAGGAGCCTTTGCACACCAATGTGCCCTTTTGCCAGAGAGCTCCAGAGAGGCTGAGCTGTGTTGTTACATGGAAAAAAACCAAAACAAATGCATGGAAACTAAACCTTTTGCCTCTCATCTCCAGCACAGGGTGGAGAGGTCGTTATCTCAGGGGACTTCAGTTTTCCCAGCTGTTGACATTAATTGGAGAGGCTAGAAAAATGTTTTTGCAGGAGGAAAAGTTTATATGTGTATTTTTTTTTTTTATCAGAACAACTTACTGGAAAGTGGACCTAACGATGATGAAGTAACTGTAGGTCACACAGACTGTAATGGTTTTCATTTTACATAAACATAAATGTACAGAAACAGTACATATTCATGTTAATTCCTGTGACATTATTGACTTTCTTATGTTTAAAAAAAACCAACTCATTTAATTTCATGTAAGATGCTTTTCCTCATTTGGTTTCTCACATGTGGCTTAACAATTATCCCTGAATGGGAAATGTTTTCCCAACATCATTACTGGTATTGATCACGTCAGGCTGCCCCTGTTCATACAGAAGAGGTGATGCACTGCCATCTTGTGGTTTGCTTGTATTCATGCTCTGGTTCTCTCCTATGTCTCTTTGTCGGTCTCTGTCTTTTTCTGATCTGTCTGAAGTGAGCTGGTGTCTCGAGAGAGGAGACAGGTCCCCTGCAGAGCCGCTCAGCTCGGGACAAAATAATGTCTCCTACTGTTAGGCACAGACATTCCCACCAGTAGTGTTGTTCCTACATGTAGTGTCGACACATACAAACGTATTACACAATGAACACACAGTTTCTCTTGTTAAAGCTTGATAAGATCAAGGATGCTAGCCACTCTGAGAACAGGAAAAACAGAATGCACTTTAATGACAATGAAGTGCTGCATCTGTTTTGAGAGTGTAAAGTGTGCAGATCTTTGTGTTTTTTGACCTCCAGCGGTTCTTTGATATCTGTCTTCATATCGGCCAATTCTGCGAGAAACAAGCCATGTCAGGAAGTTCTGTGATTTTCTCCTCAAGCTGAGCAACACTTGAGCAACACTTCTTTCTTTTTTTTACAATGAAAATAAAATAAATTAAAATAAATAATTTACTATCATAGAAATATTTAAAATTATTCTCTTTCAAGATACTGGAATTAGAGAGTTTTGGGCCATTTTTTACTTAAACAATAAACGATAAATAATAATGATAATAATAAGTAATAATAAGTTATCAAAATGGTTGGTGATTTATTCAATTGACAAATCGACTAATTGTTGCAGTTCTAGAGCGTGAGCCGATCTAAGCTCTGTCCTTTTATTATTCTCAGCCGTGAAAACTCATCCTCCTGCAGTGACTGCTGGCATTCTCTGGTTTTCTGTGCTGTAGTAGTTTTCATTGGCAATTCTTCTGACAGCAGAAAATGCCTCGTGGCATTCCACAGGGTAGATGCACGGGTCCACTTTATTTTTATTGCTTTTAATTATTCACCACGATGTTTTATGTTGGGTGACTCAACATTGCTTTTTGTCCATAGATGGGAAATCCATTGTGCAGATCACTAAAATCTAATTAATGGGTGTTACACTAGATAATTTACTACTTTACTGTTTCCATGATCGGAAAGGACATTGCAAATTCAGATTAATATTTTTCTTCTGCTGAGAAACATCTTAAAAACCTGCAAATTTCCCTGAAGAGAGAAGTCTGATTTGTCCTTCATTGTTCTCTCTGTGCTCATTTGTGCGTCAGACGTACAAACAGTTGTAATGATAAACTGTGGATAAAAATATAGTCTTCTGTTACCTGTGCAAAACTTCACTTTTAATAAAACAGCACACATCTTTTGTGAAAAACTAGTACATACTGGTTTTGTCCCAGTTATATTGTACATCAAATGAGCACTGGTTATCTGGTGAGGCCTTGTCCAAGAACAAGTTATCCAGTCTTATTGGCTCCCTCTCCAAGAGGACAGACATGAGGCACTTAGTTTGGAGCATACATCAGTATGCATGTCCTGTAATAGCCAAAGCCCCTGCAGTGTGTGTGTGTGTGTATACTGTATGTATATGTACATGTGCTTCGTGTGTCGCTTGTGTGCTTCCAGGCTGGAAAGCCTCCTGCACGCAGTCCTGCACACAGTCTTGCACACAGTCCTGCACACAATCCTCCTGCTATAGTCCAGCAGCCCACATCATACACCGAGGCCACGTGGATTAAGAGGGGGCCATATGGCGACAGAGGAGAGCCGGAAGGTTGGCACAGCAAAGCCAACCTATGCAATATTTGTACCTCTAAAAGGCCATGTAGCCACATGTCTTTATGTGGGCAGCGTCATGCTAGGCAAGAAAATACAATGGTGTTTCCCATCCAAACACATGTGTAGTAGGAAAAAAAGCATGACTACAACATTAAAAGCCCTTAAATGGCACACATTCCTTCTTCTTCATTAAAAACACTACAGTATATGAATATATATATACATTTTTCATTTCAGAAAATTAGCTGTTGCACACAAGATGTCTCCTACTTCACTGTAAAGCCCATCCTCAGTATGTGTGTGTGCTGTATATTGGACCAGGATTGGCTTCTGAACTATTAGTGATGCAAATCATTCTCATTGGCCCACCTCTTAAAATCAGATTGTCAATGAGCTTTCAGCAATAATTGTGAAAAAAGCTTTATAGGGTCAGACTCTGCATCAATATACAGAGTAAAGCTCAAACTGGATTGGACGGGGGACTGAATGTGTGTGTTCACATGTGGACGCATTAAGGGATGTGCTTTTGTGTTGAAAAACGCCTGTGTGTGTGTCTGTCCAGACTACTAACACTCTGCTCAGGGATTTGAAGACAGTGTTGAAGCACTGAGTGGAGCTCTCTGTTGCAGCCCCCTTACAATCTTTTGCCATGTGCTCACACACATGTATGCACACATAGATCAGAGTGTATTTCTGGAACACCTGACTAATGAGCAGTCTCTGTGCTCTCTACAGTAGCTGACATTACAATTCCTACTCAGGAATGAGGAGTTAACAAGTCCAAAGGCTCCCTAGTTGGACACACTAAATTGCTGCCTCTAACGGTCGAAAGTGATGAATTGAATTGAAATGTCAATTGTGTTAACCTCAGAGCTTTGTGTAAAATGGCCTAACAATGTGCAGTTTGTTCTTAGAAGAAAGGGATTATTAAAACAAGGTAAATCTTCCTATGACCATGACGGGTTTAGTAGATTTAATGACATTTAATGACAATCTCCTTATCATGAGATATTTTGTGTGTAAAGTGGATTTCATAGCCTGAGGTGTGGTACAGGAGGAAAACTCACAGAATGGACAAAATAGAGAGAGGGAAGCAACACCAGATATGTTTCACATGGGGATCATGAGCACACTGTAAATTCCACGGCAGTCTGGATATGAAGTGTTGGACAATATTGGAGCCACATATTATACAGGGCTTCCACTCTGCACTCACAGGTGTACACAAACACACAAATAAGTGTGCAAAAACAGCCGTGGATACAGTCACGCACACGCAGATGGCTCAGTGAAGAGGGCCACATGTCAGAGCTGGAGGGATCAGTACTTGTGCTTGATAATTACAATGTACACATCCAGTGTAATTGCATTAAGACCCACATATACAATTAACCAGCACACAAGTTAATTAACAAAAAGACAAAGGTCTGGAAGTACTAGCCACCTTTTGTGTTGACGCTCGATACATCGACAGCGCTGTGTGCCGTCGACTCTGGATGGAACAAGTCGCCTGGAGACTATGAACCTTCATTCCAGAGTTTTTGTCCTTCTATTGTGAGTCTGTGTGTGTGTGTGTCTGAGTGGCTTCATAAAGTCCTGATAAGAGCTTTTGGAGCGGATCCAGATCACGGGGCAAATACACAAATTATTTAACATTCAGTGATAGGCTGGCCGCTCCACCCCAGCTAGAGAGCGCATTAGTGGGCAAACAAGTTAGACATTGATTGAAGGGAGGCAGCAACAATAAAGCAGCAAAAGAAACAAAAGGTTATTTTATGATCGTTTCGCCGTGGTTGAATTCTAAAGCCCAAATAAAGATGCCCTGATAACCCTGAAGGAAGGAGACACATTGCTGGATGTTGTGTGAATTCTGACAAAACGCATGTCAAACATACACTCCTGCAGCTTTTTGTACATCCATGACTCTGACAGCAGAGGAAAAAGATGGAGACGGTGATGTGACCTCTGAGTGCCCTTCTACTTCCTGATTTTTAATTCCCTGTCATTAACTTATCTCTGTCTTAGTCTTAGTTTTGTGATGTTTTTTTTTCCTGCAGACATAATCAACCAGTGCTATGCAGCATCTTTACCTGTTTGAACAATCCCTCCTGAGACTGGGAAGCCTCATTTGTTCTGAAAGACACTATAGAGAAATGCATTGATTCCAGGAGAGAGAACGATGGAGAGGTCAGAAGATGAGAGAGAGAGAGAGAGAGAAAGGAGGTGAAAACAAAATGGGAGGGAGGGTAGAGAAGGCATGATAATGAGCCATACCTCTGACACATCCTCCTGTTTCTATGGAGACCAAGGAGCCAATCATGCGTCCCTGCTGAGGACTGTACTACTTAGAGCAGATAAGAGGGTGGAGACAAGCGCACACAGATGCTTCTGTGTTCATGAGTGGCAGTAAAATCTCCCACCAGCTCTCCGTCAGGTTATGGTGTTCGCTTTTTATCTGGGAGTGGCAGCCTCCCAGGCACTGGAACCAGTAAAAAAAAACAATACCAGTCATCCACCTTTAAAATAGGTGTTTCTCATCAGTGCTTAACAGACAGCTCCTTTAGTTTACTGCCTCTTAAAAATCCCTCCAACCCTCCTTCTCCATCACTATCAGCAGCTCTCTCCCTCTCCCCCCCACCAGTCGCCAGCCTTTTGGATGCTCCTTGTTACATCACACACACTAATATCTGGCAGCCTGTGTTTGTGACCGGGAGGGAGAGGAAGGGAGAGTGAATGTGAGTGAGCCAGTGTGTGCACGCCATCCCACCGTCGAGTCCCATTGACCAGCATACAGGATGGACAAACCAAACGTGTGGCGAGCGGTGGTGAGCAGCACGGACCCCAGGCGAACGCGAGATCCCGGATCCCACTCAAGCAGACCGGGATCTGCCATGGGTTACCGGCTCTACGACATGTGAGTAGCGTGTTGAGTGTGAATGCTGTCAGCGAGGCAGATAGGTGCGCTTGCTTTTCTGGGCGGCACTAGTCCCATTCATGGAGACACCAGTCAAGTGAGTGGTGGTGGAAAACACGGTGGCTACCTCTCCTCTACGCTGAGTCACTTATGGCATCCAGACCTCGCTCTGTCCTCTCATGTTCCCTTCCTCTTCTCTTAGTAAACAATATCTCTCCCCCCCCCCGGGGAGGGGCAGTAAGGTGGAACATGTTTGTTTGTGTGAGGGAGATGTAAAAATCGTCACCTAGATCAATTAATACCACGTGCCTTCATAGAAATCGATGAACCCTGAGTTATGTTTTGTATGTGTGAGCCTACCATTATGACTAAAATCACGGCAGTCATGTGAGCGATGGTTTTTAAATGACTCATGGAGGAGGACTGGAGGACAGCTCTTACCGAGCACGTGAGTTCCTTGCAGCTTCTGCTATGTGTGTATTTGTGGTTGTGAGTGTGTTCCTGTGTGTGGAGTTGCTGGAGTGTGTATGTGTAAAATGCGGCGGGGTCTGAGCTCTTAGTCTTGGGATGGTGACTCCAACAGTGCATGGAAACGTTACGTCTTGTAAGTCATGTGTGAATTCTGCTTGCATTAAAGGTGGTTCAGATAAATTTGTGCTTTTAAAAAAAAAAAAAAAGTCATGTCAGAGTTTGTAGTTTTGGTTCAGTGGTGTGCAAGAATTTTCTGCACACATTCGACCCTTTGAATCTCAAAACCTTTGGTCTTTAGCTGAATAGGCACTCTGCTACCATGTTTCTCTGCAGAGGCAGGTGTTTGTTGTCTTGGCTGTAGTGTGTGCAGTCTGCATCACTTTGGACCCTCTTGTTACATTACAACCCCGTATACATGCACTCTTAGATTTTTCACACATGTGCTTACATGTGGTGCATAACGTTGAGATGAATTACCCTGTCATGTCCTGACCTAATACCATACGTGGGGATCAGTCATCTTAATGAATACGAGACCTTCACGGTTCCCCACAGAGTCCTTCACAGGCAATCTTCGCCTGCCATTCACTGGCTTAGATCTCTGTCTTGTTTCCATGTGTACAGGGCACATTAATGCCTGAATCCAATTCCTCAGATTGTCAAGTTCCTTTAGCGGACCAGTAATTAGAATTTTATTAATATGCTCCATTCTTTTTTTTGCGGTGCATAATAATAAATTAAACATCTCGGTCTGTCTGTGGTTCTGAGATAGTGGCTAATCTGTCTCCTTCCAGTTTTAGTTGAAAGAAAGCTTCTTTGTTTTTGCTGAATTTTCACATGATTGGGCCGGGGGCCAGAGCTAAGGAAGGTTTAAAGTGCATTGCAAATCGCTGACATTGTGAAACACTTACTGTTGTTGTTTGGGGACAGAGGATATGAGCCGCAGATTGACATTAATGTGTTGGCTTGACTGTCTGTCAAACAGGCTCACTGGCCAGAACTCCTTAAATGAGGAGCTGGAGCGGGATGAGTCCGTTCTGTCGTAAATGTCATGTAATCATCGCTGGCAGGCCCCAGTCCCTTTGGAATTCTAATGCTAGACGGCCAAGAGGAGGATATCCTGGGCATAGCCATTGGCTCTCTTGGCCTGTGAAGATACAGGACTTTATTGCTCTGGCCTGAAGGGATGCGGAGGTTGCCTTGGACAGAATACAAGAGGAGGTGTGTTTTGGTAAAGTGGACGAAATGTGTGTGCACTGAAAATTCATATACTCTGCATGCTCTGGAGAGCTTTACAAAAAACAACTGAGGCATTTACAAAAAGTATTTAAACCAAATCTGCTAGGGTGCTGCCATGTATGAAGCCATTTGGCGATTCTTTGCACAAGCTTTGCTGTTCATTACTTGTTAACCTGGCTTGTGCTTGAGAAATAATAACTGGTTTCTAACAGTATTCTATTTTATTATTCAAGATCATGAAAGATATGAATTGGAGTTGAGATCTGCATTTTTTTTTTAATACAAACTAATGCTTGGTCATCCTGTGGTCTGTGATGTGATCATCCAGGAGTTTTCATCGTTATGCATCGTTTTGGAGTTTCGTTCACTCTTTCCTGTACTCAGCACACTGAATACGTAACATTGCACAGACATGGTGGATAATAAACAACTATGGGCTTCGCCCGTCATTGAGATAATGCCATGCATTCTCAGAGGGCATGCATGCCATACAGCTGTTACAGCAGGAATGCTGTTTGCAGAGAGACTCTAAATGCGATGCTCCTGTTCAAGTGACGCCAGTGCTGATGAAAAAGAGTGCGTCATCAGAGCTGTAAGACATTGACAGCACATTCCTCCTCTCTGAGCCTGAGCCGTTAACAGCAGAGTGTGCAAGGTCTGCAGACTGAGAGTGCACTAAGACAACTGGCAGCATAGCTCTGAATATACCCACACTGGAGACAGTAGCTGCAGAATTCATGCTGGTATTGCACGAGACAACAACTGCACACAATGCATCGCATTGCCAACACATGGACTGGCAGAGAGCATGTTGTCAGTTCATATAGATTAAATGAATGAGGACATAATGCTACAGAGCTGGAAGTGAGTCACTTGTTAAAGCAGGGATACATCATGTATTTATGAGCCTACTTTCATATTAACCCTTTGATTTTTCACTTGTCTGATAGCTACAATGACTGTACACTGCCATAAATGACCCCAGCCATCCTGCAAAGTGGACATGATTATAGCCATTAAAGCCTTGTCATTATTATTTCAGTCATTATGCCAATGACTGTATGGGCTATGTATTGATCAGCTATTTGATCTCTTCTTAATAGTTTTGAAAGATAGCAGGACATTTCGCACCTTAAAATCTTCTCTCCCGCTCCATCAGTAGTGTTCTGAGAGAGCAGACCAAAATAGAATAGAATGCACAGTAGAAGACAGCAGAGCATGATAGATCATTAAAATAGATGAGAATGGATCATTGAAAGGTCAAGAATAATCTCATTCTTGTGATATTGCAGATGTAAAGAGAGCTCCAACACTAGATCTGTCAAGTCAGGCAGCCATAGTGTATCATGCTATTGTTCCCAATGCTGCTGTAGCATCTTGGCTTTTGCCAAAACAGCCAAAGTTGTCTCCGCTTGAGCTCAGTCAGTTTAACAAATGTCATTTCCACACTAAAACATCAGCAACTGGACATTTGCAGGCTGGCACTGAGTCGTGTCAGCCATGTATAGGGAGCATTAAACCAGCGGGAGCTGCTGGGCTCTCAGGGGCACATCTCAGTGAGTTTAAGTCTCCCCAGGGAGTAGCTAGTCCTGATGCATGCGTGGTTTGAAACAGCCCATAATAAGCGCTTGCCTTTGCCAATAGCAACGTCAGAAGCAACAACACAGAGGAGAGTTGGGTGCAGCAGAAAAGGATGCATCTTCAGAACATTTTGTTCCTCTGGCAAAAATAAAAACAGATATGAGGATACAGTATGTTTATCAGCCAGTGTTGTATAATAACAGCCATACCAGGATATCACTGAGAATGGTATCTTGTATATTGATTTTTTATTTCCATGTAATAAAGCTTCAAGCATTTTCTACTAGAGTGCATGGCTGCTGACTCATGCTTATGCCATATAGACATTATGTCTTTCACTTTCATGACTCTGGTGTTTCTGTGCACGCTGTGCTTACATCATATAAAGGCATGCTAATCCTATCATGAATGTAAAAAGCAAATCATGTGTTAAAATTGGCACAATTGTAAGCCTGCACACATCATTCCACAAACCGTATCGTTCACATGATCATTTAAAAGGATTAAAAACATGTAACCATCTCTTCGTTTTAACAGTAGACGTCAGTGTTCCTGCTGTGACATATTCGCTCTGCCAGTGGTTTACCGTCTTTGACTAGAAAGATGATGCTCTTCATCAGCTCTGTTGCCATAGCCTCAGGTTATTAAAGCCCTTCAAGATAGCTGGCAAAGACTGAAGCACTCCTGGATCCACCTTCAACCAGCCACAGAGGATTTTTTTCACTCTTTTTTGTTCTCTATTTTGTGTATGAGAGCCTGTGCTTTCTGCTTTCATGCAAAGCCAAAACTGGAGAAGTGATTTTTGCTGTGGATCTCTTCCCTCTTCATCCTCCGCTCCGTCCTTTTCCCTCTCCACCTAGAGTATCTTCTGCTGTACTGCTTTCAGGCTGGGGGCTAAACAGCTGTACTGTACAATCTGTGGGATACAGAAGCTTATGCTCATACAAACTGTGCTGTAACTTTCATGTAAGATGTTCTCCCCCAGGGAAACCCCTGTAAAATTGTATGGAATTATATTATCCACCCTGCATCATAAACTAACGGAAACTCTGTCATTGCAGACAGTAGAAATTGTGTTTTATCCCAAAGTAAATAGGAAATATAACTGCATGACGCATCGGTGAGGCCCATATGCGAAGAGTTGAGGTTTTACAGTAAATCACCATCATAAATTGTTCTGATGCTTAGTGAACAGTGAGCATTTTCCATGCAGCTGACATGAACTGTTTTTTTTTGTAGAGATGTTCATACTGGCCACTTGAGATGTGATCTGCCATTCATCGAATGCTTCTCAGATGTGGCATGGATAAGAAATAAATGAATTTCCATGCCGTGGCTTGTTGATGTATGCTGAGAAAATTGGCTTGCTTGTCAGACCCCTCATCCCCCTCAGTCACATCAGCTTATTGGCTCACAGTCTTTGAAAGCCCTGAAGTGACTCCAATCTGCCACCAGGGGGTGAACTTTTCTAACACATCCTTTTCAGACAGGCTTCACACAGGAAGCTCAGGTACTTCTGTACATTTTATATCCTCCTTGTTTTCATCATGGACTTTTAGGACAACACATGTTTACCATATGCTAGCTTTTACCCTATGATCTGTGATGGTTATTATACCTTACGATATTTCCGTCTATCTTCTATGATCCCCTTTTGAAGGGATGACTTTGGCAAGGGGGGCCTAACAAGTCAGGCCAAGTTTCAGCCAGGTTCTATAGTATGTAGGCTGTATGGTCCTCCTAAAAGTCCAGCCCATTACATCTTCCTGAATGACCGCTTAATCATTTACATCCTTGCTTGAGGTTCTTTCCATGCATTGTGTCTCCAGTGTATTACACAAGCTGAGTATAGGGCTCCCTGTCCACTACATTTCATTCACTTCCCTATTTTACGATACGATACAATACATTGTACCCATGGAAATTGGGAATAAATATAAAGTGAGCAGTTTCAAGAAATTGGCATCCTACTACACATGCTTTCATACAAATTCAACTATTCACACATACATACACGTCACAGTGATATGAATATTGCACCTTCCCTGTGGTCATGTATTGCACAGATGACATATTGCACAGTTCTTGTGACCAGCTTATGACCAGAAGTGGTAAATAGTATTGCATTGACCCTGTGGACAGCCCTCGTGTTAAGTGTTTATTGAGGATCTTAATGGACATAGGCAGGAATGAGTGTTTTTGCTGAATCAGCCTGCTCGAGGAGGCCCTAAATCTTCTGCCAGAAGGTAAAACCCACATCCTCACATTGACCAAAGAATGTTCTACTGCAGGCCATTTTTTTAAATAAATGCTTTTTGACTGTGCATCTACCACTCAGGGCAGATTGTGGTGAAATCCATCGGACAAATTATTTGACTGGGTCAGACGCAGGGAGAAGTAGTGTCCTTACACTGTAATGCTCAAACATCAGCACACATCAGTGTAGTACAGTACGATGCATCGGCGGCAACAATGAGAGCTGGTCACAAGGCTTTTCCCCTGAGGTAATATATTCAGATTGATGGTGCAGAATATGTGATTGTCAGTCTCTTAAAGCCTTTTGAGCACTGAAACAGTGTCGATTCATATTGATCCACCTGTGATGGAGATTTTTAGTCAGGAAGGAGGACACATGCTTTTTTAGCTTTATGTGACCCATTTCACAATTTACCCTCAGTCTGCCCTCTGCACTGACATTGAAGGTTTATTTTGACATCACAAATGTGTAAATAGGTATCAAAATAAATGGCGAAGTGGCAAACCAGGGCATTTCCAATGTAAACATGTAGCTGTAAGGTCCTAGATTTGAATCAGTCTAGCACCACGGTTGCACCCTCCTGCCCTCCATATTTCTTTGTGCCTTCCACTCACACCTATGTAAACTAGAAAGCATGCTTCAGCCACTGCCATTGTCATTACAACGTGAGCAATTAGCAAACAGTTTGCAGGCTATGTTAAAACAATATCCTTATGGTGATATCACTATGAGGGCGTTGTTTTACTCCCATCTACCTCATGCCAAATGAAGTAATACCAGCTAATTCCTTTCCTACTTCGAGCATTAGTAATTGATGAGTTATCATATGACTTTGCATAATGGAGGCTCCTCTTCCAGACAAAACTTATTATCTTTCACAGATACATGAAGTCCATTTGAATAACAGCTACATATTGGTGTGTCATGTCTCTACCTCTCTCCATTACTGTACTCTGACCCAGCACTCCTTGCCCCCATCTTAATGTATATTTTAATCTCCCAGATCTGGATCCAAGTGTGTATAGTAGTGCAAGATCATGAGTTGTCTATGCCTTGGTGTTTTTATTTTTAAAGGTCTATTTTTTATGATGTTGGCAAAATGTAAAAAAAAAAAAAAAATGTAAAAAAGCCCTATCCTGCAATGTTAAAGAAAGTGGAAATGTGATCCGGCATCCGCATCTGAAGCAGATCTGCCTCAAAATTTAATCAACTCTTATTTGACCCAAGATCCATCCATCCACACAAGATTCAAAATCAAAGTCAGTTGAAACATTCTAGAGATGCATTATCTTGCAGACAGAAAAACAGGGGAAAAAACGACTTGGGTGATCACATATAGCCTCCTTCAACTCTTGTTTGAGCTAAAAATGGTAGTGAGTAATTTGTCACAGGAAAGACTGTCAGACGCTGGAAAATGCTGACATGCTAACTCATAGTTAGCAAATTCTATGTGTAGGTTGAGGCATACATGGTGAAAGATAGAATGTTAAGTACACAGCCAGCTCAGTAGAGCCGCTTGGGTCCTACTGCTGCTATAGGCTCCTACCAGTGTTGCAAAGACCACTTATTATAAGTGACTTTGGGCTTCTATAAAATCTCTTTAGAATCAGACACAGGAATGTTCACATCTGTAAGTAAACTCTGAAAAACTGAATCCACGCATATGAACATTTTGGAGAGCAGCAAATTGGCGACACACATGGTGAGGTGTTGAATCGAAGCCAGATTGTATTATGATGGCTGGCAACACATTTCATGTCATTCAATATCAAACGTTAGTTCTAGGTCCAAGTTATCTTAAACATTCAAGCCAGCAGTGTTACTTGTGTTTGATGATGGCAGATGGGGAGATAATAAAGAAGTGCATGGATGCTGAGTCTGTCTGAAAGACTTCTGAATGGAAAAGAGGGCACATGAACAGAGAGAAAATGTTAACAGCCACAAGAAGAGCTGAAGTATTAGCACAGGATGCACACTCACAGCTCGATGCTGTTATTCAGAGTGCACCTGATGAAACAGCTGATATTAGTGATTTACCATGCAGAGAGGAAGCATTTCTGTGAAGACATCCAAGGTGTCGATGCATTTACAACACACACCAGAGGGGAAATAGCAAGAAATATATATTTTTATTTATAGTGTAGTAGCTAACCTTTTAACCACAGCCTTAACCACGGTTGTTTGATCTTATCTCCCATACTGGCCTCTATCACTGAATATAATCAACAAATCATGTAAATCAAAACAGAAATTCAGAGTGCAGATATTTAAAAAGGTAGATAATCACACGCATATCTGGTTAAAAATGTTAACTCGCTTTCAGCGAGTTTAATCTGAGGAGCGCAGACAAAAGGCTGTCAGTGTGTGGTCGTTTTCTGTGAGGTGTGTGTAAATCAACAGGCCTGAATTGTGACAAAAGGCTGATGAATGATGTGCAAATTAATTAATTCCTTAGCATCCTCCTCTGTTCACACAGGCTCTCAGTAAAGCCTTTGTGCCACTCTGGCCTTTCTATATCTCAGCGTAGGGAAACAGAGGAAGCCCGTATTGTGCCAGGAGGTGTGAGAACAGAGCCATGTGTACAGATGAAACAGATCTAACTGTACCAATTAATGTGTTAACATGCACACACACATTAGTGCATGTTTGCTTATTTGTGCACGTCTGTTATTATGTTGTATCACTTTACTTGTTTGCGTAAAAACATGCCTTACTTCCCATGTTTGTATGTGGACACTGACTGTGGCTGAATATTGATGAGAGGCCCTCCCACACCCCTTTCCCATGACTGCTGGGGCTGGGTGGCACTGCAACGTGGCAAGCGCTGCATCTCAGTCGGAGAAAGAGCAGCACTGTGCTTGTGTTCAAATGAAGAACCCCTGCAGCAAGAGAGCAGAGCAACATTTTATGTGTCTTAATCTGAGAACTCTCCTATAAACTCTGCAGCACATTTGAACATGCTCCTAATGGAGACACACACTTCTTTGATGCATGTTTTACATAATGGAAAGTCACTCTTTGCCATTGGGCCGTTCATATCTCAGACGTACAGTTTAACTCAGTTCATGAATCACTTTATTGGACCTTAAGTGAACATTTCCCTGAAGCAATCTAGGTCCAATTGAGTTTCATGTAATGCTTCTTTAACCTTCAGTCAATTACTGCAATGTTTCCCTTCCTTTATTGACACTGACTGAATACGGCAGCCCTTTAATCTCATATTTATTTCTTCCAAGCATGTGTACAAACTCATATGTTCGTGCAACATTGCAGCAAACCCTCCTCGCTGAGAAGCCAACCAATCACAGGCTGCTCTGGGAGGCTTCCATTTGAAGCTTCAGTAGTACGGTCGTGTTGCCCAGCAACCAGAATTGGCACATTTCTGGGAGGTCCTGTGTGGATGACAGGAGCTGAAAGAAGCAGAGAGAGAGAGAGACGGAGAGAGCAAGAGGGAGAGGATCAGGAGAAGAAGGAGGACAGAGACAGGAGGAGAAAAGGTGCAGGATTTCACTGGTGGGAGCAGAGAAGGAGGATGGCGTTAGGCTGAAGAAGGAGTCACGTTGAGAGTGAGAGAGGAGAGCCACTCTGGCTTCATTAGAAAGTTTGTTCTGGCAGCAGGGGAGGAGAGAGGAGGAGACCATTGATGATATTGGTTGAGAGTGTGTTCAAAGAGGGATGAGCGAGTTATGGGTGATTCCTCCTCGTATCTACCCTGGTACACGTTCCCAGTACCTGTGCCTGCTGGAGCGGTGCCGAGCTTCGACTGTATAGCCATGATGTCTCAGAGGATCCTGGACTGACGCACCGTGCATAGGGACCAGCGCAGAGGACGGACTGACTGACCTGGATAGGAGCTAAAACATAGCCGAAGCCGCCAAATTAGAGCTTCTTTTAGGAGGCGGATCTCCAGCAGCAATACTGCATCCAGATCAATCCTCTAAAGGGTTCCTAGAAGGCCTTGTTATGTTTGGCGATGACTGAGACAGGTCCAGGAGTGATGTGGTTGTTCTGGCCAGGTTAAAATCATCCAGTGGCAGAGTCAACGCTGGAGCTCCGGCAGAGGACAGATCCAAAGCTGAAGAAATGAGCACAGTCCTGCGTGTGGGGTGCCATGGTGCCTTTTAATTTCAGATTCCATTGCTGCTGCGCCCTGTTGATTGTCTGAGCTGAGTATGTGGAAGTTCAAAGCGTTTTGCCTGGATTACTGGCATGTGCTGTGTCTGCACCCTTACAACAACTTTTATAAAAGGTATGTTTAAAAATGGCTGCGTTCTACAGTCAAGTTTGGCTTGGAAAATTTCTTGTACTCCTTTTTTTTTTTTTTAGACAAGTCATAATTATCGGTGTTGGGGCTGCACAATATATCATTTCAGCATCAACATTGCAATTTGCCCTTGTGCAATAGTTACATACATTGCAGGACACACAATGTCAAGGCAGACAAATTGACTCAAATATGCCACTTTTTTCCTGCTTCATGCAAAAGGGAAACTTTCAAGGTTCTCATTCTCTATGACTAGTCTACAAGAAAAGTCAGTTTGTCTTTTAATTTGATTCATCTTCAACCAAGTAGAGCATAAAGTTTCACATTGTTAGAAATGCCAGATCACAACTGTGACACACAAGTCCATTTGTGAAGTGTTTTTAAGAAACATGCTTTTACCTCTCCACCAGCTCTCTCCCCATTTGCCCATGCTGGTGTCAGAATCACATACCTGAAACTGAAAGTAGAAGAGTGACAGAGGGCCGAACCAACTGTGGTAGAAGTAGGAGGAGGGATTTGTTTTATTAGAAGAGAGTAAAGACTTTTACCAAAATGTAGCCAAAATGATTAGAATTGTCTGTTAAACTGTACATGGATAACAAACTGCAATTAAATGGTGAAATTTCTTGCACTATATATACATATATTGCAGGAACAAAATAATCATAATACTGGCAGCTTGTTGATGTTGTTGCCTGTGTTGAAATACTCCCAAATTGAAATAATTCAATGTGTTTTGACTGACTGCAGCATGACTGATTGACAGAGAAACTGACTGTAAGCTCTGCACGCAGTCTGAGAGAGACTTTAGAAGCGAGCCAGCTGAATGATAATCGATTTCTCAGAGATAACCAGGCCATGCACAACCGCTTGGTTCGGTAGCTTGGCACTTAAAATCATCTTGTTTGTGTTTCTGTCGAGCGTTGGCATCGCTGAAAAGCCTGAGATAAATTAGCTCTGACTGAATTAATTAAATCCTGTCCCACTGGGACCTCTCCTCATTCACCTTTCACCCACTGCAGTATCTACGCCTGGTTACTGAGTCTAGCTTTGCAGCTCACGTCAAGCTTGGCAAAGAAATCCATTTTTTATGAATCTATAATGTGCTTTTATTCGTCTTTCACCACAACATGCCAGTCCTGTCGTTATTTTGACTTCATTTCTTTTAGTGACACTTCAGATTTTAAATCACCGCAGAGAATCAGAGGATGGAAAATATAACAACGGGAAGATTTACGTGTCTTTAAATGCAACATAATACAGCTTTCATCACTAACATATGTTTATAAGAGCTTCCAGGTATTTTAAAAGATGCACACTCCTCTCTCACTCTCACTGTGTGAATTACTCACCCCATCCCCCTGCTGCCGTGTTGAGACCACTTAAAAAACCTCATGTCTTTTACTGCCTATCATGACACAATATCTTATGCTACACATTCCATACAGTGATTCCTCAATATGAGAGACACACTGATGTAGTTTGCACAAAACAACCACTATCGGTTGAAACGGTGAACATAAAGACAGACATAAAGGGATTTTCCATGACAATAAAGGTGCTTTTTAATATTCGAGTGGTCTCAGTAGTTCTGTAGACCATCTCTCTGATGCTCTTTAATCTCGCATATTTCAAGCTGCCATTTCAGCTTCAAAAGACATGCTCACAATTGTTACATGACTCTTTTTCAACACAATTCAGATCCCAGCTTTTGCAGTTGTTCGGACAAGAACTACAATGTTTTTAGTCCAGTTTCATCGTGCTACACCTTAAAGATCTCACTGGCTATGTCTCCTGGAGTTTCCGTCATGCACACCCCTTGCAGGTGTTTGATGTTTGAATCAGAAGCACCTGCAGTGTGACAACAGATCCAGTGTTTGTGAAATTCAGAGGCTCCCACCTTCTGTGTAATCCCTATGTGCTAATGCATTCACACATATATGAACAGTTGTAACAGATTGTCATTAGTATTCTGAAGGTGAGGATACATATATTAACAATCCATCAATGATTTTGCTGGAAACCCTTCTTTGAATATTGGCTTTAGGGAACCCCCTCAGCTTGAGGTGCCAAAATGCCTCTTTATTAGTTCGATTTTAATTTATAGTGTTATGTACAATATTTCAAATGAAAGTTTAAAAGGTGTGTGTGGTCTACTTAGATCAACTAAGTCAATCAAAATAAATCAACTAAATGTTTTGCTAACTGCTGCTAATGGCTGATCTCTGACTCAGTGGGGATTTGGAATTATTTATCATGATATTTGAGTTTTTTTCTCCACACATGATGAATAATTCGTAATGCGTCTAATCCTGCAGACGTACTGGAATATCCTGCTCATTGGGTGTAACTCATCATCACATTGGGCTGGCTTCAGTGTAACATAGTCAGATTGTATCCCAGGCCTGAGACTGTTGTTAAGCAAGGTCAGTGCGGTAACTCAAAACAGCCTCTCCCAGCTGCTGAACTGGGATTCACCCTCCCTCCTGCGTGGCCTTCCCATTGAGTGCAGTGTGATTGTTGGACACGGTCCCAAGTATTACCATACACACATGGACTGAGAAGTCTCTCAGGCTCTTTCTATCTCTCCATCTATCTCTGTGACTGTGATTCTCTCTCTCTTACATTCACTTCCACTTAAACACAAGACACAGACCCTGCCCATCACAGCTTGGGAGCACCAGATGAGTTAAAGATTGCATTAGACAGAGCAAAAACAAAGAGTTGTCTGCATAGAGGACAAAGAGGGCTGTTGTGCAGGTCGTTGTGGGTGGAGAGCTTTTGTTAAGAAGAGTGATGCTTTTCTTATATGTACTGGGCCTTTACCTTACTTGGTCATCAAGCAGCTTGCTAGAGCAGCAACTCTGAGCCCAACATAAACTAGGGCTGGGAGAACTTCGAAAAGGCACAAGTAACTTTAGCAGGGAAAGAAGGAACTTCTCTTTGGGTTTTCTATGGAAATGAAGGACGAGGGCTGTAATTTGTGGTCGCGAATGGAGTGAGCACAGACTGTACTTTTTGTGGCTTTTTTAATGGGGGAGTTGCTGCAGTTTTTGTGTTTTTGAAACTTTGTTCAAACTTCCTTTCAGTGCCATGCATATTTTTTTGGGGCATGTCTGATGCCTCTGGTGATGTCACTGCTGTATGGAACACGATGTGGAGGTACTGCATTTCCAGCCGAACTATAAGGTAGGAGACCATCTGGCGTAGACCAGCGTGGATGACAGCGCCCTGCAGTATAAGTGGTGGTTGTCTTTTTGACAGACCGCAGCAATTTGTGCATATATTTTGGATGTCTGACTGATTAAAAAACATTCCTGTCTAAATGGTCAAACTTGGTGGTTTCCTTTCCAAAACCATGGAAATATATTATCCCTGGCACCTGGCTGAAAATGCAGACAGTGAACAGTAAAGACGGAGGGATGTCTACTTTATCAAGGACATGTCTTTGACAGTAGGCTTAAGAATAATCTGCTTTTTCTTTTTTCATTAAGCCTTATTATAACTTAACTTTGTCCTACCATAGAGGTGTAAAGCAGGATTGTCGTCTGACATTCAGTCTATCTCTGAATGAGGACAAAAACCAGTACAAAGATTACCATTATTTCCTATCACATAGAAATGACTTTCTTTCTGCCTCTTAGTCACATCCATAGCGATGGAATTATGTCATAATTAACATTTCTTTCTTCATTTGTACCTTACTATTATCTTCAGCGTGTCATTTTATCATATAGCCTGCAGGGAACTCAAAAATACTTCTGCAATGCTCAAAATGGTAACTTCTCCAAAGCCAGTCTCATTTTTTCTCTAAACTGCATTTCTATTCTCATTCCTGTTGTTGATTTCTTTTGTTTATTTGTTTTTTTTCTATTTTAGATCAGATTTGTATTGGGCAACAACTGATATTACAGGGAGATTATTAAGTCAGTCATCCACTCAAACGTGCAGTATATGTCTACGAGTACGAGTTTTCTCAATGTCGGTGAAAACTGGCATAAATGTTTTAATTTTATTCTATTATTTCTATTATGTTTTTTTTAATTATGCCTAATTCCACTGATAAACCAGAAGAATAATGGCGATTGGATCAAACACACCCTTTCCTTATAGTGAAAAATAAAGACTGGGCTATTTTTATGACAGCTTGGCTACTTCGACAATGACAGCTGAGTGGGTTGTAGGTTGTGACTGGGCTGTTGCCAGATTAGACTGACAGTAACTGGCTGTTCCGCTCAGTGGAGCATGGGGAAAGAAATACAAACCAACAAACCTTTTAGAGCCAATTGAGGTAAACATCTAGAACGCTCATGCTAACCTGAAACTGTCTGAGAGATTAAAGTAACGAGATGATTCTTGACTGAGACAGGACTCCTGCAGCAGTGACACTGTAGACACCAGGGTACATTTGATCTGACTCTGGGTCTGTGTCAGAGAGCACAACAAGAGCATTACTTATTCAATGCCTGTGGATCTGGAGCGTGTCACTTCTCGTCGCACAGTGGACATCCAAGGGACGGAGTAGAGAAGGCAGCTCCACAGAGTCTCATCTGAGTGAGCTGGGGTGTCAAAAACCTGCTGACAGAACTGAACTGCTTCATAAGAGGTAAATGGCTCCAGCAGGACAACCGTGGAGACATTGCACAAATCTGTGATGGTCTGAACTGGACCTATTAGCATTGGAGGTTTAGGTGTTTCAGCACGATGCCTGTAGAGCAAATGAAAGCAGGCACTGACCCTTTAGTTGGTTCCTTGCTTTGGTGCTCTAGCTTTATGAGAAGTGAGGTCTTTTTTGGAGAGGAGTTTAGAGGAACTTCTTGTAATGGAAAAATCAGCAACCTGCCAAAGCAAGCTTGCATTTCCACTGTGGTGAGTGAAAAAATACTCCCGGGGTGGAAAAGTTTAGACGTGTCTAGGATGGAAGCTGTATTTCTGGTCAGAAATGTCAGGATGATGAAGATAGGAAGAGGCTGTTGTGGTGGTTTCAATTTGCAGTTATAACAGAAAAGTCAGCTGTTTATTTCTTGCCTGGCAGATTCAGTGCTGAATAGATTAGATCCATAATAATGTAAATATAGTATTCATCTACAGAGGTGGACCACATTCACACAAACTGGTCTCAAGCCAAACGCATGTGTTCTTGGTTAATTCACCATATTTCACCTGTTTGTAAATTGTGATTTTGCACTCATGCTTGTCCAAATGCTTATCCAGTGGAAAATAGGTTTACACTGCAACAATGAGTATCACCAGGCTATTGCTGTGGGCTGGCTTGCACAGTGGGGTGCATCATTATGGATGTACCCATGACCAGAAAAAGAGCTTGATTCATGTTTTTTCTGCAGGTTTATTTGACATCTAATACACTTAATATTCACAGGCTCTTTCTGAATCATGTCTTAAGTTGCAGGCAGTGTCTGCAACACTGAAATAATTTACAACTGTGTCTTTCCCAGAGGGACAGAAGTATTGTGTGGAAGGATATTCTTTTTCTCCTCCTTATATTATTACCTTTTAAGGATAGTTTTCTGTAATAGCTTGACTATTTTGTTTGCTCAAAGGACATTTTATAATGGCAGGAATAAATGGGGTAATGTGGTGTGGCTGTAAACCACCTCCCATCCTGCTGCTGCAGGGTTGCAAAAATTGAGGGAAAGTATATTTGGGAACTTTGGCTCTGCTGCAGGATTTATATTTTATGCTGCTAATGCTAAGCTGTGCTGGTTTTGAAATGCTAATCATCTAAGGAAGTCCGTTTGTTTACCCTAATGCTCAAGAGGGCCACTGTCATAGAATGTGTGCTTTTCATGCTCAGGGTGTTTGCAGAGGTGTTGATGAGGAAAATGCATATAAGAACAAATAAAGATGCACATGTAGGGAAAAATATGCCATGTCTTTATTTTTCCACATGTTATATGCATCTCTGCTCTGCTTCTTGTGATCAATGGGGGACTTTGAAAGCTCAGAGGGAAACACAGGCCGCATGTCTTTCTGTGGCTTTTTCGGTGTTATTATACTTTTGATGGCATTTTCTTTTGCTTCTCTTCCCAGGAGCTGCCTGGAGAAAAATAGGGATGTGTGCTGCATTAACTTATGTAATGGGGAGCATGAGGGAGAGAGGGATGGGGGTGCAGTGAAAGAGGAGGTGGATAGAAGAGAAGAGTGATGAGCTCATGCTGCTGCACTGCAGCTCTTATATACACACTCTGCACCTTGTGGTCTAAAAGCCATGTGCATGCTTTTGCACATGCACATATGCATATATGCATTCTCGGTTTGAGTGCAATATTCAGTTTATTGATTGACACACATACTGTATGTGTGTCAATCAATATATGCTCATACAGACAAAAGAAAGAAGATAGAGCACCTCGTTATTGAAATTACAACCCAATTTAATGTTGTGCTGCAGAATCTGAAGGCTGGCATGTGGGAATGGAATTAGTGAGTGTGGACTGTCCTTTGCCTGCACCACTATCAATAGAGCTCCACAGCTCCGGCTGGTAATTGCTGCCAACCCACCAACTCTTTCCTGTGACAAAGCTGGATAACCAGAGAGTCTTTTGATTTATGTCAAGGTGGGGTAGGGCCAGAGGATGGGGCAGTTGATAATGGCACAACAGCACATTTACTAAACAGAGCCGTCCCTTTGAGGGCTTTCAGCACTGTCTGCAATGAATTTGTAAATAAATGGATAAAATACTTCGCTGGGTGGAGCACTAAATATTAGAACATCATTGTCCAAGCCTCTTAACACTGATGTCATAAGCACACAAATCATTTGTTGCAGAACTGGGAATGAGGACATACTGTATATTGTGTATATAGTCTGTGGCAGAATTTAATTTGAATTTTGCATGAATTGTGAGGGCCTATGACTTGTGAAAGAAGCACATGTCCCTTCATGATTGTGAAATAGCCATGCTGTCAGGGAGAAGGGGACTGTGGCTGTTAAACAGTCATTAAAGCTACATATTTATCCTGGTGGGGTTAATTCCTACCAGCTGTGTGTAAATGCAGGCCTGTCTTTTTGTACGAACACAGACACGTGTATCGTCTAATGCTATACGGACTGGGATTCTCTTTCTGTCAGCCTTCAGCTGTTGCCGTGACAACTGGCCTCCGGGATCTGTGCACATGCATGCAATTCTGATAAATCCTGCTTTTAGTCTATGAGGCATCGTCCAAAGAGACACATCTAATGCGTGCATCGCTCACGTTCCCACAGTCACATGACTTTTTTTTTTCCTTTCTGTGACATCATTCACCAGAGTTCAGTCATTTAATTCAGATATGATAATAATAATAATTTATTACTATGGTGATAATGATGATAAAGATCATCATCATCATCATCATTTTAAACCTATATATATATATATATATATATATATATATATATATGTGTATGTATATATATATATATATGTGTATGTATGTATGTATTGTTTTTTTTTTTGTTTGTTTTTGGTAAGATGGGAGACAGTTCCTTTCAAGTCTGGAACTGAAAAGACCTGATCCTGTCTGCCTGCAGCGTAAATTAGCTCCCTCAGGACCTTCACACTCAAGTTGACCTCCCTCACTATCTGTAGCCTTGACTCTTTTCTCAATGCACTTTTTTCTGATTTTTTTTCACATTATCCCTCCCACTGCTGCTCTGCTTTAAATCATCTTTTTATGAAGACACGTGGGAGTGTTTTCATCAGTCATATATCCATAAACTCCACGTCAGTCTCAGCACAGTGTTGACTGTACACTAGCGCCATCTGTTGGCAGCACAAAGATCCGCTTCAAGGTCCCAGAAAATCTCCTGTGACCTCTTGATACTGGTCTCATGTCTTCCTCCCACTGTGTGCCTTGTCCATGGTTTTAACTGGTTGTTGAATGAAGAAATTAATACAGTTACCTATCAATGTAATTAATAATCAAACAATGGGAGATAATTTAAGTCAAAATAAATGAGCAATCCTAAATTCAGCTGTGAGCCATCATTGAGTGGAGAGACAACAAATGAAGGCAGGTGGAGGCTCTTGCCATGTGTCGAGTCCCACAGAGGCTGCTGCAGCCTCGTAAGCTGGTTCCTCTGGCTTTTCTCCCAGATAGATGCTGCAGAGATTTACTGCCAAGGTTTACTTTAACTGAGCTGATATATTAATGATTTAACCAGGGAGCAAAAAATATTACTTTTTTAGTAGAGTGACTCACAAATCTATGATATCTGTCCTAACTTATTCTTGCAAAACATAAAACTTTAATGTAAGGAGAAAAACTGTCTGGCTAACAGTCATAGGAGACCACAAGACTACATGTCTGTTCATCTCTGAGCATTGCTCTGTTAGTATTGACATGCTGTTGTCAGTTATGGTCAACTGGATAGAACAGGACCCGAAAGCAGAGGAGACGTGGAGAGGTGGATGTTTGCAGGGCGACAGTCTTGGACAGTGGTATTTACAGATACAGTGTCAGCTCCTGTAATCCGACTCTTTTTCCTAAGATATAAGATAACCTTTTCTCCTATTTCTGACTATCCACTGCAAATCCAGACTTAATGTTTAATAATGTAACTAATAGTCTTATTTCTCATCAGATGCAAAGAGATTGTTACATAACCTATTATCTAATGACATATTACATGTTGCTTTGGCTGCCTAGAGAGCTCAGATTTCTTTCAGTGACCTTGCAGAGCCTTAACACAAAGACTCTGGACATGCCCCCCGGACCACAGACATCAACACAACAGCTGAATAAATTACCACAGAGGCGCAGAGCGTAGAGGCATGTTGGAGGTGAGAATGAGAGAGCATCTGATGGTGCATAGATAGACTAATTAAAGAAAGAGTGAGGCTGTGAGAGACAGCTGAGGGAGGCTGATAAGGGGGGCAGGAGGAGGGTGCTCTCTGTGAGGAGAGCCTCCTCTTTTCATTGACATTTCGGGGAATGTGCTGATTAGTGGAGAGTAAATCATTCAGATGGAGGTTCCCAGTCTCCTGTGCTCCAGAGAGCTAAAGTAACCACGGTCACCTCACCGGTCTTTAGAGAGCCGTATAGCCATTTTGTCATCAAAGCCTGGACCTTGTCTCAAACTGTACGGGGCCAAGTCGGAAACAGCTGTGCGCTGGTAGGTGCGGCTCTACTCTCTGAAGGTGTGTGTCTGTCCGTGGAGTGCAGGTTCATTGAGGTTCTGTGGAGACAGCAAATGTATGCATTGTCCGACGCTGCAGGTGCGTGGTGAGCTGCCTGTGCACTTGAGTGGAGCTCATTGAATTCCAAACATCTTCTAAAAATCAAGGATGTTCTGCTTTTCTCTTTTAAAAAAAAAAAATCATCTCTGCTGGTTGAAAACCTTTGGTGTTTATAGACATTTGGTGGAACAAAACAAGCCGTGTCAAGATATCTCCCTGAAATTGTGATGAGCGTTTTTCTCTGTTTTCTTACTTTTTGTCTACGAAACAATTACTCAGTTAAACAGATTTGGTTGAGGATTTAAAAACAAAATACTGATTTGCCGCCGTAAGTAAGAGAGGAACAGAATAAAAGGGCGGGTTAATCTGTGAGGGTATTGTTGTATTTGCATGGATAATATGTAAAATAGACACCGCTGCTCTGTATTCTGATGTTGATCCACCGTGCCAGGAAGGAGGAAGAGTGGTTTCTATTCATTTTTGACTCTTATTCAGAATTCATATATATCTCTGCCACAATTCAGTGTATATTTAAGCAAACATATAATTTGCCAGATGCTCTATAAAACACAGAACTCTGTTTGTTTTGTGGCCCTTTAAGCCCTCATCTTTCATTTGTACGCTTCTGAACTGGTCAACTCGGCCAATCCCAATCCCAACTTCTCTCCATCTCTCCTGCTCATGTCAAGCATCCTTTTGATGAAACCTATAGCAGGACCCCTGATGATCCATTTTTCTGCCAATTTATTCATGAAGACCTTGTGTGTGCAGTCCATCCAGGCCTGCTCTCATTAGACCTGTTAACAGAATGCATGGCTCAGAGAGGACATCATTAGATGCACAGAACGTGAGACAGCCTCTCCTTCATTAGTCATGCTGTATGCAGTAATGGTGGTCTGCGAATACAAAGCTGCACTGTACTGCATTGCATGCATGCTGACTTCTGTTTGCCACCCCTTTGCGCTCTTTCTCACGTGCAGCTGACCCATTCCTTCCTGTTCTCCCCTTAGTCCGATTCTGTCATCCCTCATCGCCTCTTTTTCTGCCCCGTTACACTCCAGTAAGTCGCATGTATCATCTTGTTGTCGTGGTGCAGGATGTTGCTGAGTTACGTTTTGTGGTTCAGCAAATAAAAGGCAGAATTCCCCTCTGGGATCATTAGGCAGCGCAGCAGCTATGAATCTCAATTGTTCATTTTTATTACACAGAATTCCTCTGTGTTTCATCATTAAATGCAAAGTAATCACAAAAAGGGTGAACTGGCTTTTCTGCGTACGTTGCTCATTAGTCCAAAGTAAGATTCAAACAAGGTCTCAGAGTTATTTAAACTGGATGGTGAACTCCCAAAGGCACCTTAACCTTACGCCTAAAAGACATTTGTGTGCTTTAACAGGAGGTTCAACAGATGAGCCTGTCACACTCACACCTTCCCTGCTCTGTAACTCAAAGCAGTAATGATGATGCAACTCTCAGTGCTCAGTTCCAAACAAGTCAACAAAGTGGTGCGTCCTGCATCAAAGATTACAGGGTGTGATCATCGTATATAAAGCCAGACTACAAAAGTAAGGCCTGAAGCTTTTTACAGAGCCCCTCCCACCCAGCTAACATCCTTTTTAATTTCCTCCCCTCTCACAAGAGACGTGAAAGTATTAAGACAAGAACAATTCCAAAATAGTATTTATCCCGACGCCGCCTGCCTCCTGAACACTCTTGATTTAGCTTTGCAGGCCACTCTGCAAGTTTTTAATAATAAGGCAGTAAAGCAGATTTTTATTATGCACTTATTCACTTTATCCAGTGCACTGCTGATAATTACCCCACCGGTGCTAGTGTTTTATCTGTACTTATGTGTGGGTTTTTTTAATTTATTGACCCGTCTGTTTTATGTGTTTATTATTCTATTCTTTTATTGGCTCTATTTGTCTGTTTTATTTACCTGCTCATACTCTTAATGTAATTTGAGTGTTTTTTTTCTTCTTGTCTGTGTTTGGTTGAGCTCACCAAGACAAATTCCAGTGCTGATATGGCAATTACGTATTGACTCCCGAATCATGAACATGTTACACAAGGAAAAGTATCTCTGAATTCACCCCTGTGTCTGTGTCTGTTTTTACAGGGAGGTTTCTAGGTATGAACTAATATCCACCAGGTAGGCTACACTAGTGTACGGCCCCCTTTCAGAGAATGCAAAATCTGTACAAAGCTATGTCTTCCCTGATCTCTGCCAGTTGCTCCTGTGCCAGCCAATGTTCACTGCACAGCGGAAAAACACGTCAAGCCTGTCCTGTTCCATAAAGGAATGTCATACACCGGGCCTACATGAAAGTTGTAGTAGGTAGTATTACTTTAGTCAAACGCGACCAAACGCTGGCTGATCTATCGTACACTTGGAAATGTAATTAATTCTATGATGTCAGCGACATCAGAGAGGCAGGGCTACAGAGTTCATCTGAATATTATAAAATCTGGATCCAATATCACTTCAATTTATCAAATGGATTGAGCTAATTTAATAATTTGTTTTTGTAAACAACAAATGAGTCAGGGGTCGCTGGAAGGGAAGAACCCCAGGATAATTATCATCCGACTCTGTGGTTGCCTTCAGCTCCATGTAATGTTTTAGCATCTTTCAGCTCATGGGTTTACGTCCCACAACTTAACTGGTTTGTCTCTCTCTCATTGCACTCATCAGCTCCATTTCCAGCTCCACTAAGCGGCTTTTCTCACACCCCTGCCCCACCACTAAATACTGGTGACTCACTGATGAATGTCACCCTTTCAAAACTGCACATGTGAATGATATCAGCATCTTTTAATCTGAGGAAGAGTGGAGATAAAATAGTGTCAGACTGCTCTTTCCCATAGATAAAACGTTCATTTTTCCTTAAAGGAAATACGGCCAAGCCAATGTAAATAATGAGAAAAATCCAGGCCAAGTCAACTCCCAGAATTCAAATGGTATCTGTACTGCAGGGACAGCCTGAGGAAATAGACTCCACCTAAACAGACAGATGTTTATGTCAGTCAGATTACCATATGGTTGTGAGAATCACGCCCTGTCGACACGCCCTCTTGCTTCTCATGGACACCTGGCTGTCAGGAAGTTGAGCAGATTAAAATGACAGAATTAGGCCGTTGCTCCTGGAATCAACACAAACCAAATCAGTGTTAAGTTAAGACACATCAGCTTCCCAGCTGCACCCTCAACAAATTTGTAGGATCCCAGAAAATGGGAGGTACAGAAACATCCTTTCTTCCTGCTGATGTTTCCACATCCTAGTCCAAGCCCATTTGAATTGTGTATCATGGAAAGCCAAGAATAAGTCATGCTTTGGGGAAAAGGTATTTACTGGTTCTTGTCTGCCACTTTTACTAAAACTGACAAATCTTCACATGATTCCAATTTCTGATACGATGAATCAATTGCATGAAGGACCGGTTTGATATGTGCTTGGACTGCCGGGACGGGGGCCTCTAATAAGAAACTGAGGGGCTGCAAATCGATTTGCCCTGCAGCCTGCCGAGACCTGGCCTCTGCTTTTTAGCCAATAAAACAGCGCGCTTTATGGAGCGTACACCAAAGCTCCAAGGATACAGCCAGGGTAGCAGACAGATTTACTCAATATTTCAGAACCCATTCTTCTGTAATGTCCAGAATTTGCATTTTCTTTTATTCCTAGATGCCTCTGATCCAGGCTGGTGTGTTGTCATGCTTTGTGTTAATGCTGATGTATGGTAAGGGTGGCTGGCTCTTCTCTAACTCACCCCTGTAGGACATTGTGTTGTTATTGACTTCCAATGTGTGGTTGAAACCAATAAGCTTTGGTTGTGTGCGATTAAAATGGAAGCCAAACAACATTAGCTGCTGTTAGGTGATTTGTCAAAGCGGTGGTGAATTAATAGATGTGCCCCAGTGCAGCACTCCTTTCTAATAAATGCTTTGGCATTGTCTCAAGTAGAGGTCAAGGGAGGTCTTTAGAGAAATGAGACAATAAGCACGGTGCGGTGTAACCCCTCCTCATTGAGTTGTTATCAAGAATTTGCTTGTTACTGTCAGAACCTTTCTATCTCTCTGTGAAGACAGGCCTCATGTCCTATCCAGCCTGCATGTTGAAATATAAGATCTGCTGACTTGCACCCATCAGGTCTTGTGGAAATGTGGCATGAATGGAACTTGCACACTCAGGATATCTTGTTCCACTGGAATATGTCAACATGAATCCATTTCTCAGCACAAAAGCTTTCCTCAGCTTCCTTTTACATTCCCCTGCAAAAGGAGCAAAGATGGAGGATTGCTGCTCTCTCTGCTTTTGTTCTGTGATTGATTGCTTCCCGGTTGTCCATCACTCTGAAGAAATGATTCACTGACTAAGACTTAGTACTTTTTAAAAATGTCTAAACACTGCTTTAGGCTCACTTTCTGCCTCCCAGTACCTTGACTTGCATCCAGTGAAGACAATCAAGCGAGACGGGAAGCATTATTTATTGATTATTTTAATCCTGCTTTCATTGTTGCGGGCCTTGTTAATATTTAAATGCAACATATCATGTTTTCACTGTGGCTGGGTGAAGTTCATATCATTACATGTGAAGTGATCCTTTTAGTTCTTTCTTTGATGACTTGGTCCGGAGAGGAGGTTGTTTGGATGTGCAGAGTTTACTTGAAAAAGGAAAAAAAACAGGATTTCCTTTGTCTAACAGGATCCTGATGCTGCAGTTTCACCGACTTTCACAATTGGTCAAACCTCTGCCTATTTCTTACTTGAGGAGCATATAGTAGCAAATCCATTTAGATTGGTTGTCTGCGCTTTATATATTATGTATACATTTGTTGTTGTTTAGCCTGTGTAGTCTGATGTTTTGCAATGTTGAAATTCACTGTAAAAAATAAGTTAAAAAAACAGAAAAAAGTCTGGCAGCAGAGTTTCCAGACGGATATCGTCAAATTACAGCAAATAACCAAACCACCATAGTACATCTTATATCTGTAAAAATACAGAACACATTTACCGTCCAAATTAATTAAAAGCAGTATATTATTGTTGATAAATTATGTTAAAAAGTTAATCTAGGTCTGTTAATTTAGGTCTAGACAAACAATCATTCAATCAGATTAATAATTTAATCCTACACCCTACCTATGTCCAAAGCAGGATTTGAACCCACGATGCCTTACAGTCCCTTCTCATTGTGGTTTGATGCATTATGTTTGATGCAATGAAAAAAAAGATAAATTTGCATTCAGAATTAGAGTTTAAATGTAAAAGTACACATTAATATATGTACTGTGTAATAATAAGATTCACCTTCAGAAAATTGTTCAATTTTTAGTATGGAAATAAGTCCTTATATAACAAGCTACATATTTAATTACAGTTAATTAGTGTAATTCTACATAGATTTGTATGTACCCTAATTTAAGAAAGAAGAAAAAATGCTATATAAATAATATAGTAATTTTTCTGTAGAAAATTAAAAATAAACATAATTACTGATTACTGGCATTACACTTAAAATAAATCGGTTGATTAATTTACAGACATTGTCAGTAATTTTACACAGTTTTGTATGAAATAAAACAACAGTTATTTTCTGCATCCTTTTTTTACAGGGTTGGTAAAATTACTTGAAACACAACAGAGCTTGAAGTTTGTCTTCACAACAAGGCATGACTTGTATTTGCATGTGGAAATTTATGACATGAATATTTAGCATCTCCTTGGTGACTTAACAGCATTTGCACAGCAGTTCATGATAATCATATCTGCCGTCACTTACCCACATCTGTATTCAGTTTTACAGTTTTTGCCACATTCTCCTAAAATAACATTATGTTTCCTGAATGATTCTATCACTGTCAGACTAATGAGGGCCATTAAAATGAAATACATTTTGTACTTTCACTTCCAAGTGGAGCAGAATGTTAAAAAAAAAAACTTTAAAAAAACTTTGATGCTCAGGATTGTGACTGTGGTTTGCTGGTCCCAACAAAAAAAAAAACAGCAAATATTATTAGGCAGAGTCGGATATATTGATGCATCTCATGGCTGCAAGGTAGTCGCTGCTGTTCAGTGACTGTGTTTTCTCTGATCAAAGACTGGAAAGGCGTCTTGGAGCAAGACATGAGAGAGGCTCTCTCTATAATGCCAACACAAACAATGGCCTATGCCAATGTAGACGGCTGAGCCGGGAGGTGCTACTGGTGCTCAATAGCTGCAGTGTTTCTGCCTTGGGCTTCGGATGCCACAGAGGCTCAGCACACTTTGCCAGGGAAAGGCCGCAGAGCACAGCAACAAGTAACTGGTGTCCTGGCTGTGGAGTCCAGGACCGAAGGAAAGCAAAGCGAGGCAAACTCTGCTAAAGTGATCAGACAGCTGTGGGTGGTGAGGTGCGTATCGTGGAATGTAAGCCATCACCGTCTGGGTGTTGCAGGAATGTGGTGGTTTTAATGTGTGTTTTCTCCTTTTGTCTGTTCCTCTTCAATGCTAATCCATTATTTGTGTTGGTTATTGTATATCAGGGCGTGCTTCTATTCTATATTCAAGTGTACAACCGCAGTTGATGCTGAATCACAGAGAGTCGGTTCAAAACATCTGATCCTAGAAACTTATTTATTTACTACAATCAGCTGTCTTAACCACAACACTGTTCCACGCTTGACAGCTAATGAAATCTTAAGTGATTTGAATGATAGAGCAACACATATTGAACATCATCAGCTATTTATCAGATCGTTAATGCATTAGGCAATGAATGGAAACTGATTGTAGCAGCACTTATTATCACTGTAAGCCTTCCAGTCAATTTACTCAGTTCAATGATTTCATCTAGCACATGGCTTCAAATTGATTGCATTGCTGTGTGCACGTAAACACATGCACACGTGTGTACAAACACACACACAAATGATTGTTCAAGCAACTTGCCTGGTTTGCGGCAAGGGATAGATATAAATAATATATTTATATATTATTTTTAATTAATTTTCTAGGATTATGTTAATGGATGAGTCCTTGAAATCTGTTCTGGAATCAGCACAGCAGAGAGAACTGATTCTAAGAGTCTTTGGCTCTGATGTATTGCTAATCACTGAGTGTGTTTGATGATTGATTGGCCACCATTGAATTCATACATTATTATGTACATTTTTGCGTTAAAAGAAAAGCAAGTATGTTGAATAAACATATTCAGTATGCATCGATAGAAAAAAAATGTAATCTTTTTGATTGGGAATGAAGTATACTGATAGTCTTTGCTGTTCGACACACAATGCATGTCAACCACGGTTCCACCAACCTGTTCTGTGTGACATGAGACAGGTGTGAGTCTGTCGCGGCCTCAAATAGCTTATTGCGCAACTCCCCCGCCACGCCCCGCCACCATGTCTCAACCAGAAGAATCTAGTCTTTTTAAATCCTGGTGCCTTTGAATAATCCAGCCACCCTGCTGATTTACAACCATGACAACCATGTCTGACCTCAGGCATCCTGAATGACATCACTGCCACATATCTTCCACTTGACCTAGTGTACAAGGAAGGGTGCAGTAAGGTTTCTAACCAATGGATGGCACTGTCCCTCAGAGAGCCCACAGTGGAATGCGTCTCGTCACTGAGGGACTTTGTCGGACCTCTTCTGTCGGTCTTGCAGTGGTGCCACGGTCCTGTTTCCTGACCACCATGTGTATTTATATCCACTGTGGCCTTTGTCACAATCATAGTTAGGGCTTCTCTGCGGGCTAACTACTGGAGACACCAGCCTAAGCCTTTCACTGTTATCCAGTTGACCTCAAGATTTTACAGTGTCATTGAAAAACCCTGCACATCGGTCTGGCACAGAGGAACAGATAATGAGATGATATCAGCAAAGCTGTCAGTGTCGATGTGTTTTCTTCTTCTTGTTCTTTACAGCGTTGTTTTGCCGTCCTCGCAGAGTGTTTACCACAGTGTGTCGTCTCACATGGGTCTATTTTTAGCAGGGGAGAAGTGTGCTGTTGTGTGTCTCTGTGCTGGGGTGGGGCTAAGGGGAAGGGCTTCAGGGAAATATGGTGTCTTGTAATGGAGAGAACTGAAAGGGAATAATGTAACATGCATGCAATCAGGAGAAGTACAGCGCTGGAGCTGGATGTCTTTGCAATTGAAAAATGTATTTTTTTTAGACAAATGCATCCATAGAAAGGAGCAAATAAACACGTAGTGGAGTAGAAAAGGTTTGCTTTGTTTCCATTGTAAGGGTGTCATTTTATTCCTGCATTTTCTCCTCCCACTCAGTCATTTTGAGGATGGCAGAGGAATGCCCAGAGCAGGTCATTTAATGCCCACATTCATATTTTTGGGCTATTTAGAGTCTCCACTCCACCTGACTGGCACATGCCTTTGGTATGTGAGAAGAAACCCATGTGAAAAAGGCAGAACTACAAAGGCAGAAATACATTGCCAGGGTTTCGATACAGGTACACAACTAATACTTGAGGAATACAGTTGTCATGTTTAAACCTTTTCTCATTAAATAAGCTTTACTGTTTTAAATGATTTTACAACAAAGGCAGCCACTTAAGACTGTTCCTTGCAATGTCTTAAACTGGCAACACTGTGATTCAAATGAGTAGATTTCTGCTTGAAGTTGACCCATTAAATCATTGCCAAACTTCCATCATGTCTGCCCGTTAAATAAACTTGAAGCTCCTGCTAAGAGACAATTAGTTTATTGAGCTGACCATATCCTGGTTGTAGCTTCACATTCAGTACAGACATCAGAGTTGCCGACAACAAAGCAAGTGTGTTTCTCCATGTTTTCTTTAAAGAATAAGTTAATAAGCATTTAATCCTGACCGGGCATTTAATATTAACTTTTGGTACTCGACCGTTTTTCATACTTGGGGCTGCAAACACCTTTCTGTCAGTATTGAGGTTCAATACTTAGTCGTCATTCAGAGGAAAGTACTTGGCTGCTGGCACTTCAAAACTAATCTCAGGAATCAGTTTCCATGTTCCTGGATAAACAGATTTGTTTCTATCTGGATTGGAATTACAAAGTGATGTTTGAAGAGCAGAAAAGAGAAATGTCTGTCAGACATCTATTGCCACTGAGGATCTTTGATCATTCCGATAGGATCCCACAGGCAACACATCTGCTCCAGCTTTGCAGCCAGGATATGATGAGCAGAGGCAGCATATCCTTTAATTACTCTCATTTCAGCTCTATTTATACATCTGCTGCCAGTTCCTTCTTATCCACAAAAATTCTTTGTTCCTGAGATTTACAGTGAAAATGTGTTTCTTCTTTGTGCCCCCCCCCCTCCCCCCTTTTCTTATACAAAGTCCTCTGTGTTCTACTTACACTACATCTCATTTAGTATGCTGTTGTATCAAACTATGACCTCACCCTGTTCTAATTGTTTCCAGACCAGGCAAGGACTGAGTTCTCATTTTATTTTCCTTTTTTTTTTTTAGCGCAGGTCTCAGTCCCTCGGCATCCAGCGAAAGCAGATAATGCGAAATGGTGCATGATGTCATGTAGACACAGTCATGCAGCGCCAAAATCTTGTGACCGAGTTTCGAGGAAGCTGTCCTTTCCCCTGCCGCTTCCTTTGCCGTATTTTCCTCTCTGCTCTGTCTTTTTTCACTCTTCTTTCCACTGGGAAAATTTTTTTTTCTTCTTCTGTCCCTCTGATAATATTCAGGTGCTGTATCCGTGGGAATGCACCTGATAAAGGCGTTTGTTTGTAGCTGACACCTCTTTGACCGTGTCCCATAGTGTATCTAACATTTTCTTTACACTAAAACATGAAGGAAGAGGAAAAGAAGGGAGGACAATTAACTAAAAAGGGGGGATGATAGAGTAGGAGCTGAGATGCAGAGAGACCATATGTATTGAGTTGAAGAAATGGCTTTTATGAGCAGAAAGTGGGCCTCAGCTTGGAATTCTCAATGACATCATTCTGGAGCAGAGCGCCGTGCAGGCAGGAGACGGAGTTGGCCTTTACCACGGGACGACTAGACTGGATTGTAACTCTAGAAGAGGACGGGAGAGGCAGAGGCAGCCAGACAGAGAGAATTACACAGGTTTACTAAGTATCGTGGAGTTTGTGCAAACTTTTACAGCTCACTTTTACACAGAATTTATCCAATGAGATAATCTACGCAGAGCTCTCTGTGCGGCTTAAACTGATGCTGCCCTTGAGCCTCACGCTGAAACAATCACGTCACGCTTGGGGCTCATATGAAGCACATGATTACATACAAAAATAAGACTGTGATATTATCTCATATCTCATCGCTAAACAAATAAACTGTATTTAGCCACTCCCTGTGGTCCGCCAACAAAACAGGAAGCCTGCAGCTGGGCTTAATATCTAATATCATGCACACATTTTGAAATGTAAACGCCTGCCTCCGTCTGGGCCTCTCCGATGATCGCACCTAACAAAATGATAGAGTAATGAGGATGCCAGTTTTATTAAATGTATGTCCTAAATGGGTTTTTCCTCCCTTGTCCATTTGCTTTGTTTACCGGTACTCAGAAATTAAGTGTTTCCAGTAGGAGTTGTGAGATTGCGAGATAGTTGAGTCAAGTCTTTGCCGCTCCATGAGGCATTAGCAGCTGTAGTCACCAGAGTACACCGCCAAGGTCTCAAACTGAAATAGATCGCTTGGGCAGTTACTGTCCGTCTGCCTTTCTGCACGAAATCATTCAGCCTGTGTCACACATTGCAAGTGATTATGTGCATATCTCCTGCTGTGATCCATAACACATGTTAGGAAATGCAGGCTTCTTCCTTTTAGTTTTGCTTTGTCTCTTGTTCTGGATCTTTCGTTTGAAGTTTCAGATGTAAACTAGTTCAGAGAAGGTGATCATTTCAGGGGTTCAGACCTGTAATTAGTGGACATCAACATCTCCCCACAGAGACTGTGTGTGTGTGTGTGTGTGTGTGTGTGTGTGTGTGTGTGTGTGTGTGTGTGTGTGTGTGTGTGTGTGTGTGTGTGTGTGTGTGTGTGTGTGTGTGTGTGTGTGTGTGTGTGTGTGTGTGTGTGTGTGTGTGTGTGTGTGTAGACGATTGGTGTCCCTGTAAACTGGCTCCATGTGGGAGCCATTCTCTTCTGTTTCCTGTGCCTGTTGTCATTATATAGAAAATACCTTTGACTTGGGGGCAGTTTACCCCAACCCCCTTCTCTCAGAGGGGTGATTAGTCTCTGGCCTGTCTCAACAACACTGTGGAGCCCTGCAGGCACCTTCAGTTTGGGGTCTGCTGTGAGTGTGAAGCTGGACTGGAAGTCCTGGTGAGTTTTGCAATGACGGTGAAATAAGGGTGGAATTGTATCAGTGTGGTATTATTTATAAGATTAAACAATAATTAAAAACAGTTTAAAAAAAGCGAGAGTTGGACATTGTCTACTCTACTGCAAGGTTCTGCAGCAGAAAGGCACAGAATCCTCTCTGGTTCTTTTCTTAGTGCACATTTTGACCATCATTTCTTAACCCTGGAAGGCTCTATTAATGGATTTGCTCTCTTGTGTGTCATCTCTACGAAGTCCTTTTTCTTTTGTGCAAAATAAGTTTAACAAAAAGGTACCCCGACGGTCAAACAAACCCTGTTTACTCTGACACTATCTTCTTCCTTTATGCCACAATCTTCTCATACATTGTCCATTCACCTGTTTCTCCATTCCATCCCATTGCCACTGATCTACTTACACTAGCCATTATCAATCCACTGGGCTACGGCCAGACAGAAAGGTGACGTGGGAGATGAGTAAAAGCTCAGTAGGTAGTCCTCAGAAATCTTCAGATGTGGGCCTTAAGTTGCAAAAGGTTGAGAACTCCTGTATAATATATATATGAACCCAACTGGATCACTCTCCCCTCCTCCCTCCCATCTGTGCTTTCAATGTTTTTGTCCTTTGTGTCCTTTTCATATGTTTTCTGACGAACATGGCTGCTCCAGGGTCATTTGTGTGCCCCTTCCTTGCACGATTAGAGTTGTGCACAAGATCTTTCATCCCTTTCTCTTTCTTTCTACCCAGCTACAGTCCGACCACACTCTCACACACCCCTTCCCTTGCATCCCGCCCCCTTCCATACTGCTCGGGGCCTGGCAGCAACCCACACTCCCCTGTCTCCCAGCCTCCGCCCCCCTTATACTCTTACGAGCCCGGCACACAGAGAACAGAGAGGAAGAAAGAGAAAAAGAAAAAGCTCCATTTGTCTGTCAGAGATTACAGACTGCCACTTAACTCTGACCATGTACGCCTCCCATTCATAGGGAGCTGCTTCAAAAGGCAATGAAATGGGACCTTCTGCGAGGACTAGAGGGCTACAAGCTACAGAAGATGGCAGTTTTGAGATGTGTCTGTCTGTTAGAGAGACCTTTAAGGCAATAATGGGTAAGGGTGTGGAGGACTGCTGATGTTTAGGAGTAAATCGTCTTGTGAGTGCCGGCCAGCATGTGGTGTTTGCAGTGTAATTCAGAGAAGACCAAGTCTCTGCTGGAGCTGGAGCTGAATGGCTGGTAAGTGTAACGGGATAGTGTGAAATGTGCGTTTGTTTGTAATGTGCTTGTGCTTGCTTCTTTTGTGTCATGCACACTAGAAGATGACAGGAGTAATGTGAAGCTTCAAGCTCAGTCACGAAGGTCGTGAATTTTACAGTGGGGGTCTGCCTTTCAGTTTTGACTCCCTCACAATGGAACACAGATCATGTCACCCCTCTGAGTCACAGCATACGTGTTCTATCATGGTGTGTTTAGTCTCACTGTACAGAATCCCATCTGTGAGTGCGATTGAACCTCCCCTGCTTGGTTGAAGGGCATTCCTGTGGTTTGCCGTATCCCTCCCACTCTCTGGCCGTGAGTATGTGCTTTTTCATAGCTGGATCTATCAAGGGCAGGTGCTGAGTGGAGTGTGGAAGAGCTGAATTATTCATGACTAGATAATGACGGTGGCTCTGTTGTTGTTGTTGTGTGAGTCTTGACAGGAGGGACCAAGAGCGATACCTTGATTCAGACAGAGTGAGGCCTGACAGTCAGTCGGGAAATAGTATTGGTTTCTGATTGATTAAACAAATATGACGATGGCATCAAGAGAGCATCCGGCCAGTCAGCACATATTGCAGTGGAGTATGTTTTCATTTTAAGAACCTGTGCTGTGCTAGTTTAGCTTTTCTTTTTAAGTCACTTTAAAAAAATCTGAAGCTTTCAAGTGCAACGTGATGAATGCAACAATCATATTAATCAATAATCAGCAGTCTTCATGTAAGAACATTATAGTGCCTTTCATTTATTCATCATATATTATGACTGCTAATTTGCCTCAATTGATTGTGAGTTCTTATGCCAAACTGATCAGTGTTCTACCATTGTGCTACTTTTTGCTTTGCTATTTTAAGTTTAATCAGGGGGAACATGAGGCAAAAGGAAGTCATTCAGCAATAAATTGTACATGAAGATACATTCAAGTAAGTAAGTTATGTCAGTAAGTATGGAACTTTATTAGAGGGATAAACCTCTTGAGATGAACCATCTCCTTTTCAAAGGGGTCCTCAGTATACAAAAAATACAACACATAAAACAAATAAGCAAATACTTTCATCCATCCTAGCTACTCCCACACCCACAGATTTCCCTAATAATAATAATAATAATAATAATAATAATAATATAATAATACATGAAATAAATGTACACATACCCACACAAAGTTGTTACAAAGTTGTACTTTAAAAGTACAAGTTAGTAAAACTTTATTTACATAGCACTTTTTAAACACACAGTTACAAACTGCTGTACACATATAAACAAATAAGTCCATAAATAAACAACAACGACAAATGAACATCAAAACAAAACAATGTTAACACACACACACAAAGAAATTTCAAGACTGTCGGCCTCTGATTGGATTAGATACCATGTAACTGTGTGGAGAGACGCAGGTCCAGAACTCCTCAAACTGAAGCAGATTACTTAACAGTACTTAACCAGATGTATTATGAGGCTCCAGTTGATAATATGCTGCCTGCTGTTAACTCTCAGGAGTGATCCTGTCAGTCTGCAGGCCAGTGCAGTTTACAGCTGTGTCATACTACAAACCCCCAACCCGCTTTCTCGCAGCCTTTTTATAGCTGTTAAAAAAGTCTACCCTTAGTATGGTTATTGGTGCTGAAATATCTGATATGGCTGTTTACTGGCAGGTTTACAGTAAATCAGGAGCACGTCACCATGTTGTCTCCTAGTCTTTTAATTTACTCTTCTCTGTGGTGTGAGGGCTTGTTTGTTCATCTGGATTTATGAGCTACTATGAAGAGAAACAGAAAACATCTGCTTTTGTTGCGTCTGGAGGAAATGTTGTCTTTGCATGTTCGGTGAGAGGTGTGATACAAAAGTGCTGTTTAATTGAATCAAAAGGGTCAGTTCACTGGCTGTGTGTACATGCACACACAAAAGTATTTGTCACTTTAAGGCAGGAAATCTGATATCACATTTACATAAATGCCATTAGTTTAATTCAGATATTTTATCTTAAACCCCCTCATGAAATTTATCATTTCCATCAACTTCTTTCTTTTGTGCACTACTATGAACAGAAACAAAGGCCTTCTAATCAACCATGTTGGTATTGCATTTTAATATTGCAAAATAAGATTGCATAATTAATGTCCTAACATACGTGCGAGTACTTAAACTTATTTGGAATTTTTATTCACATGCTCACACTCTTATATTATATACCCTGTTCTCACTATATGTAGCATAAAAATATGGATTTTGTGTTTGCATCAATGTGTCTGAAATCAGATTGAGGTTACTGCTTAAAAAAGGAGTATGTTTATTTTATAGCGCCTTTCAATAACAGAACTTCACAATAAAACTGAGGTAACAGGCATGATGTGAACTTAAGTGTTAAAAAGAAAGTGACACGACGGCAAATATAAACAGATGGGTGATGCGTACTGTAATCAGACTGTGGAAAAGTTTCATGTGGAAAGACTTCTACTTCTATAAATTATTAAGCATAATGCTAATTTCATTGACTTCTGCATTCACAATTAAATTCAATTATACTTCCTGAAAAAGCTTTAAAGAGACAAAAAAAAAACAACAACCCACATCGTAAAACACACATTAGAAGTTGATTGGAAAAACATGCCAGCACATCGGCGTTTGTAGACTTCCCTCTTTGTTTGGCAGTCATGTTAGTTCCACACTGCAGCTCTCTCTTCCTCCGCAGCGTCAGCCTGCACTTCATTAGCCTTCTTCTATTCCCAGAACTCCTGTAGATGTGACTCCTCTTTTCCGGGATACGGAATGTTTCTCCCTCAGGTCCGACTGATGGAATGGCTTGAGGCCTGGGTAGGGGTCTGGGCCTGTTTGCTCAGGATGTGTTGAGAGGAAAGGAGGGGAGAAAGAGAGAGCTGGTTGACCCCCAAACCAACCCCCACCCCCCAAATCCCTGGATCCCATGGCTGAAAATCACTGCCAGCTGAGCTGACATGCTTATCCATGCCTACATCAGAGCGAACGGAGGGCCGGACTGAGCGACAGACTCTAGTGAGCAGTCGTTCCTCGTGTAAAGTGATATCATATGTCAAGGAGTGTATAGTCACTTTCAGGAAGTGGTCCTGGGACAGCCACCATTGCTTCATCCTTCACCTTTCAATGCTGGTTGTAATCCTCTTAAATTACGTATACAACATATTTACACAACTTTCACATTTCTGTCTGAACCAATGTAAAGTCACTTCTGCAGTGTAACTTCCTGCTCTGCTGTTTTTTCCTTGATCGTAAGAGAAGCTTAAAACATAAGCTCCTAAAAATCTTCCCTCATCCTTTTCTCCCCATTTTTCCCGCCATCGCGAGCAGGTGACCTCACTCTGTGCAGTATTCAATGACCTCAGAGCAAAAATTACTGCAGCATGTATTCCTGCTCTCTTTCTTCTGTACAGCCACAATCACAGCCGCTTGAATGTTTGATTGGTCGAAAGTCAAGCAAAAAGAACAAAATGGAAGGCAGAGACAGTAATGTAGTTCTGAATGTTTTCTGAGGTGAGGGGGTGAGAGCGCAAATCCCAGAGGAGCACTGTGGAAGCAGCTTGTAGTTAATTGTTATTTCATGTACGTTCAACTGTCATTCCCACAGTTCAGATTACATAAATTGAAATTGATTACGGTTAGTAAGTATATAATCAGGCAAAACAATAGAAAGGCAATTATTTTCAACAAAATGGCACATTATTCAATTCAATTTATTTGTATAGCACCAAATCACAACAAAAGTTATATCAAGGCACTTTCCAAAAAGAGCAGGTCTAGACTGACTCTTTATTCTAAAGGGACCCAACAATCCCCCATGAGCAAGCACTTGGCGACGATGGCGAGGAAAAACTACCTTTTAACAGGCAGAAACCTCGAGCAGATCCAAGACTCAAGGTGGGCGGACCTCTGCTTTGACTATTTGGGGTGAGAGACGTAGAGAGAGAGAACGCTTGGGAGATAGATGGGGAGAGAGACATAGATGGGGAGATAGCTAGAGAGAGAGAGAGTGAGGGACAGGTAATTGTAATGATGATGATGATGATGAAAACAATACAACAAAACAACATACCATAATGGGACTTCGTCATTAGTATTGTTGGTATTCAGTTACAACCAAGGATTAGAGAAATTAACCTGATTAATTATTACATGTCATCCTGGGGGGACCATGACCAAATTTTATGGCAGTCGATTCATTTGTTATTGGGACCTTTGCCATAAATGTCAACTTCACGGTGGTGCGAGACAAAAGGCAGATGACACCAAATTCTTTAGGCTTTATTCTTGAAGTGATGATACATTTCTGGCCATAGCAGAGAACTTACAAGCAGACAGACTTTTCCATTACATAGCTAAATAATTTTAAACAGACTAAACACACACCTATTTGACCTCAACCAAGCCCAACTTATAATGTAATAATACTATTTTGTACATATATATACATATATCTTCATATTTCCCTCCACCATGGAGGTAATGGATTTGTTTCTACTTTTTAAACATTGCAATTTTTTTGTGCCATTTTTGTCAAGTACTTTAAGGATTATCATGAAACTGGGTGGAAAAGTGGGCATGTGCCATGCAAGAAATCAAATTTTGGAGTGGACCCAAACAAAGTGACAATAAATGATACCAGTGTTACAGTATTCCAAATTCTAGGAATAGGTTTTCATTGTCATATTATGAGGGTCCAACTATAATGGGACTATTGCTTGCAGGTGCAATGATATAATGGGGAAACTGAGCTGCCTCGGCAGACGTTTGCAGATTGTTGGCAGATTGTTTGCTAAATGCTGTCTCTTTGTTCCTTGAACATCCAGGTCAGTAATCAAACTTCTAATGAAGAAGTCTGTCACCGTGACAACACACCAGGTGTGACTTTTACCTCCAGGGAAGACAGCTTCACAGTTTGCCACGACAAGTGTTTGGGGAGTTCATACCCATGGCGGTTATGCAAAGAAGTCTGATTTTCACTTCATTTGTTATGCAAGATTTTATACAGGTCCAACAGTATTACGGCCTTGTCTTTTGATGTGTGCTGGTCCACACCCCTACATGGTGTGTACCTATTGCCATTGAACAACCTAGCTAATTCATGAAAAAAGAATCGTATTTCCACTTGAATCCATTGGGCTCTCACTGCTTTACGTAATCGAGTGATTGCATTTATTTAACCAAACTTCAATTATCATTAGAATCACTTCTATTTGTACGTATTGTAAGAGCTGGATGAAACATTTCCATCACTGTATCACATCATTTTCCATCATTTGATGTTTGACTGGGGCTCGTAATGACTACATCTGGTTGCACTTATTCTGCTGTGATTCAAGAGTTAAATTGGCCTTTAGCGCCACAGACTCGATCTCTCGAGGCACTTAATTTTTCAATGAGCATCTACTGACATGAACAATATCATGGAGGAGATGATTTGCAGCAAAAGGGTAGCGGAAATAAATTGTTAATACCACAAATCAAAAAAAAGCCGCAGATCGTTCCAGACGATCGTCTATCACTGAAACTTTCAGATGGGATCTTAATCGCAATTTCTTTGTATGACAATTAATTGTCAGCAAAACTTTCGTAATCGTGACAGCCCTATTCAAACACCATATAAAGTGTTGGAATCAGATGAACATGTTTATATATTTCATATATTTTATTGGTTTAGAATACTCAAATTTTAGGGGCCTTGCAGATGTGGCTCAGTTGTTTGAGTTGTAAAAACTTATAGTAAGCTTTGGATTCATATTTATTTTATATGACATTGCACTAAATTATCAATAATATGTGTTAAAACAATGCAATTTCTGCATTTGATAGCATTGGAAGTATTAAAGCTATAATAAAACGATTTTCAATCAGATTTTCAGCCCATATTTGCACAGATATTACTATTATTACAAATGTGTTGCTATGTGTTCAATTATTTTTTTCTGCACCAGCACTGTGTGGTTTGTTATTTAAAGAAAAATCCCATTTTGTGTGCCCAGGACTTTTGTCTGTAGTATTGAAAGACTTATTTAGTATATCTTTTTCAAACTAATATGGAATTGAAGTGTCAGAATCTGGTATTGTGACATTAGTTCAGAGTAAAATATTACTGACGTTGTCACAAAAAGGGTTAAATGAGTCCGCTGTTTGAACAGTTGACCATATTCAGTTCTATTTTTTTCACTCAGCATTGGTTGCTGCTTGCTGTCTAATGAAGGAAGTGGATTGTGTACACTGTATGGGTGTGTCATGTCACAGTTGGAACACATTAGGCAGTGAATTCACTGCTCCATGCCGGGTAAGAAATGTTATTTAGTGTAATGTTATTTATCGAGCAGATGGGCACAACACACACTTAGATCTCGGAAAGCTGAAGCTGTATTTGCTCATTCATCTCTGAGCTGGACTTTGTAATGTGTATTGGAACAGTGTGCAAACATGATGCAACTCCCTGTTGTCACTGATTGGCCCTTAAGGTGGCATAAACTTCAGTTTCCTGGAGCAGCGTCTGTACTCTGGACTTGACTGAAATAATGGTGGACAAGATCTGGAGGAAGAGTTGGCAATTCATAGAAAATAAACGGTCTTTTCGCAATAAGCAATCGTCTTGTAATACGGCAGAGTGTAAGAGTGAGTGAGTAACCTCCTGCTTTATTTGCATTATTTGTGTAAGAGGTAATACCTAAGGACAACAGATGACTGGATATGTTTATGTCTGGAGTCTATTGATGTTTTTTATGTTTTTTATGTCTTTATCTTTTGAATGTAGCACAGCGAAATCTATGGCAGAATGTATATTCTCAGTGATTAATGCATTAACAGATTTCCTCCTGGTCTTCGGCAGCTTGCACCATGATGCTGTATATTGTGGAGCTGTAGAATCAGCACATTCCAGAAATGGCCACAATCATTTACACACACTCTGCAGTTCACTTTCTGTAATACCATACTTTACAGAGTACTGTATATTCCACAACAGAGACTAGACTAGTGATTAAGACTTACTGTAGTTTATAAAAGCTTAGGCCAAAAGTCCCTGAAGTAAAGCTAGTTTTCATGCTGGCATTTCATAAGATGGATCATCATTGTCCATCTTTTTAGCGAAAGTAATGAAATCTCTTACCATCCGTTTGCTTTCTAATTGCAGTGTGGAAGGGGATGGACGGCCAAATGACATTGGCCCTTCCCTGGATGGTGGAGCCAGCTATGTCCAGGGCCCGGTGACTCACGGCTCGGCCATCAGCCCTGACCGATTTGACAGCCCCCTTTACAGTCACGGGGTCCAACCTGGTCCTCAGAGACCCCGTCGGCCCAAGCTCCAACACTCGCAATCCATCCTCCGAAAGCAGGCTGAAGAGGAGGCCATTAAGCGGTCCCGTTCACTCTCTGAGAGCTATGAACTCTCTGCTGACCTCCAGGACAAACAGGTATTTAAAAGTAGTCTGGCTGAATAGTTTGCTTTCTTACATTCTCCTATCGCAAGAAGTAAAATTGTGAATTTTTGTTTGTGGGTTACTTATCAGAAACTCAGGTGTGTGAGATTATTTTTGGTACAAATAAAACAGGAAAATCATTTGTTAGTTTCTCACAGAACCACTGACAACTGGGAGAAACAAATTTTCAGTGACATTCAGAAAGATTAAATAATGCATCATCTACAGCTAGGAGAATATGTCATAAGTGACTCAGTTTCACAATTAATTTACTACGTCTTCTCTCAAGGTGGAGATGCTGGAGCGTAAATATGGTGGACGATTCATAACCCGGCATGCGGCCCGCACCATCCAGACAGCCTTCCGCCAGTATCAGATGAACAAGAACTTCGAACGTCTCAGGAGCTCTATGTCTGAGAACCGTATGTCCAGACGCATTGTTCTCTCCAACATGAGGATGCAACTCTCATTTGAGGGCCCTGAGAAAGTGCACAGCTCCTACTTTGAAGGGAGGCAGGTGTCCATGACGGAGGATGGCACCCCGCTGTCCATGGTGCAGTCTGAATGTGGAGATATCGAGGTCCACCAACAAGCCAACATGGCATCTCACCCAGCCCCACAGGGTGACCTGACAGATGCAATTACAGAGCTGGAGGATGCCTTTTCCAGGCAGGTCAAATCTCTGGCTGAGTCGATAGATGATGCACTGAACTGTCGCAGCCTTCAGGGGGATGAGGGTCCTGACCCAGAGGCTATGAGCTGCTCTAAGGTGGAGAGGGAAATGCCCTATCAGGTGAAGTCCCACCGCAGGGCAGCTGGACGCTTGCATGATGAATCGATGGCATCCTATAGTGATGTTACTCTGTTCATCGATGAGGAGGACATGTCCCCCTCTATTGCTCTGTCGAGGTCAGGAGACCAGCCCTCTAGCACAGAATCAGACTTGCGGTTGCGGTCAGTCAACTCCTCCCACGAGTACTGGCCTATTGACCACAAAGATGAGGGTCGTGACACAGACACAAGCTGCCGCAGCACTCCTTCTCTGGAGAGCCAAGAGCAGCGTCTTAGAATGGACCATCTTCCTTTGTTGACCATAGAACCTCCTAGTGACAGCTCTGCAGAGCTCAGTGACCGGTCTGACCGTGGCTCTGTCAAACGGCCGCCTGTATATGAACCACACGGCCACATTGTAACATCATCCCAGGCAAGCCCTAAACACATTATTCACGGACCCCCACCACGAGCTCCGTCCCGTGACGATGACGCACCTCTGCGCCACCGTCACCGTCAGCTGGAAAGCCACTTAGCCATCAATGGCTCGGCCAACAGACAGAGTAAGTCAGAATCGGACTTCTCTGACGGGGACAACGACAGCATCAATAGCACCTCCAACTCCAATGACACTATCAACTGCAGCTCAGAGTCCTCCTCCAGAGACAGCCTACGAGAGCAGGCACTCAGCAAGCAGACCTACCACAAAGAGACTCGCAACAGCTGGGACTCGCCCATCTTCAGTAATGATGTTATTCGCAAGAGACACTACCGCATCGGCCTGAATCTCTTCAACAAGTAGGTACACACCTGCTGATGGAGCAGGTGCTTGACTGGTTTTGGCAGTGGTAAAGGGCCTAGCAAATGCCAGCGATATTATAGAAAGCCATTTGGAAAATCATTCACTCAATATGTGTTTCACTATATGTTGTAATTTGATTTGCAAGTGTATCTGTTAAGGCTGTGGCAACCTTTGACCATCTTTAACACTGATCACTTATTTTATTTTTTGGTCCGTTTTGATTATGTCCACATGTTTCTCTTCAATTTAATATGGGTATAATAAGACGTTGATTGATCATTATGAAAAAACATGACTGCTCAAACTTACCCTCAGAATTTGCCGATGTGTATTTTTCTCAAAATTCATACTTTTCTCACCAGTTTTTTTATTTTTTTATTTACCTGCATCTAAATGTTGGATTTATCAGGAAACCAGAAAAGGGCATCCAGTACCTGACTGAGAGGGGATTCATCCCTGACACACCAGTTGGTGTGGCTCACTTCCTGCTGCAGAGGAAGGGGCTGAGCAGGCAGATGATTGGAGAATTTCTCGGCAATCGACAGAAACAGTTCAACAGAGATGTCTTAGAGTAAGTAGGATTTTTTTTCCCCATCTTTCCTATCATTAAATCACAGTGAAGGAAATTAATCATTAAGATCTTGCAGGTGATAAAAAGGACTCATACACAAACATGAAATCCCTCATAATATCCTCTGTCATACAGTATATGCTGAGGTATCCTTCATGATAGAATCTTTGTCTTTTTCTGTATCCACCCTCTTATGTGCCAGCTGTGTGGTTGATGAAATGGACTTCCAGGGCATGGAGCTGGACGAGGCTCTCAGGAAATTTCAGAACCACATCCGTGTTCAGGGTGAGGCCCAGAAGGTGGAGCGGCTCATCGAGGCCTTCAGGTTAGTGCACACACTCACGCAATTACACAGAGGAAAAAACAGCGATACTTAACCACAGATTAAGTATCTCATCTCTGTGCTCATAATACTAGAAGAGTTTTATGTAAAAAACATTGCTGCTGGGTTTTCCTCATAGCTGTGTTCTGAAGATTTATTGGTATGGTATTTAAGAATTATTGGTATGTAAGAAGAACCATTCTAGCGTTTCATCGATTTTCTTCTGGGAGCGTTGCAAACATTTGCTTTCAATTGATGAGCTAGTGTGCGTTTTGTTATCAGAGGTTGTTTCTAAGTCTGTGAGATGTTGTTCTGCCGTTTTCTAATGTCTCCAGCCAGCGATACTGCATCTGCAACCCCACGGTGGTGCGGCAGTTCAGAAACCCTGACACCATCTTCATCCTGGCTTTCGCCATCATCCTCCTCAACACTGACATGTACAGCCCCAATGTCAAGCCCGAGAGGAAGATGAAGTTGGAGGACTTCATTAAGAATTTGAGAGGTAGCAAAACCAATGACTGATGTGAGGTGCAAGGACAGACTATTTGTGAACTAAATATATTTACTTACACTTTAAAATGTGCTACATGCATAACACACCCTTCTTTAGAGTGCTTATTATTATCTTGTAATATGATCATCATAGATTCATGTATTTTTTTATTGATTTCTTTTATTAATCTTTCCCCATTTTCCATTGTTGATGCCTTGACTTTTGCTGTATATTGTGTAGTAACTCCGCTCTCCTCTCTGTGCCAGGTGTGGATGATGGGGAGGATATCCCTCGGGAGACTCTGGTCGGCATCTATGAGAGGATCCGTAAGCGAGAGCTCAAGACCAACGAAGACCACGTCTCGCAGGTGCAGAAGGTTGAGAAGCTCATAGTGGGAAAGAAACCAGTGAGTATGCTTTATGATATACTAAGTTCACTAAAAGATATAATAATTCTTACGGTGCGACATCACTCTCTGAAGCATCTTTGGCCTGTAAGCTATATCTGCCCAGAATCACCTTCTCCAAATAAAAATGCAACTTTTCTCTTGATTTACTGATTAGAAGTTTTTTTGTATCTTTGGGTATTACTGATTTTAATTAACCTGAAGCGATTGTGTGATGTCACCCAGGGCGGCAGTTTGGTGAAAAATGAGCAATTTCTGCTACCTTAGCGCAGTATATTTATATTTAGGTGTAGAGGGAGAAGTGGTAGTGTTATTATTTAACCAACAAAGGTTAAACTACCATAATCAGTTGATTGACTAATCATTAGTCAGTTTCTTTCTGTGTATGAATACTGAGCCAGATCTATTATTTCATGTAGTTCTGGCTGTGCTCCAGGAGTAGGGGGAGCAGCATTTCTGCATTATTCTGCCGGCAGTGACGTCTCTTTCATGTGTGAAGGTTGAAAGTGTGATTAACATATGCAGCCTTGCATTGAGGAATGTCTTGCATGGAGGACTGCCAATGGTTTCCAGTGCAATGGATGGGTCACTCTACCTGTGATAATTTAATGCATTGAAAAATCATCCCTCGCAACCATTTAGCTGCAGAATTGAAAGCCCAGGAGAGCTCTCAGCAAAACACTATAGAGACTACACTGGAGTTCCTCTCCATAATAATGAAGTCCACCCGTGCTGCTAGGGGAGGATCTGTTTTCATTCCAACATCGTTACAGATGTACTCGAGTTTGACAGCAGAGAAAGACTTCGACCATGTATATAGAACCCGAGAGAGGCATGTGGCCACTTTCATAGGTGCAGACTGCAAGGGCAAATCAGTATGTGTTCATTAATAAATGAATGAGATTAAAATGAGATTAAATATTCAGATTATCAAAGGCAAGAACGACAAAACACCTGCATATAACATCTTTTTTGTCCTTGCATTTTAGATCGGATCACTCCACCATGGCCTCGGATGTGTGAGTAGGCTAAATATCCATAATAATAACTATATTTGATCATTTTTAATTCATTATTTCACCATGTGTTCTCACCCTCCTCTCTGCATTACACTAAATGCACATCATACAGGTAGTTTTAGTGTGAGATTGTCTAAAGTGGCAGGATATTTTGCCCCTTGAAGCATCACATTTTATACTGACAGATGAGCAGCCATTGCTGTAGCCTGGAGACAGAATTGACATATATTTCTTGAGTGACATTGAGCTGCAGATTCTCTGCTCAGCAGGGTGTACATTACTGCTGGTTGCATGCCATGCAGATTCCTCTCAGTCACAGAAAATGATGTAGATCCCCAATTTTTATGGAGCTTATTAGTTATAATATTTTTAGGAGGATTGATGTGCTAACTTAGAAATAGAAGGACCACATAATAATGCTAATTTTATCCTATATATGCTTCATATGCTAAGTACTTCTTTTCTTGTATGTAAGGACTTGCCAAAGTTCAGGGTAATGGTTTACCAATTCATAAGGTAACCTATATACTGTAAAATGAAAGTCACCATATCAGCAACACTTATGTTTCATGCTATACAGGATGTACAGGATAGTGATTTTTAGAGGGCTGTCCTTTATTTCTGCAGTAATTTAAATTAAAGTTATATATTATCATGACAATTATAATACAGAGACCATTTCTATTACAGCTGGTCATGTATTATTTTTGTAATAATACAAGTTAACATTTTGCTGTAAAGATCTTAATATTAATTTGTCGAATCTTCTTTTCTTTGTATTATCTGACAATAAACGTGTAATTTTCAAGCAAGCCATTCATTTACAAAACCAATAATTGATTAAATAATCAGCAGATCAATCAAGGATGAGAGCAATTGTTAGTTGCATCCCTAAAGAGTAGTATCCAAAACATCACCACATCTCCCCATACATTCATGTGAATGCTGTGAAGAATGCAAAACACATATGAGGATTACATCAGCCATCCTTTGGCTGCAGCGCCTTTAAATTCTGCTCAGACCTTCTTACCGTGCGCACCGAGGCCATAATGCCCTCTGAAGTGTTTGTATCTGTGCTGTTTTTTTCCTCCTTGAAGGTGCTGTCACTTCCCCATCGCCGGCTGGTGTGTTACTGCCGCCTGTTTGAAGTGCCAGATCCCAACAAGCTCCAGAAGCTAGGCCTGCATCAGCGAGAGATCTTCCTGTTCAATGACCTCCTAGTGGTAAAAGTCCTCTCCTCTTCCTTTCTCTCCACTCCCTTTAGACCAACCCTTAAACTGTTGTCTTTGCATGATTTCAGGTAACGAAGATTTTTCAGAAAAAGAAGAACTCAGTGACGTACAGCTTCAGACAGTCTTTCTCTCTGTATGGGATGCAAGTCATGCTCTTTGAAAGTCAATGTAAGTGGCATTTCTGTTATTCCATCTTTACCCCTGTGGCATGTTTGCTGGCAGTGTTTACATAACAGGGTTTGATTTAGCAGATTTAGTTCTGCATCCAGCAGAAATGGGAATTCAAACCAACGAGCTGTGACATTGTTTATACTCTGAACTTCAGTCCAACGTGTTTTAACATTGGTTTCAATCGATGGCCCCTGGTGTAAATGTCTCTCCTCTGTTTGCCGTTGTCCCAGATTACCCAAATGGAATCAGGCTTACATCAGCGATACCAGGCGCAGACATCAAAGTCCTCATTAACTTTAACGCGCCCAACCCCCAGGACCGCAAGAAGTTCACAGATGACCTACGAGAGTCCATTGCCGAGGTCCAGGAAATGGAGAAATACAGAATAGAGTGTGAGCTGCCTTTTCCCTCTCCCAACCCCCTCTTAGTCTGTCTACCTCAGGCTGTGCAAAGTAGAACCAGTGCATGGGCCTCATTACTCAACTGTGGCACTTTACAAGGAAGAATTTTCACAAAGTTCAAAGGATGGTGAACAGAAGGGAGAGCATTGTTTCTGGAATTGAATGTAGACAAGATCAGGATGTTGGAAATTATGCAGATCAATAGTCATGAAGTGGCTGAATACATTACAGAGCGGTTATAAAGTCGTTCCCTGGCCAGAGTGAGATGTAAAACCACTGCCGCTTACCTCAGTGTTTCCTTGGCTTCTTACCGCAGCTGAGCTGGAGAAGCAGAAGGGGGTGGTGAGGCCCAGCATGTCGCAGAGCTCCGGCCTGAAGAAGGAGGCCGGCAACGGGAGCATGAACCGAGCCAGTCTGGATGACACCTACGCCATGGGAGAGGGCCTGAAGAGGAGCGCCCTCAGCAGCTCCCTGCGAGATCTCTCCGAAGCAGGTATGGCCAAAACCTTTTTTTGTTTTCACCAGCCAGTTTTTTTTGATGATAGTCGGCTTCTGTCATCCACCTCTCTGCGATGATGTCAATGGGATAAAAATAGCAAAATGTTTCCACTGTATTTGTATCCACTGCCTAACTCACTCACGATTGGATGGTTTGGTCCGGACAGTGTTAAGCTTCATTTGTACTCAGCAAACTTTGTATTAGAGAGATTTAAGATTTGTTCCACCTATAATTTCCTATTTAACGACTGAATGCGACCTATTTGAGAAGAAGGTCTTTTCAGTGATGAATGAAGTTGTCAAGGCAGTTCTCACCTCTGATCATTTAAATGACTTCATTTCTGATCATTTCCATTCATGTTTTAATCATCACCTTTTTAAGTTAGAGGTTTTGCACTCCTATGTTTGTTCTATCCACAGACATCTCATGATTATCTCACGGTTTATTCAATCATCATGTTTCATTTTCTCTCACGTATATGTGTGGATAAAACAAATCGGTGCTGATGTGTGCCATCCTTAAGCAGACGCAAGATCAAGATTTAGTCTCAGTCTTGATGCTAACAATCATTTCACATCCATGTATATCAGTGTTTAACACAGCCGCTCCTTCTCTGAAACAAAAATGCATTTCATTCATTACAGATAACAGCTATGTGACGTTATCGAGTGATTAACTTGATAACAAAATGAAATCCAGTCTGGGGTCTGCCTCACTGTTGGTGATATGATACGCTTTGTTCTTATGATCATTACCTCAATGGAAAATGATAGGCCAGCCAGCGAAGAAGTTTGTAGAAGTGCCTCTGCCCTCCTGTCTCCTGTATTTTGTGATGCAGGACATGGCATGTTAGAGGGGTCATTTTTGTTGAGTGTTTTCTTTTTCCTTTCCTGCCATACTCCATTTCATGTGTATTTACTGTGTTATTTACATACACATCAGGTATTTTCCTGTATATGTGTGATTATTGGTCATGTATCATTGGCTGAATGTACCTAACAACGGCGAGAGTGCTCTGTTTGCCCTCAGACCTGTATATGCCTGTACATCCCATGTGCAACAACCACTGTATTGCTTTAGATGTGCCTCCTCCTTTGTGACTGTCACTGAGACTGGCTTTTCGCCAACCTTGACCCTTTTGCAAATCTACATTTTGTGACGACCCTAAGAGGAGTTGTCATATTTTATCAAGTCAGAAAAATCTAAGAAAAATTTGTTACGGCATCCACACTATTCAACGCTTTTAGAAATAGTCGACAATCTTGTGGTAACACTACACTGTGGACACTTCCGTGGCCTTTAAGGCTTGATGTTCACGGAGTCCATATTTGTTGAGATTTCTGGAAATGCATTCAATTTTTTTTTTTACATTACTTGACTGAGCCTCCAGTTTAAAGTCCATTTTGGAACTCACTGAAATTTCAATGCAGCTTTAGCATTCGACCTGAGTGAAAATGTGACTTCACTATATAGTTAGCCCCAGTACTCCCTGTCACCCATCACCCATCACCCTACCAGACCTGAACGCGCTCTTCCCTTCCCGCCCATATTTGGACCTAACTCACAGTCACAATCCACTGCACTGCCCCCTACGGGACTGACAGGCCGCCTAGACCTCTTTAGTCGATCCAGGAGTGCTGTCGATCTCTAATCTGTGGTATTGCATGTCTCGGGCAGGCAAGCGGGGGCGTCGCAGCAGTGCAGGATCACTAGACAGCAATATGGAAGTAAGTTGGAAGCAGCTGGTATCCAAGCTACTCTCTTTGTAATGATGTGCACTGTGAAAACACACCATTTATTTTTGGTCTTACACCTCCTTTGCTTCATAGACTCAGTCCATTTGTTTGGATCATTTATTTTTCCTCCTGGGATTCCTTATATCCTGCTTGCCTTAGTTAGTGTGCATGCATGGGTTGCCTGCCTCTGATCCTGCCCCTTTGTGGAAGCCAGAGATCTCCTGTTTTGGTCATGCTATATGACCAATATGCACTTTATCTTCAAACAAGCATGACTCTACTAATCCCTCCTCTGATCCTCCCCTTTGTCTCTGTCTTTCATTCAGTCACATCCAAGCAGTTTTCATTTGGTTGTTCCTCTCTGTTGTAGCTCTGTGAGACATGAGGAAAGTGTACATCTCCTGCAGCCCCTCTCTCTGTACGGGCCTTTCTTTTTCACTTATCCAGAACTTCTCTTAAATGCCGTAAGGTTCAGGGAGGAATACTGATGGGCCTATAAAGATGTGGATTTCATTCATTCAACTTTCCCTCATTTCATGTGTCCATGAATTCATGTGTTTGGATTGAAGTCTGGGACCCTGAAAATTTAATTCTGCTTTCAAAGACGTCATTTGGACTTTTTCCTCTTGTAGAAGAGGCAAGGAAAGGTTTTTTTGTTTTTGTTTTGTTTTTTGGAAGAATTTGATAGTGAGCAGTGTTTTACCCAGAAAAGGGGGCCTGTTGTGAAGTCTGCACACAAGAGCTTAGATCCTCCTGCCTTCTGACATGTAGTTGAATGCTAATGTGTGGACGATGAGTTTGCCTGTCACACCCTCTGCATGTTGAAACTATGCCTCCGGTGATTATAACAACTTGCATGTGTGACTCTTTTTGGCACACTGACTGCAATGAGGATGAAATGTTGTCTCTTCTTCTCTTGTTAATGTTATTTTTTTATGCTCTGATAGTATTTATGTAATTACCATTGTTATAGATTTACTGTTCAGAGCCAGTTAGCCTCTTCAGAGCAGAGCTCCTTTGTGAATAGGCTCCCTTCATCTTGCAGCTCAAATATGCCTAGTGTTGCTGCTGCCTACCATGAAAACATTTTTTAGTTTCTCATTTGCATGTCCTACAACATTTTGCTACTTGTTTATCTGAAATAAGAAATTTGAATTCATCCTGCTGGTGCCTTGTAGCTGTAGATTAATAGTTATTGTGCAGCAGCAACTTGCTGTATCTGACAGACATGCTGTTACCTTTTTCCTGCCTACAGGGGTCCATCATTAGCAGTCCACACACACGCCGGAGAGCCACCACACCGCGTGAGGATACACCCCGCGGCCATCCCTCCATCCCTAACTCAGCATCCACCTCCATCCTCGGGTCGCTCTTTGGCAGCAAGCGAGGCAAACCGTCATCCCAGACCCACTCTGCTTTGCCTCCACCTGGTCATCCAACACTCATATCCCACAAGCCCCACCCAACCAACCTGCACCACACAGCACAGGTTGCACATGCAGTGCAGGCCCAACTCCACGGTCACCATTCTCACTACTGCCAGGTACCACAGAACCCACCGCCTTACCACCACCACCACCACTATCACCCCCCTCCCCACACGCAGTACCACCAGCACCCGGCCTACAGCTCACAGGCGCACCAACATGGCCAGTCACAGCACAGTCATTACAGCCAGCATTCCCATCACGCCTCACACTCCCAGCATGCTCCTCACCACCACAGTCAGCAAGCGGGTTCGGCACCTGGTGGACCCAAACCCAAACACAGTGGCATCAGCACCGTAGTGTGATGCTCCTAACACAGAGATGAGAGGCGAGGAGGGGACAACTGCTTACACCAAAGGGACTGACAGCGTAACTCTATGGCCTGTCCACTGTGTTTTATTGCTGCTGTGATGGAAATCAGTCACATGCAGTCACCTTTTTCACCTCCAGGTCCAACTAGTATGCAGGATGGAAACCGGACTCAAATCTTCCACCAGGGGCCTTTTACTAGTTTGCCTAATTATTGGCCTGGCCCGATCAGGGCTTTATGGGGTTTCTGCACAGGAAGATCCTCTATGTTTTCCACACACACTGCCCAGCCGCGACGGCTTTAGAGAAAATGTGTTCTCTCACCAAGCCGCTCTCCACTGTTTTATTCCCTCAAACAGCCTGTCTCCGCTTCACATAATCACGAGGAAAGACGGCACCGAGACGAGAACATAGCTGACTGTTTTCTCCGTCATGATGATGGCGTCATTTCTTTCAACTCTTCGGTTTGCAGATCCTACCATCATATGAATGCAATTTGTCGTTGCCTCCCGTAGAGCACATGTGTTGTGAAAATATAATCATTTCACACTAACTGAAATCAAAGGACAGGTTGGACAACTGAGTCGACCGTCTCAGTCATTGTAGTTCTAGTGCTGTATTTACTGTAGATGACAGCTGTATGTGTTGTCTCCTAGCTCTCATAAGTAAATGTGCCAATTATTAATGCATAATCTATTTAGTCAAGACTTCATGTACAGTATATTGTGCGTAAAGTAATTTGTAAGATTATACTTACAATTATTATTATCAGCAAAAATGAATTCTATCAGTATTATACTGACTCTGCGGTAACAGGATGTAGATCTGAAGTGAACTCCCATTTGGCGCGGCCTATAATCTATTCTGGAATTTTTTTGCCTTTCAAATGGATCAGAAGGAGCTTCTGGATGGCAGCTGTTGCATATGGGCCTCAAAAACACTGTGCTGTCACAGCTGAAGCCTCACAACAGGCTTTCTCTTTTCCAACTCTCGCGAATATCAAACTGGGCAAGTTGGCTGTTTTAATCTCATACTGTGGCTGCTTAAACTATAGAAATATCAAGACAATTACAAGAGTGATAGGATATTTTCTATACATATGTGGATGCTGAGTTCACGTTACAAATGGACCCACAGAACGCGTTGAACATGTTTAGTCTGTTGCCTTTAACATATGCGATAGCTGCTTTTCTTGACTCTTCAAAACAAAAACAGAGAAACTTTTGAAATCTTCTTTTTCCTTGTTTCTGATGGGTTTTTTTTAATTCACCAACAAGGTTTGGTGATTAAATAAAATCAGTTGTTACACAGTGAAGTATTTTTTTTTCATCTTTTTTATCATATGTGCAATATCTTTGTACTGATTTTGTACATTAAGAACAAGGTGTCCCTCCAATTTGTGTTTGTTTTTTCCATGTTGGGTCATTATATTTATTTATTTTTGTTTTTGACCCCTGTCAGAGTCTTTCTCATTAAATTAATGTGTGGCTGTCCTCGTGGTCTTATGAGAGGTACATGCTTGGAGTTCAGTGGAATGTCTAGTAAGTGATTTTTTGCATGTTGTGTTATTAATGTGAGGCTATCCTCTGCACATTGTATAACAAATCAGTGTTACCATAGCAAATTTAAGTGCAATCATGTTCAGAAAAATGCAGCCTTGTACTGAGAGAGGAAGTCTGTTATCTTGTTGTCCAGGATGAGATTCAGGTGAAAAAAAAACCTTTTTTTTCCATTTAAGAATATATAAATACTTACATATGACACAAAAGAAAGAGGAATGTGTGTATATATTTTAATAAAAGGAATATGCTTCTCTTCGGACTGAACAGAACTATTTTGCTGGATAAGCACATACGGAAGAACACTTTCTTTTTTTCAGGAAATGCAATTATATTATACAAAATGCAAACTGAACAAAGGAACTTATGTAAAGAATAACTTTCTACATCGTACAAATAAGAGTCTATTCTAGTGTGTAAATTTGTGACAGTAAACTGTTTGTCCCAATATTCAGGTTATAAATGTATTTTAACATTCACAAATAAAACCATTACCATAAGTCAGGCTAATTTTCAAACATTTATCCTCCTGTGAATTAACACAGAAAATTTAGATGACGGACATGTTGCATATGTTTGAATGTGTTTTTCCATTGATTTCATATCTTTGCTATAATTCTGAAATCTTGGGATGATGTTAAACCGGGGAATCTGTTTATTTCGGTGTGTGTTGTAGTGCTTCACATGTCTACGGTCATTCTTTGTGAGAAAGTACCCCAACAATGCACTGCACGGATCATCATGTGTCCTATTCACTGTGAGCTGATTGGAAGAAAACAAATCAGCCTTTAATTTTTAACTTCTCTTATGGTTTTGAATCATTTGAAACTTCCTGATGTTGACATGTTCTTGTTCTGTGTTTGCCTAGTAGTTACTGAAGCTCAGCATGCATTTCATCAACAAAGCCATTGTGTAAATTACAAGCATAAAGAACATTGCACTTCTGTTGCTGAGGGCTTTCATTATGTAAATATGAGATCTTGATGTGCAAACTGTTGAACTGCATTGAAGGAGGGTTTGTCTTCATGGAGCTGTAAAGGGACCAAGGCAGGGGTTAAAAGACTGTACATATAATGTGTATATGATCCTATTCTGATATCTGCAGTAAAGATCAGGATGTGTAGACATCACCTCATAGATGCATTCGAGGGATGACACATGAACATATCAATTGTCTCGGCCTCCAGCTGTTGTGAATTGACGTTTGCTGTAGAAATCAAAAACAGACTGTTAGAAAGTTTGCTGCCATTGAGACCCAGCTCTCTTTTCATACCCTCCCAAACACACACACACACACACACACAAACATACACACATTCATACATCCTGCTCTGCTGCAAGCTGTTCAGTCTGGTGTGAGACGCGTTGTGGAACAGAAAAAGAATGGCCTCATTTATATGTGCATTCTGTTTGTACAGTGAGTAGTGAGTCTGTAAGACCCCAATTATTGTAAAACTTCAACTGTGACAATGTTGAGAACGCAAAATAAACAAATATATGACTTATGGTATGGATGTGTTTGGTGTATGTTACGTAATTTACCATTCGACACAAAATGGCTTAGATAGCACTGTGTCAGCTTTCAGTGTGAATCAAAGAAAAATTCTTTTTGGGTAATGCATTTTACATTAGTGTCTTATTTTTTTAGGCTCTCACATCCTCCACTTCCAGGCTCCAACAATACTCTCCATTAGTGTTGCCGTATTTCCACTAGAGGGCACGCATTAAAGTGCCTTCAAATAAACTGGAAAATCTGTGCCATCACACCACCTATTGGTGAAAAGTGTACCTGCTCCAGCTCCTGGCAGGATCAGCCTGATCAGTTGATGTCAACACTCTTACCTCTGAGGCTGGGGAAGTGACATTTTTTCTTCAATTGTATATATTTCTTGGTGTTCGACCTCAGTTGATGTCCATCCAGCTTTGCGGCTCAGAATTTGCATTAAGAATATTCTAGTTGGCCTTCAAGTTCATTCAGAATTTGACTTTCAAAATATCTCGCAGGTAAATTCAAATTTTCATTAAGTTGTACATGCTCCCAGGTGTATCTTGCAGTAAATCCCATTGTGCTCTCAGCACTGCAATGCATGTCAGCAATAAAAAACTGTGTGGGAGAGCTTCAGATAGCCCCGTGACTGCTAATGGATGAACTCTTATCTCGTTGAGCAGATGGATTTCCCTCAAGTCAAAAGCACCATAACTGTGCAGTGTCATTGGTGCGTTCCTCACACTGACGATCTGTATCGGGTGGGCGATTACCCAGAGTGTAATAACACATACGTTTCAAAACAGGGACACCTTGACTTCAAGAGAACTAACAGTGAATATTTAATGACAGGATAACTTGCACCGCGAGAAGTAACATGCAAGGTGGTTCAACTCTAAAAGGTTTGTATTCCTTTTCTGAATACTCATTTTTATAACAGCTTGAAGATGCACAGGGAGATTCAATATCATTCTCATCATAGATGGATTCCTTTTTTTTTGCATTTAATTAGGAAGATTCTGAAGATGGACCATTTTTGTTGTTGTTGTTGATTAATGGTAATATTGTGCTAATACAAAGCTTTATGGACTTTTTAATTTTTTTTAGAATACTCCAATATAGCAGCTTGTTGAATGCTACACTGTAAGCATCCTCTAAAGCGTCCTCACTGTTCATTATGCAAACTTAAACTTACTGTACAAATACGCAACAACCTTTTCCTGATTCCACAGGATGCTCTCCAGTTTAAGCTTAGCTGTCTTCCTTCTCGTGGCCACATCAAGTGCACACAGTGCTGGTCAACCTTGCCTGTGTTCTACCCTCCTGCTGGCTGGTCTGAAAGTGAACTGCAGCTTCTTAAACCTCATGGAGCTGTCTCATCTGCCCTCTAACACCACAGAGCTCCATGTGCAGGACAACCAGCTCACGTCAGTGCCTCCAGGCTTGTTTGATAGACTGGTTGGTCTGGAACAGGTCTCACTATCTGGGAACCCCTTCCATTGTGACTGTAGGATCCAATACCTGAGGAACTGGTTGCTAAAGAACAGGGCTATTGTGTCCAAGGAGCCCACCTGTACCAGTCCAAGCTCTGTGGCCCAGAAAGCCATCAGTGAACTTAGTGATGACTACTTTTCTGACTGTGCCCTGGCAAGCTGTGCCGATGGGCCTTTTAACATCATGATGGGAGTAATGCTAGGCCTCCTCATTCTTCTTCTTCTGTGGAGTTTGAAACTAGCCAAAACGTCCGCCATCACTCTCTACATAGATGAGAGACATTCAGGAATTGAGGCCAATTCCTTGAGGCCCAAACACAGGAGGAGGATGCACACTGGGCTGGCAGAGGTCAGCCCAGACTCTAATTCTCTCTCTTGTATAGAGGATCTAGACAAGCCACTAAACATGGAGTTACTGCCACAAGTGCTGGACATTCTGCACGAAAAGCACAATATAAAAATAAACCTACCTGAGGGACCACTTTGTCGGCTAAAGCGGAATTCCAAAAACACTACGAGCAGCAAAGAGAATCGAGGTCAGTCATAAGGCAGCACGCACAACAGGTTTCTTTGGTTTTCTTTTTCTTTGGGGGTGGGGTAGGAGCAATAAACTTATTTTTACTGGTAAACCTTGGCACTTCTTCTGCACAACTACTTTTTTCTCCATACAAATCAACCTAATTTCTTTCAGGGAAGAGTTACTCATTTGATCAATACACGAGGCAAAGACATAAATCATTCAACTGGCAAGTGTTACATGCTGTACACTGCATGTCACAACACGCCATATTGTGGTTAGTGCTCAACAAATAACATGTTAATAATGTGCACATCACAGATACACAGGGAAAATATTAATATAGCATATTACCTTTACTATTTTTTTCTTCTTATTGTGTTAGAATTGACTAAGACCTAATTAGAAATGCCTAGATACTCTTCAGTCAATGTGTCAGTCCCACACAAAATGACTGAGCATGAGAAGCATTTATGTTAAAAGTATTGACATAATGCATAAAACTGTGCTGTCTAATTAGAGTGATCAGTATCATGGCCAGTTTTGTTAAGCTGTGGGTCGTTTTTAATTGAAAAAACACACAGTTTGCAATACGTGCAACTATTCCTTATGTTTGTGATTCAAGTCACAGCATTTACAATAAGTAAGTTACAACAAATGGTCAGATATTGGAACATAAAGGTTTTTAATTGGCATTCTACTTGTACCTGAATGAATGTCCACTTAGCTTTTGCAAATAAAATTTTAAAGCGTAAAAATTAGCTTCTACATTTTATAATAAACATGTCAGAGGTCAGTTTATGGTAACATTTAACAAAGATGATGGTCTCAGGTCTGTGCAAATACTGGTCAGGACTCACAACTAGACAAAATGCTGAAAGACAGTACTGTTGGAGGACAGCATTGCACATCAAACAGTTGTTTTTACAGTACAGGTATCCCTCTCTTATTCATGCATAGATTTTTCAGGATAAATAAGTAAACAAATGACTAAAGATACAATGATAAAAAGTCACACTGACAATAAAGGTCAAATGTTAATCGGAGTATGCTTCTTAAAAACACTTTCCAATGTTCATAATAAATATAGGATGATTTGACGATTTGTAATTTCCTAAACATTATAAAAATACTTAGTAGGGTCAAATAAGGCAATTCTTACAGTTTACCCTAAAGAAAAACAGGTAATTAGACTACCACGAAAACAATATAAAAGAGCAGTTGACAGTAACAGATCCATAATTATTTTTTTTCTCTTGAGTTTGTCTCAATGTAGAAAGCTGAGAAGATGACCCATATTTTGTCATTGCCCTGACCGGTGGTTAGGAATGTCCACAGTGTTAGGCTCCAACAGCTTTATGCATTAAGTTGTATACGCAGTCTAAGTGGTATACCCCCCTCACCCTCCCCATTGGCTTAAACTCTACTGAGGCACAAACTTCTCCTGCTCAAAGATGAGGTCAACGGCTTCATCCACGTGCTGCACTATGTGATCCGGCTCCACCAGGGCAGGGTCAAATCTGAAGTCCCGGTGCCCGTGGAAAACAGTTTCTTTGATGCAGTGATTTGCGTCAGATGGTACGTTTGCCTTGGGGTTGTAGACCCCTGTGCAGACAAGGACAGACTTACAGGAAGTGGCAGAGGGCAGTGCTAGTTCACTCTCCCACAGACCGTCAATCTCCTCTTCCTGGGGCATGGTAGTGGTGGACCCTGTGGCAGACACCATCTTAGCAATGGCTTTGGGGTTCTTTCTAGCAACTCTCTCCTCCAGGTAGCGGTTGTATAGATTGGCTCCGTAGATGTCTGTCATAAGGTTATCCCTGAAGGGGGAGAAATTACAAGATTGTGATTGCTTTCTGTTTTTCTTTGCTACTCCACTGATGAAGGAGCAATTAAAGCAATTATGAAGCGTTGGCACACAAACACACTGCTGTACCAGAACAACAGAAACACTTCAGAGAAAAGATTGAATTGAAACATGCAAGTTGTGACGGGAAGGTTTGATATACTAACACGCTTGTTAAAAATTGAAAAGGATGGGTTCTGCTGTTTTATGTTTCTCCCAATGTTGTTGAGCAATGCCTCAGGCTTTCATTTTGCTAAAAGTTAAAACGTGTACAAATATATTTTGCAATAGCTGGCAAATAAAACCAAGGCAAGGCGAACTTAGTACTTGTTCCTGCCTCTTTTAATTCAAGTCTCACTACTGCCTTAAGTTATTCCAAACTAACATTTGCAAAACTTGAAAAACTTGGTGTCTTACCCTATAGCATACAGGGTGGTGATGGGAAGCTCCCATTGCCTCTGCATGGCCTGACTTCTGATGAGGTACTCTGCAAAATGGTAGGTCAGCTCGCTGGGTTTTCCCATGAGAGCTTCATATTTCAGGTCTTTACCCATTATCTTCTTATAGATGTTCTCCAAACACACAAGAAATGTCCCATGGCCAAACCTGGGACAATTTTTTAAAAATAATGACAAAGGGATATATTTACACTTGCCATTGAAATGTGCTTTGATAGTATGGATTTTTAAAGGTTACCGGGGAGAGTGTGCCTCTGCCATCCACATAAGGTCCATGTTGCAGGCCAGCAGAGGGAGATGAGGCATCATTTGGGTGTTGTGAACACTGCTGAGGTTACCGTTGGTCAACAGAACATCAATTATTAGCTGCAGATTGGTCTCCCATCTAATTGGCTCCCCAAACAGGATCACAGCTGTATGTAAAGTTTAAAAGATTAAAGTAAAACCTTGTTTGAACCAATCTTTTTTTTTTAAAAAGCAGATGCCTGTGTTCAACTATGAGACTGAGAGCTGATAAACCTCTGAGATGAAACAAGGTAAACGTTCTTACCTTCAACCTTAGGAAGGTTGCGAACAAGATTGGACTGAAATAAAAGACGAGACACTTAACATGTGAGGTTGTATAGGACTTAAGAATAATTAGATGTTTCTGGAATCCAAACATTTCTGCACCAGATTTCAATATCTCACCGGCAGCTTAGGTCTCCTGTTGTGATCCACCATGTCCAGCAATGGAAAGGATTCCCTGAGCATATCAATACTGACAACATTCTTAAAGCCCAGACTAAAGACAGAGTGTTAAGAACAAATGAAGAGTTTTATGCAAACCTAATATGAATGGATTATAAACAGAAAACATAACAAAGCAAGATTCCAGGATACTTTTTAGCAATTTCCAGAACTGGTCCCTGTCCTGACACCAGCACACACTTTTCATGAAACTTCTTAAACATCCTCAGGGGACTATGGGACATGATGACTTGATCTTGTGTAATCTGGAAATAGATCAGGTGTTAGGAAAGGTTAATAGCAGACAAGACAAGATACACCAGATTCATTTTTAAAATATTTTCATACAATAGCTATGAAGCCTCTATACAGACAGTTTGACAACTCACAGGCACTCCCAGGATGTGAGACAGCTGGTCTGCTTTTTTTTGTCGGAGGCAGTTCCCTGCATTCGTGACAAAAACAACCGGCACCACAAATTGTCCCTGAGAGTCGACCAACTTTTTGAACGATTTTTTTGCAGCAGGGATTGGCATCTTTCCTCGGACCAGCACGCCATCAATGTCGAATAAGAGCCCAAAGCGTGGCTGTGGCTGCAGCAGGAAAGAACAAGTACAGGTTGGTCAGGCAAACTGTGAGAACAAAAAGTGTGGTGCAATATGCAACACAAGGTTGTGTTGCATACTGCACCACACTTTTTGTTCTCACAGTCCAGCCACACGAATTGTTGATTGTGAAAAAGATCAAAACTGGGATGACATGGTGACTCACTAAACCAATACATGCTTTACTGTGTCTGAATAATGACAGATGAGCTAACTACAGAAGGAAGTCATTGTACACAATCAAAGGCATCTTATTAACAATAGGGGACTTATAATTACAAAACGTATTATTATATAAAATTATAGCAAAATATTTGAGAATATTGTCTCCACACATTACAGTGTACTTACACATTGGTGACAGTGCTTAAGTGACACAGCAGTACATATGTTTCAATGTTAGCATTTTTAAACTAATCCTACAGCTATACCCAAACATCAATGGAAATGGTACTTTTTTTCTTCAGCAGCTGGGCCTGAGAAAACAACCTAAAACGCAGTGAACCGGTAATTGATTTTCTCACACAATAAAATACAGTGAGCTACATCTGCTCTTATGACCGATGTCAGATCCCTTTTGTTACCTCCTCGCCAGCGCATCCACATCTGATAAAGTTGCATGCAACAATGCATGCAACGTCGTTGTCATGCATTCCAGTAAAGATCGGAAAATACCTACAAAATATTGCCTTATCAACAACGGGACTGTTTGACTGAGGCGAGACGCATCAACAGTTCCAACCGTACCTTGTTGTTAGACGGAGTTCCGCAAAACCCGCACCGGGAGCCTACAGTCCCAGCTTTTCGTGTGGCTGGACGGTTACCAAGGGTGTTCAGGCCCCGGCAAAAAGACAGGAGTCCCCTCATCTCCTATGAGTATCACAGGGTTAAAAGGAGGAAATGATATAAATTAAAATGGGCACGGTTGAAGCATGAGGTCGACTCGCTCCGGCTAGTTGGATTGTTGTCTCGGATGTGTTCTATAATTTGACTCTGCGAGACGCAAAACAGACATATGAGAAATAGGAGGGTCTTGTACTGCATATCCGGAAGTCAATTTTTTTCAGTCCTGGGACGGCGACGGAGCGACAAGCGCGAGTGTGAATCTGATTGGCTCGCACTCGTTGCCTTCGTTGGTTAGGTTTAGACCTTAGGACTGATGATTGGTTAGGGGTAGGGAAAGAATGTCATCATAAACCAATCACGGAAAATATAGGGCGGGTCCTTTATCTGCTGCCGGAATAAGGCAGCAGTAAACACCGCTGCCATTTTAGACACCAAGTTAAAGCCGACCATTGCAGGGAACACCAGCACCCTCGACTATTACAGGACATGAATTCAGCTATTCACCTGTCTCATGACCAGTTTTCTACATATATATATATATTTTTTTATACATATGTATACACACAAATCTTCACAAACGATAATTTGCAGTATGAGGCACATGAATACCGACAAACCTTCTCCATTTTGCCTTTAGGACAGTTTGGTTTACCCACAGATGTTGCAAACAGCAGTCTTAAAGCTAAAGGTGCTGCAAGGAACCAGTAAATATTGGGAAATGACGAATCCCCTTTCCAGTTTGACATGTACTGTAAATGAAAACTCCCTCTTTAGCTTGAGTGGTTGAACCGCAGGGACCTTCTCTTGCAGATTCCTTTCCGATAGTCCAAATATTTGTGGAGGCAAGTATATGGCTAGTGTTAATATTGGGCAGATCGCTGGAGAATAGACAACCAATCTGTAAAAGAAACTGAATCGATTGAAATGAGACAAAGAGATCCTCCCCGTGCTCCTCCAACTTTATTGATAGTTTAAAATTACATTTCTATTTTCTAGGACTTCAGTTGCACTTTCCTTCCGACTTAAAAACTGAGTACAAGCAAATGGTATTTATACAGTAGTCTACTAAGTGATATTGTACAAAAATAACACTTTGATTTCTGTGAAAACATTTTTTCATTTCCAAATAACTCCCGATTCTGCTGTTCTGACGACTTTAACATTTAATTTAGCCAAGGTAACAAAAAAAAGCCATTTTAACAAAAAAATGTCTACCTTGGACTATCTTGTGATATTGAAATTGTAAACAGATTTCTATAAAAGAATGTATTTCTTTTAATACCTCCAAAATGTTTATATCTTAGCAATATAACATGTAGTTTGTTATTGCCCACTTAGCTGTTTGTAGGGCTGAAATGCATCATGTTATGAACTGTTTCCATGTCATACTCTCCTGGCCAACTCATATCCCACTAAAACAAACCAAAATAACCATACATGGAAGTTCAGTTTCTGTTTACTCCCTTCTTCTATCTCATTTTACTGAGGCTCTCTTACACAAACTCAGAGGTCCTATAGATTCCCATACATTTAGTCCCATTTATTCATCTCTGATCACCAGTGGCTTGGAAAGGGGGGCTCTTTAACAACGCATTATACATAACACGGCTACCAAACTAAAACATTTTTGTATTGAATGCAGAAAGATATTTTTCACCCCTTTCATTGTATTACATGTCGAGAGGCTCACTGGCCTGGGACTAGCCTCTGTTAGCCATACTTTGGCCAGTGAAGAGGACTCAGAGAAAATAATACAACCAACCATCAATCTGAAAAAAGGAGGGGCAACAGAGGGCACTGATTATGCGTTGGCATCAGGGTTGCAGTCTTTTGCCAGGTGGCCTGGATCGCCACAGTTGTAGCAGTTAGTCTCGCCAATTTTAGTGCCACCGCACTGCACAGCAACGTGACCAAGCTCGCCACACCTAGGGGCAGAAAAGTTGTCAGTGGCTTAAGTGAACAAAGGAATTAAACCAGTAACAAAGAATGTCACATTGCTCTGGCCTTGCAGCTGAAAAGAAATATGATGTACCATTTCCATTACTGAACCACAAGTAAGTCTCACCTGTAACATTTCACCTTAGTGCAAAGTTTCTGGATGTGGCCTGATCCACCACAGGAGTAGCACTTCTGCTCGGTGGCATGTTTACACTCACGGGCCATGTGGCCAGGTCTGCCGCAGGTGTAGCAGAGCTGCTCCCTCTCTTTTTTGGGCTCCTTGCAATCCCGGTAAATGTGACCACTCCTGCGGCAGTTGTAGCAAGCTAACAGAAAAAAAAAGTTTGTCGAAAATGTGTTACTGTTACTTCTCAATAAAAAGCTGGTTATAAATAAATGCTTAATATTTTAGATAATATATTGAGAGAACCATGGACATGTCTTATTGTGGTGTAAGAAAAATACCACTTCACACCAACTAGCTACAAATGAATTAGAAGAAAAAGAACTGCCATGCTCACCATCCTCAGTTCTTTCACACTCCTTGGCCATGTGTCCTTGTTCTCCACACCGATAACAGGACCCATCTGGAATGACAAAAACAGATTAGTATGTATATACAAGAAAACAAAACAATGTCATCTTCATAATCTTATGCCCCCCGCAAGAGTGTTTCTTCTGAAACGTATACGTTCCACTAGGAATGCTGTGCCAAGACCCACGTGTAACCCCATCTACAATGTACAGGTAAATTGCAGTAAAAGAATAATACGCAATAAAAGAATAACATATAAATCAGGAACTGGGTGTGGCCTGATTAATATATAGTACCTCTGCCTCGTCCCCGACCTCTGCTACTACGTGCACGGGGACCACCTCCAGTGGGGCAATCCTTGATCCAATGCCCAGTGCGGCCACATCCAAAGCACTCGCTGTTGCTTCCTAACTCCATTATCTAAACAAAAAACATAACACATATTGCCAAACAAATTTAGACTAAATTAAAATCGCTACATACAATATTACTCACAGCACATCTGAAATTAGCTGCATTTAGCCATGACCCTAAAATAGGCCAATCTCTATGAAACCTGTGCTTGAGCATATAGGCAGATGGAATACAGCCTTTTACTGGTGTCAATAACATAAATTTGTGTGTACCCATGTATAATCATGTCATATATGTCAGACAATTATTGAGAAAATAGGAATACTAGTTTACTGGTGTCATTTACTGCATTTTGGCTCATATGAAGTATATAAATTGCCCTCTAAAACAAATGAGCTGCTTATTACAGTGTTAAAACCTGAAAGCATCAACATGATACGGTCAGATATTATGTGATTTTGCTTTAGCACTACAACTCAATGTGCCATTTAGAATGTGGTGCAAAAACCTGTTGATCTGTAATATCTTCAATCTTTACTAATGCCTTGTTCCTTTATTTTATGCACTGGCATAAAATACAGGAACAGCTGTTGCTGACATAATTGTTTGCCAATATACCACGTTTTGTTGGCATCAAGAACCTAAACCTGGTCGTTATCTTAAATCAAAATCATCACAAGCAATATAAACTCAGATGTCAAAATATCTCCATAGAAAAAACTCAAAGATTACAAGATTTTCAACTCAGTTCTTCATGTCTGAATGAAATAACAACACACAACTCACACCAGTAATACAATAAGTCAGTTAAGCATACTGACTACTTGGGGATCTAATCTATGCTCAAATAAAGAGGGTACATGTTTCTGCTGCTGTGACTATTATTACTGCCGATCAGACTACAACTAACTACAAAGCTAACTTACACGAATTCGTCAATGGAAACATGCTGAGAAGCCAAACTCCTGTTCGCTGACGGTGCTAAAGACATCAAGTCAGGAAGAAGGTGAGTTAATGAGTAATCAAGCTCCTTGTATTGGTATCAAAAAGACGACCTAGGCTAACAAAAGGAGGCAGTAGGAGTTTAATTGCAGGATTAGAAACAACTTGTCACCTCTAATACTTAAATTGGACATCCGAACGCACGCCGGGCCCTGTTAAACCTTTGTTGTATCCACGATACACCTAATTTTAGGTTGCTTTCGTTAACGTAGTCCAATTTAGAGCTACACATCACTCACAACGGCATCCAGTGGGTTATATGCTCTGTTGGACCGCTAGCTCTGCTGAGCAGCCGCACCACATCGTGTTATGGTGGTCGTCTGCCAAAACAACAAGCCCGATGTCCGACAAAGACTTGTTACAATTTGATTCGTTTATATGTATCTACGGACTAACTGTCCGCAAATAAGTAAATCACACAGTCTATTCAAAACTGGTTTTACATTAGGCAAAAGAGCATCAAATGCCCTAAGGATGAGGCTACGCTAACGTTGGCCTAGTCACGTTGAGTTATCTACGCACTCGCGAGACACTGGCGATCCAGGCTAGGGCAAGCTAGCAGACCATCTCACGATCACGACGAAGCACGGTTCAGTCGACGATCGATCCTCTCTATACATTAACAAAGTCTCGATCCAACGCGTATAGCTATAAAGGGTTACTGGGTATGGTTTCTGGTGGATATTGAAGCGAATATCCCATAAAAACAAAATTTCCCGCGCAGCGCGCACACGGCAAAGTCGTTTTGACGAGCTAACATTAGCGGGCCAGGATGAGAGTCCCATAAACCGTTAACTACGACCAGGCCAATCCAGTGCGTTTTCAAAAGATAACGGAGCAAACATCGAGTTTTCTGGCTTTATGAGTTTTAACATTTTACAGTTTATCAGCTACAGATGTTAAATATCTCATGATTAAATACATATTAGTACTGTTTTTTTGCTTACCTTGCTGGCTATCTAGCTATGTCGGTGTTCACGCCTCCTTCTTTGCGCTACACGCGGTATGAGCAGGAGTTCCTGAATTGTCATTCACAGTGTCCAGTATAAACCTGCATTTTCATTGGCCAAATTCTCAGTAAGCAACCAATCATATACGACATTGTCTGGACACCGCCTCTGTAAATTAGCCAGTCATTGATACAGAATAGTCCTTTTCCATAAATCGACTGGCCTCTTACCCACTTCACTTTTTTACGGAGCCCCTTAAATCCCATAAGGACAATTGTTTTTGTCTTTGCCCACAAGATAATAACTTGTGCGCACAAGATTAAAAAAAAATCCCCTTATGGAACTTTAGGGGCTCCATACTTTTTAACAATAAAACCTTCTTAAACTTACCAACATTAGGAATGTTGTTAGTAAGTGGTATTACTTCTACTACTACAACTACAAATAATATAATTGATAATGATCATTCTTACTATAGTTTAAAAATGTATGAAAGGGGGATATACAAGAGCCACATGATTGATGGAGAGAATAAATCCAGACTATTGTTCACATTCTAACAGGAAATGTGAAATGGTTTTACATCATCATTATTAATCGTTACCTAGACTGAATTTATATATGGAAAACTGCTTATGATAATCTACATATGAAAGGTATAGGTTTCTGTGAGCAATTTCAATAGCCTATACTCACTTGTTGGAGTGCTAGGGCTGTACAGTTACTTCACTATTTATTACTTTCTATACTTTCCTATCTTGCTGCTACCAATCACACCCCTGTCACTTCTCCTGAGACAAAATTGCACTGTTAGTTCAACTACAACACTAGTTCTAGTCCCTTTATAAATGTTATACTGCTATTGATTAATTTGAGTTTAATTGATTTTGTATTGTTTCTATTTAATCTGTCTTTATTTTATTCTATGTAAGTTTATTTACTTATCTGTACTTGTTTCTGTTCTTGTGCTACTGTAATACCAAAAATTTTTCTCTGTGGGATTTAATCTTTTTATTAACCAAATCACTAATAATGACCACAGTCAACAGTAAACTTTTGCATTTTTTAAATCTCCTGACATTATAATCTATTGGCTATTCAGTTTGTTTGTGAATGTCCCAAAGTAATAAACCTGAAAACACAGAATCCAAATTGGAATGAGAGATTATTGGCCTACAACAATTTATGATTAAAAAAAAGATTAAACAGTGGTGTGCATATGTTTCAGACTAATGATTTCACACATCTACTACCCTGATGTAGGACCTTCTTGTTTAAAGAGTCTTGATTGTATCTGAGGAGAACTGATATGGAGATAACAATCCATGGGAGCTGCAAGCATCTCAGCTAAATGGACTGAGTGCTCAGTCAGATCAATAAGTGGGAAAGATGCATTCACTTCAGTCTTAAGGTGGCTTTGATTTTTAAAGCTATGAGATAGCACTTTTTAATATCCTGTGGTCGTCATTCTGCAGCTAATAACGTACATATCAGGAAAAAATGTCACAGCCTGTTATGCATGGTTTTGAAGAGATTGAGAGATACAATTGTCACCGTAATATCCCATGTTGACTGAAATTCAGTGGTTCTGTTTCATTTGTGGTGGAGTACCTTAAAACGCTTAACAATGACAAAGCCCTGCCCTCATCTTCACCGAATCAGTGTTTGGACTGGAATTTTTGTCATTTGTTAGATGGAATATGTGTTAGAAATTGCAATTTCAGAAAAGTAGATTTAAAGTACTTAAGTAACCTGGATAGAATGAATCCACAATTGACTGAAAAATGTAACATGGATGTATGATGTATGATTTCTAGCTAAAACTGCTGCTTTATGGAAACAATGTATCCTGTACCCATCAAGACTCATTGACCGGTATGTTGATGAAGCTGTTATAATCTCAGATGGTGTCAACTCCATCTCGTTGGAACTAACTGTGATCAGGGTACCTCTGGGGACATGGAGATGAACACATGGTGAGTCTGGAGGGTGCTGCTTCACAATTGCGCTGTTTCAGGGAGAACAAAAAGCTGTGTTCTTGGCTAACAAAAGCTTATGTTTCAGCCCGTTTTGATGTTTGAAGGCATATCAAATCTAAATAAACTAAATAATGATGCATTTCTATTGGAATATTTACCTTTATTGAACCCTTTCCTGATTGTAGCCCAAAAGCCATTGAAAGCATACAAGTTCAATCTTTATTGTCGTGTTGCCAAATATGTATAGCCTAAGGTAACATGAATCATTGCAGTGACGAGTGATGGCTCAAAAAATATTTTCCAATGCTATACTTTTGCACTGTCTTTAAATCTCCAGGCGATGGTGCACTTGTATTAGAAATTGATTACTTATTTCCTCCACACCGGTCGTGGATCAATTTGTTGGTTTTCCAAATACACAGTTACAACTAATATTTTAAGTAATGCGCATTAAAAATTACATCGATGATTCATACGCATTTGCCTTTGCAGATCTAATTTGACATTTGTTTAACACGAGCTTAGCGTCGACAAAGGCTACACAATGGGACTTGGCTATAAAGGAAACATGATCGTTTATTATTAGAAGTCAACATTTTGTGAATGTTTTTATAATATATAATTTTATAAACAAACGCAAACGTTTTGCCAAAGTGGGAGGGCTTAAATTTGTGCTGTAGTTGCGCGTTGAGTGTAATGCAGATCCGCAGGGTCCTATTTCAATCACTGGCGTCAGAAGGACGCATGACACAAAACCCAAGCCTGTTCACCTTTTCCTGAACAACGTAAATATTGATTGCAAAGTGAGGCATTAGCGAGCAAGTTGATGCAAGTTTTAATTGGAAAGTGCCTCGCTGCTTGAGTGCTTCATAGCCCTCGCCTTGTCACTTTGACGGTCCGAAGGTTTTTTTCTCAACAAAGGGACAAGGGAATAAAACTTTTCGTCTCTTATACCCGATCTTATGCCCAGATAAGAGACCCGCCTATGACCTTCACGTCTTATGCCACAGCTACTTTTACTGGATGACAGATCATTTGATAAAACTTCAGAGTGTTGCCCAACTTCGCCTTTTCCTTTTTTCTTTGAATGCGTTGCAAATATGATGATGTCACCGACGCCACTTTTTCCTGAAGTTATGGCGGAGCTGAACTTTTCTAACTTCTCTTGGTAAGCATACACACGCTGCAGCCCAGTAGCATTGCTAGTCTTTGAATTGTGGTTGAAATGCTAACTACAACTGTTGTACTTGTTCTCTTTAAGAAGATATAGCTTTTGGATATGTGAGAATTCAATGGAAGGCGACTAGAGCTCTGCAGTTACGTCTAACGATATAGTTCGCCTTTGAGGGCCTACAGGCAATTTCACAGTAATAACTGGATCTACCAGGCCTTAAAAACACACGTAGCAATCAGTAGCTACTATAATGTTAGCTGTGCAAGCCGTGTACGCATTTTAGTACGAACTTAATGTAGTGCTAGTTTGGATTTAATTGGAACCTCCTGAAGGCGTTCAGAATCAGTTTAGTCTCCAAATATATGCTAACCTGCTCACTTTGTTCTCACATACACTCATTCAAGTCGCAGAAACCCTTTCGTGGATGCAACACTGTTTGTAAAGCGTACAGTGTAATGTAGACTGACCTGTTACGTCGAACAGATCCAAGCAAACAGGAGTGAAGTCAATTATTCCTTCATTTGATATATTTTCCGTTGATACCCTTTCCTGAGTGGACCAAAGCGATTGTTTCGAACACAATTCCTGCAGCATGGTAAGAAAGGTGGAGGACCAAATTCGTCCAAGCTGCTTTTCTGTGCTATTGACAAAGCGACAATATGTCTGCTATCGCTGTTAACCACTAATTGCACCAATATCCGCGTTAGCATGCCGTTGTACAAGACACCTCAGAGATTAGTGGAAGTATATACACTGGGAAAAAAAAATGTTTGGGATTGGTAGGTCCGATTGAGTTGGGGCATTGGGAATGATTTCCCAATGACTTGGGCATTTACTTTTTTCAAGAAGCAAAATAATGTTCAATTAGTTTACCAGTTGTTTTTTCCTGTCTTATCTGACGTAGATATTGAGATCCTACAGCGCTTAAAAGCTGTTGAACTTTAGTTGCCTGCTGCCTGACTGTGCAGAAGACAGCATCAGATGAAAACATAAACTGGAAGTAACATGACTGACCTCCAGGGTGGGCCTGAGATTCTCCTGGTCTGAGTGGATTAGCTTGTCTACCTTACTCTGCTGGCCCCTTGCAACAACAACAAAAAAAAAGAAGGAAAGACAATAATTGCCAAAAAAATCATGTGGTATTCTAAAAATGAAGTCTGTAGTTTGATATAGTGTAGGGTGGGCCCCGATTTTAAGTAGCTAGTAGGACCGTTAAATGGATTCATTTTCCTGTCACTCATTAAAAATTTGCCACTAATACACAAGGGCACTGCTAAGCCAGTGTTTGCTTCAAGGCCAGATGTCTTTCATGCAAATACTTAATTTCTAGCCTTCAAAACCCATTGTAGTTTTTATGAATTTGAACAGGTTTTGATTTTTTGTGATACTTTGTGGCCCCACACTGCTCAGTGCACGCCAATAAATAAAGGGGATAAACATATCCAATACAAACATTTATGATAATATATCAATTAAGTGCATTATTTTACTATCAATGTGTAAATATTTGTAAATAACCAATGTTTATTTTGTATAAAGTTGTAAATAAACTGTCTAAAGTGTATTACACGTCTTTCCTTGTCACTGGTCCCTATGTCACACTTTCATCCATGTCCCGCTGCCGCACTACCTTTCCTCATAACTCCTACTATTTTGCCATGAAAATACTAAAATATCACTGTCCCATTTGATTAAGAAAATAGACATTTTAAAGATATTTTATAAAAATATTCTACCAGAAAATTTCTATCATTTCAGGAACGGCACTTTCCAGCTATTTGAAAATAAAGTAAAAAAAAAAAAGAAATAGTGGGCAGAGCCCACTGACGAATTGCCGCTTACATATGTGCATAACCCTGGAATGGCTCTAATCACACCATCCTACAGCATCCAGAGTTGGTTACACTGTGAGATAATATTTGATGTATTCATCTAACAACAATGTAGCATATAATATGACAAAAATTTACATTCTATTCCATTTTGCAGATGATTATATTCATAATGATTGCAGATTGCTATTTGTGTCTGCACACCACCAATATTACAGAGAAACATCCATACTTATAAGGAGAATTTATGAATATTATGTAGTCAATTGTAGATTTAGCCCTCAGACTGCTTATATTGTTCGTGCATGTGTGCGTGTATTTTTTTCATTCTTTTTCAGACCATTGCAAGCAATTGGCTTTACTAATGGAGCACCTTCAGGGAGCATGGAAGACCCTCAGCAACGGCTTTGGAACGAAGGACTCTGAGTTTGAGGGCCCTTGCCTTTCCCCAACCATGGTCCAGGGCTTTACCTGCCAACGTCGTTCCTCAGATGACAGCAAGATGCCCGACTCCAAGACTAGCAGCACTATACGTGTCTACCTCCCAAACCAGCAGCGCACTGTGGTGAGTTAATGTTTCCTACAGGTAGATGATGACATGCTGATTTTGAGTAATGCAATAAGGCTGTGGAAATACTGCATTGGTACAGAGTTACCTAAAGGCATTGTTTACATCCTGGCAGGCAAGCCAGGAATTAATACTCTTTATGTCCCTCAGGTAAACGTGCGACCAGGTATGACTCTGCATAATTGCCTGATTAAAGCATTAAAGGTGCGAGGTCTGCAGCCTCAGTGCTGTGCAGTCTTCAGGCTGCATCCAGGGCAGAGTAGGTGAGCTCAAGTCTATTGTGGGTTTTGAAACCAGGAAAATAAGATCAGATTGTACAAATCAAAATTTCAACTGCCACATTTATTTTGCTTGCCTTGATTTCCCTTCTTGTAAGTCTTTTGTCCAATTTTGTAACAGTAAAAAATTGCGGATGGATTGGAATACGGACACTACATCCCTTATTGGGGAAGAGCTGCTGGTGGAGGTTTTAGATCACGTCCCCTTGACGACACATAATTTTGTAAGTACCTTAACATTTTTTGATATCTTCAGACATAAAAGCAGTGACTGGTAAATAATTACATGTAAATATTTTCTGTCATTTTCAGGTTCGGAAAACATACCTGAAGCTAGCGTTCTGTGATATTTGCCAGAAGTTTCTTTTGAATGGTTTCCGTTGCCAAACGTGTGGCTACAAATTCCATGAGCATTGTAGCACCAAAGTGCCGACGATGTGTTTGGACTGGAGCAATATCAGACAACTCCTGTAAGTGTCTTCACCCTGAAACTGAAGGGTAATGCCAGTATTTTGTGAGCGAATTCTGAAACAGTACTTTTAGAACATTGCATCAACAACTCGAATGGTGGTCAGTAGAGCGCATACCTCCGCCAAGGCCCATTCGTCTCCTTTAATTCACTCGAGTTTTATCCAAAATCAGACTGATAACCCTGCAACCATAATTTACAGGGCAGGAAAACATATTAAAATTGGTAGGATCTGCACCAAATTGCACACTCTCAGAGATACAACCCCCTAAATATGCTTTTTGTCATCAAGATCCATCCATTATTCCTTGAGAAATGGAAAGAAATTGTTGAAAAATGCTCTATTTCGCAAGGTTAAAAACAGCGGGGAAAAGAATTCCTGGATCCTGGCCCCCTTTATCCAGATCCACACCAAAATTTAATGGGATCTATTCCGACCCAAGACCTGTCCTCCCACCAAGTTTCATGGAAATGTGTTTCGTAGTTTTTGCATGATCCTGTTGTCCAACCGGAGGTATAATAATTGATTATAGAAATGCAACTGACAGATATACCTGCTATCTTGAACAGATTTGCTTCATGAAAGCTTAAAGTTTTGTTAAATGTTAATCCAATCAAATCTGAGGCTTCATACTGCTTCAGAAATTGAGTTGTTGAGATAAAGTAGGGAAAGCAAGATCTGATATTTCTGGCTGGGTTACGTCTAAGCTCATGTAAATGACTTTGCATCCACTCACTGAGAACAGAGGCTTGTTGGTGTTGATTTGCGTGGAAGACAGTAATCATTACAAAGATCCATATCATTGGCAGGGAAGTGATAAGCACTTTTACAGCACATAACAACCATTGTAGTCTTTAGCGGTCAGCTGTCCATTTAGTACTCCGACATTGACTGTACTTTATATCGCTCTATCTTTCAGATTGTGTCCAACACCTGGTGATGGCAATGCACCATCTCTGCCCCCGCTGACATCTCGGCGAATGAGGGAATCCTTAACACGGTTTCCAAGGTGAACCGAAGTTTTATGTTTGATCTATAACCTATCGTCCTAGGGTTTTTATTATTAGAAGATAGATACCATATCTTCAGTAGTTATTTATTTGCTCTACTGTGTTCTCCTATTTTGTCCTTGGCAAAGGAAAGTATAATTACTTCTTCTTTTTTTATGTTACCAGGGCAGGTTCTTGTAAACAAACAGAAGTTTATATTCAGTCTTGATGTGAAACCATTGACAGAATGTGCATCACATCACCTGCATGCACGTTCACGTGCTTTTTCACGTGCCTGAACAGGACAAACAAAAACCAACTCATAGAAAAACAGCTCTGTAGTGCAAGTCCACAGGGAACTTTAAATTTAGTCTTCATGAATGCACATGACGTGTCATTTGAAGCAGACTTTTTTCCCCCAGACTGATGCCTATAACTACTCTCTGGTGTCACCCACCATGTCTGTACATGTCATTTTCTGTTATTAGTCATGCTTGACTGTAGTTGTATTCTCATTTGTAAAGAACCTCAATCTGCAATTAATTAAATCCTGTTTTTAATGATGTCCTCAGCTTTATAGGGCTTACCAGTCCAAGTGCTGATGCAACAAAAGATGTGAAAAGAGCCCGTTGTTTCAGGGGCACTTAAAATGGTTAAAAAAAAACACTCTGAGCTGCCAAATTAGCACCTACGAAGTATTGAGTTGTTCCATACTGAGAAATCTCAAATTCTGTTCTGAAACAGGTTTGTGTTGCCAAAAGGGGGATTGTTCTCAGTGAGTGCAGTCCATGGTCTGAGGTGTGATTTAATATCATTTGTTTATATACATCATTTAGTTCCACTGTCCCCCTTTTAACCAGCAACTACAACTACAGCTGCAGTACAGTTATGAGTCCAATAGCATCAAGAACTTTGACTTAATTCAAAGCTGAAAGTTTAGTTTATGCATGAACATAAGGAATTATTCTTGTTCATATGTTTTTGGCTATTTTCACCAGTTAAAATTAGATTTTGTGCTTATAAACACCTCAAGTCAAACTTTGATTGTTTGCAGATCATCATATTTAGCTGATGAGCTTTGTACTCTTCATTTGAGCCAATACTAATTTTGGTAAACACCAAGGGCAAAATAGCAATTTAGCCAAAATAGGAATAAGAGGAAAGCCACAATGAAATTAAACATTAACCTCTTCCTCACAATGATATTTTTCAGTTGTACTTCCTTTCTTGTTGATTTTGCATGTCTGGAAGCAAAATATAATCATTCAATACCTGGAAGAGCAAGAGAAAATACTAATTTAACTAGAAAACTTCTGCTTAAACCACTGCCATGGCCACAGCAGTCTATTTTTGAAGGAGTCAGCGTTCAGTTTTGCCTTGCTGTCAAATGTCAATGGTGTGTGTCATTTTCAAGCAGTAATGTAAAGTATTGACAATCACTGCTCCATCTTAATATTTGATCCATTTTCACCTTCACAGCTCAGCCCATCGATATTCCACCCCACATGCCTTCAACTACACCACATCCTGCCCACCCACAGGTGGGGGTCTCTCCCAGAGGCAGCGCTCCACTTCGACACCCAATGTCCACATGGTTAGCACCACCCTGCCTGTAGACAGCAGCATTATTGAGGTAACTACACACTGTAGGGGCCCCCTGTGTAATATGGGTTAAAGCTATTCCTAAAATATCTCCAGCCTGTGCGTGATCTTGCCCTCCTTCATACATCTCAGGCATTCCAACTATCTTCACTTTACTTCTTTTTAACCTCTTATCTACCTTGTTAAGCAATCCACCTGCACAGGGTTAAGCCTGTTTTTTGTTATTCTTCTGATGGCATCTTGTTTTAGAGATTTTTGGAATGTAAAACATTTGACTTCCCCCTGCTTAGTTCTAGTTTCTGCTTTTTCACTGCAAATGTTCTTGCATAAGCAGCTTACTAGTTTTTGATCCTCTGTGCAATATTGTCCCTATATTGTGTCCAGGTAGAAACCTGGGCTTCGCTCTTGTCATCGAGCCTTCCTCACTTTCCTTTACTGTGTCCCTTTCCCACTTTTCCTCACTGGCCTGTTGTATTGCACCCTGCTGGGGAGTAGCTAGACTGCCTGAATACCTCCCCCAGCTCCTGGTGCCATAGATTCTGGCTGAAGAGGAAAGTAGGTATTGTGCACATCTCCCAGTCTTTTGTTGAGGCCTCATCAGAGAGTCCAGAAAAGGTTAGACAGCAGAATGTCTGTATGCGGTCTGACATGCATTGCAAACAGGCTATCTGCATTCACATCTTAGTTCTGAAGCCAAACCATGAGTGACAGCAAAGCATGTTGTTTACCGTTTGAACACGCTGACACACCATTGTCTGTGTTTTTTGTCTCTCTAGGATGCGATGCGTGACCATGACTCTGGTAAGTGTTCACTCTGTTCACAAAAAAATTTGTAAATTGACTGTCCAGCCATTCCTGTCTCCCTCTAAAATTAAAAAATTTTCAATACAGCATTTGAGATCCACATATAGCATTCAAAAGACAGTAAAAAAAAATGTAAGCAGTGGAGGGTAGTAGCACAATCAGAATCTGCATATGATAGGCCACTGTTATCAAACGTTATACATTTCTTCCATTCCGCCGGCAATTTCTGTCCACGTGTGCATCAGCAAATGTGTAATTCCCTGTTTTTTAACCATCACCCCTCCAAGTTGTCTTTATTTGGAAGGTGTGCTGGAAGGAAGTGTTAGCTGAATATCTACAAAAACTTCTGACATCCAATTTAGTGAAATCCTGACGAGTTTCTAATCTGACAGACTATATAGTACTTTACATAAAATTCCCATTTTCCCATACCTTATCCCATCCTGAATCTCCTCCATCTCTTTCTCTCTGTGTTCCTGAAGCAGGGAGTTCCCCCAACCAGAGCCCTACAGGCTGGTCCCAGTCCAAAGCACCTGCACCTTCCCAGCGAGAGAGGGCCACATCCTTCAACATTCAGGAGAAGAATAGGATTGTAAGTTCTATGTCTTGTCTTGTATACTTGGGTTGCAGTAATGAAATAATTTTTAATCTTGTTACTCTAACTTCTTTATAAGATAAATATTTGAGTACAAGTATTGTAATTTGCTGCATTTCATGTTTTATACAATGCAGAGAAATATAACTTAAAGAAGTATATTTAGCAATTGCAGCAGAGAAGAAGCTGCTGGTTTGGTTTTTGGTGTGGAGGATTGTGGTTGTAGCTGAACTTGGACCTTGGACCCAAAAAGTGCACAACATTGCTTCTACCTTGAATCATAACTGATTTAATGCACCACGAACATGCTAAGTAGCAAAAATTGGACACGGGTAACATTCTGGGTCTGGCAAAGATACTAGTGAAAGAAAATAAGGATTCTTCAGCAGTGGCTTCCACATTTAGTTTGGAAACTCGTCCTCCAGTGAGGTGTGTGAGGCCTTTCTGCTTCTCACATTTAACGCTTTCTGAGAGTACATTTCAACTGACCTACTTTTTACATCTGAGCGCATTTTAATAAAAGGAATCCTAGTTTTACTTGAGAAGATGGAAAGACTACTAGAATATTTTACTAACGTATTTTCACTTTAAAAGATTTTTACTCTTGTACGTTTTATAGAGGAAATACTTTCAAACCAGTTAAAGCAATCTACCCTACAAAAGACTGGTCTCTGATAACTGGTTATGCTGCATTTTTGTGTCTCACGCCATTTGCACCTTTTCGATCTCTGTTTATCCAGAGGCCTCGGGACAAGCGCGACTCTAGTTACTACTGGGAGATCGAGGCCAGTGAGGTGTATCTGCACTCCCGCATTGGTTCAGGCTCCTTTGGAACTGTATACAAAGGGAAATGGCATGGTAGGAATGCATTTCAGATGGGGCAGGGTACTTGTCAGGTGGAACTGCTAACACTGTCACATTTTCGCACTGCACTTTAATATGAATTTTAAACCATTACACATACAACTGTAGTATGCATCTAACACTTCTTTTGATATGAGCCTACAGTGAGTTTACTGGGTCAACGGTACTGTAACTGAGCAGAGTGTATTTCTTGTAGGTGATGTAGCAGTGAAGATTTTAAAGGTGACTGACCCCACACCAGAACAATTCCAGGCATTTAGAAATGAAGTAGCAGTCCTGAGGTAAGAAACGACATAGACAATGTTATTTTAGCGTTCTAACCTCTCAGGTTTTCAGCTGTCTTCATATTTGCAAATAGTCAAATTCCCGTTGAACCATCTTCAGTTCAAAATTTGATCCTGTCTTTGATGATTTCTTCTGCCCCTTTTGCCTCTGGTCACAGGAAAACGCGACATGTCAACATACTGTTGTTCATGGGCTACATGACGAAGGACAACCTGGCCATTGTGACCCAATGGTGCGAGGGCAGCAGCCTCTACAAACATATTCATGTTCTGGAGACAAACTTCAAGATGATCCAGCTCATAGACATCGCCAGGCAAACAGCTCAGGGCATGGAGTGAGTCCCAAATAACAGATCTTTTCTGATAAAACCAAATTAAAAGGAGCCGAGATGTCATCTTTTTTTTTCTTTCTTTTTTCCATTTTAGCTATCTGCATGCGAAGAACATCATTCATCGAGACATGAAGTCCAACAGTATCTTTTCTAATGGCTGCTTCAGTATGTGAAATATAAAATGACTCGATGCACTAGAATATCCTCATGCTGGTCAGGGCTATTGTCTCTATCTTTCAGCTGTGGTTCCTTGACAGTGGCGTAGACATCTTCTTGCATGAAGGGTTAACAGTGAAAATCGGGGACTTTGGTCTTGCTACAGTGAAGGCCAGATGGAGCGGCTCACATCAGGTAGAGCAGCCCTCTGGATCCATTCTCTGGATGGTCAGTAACTCAGATTGGTTGGATATAAAGCAACTCTAACGAGATACTTGACCTTTTAGACACAATGAATAAATAAATAGACAAATTAAATTAACTTTTGGTCTGGATGCCCGCAGGCTCCCGAGGTTATCCGGATGCAGGATAACAACCCATACAGCTTCCAGTCTGATGTCTATTCCTATGGAATTGTTCTCTTTGAGCTCATGACGGGAGAGCTCCCATATTCACATACAGCAAACAGAGATCAGGTAAAGTTTCATCATTTACTCACGTTGTACTGTATGTCGGGTGCAACAGTTTAGTGGTACAGCTGTGCATATGCGTGAAATTATGATGCTGTAATGATGCCTCCACATGCACTAATAGTTTGTGTTTAGCTAAATAAATGTGTGAAATCTTAAAGCTTTTGGTGCCTTGTTAGATTTGATCATGTAAAACAGAACTAATAGCATCTGACTAACAGTCAGATGTGTGTCGACGCTCCTGAACCCACCTGAGTGTCAGTATGAGAGCCCAAGCCAGGATAGACACTGGGTTGCTGCCCGAAGTGGGTCGTAACACTGGCCTAAGGCCCACTATGGAACAGAGGCAGGCACTCTGGAGCCACTGGCCTAATTTTAGACCCTGTAACATAACCCTGTTCGTGTATGAGAAAAGGGGTGCATTGGTCTACATCCAAGTTTTTACATTCTCCCAAAGGTTACAAGACCTAGTTTTAAACATGCATGGCTCTGTTCACTCCAGTTTACTGCGTCTGTTGTCAAATTTGGCTAAAGTTACAAGTGTGTCAAAAAGCTACGATCCACTGTTCTCTAATTCTTCTTGATAATGTGGAATGACTTTTATTGCCATCATCCTTTATTTCTGCTGCATCATGCACTCATACCTCCACAGTAGCTCCAGTGTTTTTACATTCCCGTATTTTTAAAGAATGTCTCAGTTGGACTCCTGATTAATGATTGATCAGATGTCTCTAACTGTGGCATTGGATCCATATTTCAGTTGAAATACTGAATCTTCTGAAATATCAACTCGCACACACTCATCTGCTGTCTGTGACTCCCTCCTGTCAGATTATCTACATGGTGGGAAGAGGCTATTTGTCCCCAGACCTCAGTAAGCTGTACAAGAACTGCCCCAAAGCCATGAAAAGGTTGGTGGCTGACTGCATCAAGAAGTCAAAGGACGAGAGGCCGCTCTTCCCACAGGTGAAACTCTCTCTTGGTAATCATCAAATTCAAACTGAATTTTGTTTATCTAATCTTCTCTTTTTTTGCTCTCTTGTGCATTTTTTTTTTAGATCTTGTCCTCCATTGAGCTTCTCCAGCATGCGCTCCCTAAGATAAACCGCAGTGCCTCAGAACCGTCCCTGCACAGAGTCTCCCACACTGAGGATATCAATGCCTGTACTCTGACCTCCACCAGACTGCCTGATTTCTAGAGGCTCAGACAGCACTACCCCTCCTCCTCATCTTTGAAATATCCAAAATAGTGCAAATGCTCAGTGCGCCAAAATTCACTCATACATAAACCCATGCTAGTCGATAAAATATTTAAGGAAAAGATGAGTGAAAGAAGTATAGAGAAAAGCACATTTGAAATTTACAATGGATGGGAGTGAGTGATGGATTCCAGTGAGATGCACTCGTGAAGAGGGTGGCGTGGGATACATTGAGGTGTCGCCTTGCTTTTTGCTACACTTATTCAGAAATATGCGAAGGCTCAATGCATTTGATAAAATCTGTAAATACATACATGCACACCTACTTAAGACTAGAATAAATGGACACTTAAGGAAGATCCAGAGGAAGACCAGTTCATCTTCTCTCTGGTCACCTTGATGAAGAGGACCTTCAAAGCTTACATGCCTCAAGAGGAAACAAAGCCTGGACTAAGATCCTGCACAATTCACCTTTTGTTACGAACGCAAACAAAGCCGTTGGATATAGTCCATTTAGTTGCACAGTAGTGTCTGCATTGTCTTAAATGATAATGAACTAGTCGTGGGAAATTGTGGGTGTTTTGTTGTCTTTTTTTTTTGGACATGTTTTAACTGTCTTTATTTTTGGGATAATTTTGGAGGAATTATGGCCCGTTAGACAGTGAGCTTGTGTGATGGGGAAAAATTGAATTTGCACATTTTAGCAAAAGTTATACTTCAACAGTCTATACATTGGCTTCATAGCTCATAATAAACAAATCTGTAGGAACGCACACACACACATTCTTATCAGTCCTGGCCATGGTTATCGTGACCTGGACATTTGGCAGTTGTCTTAAATATTTAAAAATGATTTGGAAACTAATTTGTATTTGTTTATCACGTCTCTTTTATGAGGTTAAACCTTTTATGGTGAACTTGGTGAGAGAGTTGACAATTCAAATGTTTTAATAAAATTAAGTTAAATTTCTTTGCTTAAGAAGATGTGTTTACTTTTATATTTTATTGATCTTGCCGATTGCTTGACTTCTAAAGGGCAGCATTGGAAGCAGATGAGAGGGGCAGTTTAGATTATATGACCTCTCTTCTTGCTCACATAAACAGTAAAATCCCACAGATATGCCAGACTTGGTGTCAGGGTGTAATGTTTGCTGTAGTAGTGGCAACGCGGTGCAAACTCATAGGGGATCCAGTCCAGACATGCCACCAGTGTATTCCACCATTGGCTGATCCCACTGTGCACTGCATAACCACTGGCAAGCGCAGTGGAACAATAATCATTCGGCAAGGGAGGGAGATGTGGAAAGAGAGGAGAGTTACATTTTATTGTAGTGTAAACATTCAACATGTAGTTCCTGCTGGTTTCAGTCCCAAGTACTAATTCATAGTAAATACGGGAATAGGTGTGTATGTTTTTGGGACACGTCTCAAAACGTCTGATAACTGAAAAAAAGACTGATTCCAACAGCAGTGGAGCAACACAATAAGAGCAAAGACATCAGCTGACTGCTACTAGTCTATTTTTACAACACTTTTGCCCTATGTGCCCATCTGTTCTATTTCTGCTTACTGACAACCCACTGAGGCTGGCCAAAATGAAACCAACGAACCACATATGTCCTACAGTAGCTCCATCTGGTAAGGGCTCCTCTGTGATGTGTCAGCCTTCTCATAAAGCCTCCATTATAACCAGTGGTGGAAGAATAATTCTAATAAGTTAAAGAACTAATACAAGACTGTAAAATTACAGGTACAAGTCCTGCACTCAAATAACTTTAATTAAAAGTATGGAAATATCAGCAAAACATGCAGAAGTACTCATTCTGTAGAAATATTGACCCCATGACTGATATCAAAAATGGTATTATTAGATTGTTGTAGTACACTGAGGTGAAGCTGTTTGACTGTCTATATATAAAGTACTGTGGTTTAGTGGTTCTCAACCTTGGGGCTAGGCCCCTCTAAAGGATCACAGGATAAATCTGAGGGGTCATGAGACGATTAGTGGGCTCGGAATAGAAATGAATATAATGCCATGCCCTACAAATTTGTATTTTTGTGAAATATTGGATATTTTGTACTGTATTTTGTAAAGGAAATGTCTTTAGAACTGCAAACAACCTCCAGACCAAAAACCTCCACCAAGGTAGCTCAGTCTGCCCATTATGTCGGTGCACCTAAAAGCAATAGTCCCATGATTGTTTGACCCTCATAATATGACTCCTTGACCATGAAAACCCTCCCCTAGAATTTAGAATCACATTACTTAAGAACAATATTTCACGAAGGACAATTTTCTTTTAACACCTAACTGAACCAGCATAATCTCGGCTACAATTTGATTTTAGTTGCAAATTTTTCCATGAGCCCCATAAATTTAAACATTCTGCATCACCAGATCCAGAACATTACTTGAATGCAGATGTGTGCTAGAACTTAAGGGGTATCATTGTGTAATTTTTGTCAAAGCATTGTAAATGCTTTGTAAAGCATTGTATTGTTGGCATTATCAATGAAGTTAGAGGAAAAGTCCTTCAAGAATAAGGTAAGATAAAAGAATCCTTAAAAAGATTTGATCTGGATCACCACCAAAATCGAATAAATTGATCCTGGGGCCATACCCCAGGATAGTATAGTACAGATAGTATTGTAATTGTGCTAACAGACAAACAACAACAGACCAATGCCAGCAAAAGCATAACCTCTTATGCAAAGGTAATTATTTTTTGTTAAGGGGTCACACGTCTTATCTTATTTTTTAAGTAAAGAAATCATCTTACATGTAATTAGTAAGGACAGTTGGGAAAATAGTGGAGTAAAAAGTACTATATTTGTGAAATGTGAGAGTGAAGCACAAGAATCTCAAAAAATTGATTATTACCATATTACCATAATTTAAAAAAATTACCATAATGGTAATAACCATAATCTACACACAAAAAAACATCTATTTGATATTCATTCATAAGAGTGTTATTTCTAATGGGCTAACAATGAAAAGGCCATCATCTTTATCCACGATGCTGTCGCTGCAATCTACACTTGTGCATGAAGAAAATCTGTTGCTTGCTTGTTTCAGTTCTGTTACAAAGTGAAGACACACTCATGCATATGCAGCTCCAAGTGACTGATTATGTAACCATAATAACACATACTGTATGCTGTGTGTAGGGATGTTGTACCTCAAACCACCACCAGGTGACAACATGGAGCTCTGTGTGTCTCCTGGTTTGTCTACATTATATATTTATGTAATAAAGCAGCATAGTTGATGGCGTTATTTTGTTTTGTTCCAATTTAAACCAGTGAAATCATCAATTATTTTAAAAAATTGTTATGTTTTAAATAATAATGAGGTGCATTACATGACATTCAATGATGCCCATGTTCGTCATACATGACGCTCTAACATTCTCCTCCATTATGGGATCGAGGCACTTCTCCTCCACAGTGTTCTTCAGCAGATGGTTAATGCAACATGTCCCCACAGGGCACACGTTGTTAATGTTGTGCAGCAGCTTGGCAGACAGCTGGGAGGAGTCGAGAGAGAAGCTCTTCTGCTGGAGCTTCAGGGCCCACAGTGTCAGTCTCCTAGTTCTCCAGTGAGCTTCAGCATCAGTAGGCCCGGTCAGTCTGCTTATTATGAGGGAAAAACATCAGTTCCATCTGGAACCCTTACAAATACATAGTGGTGGGCATATTTTCTTTTTATCTGTTGAAGATGTTTGCTGTTATTTGTGAAAGTAAATAACTTGAATATGCTGTTCAAACAAATGGCAGATGTGACAGTCTGAGTGAAGCACTTGTAGTTTAAAGTTCTAAAGTTTACACAGTTCTCACCAGTATCTCCTGGCAATAAATAACAAGAGGATGTGTACACTGAGGTATCATATGGATAACATTTTTTTTTAAAACCCAGAAGAAGAACTGTGGTTATAAGATTGAAACGACTACAAAAATTGTGTTTTGCTCATTCTTAAAAACATTTGGACATTTAACTTTCTCTGTGCAGTATAATATATAAACAGTTTGGCACTAAAAGACTGTTTTCACATTCATTTGCTGAAGGGGCAAAGTTTTTTTCTGTGCTCACCTTATTTTTGCATTTAATACATGCAACCACAATAACTACTTTGCTCGCCAAACTCGGTCAAGTATGCAACTTTGCCAGGAATGATGTGGAAACTTGAAGCCTCCGGTGCACAAGCAGTGAGAATGGACATTTGAGTAAAATAGGGGAAAACTTGATATCAGCAGCTTTGAAAATGAAGAATATTTGCATATTCATACATTCCTTATTTTTCAATGCGGGACCTTTTTGTAGAAACAGTGCAGAAACACCAAAGCAATGCAAGAATAAGGAGTCAATGATAGCAATTGCCTATATGCTGTTTGTTTTTAAAGTGTGTACCACACACCAGGGAAGTTAGCATAAAGGCAGAGAACAGAAATACATCTGGTTCCTCTTATCATGAAATAACGGAGCTGCATTGTGATGCCTTTCCTCTTCTTTCCTTTCCTTTCTTATCGTGAAGTGTTCTCTCTCAGAAATGGTGGCTCGAGGGCAGGAGGAAATGTTTTGTCTCTGAGGTGAAGGAATGAATTCTGGTGGGACATTGTAATGCTCTCACCAGGTGGCTGGTTGCAAAAATATAAATAAACAAACGGAAAAATTTGCAATATTAGTATATTGATAATGTCAACTTGCATGTTCTCGTTGGTTGATGAATGAACTGATTTGACACAAATAATCCTAGACAGACATCACAAAATAAAGGCACAAATAAGGCAGGGGAAATATTATCACAATACAGTCATCTCTACCACAACATGGGTATCACTGATATGCATTGGAAGCACTGTAGTCTGTGCAGTGCAAGCCAAGCACCTGAACTGTTGGTTTGACCTCTTTACTTGCACATTTGATAAAATCAACAAAAAAAGAAGAAGTGATTAGTGGGTTTCCTTTAGAAAAAGTGCAGGTCACAACATAACACATATGAGGACACAGATCAAACATTTATTGCAAAGGAAGCTTTATTGCCAGTGACAGAAGGGAAATATCCAGAAGCAAAGTTTTACCACAATATATTGTAATCTGATCTTGATTTAAACAGTCCATCACCGCTTTTAAAAGTACATATATTTAACAAGTTACCATGGCCCTTACTAGTCCTGCATGTCCTGCAGAGTTAATTAAGTTTCACCTCAACACAAAGAAACACGTCCAGTTATAATTTCTCAAAGGCCAAACCACACACTTGCTGTACCTCTGCATGTTCCTCCCTTGGAAATCAATGGCATATTTCCTTTTAAACAGAACAACACATTCATAAAGCCGCAGGCATGGCTTTCACAAGGATATGTTCACAGACACAATGGCACTTTATACAACTCAGAAAATAATTACACATAAAGCTTGCTGAACAGAATTTATACCATAGTAACATACAGGTTGTTGGGAAACGGTACAGATTTCTTTTTACAGTTGATTTGGTTACCTTTTAGCTGTTTCACCATTTAGGATATTAGATAAATGAAGTGGCCTCCACGAGAGCCGCTGCACGACAACCACGTGATTGTGACATCTGTGTAATAAAATGTTTTAAAACAATTCACCATGGATGGCTATAGCTGTGTGAATCAATTTGATGGAAGATCTGATTTCAAAATAAAAGCGTTATATAAAAGTATAAAACAAATATTTGTATTGCACTTTCCATCAACTCACAGGATTGTGTTTGTATGGTAAGAGGAAACGTGTGGCTTCTTTGAATGGCAGTAACACAGGCAACAGTCCACACTGAACTGTAGAGGACTTGTTGTCATGGCAACACCACCATGATAGTCGATATCCGGGATGGGGGGGGACCTTATATCTGGCATTTAATGGCATCTCATAGATAATACACTTATGCATCCACACAACCGGACGCAAAAAGACAACAACAGTTTAAACTCAGCATCAGTTCACCAGTGTGTGACTTACAGGCTGTTTGGAGCGCGTTCTCTGATGAAAGTACAAACTGCATGTGACAAACTGCAGATTAAACAGTCCCCTTTACTGATATTTACATTGTGGGTTACTGGAATGCAAAAAACTGATTAAAACTAAATTATTTCTTTGGTTTAAAATTATATAAATATATTTAAAAATTTGTGTGCACACCTGCACAACATCCTACATAATAAAACCTTTAATAATAGTAATATTTATTATGTGTCAGTCGAAGATTATCCTAAAATCACTCTACATAATCTTTGTTGTAGTGACATTATAGATGAAAAAAATAACTTTAAGAAAGGCCACATACTATATGTCTCTATTGTGTGTACTGTATGTGCAGGAGAGTATACTGTCACACTCACTGTGTTAATGCATGTTTGGTAATGATTAGAACTATCTTGACCTTATATAATATGTATTTCTTATGACACATTCACAATGCGTGAATCACAGGGAACACAGCTTGGTTTAAACAGCGATGTACCATGAACATCCCACTTGATCAGACTAGTAATTGCATCTGCCTTTGTATCAATCATGCAAAACAAAAATAAATATCTATTAGTATAAGTATGAAAATAACCACCACTACAGCCATACACACTCACGTACTGTACACACACTGTGATATACACAAACTTCAAACTGCACAATGGTCCACAGTTTGAACAATATCTAAGGTACACACCAAAATAGAGAACAGAAAGGGGTGGGAGGCAAATAAAAGATTGACCGCTGGGTCAAACGGGTCGCACAGAGCAGCACTGAACTCAGTGTAGGCACAATCTGCTTTATACATCATCAACAACAGCCCCAAAGGAAGAAAAAAAAAACAGCTAGTGAAACATAGATGACCTATACAAGCACACAAATCAACAGGTCAACAAGTAGACAGTACATTTTGACACTGCATAGAGTAGAAAACACAGTCCAGGCCAGCACTCAGAGGCATTGAGCTCACGTCAGCAAGATCTGATTCTCTCCATCAAAATCCACACACACACACGTCTGCGCTTGGGTTCAGCTAAGGTTCATCCATGTTATCTAGACTCCTGAGTGACTCAGTTGGCCTGGACTGGTTTTGGACCCACTGCAACACCGTTACAGTCAAGAATGTACTGCAGACAACCTTGAGGTGGGCGTCCAGCACCGTTCTTAATGGGTTCGCCAGTAATCTCTCCCTTTTGACCACCTCCCTAAAATGACAAAGGAATATCTTACTCATGCAGGAACTACTGTGATGCTTTTCTTATAGTGAGATCTAAGAACAGATGGATCATTTTAATCCTATAGTAAATAACTGGTAATGTCCAATAACATACATATGAGATTATGCTAAACTGAAACAAGACGCTTCTTTCTAATCTATGTGCCCATGTGTTACTATACCTGGGATGGCTGCATGGTGGTAGGTCTCTGGGGAGCATTGGCTTCCTTCTCTGCTAGCAGGTTCATTTCTGACAGGACCATGTCTGCGATGAGCTGCCTGTCCTCGGCCTGGTGCTCCCCGACCAGAGGCATGGAGGAGCCAACCACCTGCGCCACAAGGATGATGGTTATAGCAGATAGATGGGATGTCAACACCACTGAGTAGTCCTCTCTATGCTGTACCTTGCCTTTATGTAAAATACACCGATATACTTGACCTGAAGGCAACGTTTGTACTTTTATATATTCATAAAGTTCAGTATGTTCCAGGAATATCATTCTAAGCTTTCAAACCTGACTCCTACCTCTGTGATGTAATCTCTGCCATCTTTGCCATGAATAGCTTTGACAGCGCAGATATGCAGACCGCCGAAAATCTCTGAGCAGGTGTCAACCCACAGCTTGTACCTATAAGGAAGCAAAACATGACTGAAGACAAGTGCCAGCATCATAAGAAAACAAAAGTTTGATTATCACCTTTTTTCACGTTGACAAAACACATTACTGTATGACACAACGCTGATAGTTGCTTGAGAATAATCCACATTTAACAGTTCATTTACGTCTTTGACTTTTTATTGGAGAGTAGGCTCCTTATTTAACACTCACCTGTCCGTCATGGCCACCTGTTCGAGCATAGCTGAGCCAGTATTGGTCTTCCAGTTACCAGATATAGACGTTCTCCTGATGTGTGTAAAGCACATTAATTTCAGTTTTATTTTTCAATCCCTTATAAATAAAGTAACAATAGTGTATTTATACCCACATGTAGGCTTTGTAGTCAGTGCCAATCTTCTGGATTCTGATGTCGTACTTTGAGTCGATGAGCGGCTCTGTGGTGGTGTACGTCTGGGTGAGGGCCACGACACTGGCTATGTCCTGGAACTTACTGTGATTGTCCACCTTCACCTGTACAAAGAAACAGACACGTGAGACACAACCAAGCAAAATGCTGAGGATTCTGAGTACTTCATTCACTCCTGGAAGCAACAGAATGGTGCTAATACTCATGACTTTTAACGTATATTTAACATGTCTAAAGTTTCTGGAACAAAACCATGAAATATCGCCAATCAAAGTGATGCATTGTTTCACATTACTAAAAGAAGGAAAATCTCTATACCTTTCCAATACCTGAGTGGGCATGTCCAATCTTCACAACAACAGGGAATGATGGCATGCTTACCTGAAGTAAGAAAGCATTAAGTCATTGCCTTATATACTGCGTCATACAGGTACGTTCATCATTTGAAAACTTGCAATTAATGTTCTGTGAGATTCTGAATTTATCTTTGGGTGCAATGGTAAGTGGGTTCTCACCATCTCCTTGTAGTTTGGGTAAAAGGTCTGCTCAATCAGAGGGAACTTTTCAGCACCCAGCTTCCTGTGGGTGTTGATAAGTTGGGCAAACTAGAAACAAAAAATTGTAAAACACAAATTGTGGTTATTTAAATGGCAAAATGCAATGCAGAGAGCAAATCGTTATTATTGTCCCCTTCCCCCCTGCTTTGCCACACAGTTATGCTCTCTGTGGCTGCTAAAGCGCCTACCGCCCATGGCTTGTCACACAGGTTGTAGATGGATGAAAGGGAATTGATGCTTGGGACACCTCCGTACTGCAGGCCAATGATCAGGTTGCGAAAATCTTCATTCTGAGTCATACTGAAGGCATGCTGACGAATGAGGACAAAGTCTGGTTTGAAAGACCTAAATAAGATTATGGCAGAGATAAAAAACAAACAAAAAACAAAACTGGTAAGTGTTGATAGCGATGTGGATGAATGAAGCAGCACTGTAGGTGGATACCCAACATCCCTATTGATTAAGACACTTTGGTATAAATCTTCCTTTTTATACTTTTCTTGTGTGTGTGTGTGTGTGTGTGTGTGTGTGTCTGTCTCACCTCATAACCTTGGTACCATTTCTGAGAACTTGCATATTAACATTGCAGGTCCCATTAGCGTGAGCCATGACGTTGATCTCACTGAATTCAGCCTGAGGAGTCGATGATAGGAGACGCGTCATTATTCTGTTTTACATAAGTACTTAAACTGGATATCACTGGCTCGGTGAAACATACCTGCTCCACTTTGATGTCATAATCCCCATGTACTTTCTTTCCCCGGAATAATTTTGCCCTGGATAAAGCAGAAGCACAGGGAATATATTAGCTTTAAATAAAATATAGATTCCTAGACTAAATTTAGCATTCAATAATCATCACTTTCCAACATTCTGAGTTAAGGTTGAATATAATACCACTTTGATGAATGTGTGAAATGACAGATGTTACATTTCTAACAGGCTTATTCCTTTCAATCTGGCAACAACCTTAGTGATAGAACATTACAACACTTTTGGGCTCTATAAATTTTAAAAGAATGCCAGACAAAAATGATTATTTTCTACTGCCTCGCCCACATGCAATACCAATCTATGAGGTGTGATACAGTGAGGTAAGGTTCCTTTTGAAAAGTCTGAATTAATGATTTTAGAAAAGAGCTGTACATTTCATGAGAGGAGTGACTGACACTTGCATGTGGTCTCGTTTCTCCTTTTTTCCTGGATCACTGTTGAAGTGGAAAATGTTTCCCAGTGGATCTAGATGTGGATTTACACTGCCACCGCACAGAGATGGGAGTTGCAAAAGCTGCACAGTGACTGTCAGAGTTGAAAGTGTCTTCAATTTCTAAGTCTTTTTTTCCTAAACTGATGTGCAAGACAACATAAGCTTTAACAGAAGAAATGTCTAAGGTGATCTACAGTAAATCAATACTAATAAAGAGTAAAAAAAGAACCCTTCCCTCTTACTTCTACATGTTGCCATGGAGGATGTTTGATTTTGGTTTCCATTCCTGCATCTTGAAGTTCATACTTTAATTAAAAGCCATCTGCAGTGCTGCAGTGAAAAGTATTCAGAAACAAACCTTCGTATGTAATGTCTAGGTTTCAGGTTAGCTTTGTTTATATCATTTGTATCATCCTGTTGCCCAGCCTATTTAGTGAGGAGATAAGACTGAATAATTCATCCCCAATCTAATCAGAGCATGGGGTCCACTTGGCTGTGGAGGAAAACAAGCATTAAAATATGAATCATCCTGCCACTTTCTGTGAAAATGAAAAGCCTACTTTGCAAGGTGATGAATGCTCTGTGCCAAATACATACTGCAGACCGAGACTGAGAGTTTCAACAACACGGCCATATTGAAACAAACAGAGACGAGACGTGAAAAGGACAAGCCTCTGATTTAATTTTGTCTTTCGAATTCTAATCTTTGTCAGCATGGGGAGCAGCTGGGTGGAGGGAGGATAGCATTATGTTATCAATCTATGCTTTCTAAATCTGCAGCACCCAGCCTGGTTCAGCACACTGAAGAAACCAGATGGTCTATAAAGGACACCATCCATACATCTAACATGATCTTTTAGCTCAGTGAATTAATATGCGACTCACAGTGACAGCTCCTCTGGTTAAAACCTGGATCCTGTCTGTGTTGCCCTTGTGCTGGCCTTCATCCAGAAACAAAATATATGCTTCTGCCATTTCAGTTGACTAACTTACTGGCCTAAAAAGTGGATAGTCTCTGGGGCACTGTGCCTCTAATTGCTCACTTAGAGAGAAAGTAGATGTTTACTTGCGTCATTCATTTGCAAGAATCAATACAGGTACCCTCAAATTGAATTAAAAATCAGACGAGAAACCAAACAAGACAAAAAAAGGTTCCTCTTCTGCAATTTAAAGAATACGACAATATTGACAATAAAAGCCAAGTGACCTCATTCATAGTTGCAGGCTGCTATTGCCACATTACATGCCGCTACCAGAATATTTGTCATGCAGATGATTCACTCAAGAGCCTGATGAGCGGGAGCTCCTCCTGAATTTTAATGCCTCATCATTTGACCTGCTTAACATTCACTCTACATGTTGGTAAATGTTGAATAAGGTTAAGCTCACAATATGAAATACTCCTGTCCCAAATGCAGTTAAAACAGTCCCTTATATATTCCTGTAATTTTGAACATTAAGCGACTAAATAAAGGGAATCTAAATCTCTCTAATTTAGATTGAGCTACGCTATAGAGCGAATAAGGAGGCAGTATATGTCAGCCATTAGTCTGATAGGTAAGACACCCGCTCCTCCTGTCATAAGAGTGATTTATGGCACAGAACAAACCTCTCTGGATAATTGGGAGATTGATGTAAGAAGTAAGAACAGTGGCTGAATACCAGAGGGCTTCTGCCTCTATATGTGCTGTGACCCTGCACTCACTGATTTGATCAGTACATGATACTGTATATCCTTCGCAGATAATCAATCTTATTAAAAACAACCTGCTGCACAACAAAGTCCTTATTCAAATAATTGTCTGTGTTAATGGCTTCTCTTTTCTGTTTATGTCTAATTCTAAAATTGCAGGACATTTTTGATTTTGGCCTCCTTGGGATTTAACATTTTTATTACGTGTCAAACCCTCAGTAACTATCTGTATGTTACAAACAGGATGTGTAATAAAGAAAACATTTCAAAAGTCTCAGACACTATACTTTTGTAGCAAGGCATCCAATTTTAAACGCTTAATAATTCATTGTAATCTCCTTGATATATATACTTCACTTGAGTAAATCAATTATGGATATAATGATATAATAAAAATATAATGGCCAAAATTAGAAAACATTATTTTTACTCACTGTCCTCATAATGTTTCATTTTCATATGAATGCATATCTAAAATACAGGATTTGACTCATTTGAGCTGATAAATAGATGTTAATGGATGAACTTTCTGCCAGATACACTTGGTCTGGAGACCTCTTTCTTGATTAAATATTGTCTTCCTTAGGGCCACCAGGTCTCATCACTCTTCCACAGCGGGTTGAAAAAGAGCAACAGCTCATCATTCAATGAGATACAGTACAAAAATAAGTCCTCAGACTGAGGGTGGGCCAGCATTACAAATGATATTATTACTCAGCAAAACGTCCATAAAAACAGACATTACATCTTCCTTTCTCACCCAAAAGCTGCACTTTTTATGGTTTTAGTCTTGCTGCTGTGAGCGCTGAATAAAATAAGTATTTCAAACACAGTAGTACTTTTCTGAAACATTCTGCTCAAATTTCTCTCTCAATGGGATATTTGTTTCTTTGTGTTAGATTTAATAATCTAAACAATACAATTTCAAACAGTGGCACTAAAATGTAACACTTAATAGTTACAGAATGCTGAATGTGAATGGAGCACGCCTACGCTACTATAGGTAAACCAAGAATGATTTGTACTGCCATAGTGACTAATGACTTACAATTGCTGGGTGAAAGGTCTCCTCAGAGCACCCAGTAGAAACAAAGCCTAGTGAGCAATCATGCACAACTCCCCACACAAGAGATACTGAGCTGCCATGAAAAATAGATGCAGCACTCAGATGATGTCTTTCAAATGGAATACTTTAGCTGATATCCCTGGTTCATGTGTACTAGATATATGAAGTGAAAAAAGCATTAAGAGCGATACTAGTGTTCGGAGTTCATGAATGCAGTGAAATAACACCATAATGATTAAACTGCATTAGGAAACAAAGTGCCTGAGCAGGAAATCAAACAATTTTGATCAAATACAGAGGAATTACTTCATATCAGATCTTGTTAAATACGAACAGTGAGAAACATTGTCTTACCTCCAGGTAAACCTATTCAATTATCTCAAATGGAATTGCATGGTTTTAGTTTAATGTATTATTTTGTGCTCTGGTATTAGCACTTTATTCGGCATCCTTTTTCAACAAGCGGCTTCCTTTCCACTAATAACAAAAATGTGGAACAAGTGAATACCTATGCCTGGCATCCATCCCACTGACGTGGGTCTGATCTTATTAACATTGATTACGGTGTCTCTTATATGAAATGGAAAGTCCTGCACACAGAAACAGCAAAAGATGAAACTGCAAGGATACTTGGAAAGCAATATCCTACAATATTTGTGTGATTTGGTATATTTTGAGCAGTATATGTGTCTCAATTAGTGTGAAATGAAATCCATCCACAGTGGCCATGTTGTTCTCTTCTCTGTGATGCCCATTGAAAACAACATATTTACCCTGATGTGACACACATGTGACAGTATGCATTTATTAATCTCATGTCTGAGGATAGTCTGTTTCCTTGCTCTGTAAAAGAAATAGCTTTCTTACTGCACCTCATTTTCAGAAATGAACGAGTTCATTTCACTTTGCTAAAATCAGATCTGGCGACCAAATATTTTGATGTTCTCCAGTGTTAAGAGGGGATTCATTCTGATTTTACTTCCACGTCTGAGGAAGGCCCAGATATTCCACAAAGTCAGGAAATAATCCTGTGTTAAAGTAGCATTTTTTAAAAATGAGTTGAGTCTCAGTTTCATGCTTTCTCATGGAAGCTGATCATATTCATAAATACTATATAATAGGAGGCAAGAGATGAATTGTGCGAATATGTTGGACATCCACTGCACTATCTAGCTGTATGTTCTACCACACAGATTGCTATGGAAAAACATGTCAGCTTTGTAAACAAGTGTAGCGCATGTGGTAACAGAATTATATTCTTGACTTCTTTACAAGATATCAGTCTCTGTGCAAACTAAGTTTCATATATATCCATGCAGATACTCATTTAGAACACTTTAACTCCATACCGAAGTCAACAGAGAAAGATGCAAGTTATCTCTGAGGAAAATACTCCAGGACAATTACTGTTTGTCATTGTGACAGCTTTAATGGCTTATTGTGAGCCCATTTTCAACATTAATGACATGGTGGTAATTTTTCCCGGCAGGCTGAGAAATATAGCCATGCAGATGATGTTATTCAATTTGTCTACTGTTTGTGTTTTTAGTTACCATTTTCCCGCACACCACTTTTATGATCAACTAATGGAACCTCATGCATCATGGACTGCAGTGGTTACATTAATTATTCTCCATGTTAGTGCAGCACATGATATAATATTGGTGAGTAGGGGAAAACCCCCTTTGATGGAGGGAAAACACTGCAGTATTCAGACTACCTCCAGAAAAATGTTGTAGCTTACTTTTAACAATTATTTGGAATCAGTGGAAGATCAAATTTTTTTTGCACAATACCACGTTAAAGGCCAATACCATTTATGATTTTGTTAAATTCATTTTTACAGGTAGCTGTCATCAAGCCTTCTATTGCTCCAAAATGTATAACAAAATGAGAAAATGCAGAAAAACATCTGTTACAATACAGACAAAATAGAGGACAGAGAACAGACCTCCACACTGGTGTATTACTGCTGACAATCAATAATTAATTCCTTAAGTATTGACTGCCTCTGTGTATTATTGTAACACTGGTGTGCTGTACCATCAAACCACAGGAGCAGCGCCCATTCATATCTGCAGGATTCTTAGAGATGTTGTTTCAGTGATTCTTTAACTCTTACATGACCAGTGGAAAGGATGAGCAAACAAACAACAGCCTATAAATGATTCGGGATGAATTATACATGTGACTGAGTAGAGCAACATTTTGTCTTACCACTCCTGCTGTGGTTCATCAATTACCAAGAGAATCTTGAACTTCTTGGGTGTCGTGACTTGGGTCTGCTCCACTAGCCCAGCTGAGGCGGCTGTCTGCTTAACAACATTGGTGATGGAGCTAAAGAAACCCCCTCCAGTGGACTGAGCCGGCTGGGGTTTCCTCTCTGGAGCAGGGGATGTGGCTGGAGGTGCAGGCCCAGATGTAGGAGACTTGGCAGTGGTGGTAGAGGCAGGTGGAGGAGACTGAGCTTGGTCAGGCCTCTGGAGGTCTGTCATGTAGCCATTGGGCAGGTTTGAGATGAACGTGCTGTCCGAGAGACGCCGACGCAGATAATTCATGGCTGCAGCTGAGAGAGCACGAGAATAAACGAGTACTGGGTTTGGAAAATTATTCTGCAGAGGAGTCCCTGTTCTCAGTCTACAGCCGATAATGGCTGAGCTCTCAATGCAAAACTCCTTGCGAATGTATTCCCTCCCAGATCAGCAGAGCATCCTCAGAGCTCCCCCTCACTGGCAGTGACGCTACACTCTCCCTCAGCCAATCCCCTTACTCTGTGCTTCTCCAGGTCTGCATCTCCTTCCTCCTCTCGTCCTCTACTCTCTACACTCTCACTCACTAGCGTGACTGTCTTCCCTCCCCCTCCCCCATTTTCTACTGCCTCACAAGCATCATGCTTCCTTGAACCACAGCATTTAAAACAGAGGGGTTTCCAGTGTATGTGCAAGAGGGTATGCTGAATACTGCATCCCACTCTCCTTGCTCTGGCTCCCTCTGTTGTTTGTGCTTTTTTCTCTGTCGTCTGACCGTTAACAGCAGATCTGTGTGTGTAAAATGCAGCCATGAAATCTAAAATGGCTGTAAGGAGCAATATTGCAGCAGTCCCTTGAGACAGAGATACATCTCCGCTCAAGGGGTATTAAAATGCACCACTGTGTTTATTTGTAAATATGCTTTGGTAGTTTGTGTCATAAAAATAACAACCTGTATTTAGTTCCTTATTAAGTTTAAATGATGATCTTAATTGAATCAGAAACGAAAACAAACAGATACAACAAAACAACACCAAACACGTAAGTGTCAGAAATTTCTCAGGTCACACAACTGGAGTATACAACATTTTACACAATCAGTAATTAGTTTGTCCTCCATCAGCATTGATTACACCAGTAATCTGGCTCCTCATGGACTGGCACAACCTTTGGATGTCATCCTGTGTGGTGGTGGCCTAATTTTCAGTCAGAGCTGCCCAGAGTTGCCCCTGAGTCTGTGGAGGATGTTCACGCCGTCGCACTCGCTTACTCAAACCAACCCCACAGGTTTTCAATGGGGTTTCGGTTGGGGCTCATTGCCGCCCATTCTACAAGAACTGCCTCTAGCTTGCCAGTGGCACGATCCCGGTCATGTTGCACCAGCCATGACGTTCGTGCAGATGTAATTTTGTCCCAAATCTTCATGCCATTCCATAGGAATGGATTAATTTAAAAAGAAAGTAGTCGTTTGGGTTTAGTTGGATGAAGTCATTGTGGATATTTTTCCAAAAATGTTTTCTGAGTCAAGAAAATCCATCAAGTGTAACCAAGGAATGTTGTGGAATGCTCAAAAACACCTGATTGAGAGGTTCATTGGTAACATTTCAAATAGTTTTTGGAAATCATTGACGTTGTGTCTTCTGGGCTAAAGAGGAAAAGGACCGTCCAGATAGTTGGCACCACAAAGTGCCAGCATCTGTGATGGTCTGGTGGTGTGTTAGTGCTCATCTACTTCAAAACTTCAACAATTAGTGTCCTGTCTTCCAAAACACCTACTGAGTGTTGTTAAAAGAAAATGGTGTCCCAACTTTTTAGAAACATCAAAAATTCACAATGAGCATGTATTTATAAAATCAACAAAGTTTATCAGTGTGAGCATTAAATATCTTGAGCTGTATTCAGTTGCATTTAGGTTAAAAAGGAATTGCAAATCGTTGTATTCTGTTTTTATTGACATTTTACACAATGTCCCAGATTTTTTGCAATTGGGATTGTGCAATTTTGTGACAGCTAAAAGACATTCCACATGTTTGCAGTTCTGTGTCACTTTCTTTTGTGCAAATGTTGTGTTACGATGTTGATGGGCAGACCCCCCATGCCTTGGTTAATAGCAGTAATTGTACTGAATAAATGCATTTTATATCATCACTCGTTTTTTGTGTCGAGCAGATTCGTCACAGAACTTCTCCGCCCCTGTTCACCTCTCCTCCGCTAGGGCCGCTCACCAGTCTTTTTGTGTGAAGGTTAATGCTGTGGGAAAGTGCGTGAACGCAGTATTCAGGCAGACTGGAGTTAGCCATGGTGATGCTGTGGCTGTAAAGCTAATTTTGTCGAAGAAGTAACATCAACCTCCAACGTTACATTTTAACTTTGTTGTTGGACACAAACTCACTGAACGTAAAGTAAGTTGTTTTGACTTGGTGTAGTCCTACGATTATTTGGTTTTGTTGGTTCAGTCGGGAACCTTGAAACCAGCTAGCGACAAAGTTAAAGACTAGCACTTAGCGGCTAACTTTGGTTTGTTTCACAGACAAAGTAGCTAAAGTTAGCTAGCGAGTGTGTTAGCTCCTGTAGATAACAGTGAATATATTAGTTAAGTTAACTAACAATGTGTGTAAACTGTTTATTGTGACCCCTCTCTCAGCAAATTTAACTTTCTCATCCAACGTGCGTGGCATTACTTGAAAAAGTTAGCTGGGTAGAGCAAGTCTAACATTGTAGCAGGTAGCTGAGCCGTACTTGTTTAGTTAGCAGTACTGCTAGCCCTGAACTTGTAAACGTCAACGCCAGGATACTGCTAACCTCATCAGCGCTAAAATTAGTCCCTTTAAACTGCTTCAGATGTAAGCCAAGTTTAAATTCCCGTTTACCAACTGATGTGCCCATTTCCCCCTCTTTAGGATACAAGTTTTTGATGCATTCTCTGGCATACTTGCTAACAGCGATGTTAGCAAGTAGCTAACCTGTTCGTGTAAATGCTATTCATTAGAATGGACCTGTTGAACTATCAGTTCCTGGACAAGATGAACAATAACATCGGGAGACTGCACTATGAAGGTTTGTTGGCCATTGTTTGCTTGCTGTAATGTGTTTTATGTTGTGTACTTAACTTATTTTCCGAACTAACATCTTGCGGTTTCTGTAATTACTCATTTGTTTTGATTTGTGACTTTCGTTGACGTGTAGGGTTTCCTAACCTAGTGTTGCGGCTAACATCACCGTCAAGCCCACAACGTTGAATGCAAGATACTGTGTATCAGCATAGCGTTACTGTCAAGTGGGGATAGAGTGGATGCTGGTGTTTATTAACTTCTTAGTTCAGAATACTCGAACTCTTTATAATGTAACGCTACATGTTTTTAAATACAGGAAATACGGCCACACACGACTTATTTCCTGTCCTTTACTCATATCGCATTTCTCAACCATCAGAATTAGTGTTAGAAACTACACATAGACCTAAGAAGTAGTCACAACATGGTCCAGAACATTAAAAGCAAACACTACACATGCTCATTTGTCTGGGCTCATGAGGTCCACAACGGAAAAGTCAGTACCTTCATCCTTTGACTGCAAAGTGCCATTGCTTGTGTTGTGTATACTTAACGACGCATTAGTATTTAAAAGCGTCATGCAAATGCATACCCTTTCACTGCATAATGCAGCAGGATCAAACTTTAGCCTGTTTACATTTTTTGTGCAAATGAAGAGGCCATATCACCCAAGAAATATTTAGGATAAAATTAACACAGGTTTTGCCAGGGAAATTTCTTGGTAATAAGGGTGTCTGCAGTTTTGTGTCCAGCATTTCATCAGTTTTCATTGCTCAGTCCCATCAGAAATCAATTCTGTCTCTGAAGACTGAACAATGTCCTCATCTTTCCATGTTTGGGATGTTAATGGAATAATCAGAATCACAGTTTGCCTTTTCCTGATAATTATTTTTGATTATATGACTAAGTAAAGAGCACCTATTTCCATTATTTTATACTCTATTCTTTATAGGCCAGCACATTGGTTAGCTAAAACGGTAAATCTGGTTTACCAGTGATAACTTGAATGTATGCCTTGACCAAGTTACATTAATACGATATTTTAGAGCAACTTTTTGCATATAGTCATGGGCTAATTATAGAATAAACTATAGTAACTTTTATTAAATTTGAACTCATGTACTTGTTGCTAGATTTCATCTAAATCTAATCTGATGATTTGTATTGTCAATTCCTTTCCCACAGATGAGTCCAGGACACCCTCCCTTCCCACCGCCATGGCAAACATAACTGGGCCTCCTTCACACTGCCCAAACAAACGGAAGTTTGGTGATGAACAAATGGATGACCGAATCAACTGTGATGATGACCACATGACCAAAATGAGCAGATTGCTTGCCACTCAGCTGTAGGTGCCATTCAAAAGCTTAAACCGATTTTTATAACACCATAACATTGTCAAAAGACAGACTTTTAATTTAATCTAATGATGAATTTGCACTATATCAAGGGCCCATTCCTCTGTTGGAGACAACCGTAACGAGCACTGGAGCCACAGTCAAACACCCGTGGAGCAAATAGCATCCTCCTCTAACAGGCTCCATGGGAACCACCTGTATGCTTCCATTTCTGGCTATGCTGTTGACCAGCCTCTGGCTCTGACCAAAAGCAGCCACGACATTGGAGTCGGGGGCAGAGAGTGGTCTGTCATGAGTGGGACTGCAGAGCGGCAGCAGGTATGTCAACTTGCAGCAGTTATGGAGCATACTTGTGTTGGCAATGTCTGCAGAATTTGTATAAGACAATGTTCTCAGTGAAACAGTATAATGGATGATGATCGAGACCCTCAGAATAAGGATACAAAAAGTCAATTTTTTACTGTATCAGAGCAAAAAAAGCAGACTTGGTTAAGCGAGTACAGAGAGTCCTTACCATTTAACCAATGCAGTCACCGCTGCTTCACACTTTTGCTCTGACGGCAACCTTCAGTTGTCTCACCCAGCTGAGAAAACTCTGGCTTCTGCCACCAGCGAAAGGACCAGGCAGATCAACTTTCACATCCCTGCTGACGAGGGTCTAACATGCCAGGTTTAAAAGTGTCTTTGTTTCTGCACTACATGTACACATGGTCACAAAGGATTCACGTGATAGAAATTTTGTAATCTGCCCATATCTGCTAAGGTCCACAAGAACACATATAGAAATGTCTGCTGTATACACTAAGTGTACCAAATGCTCAAGCACCAGAGGAGACATTCATCTTTGTATTTACATACTCATAGATCATAGCATTCTCATGTAAGATGAAACAATATATATATTCTTTTTAGGCTTTTCAGTAATGTATTTAAAATGTCTGAATATTAGTCAATATATTAAGTCCACAGTATTGTTAAATGTGAAATCTCTCTGGAGAAGATTAGTAAGGGTTGAACAAACCCCTACATAGTACTCTGTCTGTGTTAGCTGATAGTGTGTATGTTTTCCACTCATAGAATCGTCCTTCTGTTATTACCTGTGCCCCTGCGAGCAACCGCAATTGTAACCTCTCACACTGCCACATGAATGGCTGCTCTTCCAGCCCACTTCCAGACCAGAGGAAGATCAATGGTAAGCCTTTAAAACGTCATGGAAATACACAGTGGGTAATCTAATACCAAAAGCCATTGTTTCAGTGTGTCAATGCTGTGCTTGTTAAATCAATGAAAGCAATTTGGTTTCATATAATTGGCTGTATTGACTGTAATTTAATCATTGGCTGATAGCCACTAATATAAATTTTGCCATTATAAGGCCAATAACTTAGCTGTCAGATATACTGAACATGGTGCGTCCCTACTCTGTATTGTCTTGTTTGTGTGAAAGAGTTCAAGGAAAGGCAATGTACAACACTAACTTCAATGTTATTATTAAGAAAGCTCTGTAATGATTTCACCATGATCAACATACTGCTAAGACCAAATGAAAACAAGACATCAGATTCTGGTTGTAGTTTTTGCCTTATAATAATTGTAATTATGTATATTGCAGCTGTTCCAGTTTAACAAAGGTTTAATACTATGGTCATTAATTAAGGAAAATCTTTTATATACATGTAACATTATGCCGCGGTGGGTGTCACAGTTTGTGTTACATTCCTAAAAAAACGTGTGTGAATCAATTGATTTCTTAATGTCCTAAGAACTGCGAGACACCCCTGCACCTAATCCTCACAGTTAAAAAATGTGTTGATAAGTGTCATTTGCACTCTAGCCTCACTACTACATTACTGCAGCAGACTTCAATGTTAACTATGTGTCCTATCCAAAACAGTTTCAAATAATCCTCTGTAAACTATCCAGGGTTTGACAGAATTAACCCACATTCCTGTTATTGACTAGATGGAGTTGTCACAGACATGTTTTAAAAAAACATTGTACAGGATTGTCAATAACCAGGTTCTTGGTCTCCCTCCACACATAATTTTGTTTCAGCTAACACAGTAAGCGATCCAGTGATTGAGGAGCACTTCCGTCGCAGCCTTGGAAAAAACTACAAAGAAGCAGAGCCTGTGTCCAACTCGGTGTCCATTACAGGTTCAGTGGATGACCACTTTGCCAAGGCACTGGGAGATACCTGGCTCCAAATCAAGGCCAAAGGTGGGGGTCATCAAACCTCAGAGTCAGATTCATGAAACCATTACAATCACTTCCTTAGTGTTTGCATATGAGAGTGAAGTTTATCCACTGTCATTTCTTGCCAAGCATCAACTTCCCTTAGCAAAGAACAATATAAAACATGCAGTGCTCACTTCTACTGTTCCCTTGTGGACCTGTTAGGTCAGATTTGTAGCCTTCTCTAAAATTGGTAAAGTCTGTATTAAAGAATAGTAAATATTGCATAGTTGGATTGGAAATGTTAGCTATACAATCATAGTTTTTTATTTTGCATTGATAATGAGATTCACACAGTAGTTGGATGTCACAAGCTCTGTTTTAATTGCTTTTCACTTGCCTTGATAGCCAAAGAAAGTCTCTGCCTTGCCCATCAACACACATGCATGTCATACATATGTATAAGCCATAGCTCTGGTCTTTGTTTCCATTCTGAAATCTCTCTGCATTTTAATCTATATTACTTGAAAAGACAAGCAAGGTCTCATTTGAGGCGACGGCTACAGTAGAAAGTTACCTATTTCAGTGTGTTCAAGAATGGGCCTTGTGTTTTGAAATTGTGTTAATGCAGTTAAGGCTCTGGTACCCCCTGTTTTCTGAAGACACTAGACAAGTCTGTTTTCTTTATGATCCTGAACTGGACTAATCCACTGCTAACTAAACAATTCTTATTTCCTGTCTCTATTCTCACCGTGGCTCATTACTTAACTAATATAAATCATTGTAGGTGTGTCTAGTGAAAAAAAGCATGTTTCAAATAGCTGGTTTCTATTACAAACCATATTCTATTCCTTATTATATTTCTTCAGAATTTATTTTTTATCTAACATTTTAGAAATACTCACTGCTGGTACAGTCATACTCAATATATTTTTTGTATCTGGTTTTCATTACTGTAGATGTATATCTTCGCATCCATCTACAAATTGCAGCCTCTGGCAAGGTTGTCTGAATCCAGTTTAAAAGGCTATATTGCCCTGTTATTCTGTGGAGCTGGATGCTTTTCTTTATACCTGACTGAATACATTGGACCTTCTTAAGCAGTCTGTTACCAGTGGCTTTATTTATTCTGAACATTATTGTTTCATGTTGACTTACAGAATTCGAACTTTCTTTTCTCTAATGAGAACAGATGATGTCTCCATTCCTTTGATGACAAAGCAGTTGATTTCCCTTAAACTAAGCCTTTCATGCACATGCAATAAGGGCGTCTTTAATTTTCAAGTAGGCATCAACATTCCACCATGACTCCCTGATGCTTATCACTCACTTCAGTTGTGTTTAGCACGCACAGGTTAGTCTTTTTTTTTATCAAGATGATGTCATGGTGTGAGCTGCAAAAATCTTCCCTTAAATCTTATTTTAATGTGGAGAAAAGTTGTCATTTGTGAAGTTGGGTTTTGTTATAAATTAATTTCTCACCCTCCTGAAATTCTTTCATACTAGCATAACCTAGTTTTCAACACTGATTAAAATATGGTATTGCAAATTCAAATTTTTTTTGTTGACTCTGTGAAACATATACATTTGTATTATTCTACAGTTTCTAAATTGTTACCTATACTCTCCTTTCTATATTTTATTTTACACATATAAGACTATCATTGCGCCGTGCGGAATGATCATTTTGTCTCTTCACAGTAGTGTATTCATGTAGCATTGATACTCATTGTCTTCTAACAATGTTTTTTTTTTAATATCATTCTAAAAGTTGATTATTTTCCCACCATTGTCAGATGAATAAGTGCAGGAACACAATCGGTTGAAAGACTGTTGGTGCAGCGTCAGAAAGACCTTTGCACTAACAGTTTAAAGGTTTAAAATTTCTGTTTTCCTTAGTGGAATTTGAGTATTGTCATGGAATCTGCTTGTTTGACACAAGTAGATTTTTCAGTAATGTTGGGGGTATTGCCCATTGTTATTTAATTGCTACATTTAGCCTACCTGTGTCTCTAAGACTGTTTGCAGAAAAGACCTGCTCCAGGTGTCATTCAAATAGAAAAAGGAACACTTGTTTGCTTTTGTCCTTACTTCTCTGGAAGAAAATGCCACTGTTTTGTACTTAATTTCTTCTAAATAAAGATACAAATTCCTACTTTTTGCATATTTGTTGTTGTCGTGTTTTTACTAAACACAGTATTACAAACTGAATTCATCGCAGCGAATTAAATACTGTATTCAGTTAAAATGTTTCTAGCTTACTGTGTCAAAATGTCAATGTAAGGCAACAAGTCTCTCTTCCTGCATAAATGCATGAAGGCTTGTAGCCTGCCATTTGGTTGAAGCATAGCTACAAACTCACTGATCAGCTAATTAGCCAGACGTCTTTTGCTCAAAGGTACAAGTGTTGGACAAATGTCTCTTTATAATAAACCTTAGATCTTCACTGTGCTTAGACTGCATCTGTGAATGCTGTCTTAAATCATCTTAGCTCATGTGTACCTGATGTTGGTGTTTGTTCGTGGAGCATCCTTCTTTCTTTTTTCAGTCTTGACAAGCGTTAACGACTTTGTCCCACATGCATTTATTTAGAGGTTTGCGTGAATCGCTTTCATTTTTACAGTGAAAAACAGCTCACTTAATGTCTTTCTATTTTTTCTATCATTTCTACTTTTTCTAAAGCTGAGTCATGTTCTAGAGAAGCAGGTGACATCTTTGGCCATAGATGTAATCTTGTTTGATTGATTTGTTGTTATGGTAACAAAAGACTGGATAATTGCCGGTGGAAAAATGAATAATTTTTAAAGTTAGAATAGGATGGATTGTAATTCATGTCTCCTTAATAAGTAATATTTGATTTTGGACTTCAGGATTGACCTAAAAAGAATGTAGTCTCGTATTATATTTGAATGGAAATTTGTTGAGACTTATTTCTGTATCAGCTGACTTCTCTTACCCAGCCAGCAGATGGTGGTGTTAAATCACTTTACAGGCACCCATTCAAATTCTTAAGTCCCTGGAGATCAAACAGACACGAGCGTCATCATTCTGGGAAGATTGATATGGATGCAGCATTTGTTCAGCGTGTCTGGTAGTTGTGTAAAAATGTACTTTGCATGTGAAAAGGGTCTGAAGGAAACGAGTTAAATCCTGACAGCAGAACGCATTGTTGATGTTACGCAACATGACTCCAGACCTTAAAAACTCTCGCTTTAAAGGATCTTTTTTTTTTTTTTTTTTCATTGAAGATATATTCATAAGAAAAGGTGTACAACATCTATCATATCTGAGTTAGATTTTGAAATACTTATAACGGCTGAATGAAAATGAGTATCCCTCCACTTCAGTTTGGCTGATTTGAATTTACTGAGCACCGTTCATAACGCAAATCTTTAAACTACAAAAGGAAGATCTTCTTTTTTTTTTTGGTTGCCATTGTTGCTCTCACCCCTCAGGCTCAAATCTGCTCAAAAGCCCCTCCAACAGACCACTGCCTCCACGAGATTAGACCCAGGCATTCACCAACCACAATGCCCTTGCCTTTGCAGTACCATGCCTTCCAAGGAAGCCTGCTCTTGTGGGATTATAGAGAAGAGATCCACATTTTCCTGCTTGCACAAAGCCAATTGCAGATCCACGCACACATGCAGATCCACGCACACATGCACACACACTCACACAAACACCGGGCCACATTGGTGGCCGACACGGAACTAATGTCTAAATCATCATGACACATCAGGGCCACGCCAAATTCGGCCTGGCCCTTTTCAGTGTGTGAAGGCCACAAGGAGCATGACATCTGTGCTTGCAATGGAGGGCTGGTCTCTCAATTGCTGCCTCTTGTTATTGCTGTAACAGGATGGAGTCGGCTGCTTTCAGACACACACATGCCCTCTCCATTTTGCACTCTCTTGGATACGTTAAAGGAATAAACCAATGAAAATGGTGCAAGGCGTTATGATTTATCCAATTCGGTAAATGCATAATTTCATTACAGGAAAAAAAAAGTGTCCCTTGCAGTGTCAACCACGATGGCTCACATATTGCATTCTCATTGGCCTGCACAAATGGTTGATGGAGATCTCATTCTTCGTTTGCATAATTCCAAATTTGTTGTGCCTGAATACAATTCAAAGCTACACTCCTATCCACAGCATCCCCGAGTGCACCGCGTCGGAGGAATTTGCATGATTGCCTGTAGATTATTTGAACATTATCTATTCCCCCTCCTCTTCTCCTTATTTCTGTGGCTCTCTGCTGTGAGCGTGCTCACACATCCTTGGGCAAAAGAAGCTAAAATAGATCATACAAGTAACTGGAGTATATGCACAGGCACAGGAAGCAGCTCACGGGCAGACTTGAGTCATGCTGGCAAGATCATGCACCCTGAGCTGACAGCCCAACACACCCGATTACCAAGCACGTCATTTCTAAAACGCAGCCACATCCTCACTATAGGTCGCAAACAATCAAGAAAATATTGAGCTCCGTCTCTGACCCCCGTTTAAATGACTCTTGAATGCGGTATGGATTGACTGCAGGGTTGTATGTGCTTTAAGACTGACCTGATGAGCATCTCCAGCTCAAGCAATTGTGGCTCATTCATTGTGTCATCTGGACTGCTGGCAATGGCATAACCTTTGTGAGGGGAAGGGAAGACAACACGGTCACTCTGGATAACACTCTTGCAATGAACAGAAACAGACCCTGTCAGGCCTTCTCAGCATCAGTTTTCAGCTGCACACCACCGCCAACACATTCTACCAATCGCTTTTTGCCTTTTCCTCACTTCCTCCTCCTATCAGTGAAGACAGGACCTTCTTGATAAGGCCCTCTAGTGTGGCGTGTATGTTACATTGATTTGGCAGGCTCCTATTAATACATTTCTCCTTTATCCGTCATGCTGTCTTAGCTCTATCTTTGACCTGTTTTGTGGCACACATTTGGCCCACCACAAGTTGGCTCTAATATCACACGATTATATATAATTGATTGATTTGTAAATGATTGATTTAAAGGGCCATCTGCTGCACAATAGCATGACTGTGCTGCCATTTTGTTGTTCCTTCAAGATAATGAATTGCTTCCAATTTAGGTCATTAAAAATAATGAGCTAATATCACTCAATAGCTGGAGAACATATTCTTCCACCAGATCAGGACCCCGTATAATTAACCAAAGTTCCACTCAACAACGGGCAGAAAAGGAAATGCGTTGAGACCGTAGGTTTTGGGCACTGAGCAGCAGATAAATGTTTGAACCATCATTAACAGGCTTGTTAGGGTCTGCATTACAGCTGCTTGGCTGAGCAGCCTTAATAATGAAAGTGACCCAACATTAATATGAGGAGCAATGTTTCTCCATCTACTATTGTTAACCACAGTCTTTTTCCTCTCGCCTGTCTGGCTACCCCCCTTTGCCACAGCACCCCACCACCAATCACCACCACCACCACCACCAAATACACCCCCCATGTGTTTGGCAGTCACACAGTCAGCCATGTGTGTGCTGAAGACGTTACATAATGTCCTCCTTTCTCTGCACTCCAGATCAAAGGGAACAATCCAGCACAGAATAAAAAATCCTCCTTGCTGCTTTTTCTTCTCTTCCACCATAACATTGTTTAATCAGACTTCAGAGACTGTACAGTAGACTGCATTATTATCAGCCCCAGCATTCCTCTTCAAGAGCAAATTGGGAATGAGCCGAGGTTTCACTGTAAAAAAAAAAAAAAAAAAGAAAAAAAAGGTTAAGGCCAGATTAGCAAGATTTTTGTGGAAAGCCCAAAGTGCCATTAAACGCTCCTATTTGCAATCTATTAGAAAGATTATTTTCATACAGTTTTATTCATCAAAACAGAGGTTGTTATTAATATTATTGTTTATGGTGCTAAGGTTGTTGCTGTAAAACGCCATATAAATGCCATGTTTACACATTCTAGTGAGGTACATTAAAACCCAATGTTTTTTTACATCATAAAAAGATAGAATAAACGCTGCTTTTTACATTTTAAAAGGATGGGGAAAAACTGCTGTTTACATTGTAGAAAGATAGAAAAAATGACACATTTGACTTCATTCAAAAATACTAAGTTTGTTTGTTTGTTTGTTTGTCTGTCCTTCAGTTAGCAGGATCACTCAAAAAGTTTAGAGCAGACTTTGCTGAAATGTGTCGATAGGATAGGACAATAACAAGATTTTTGCTTGTAACTTCATGGATAATTCATACAATGCTTGAACAAAAATTACACAATTACATCCCCATAAGATTTACCACACATCTGATCTGGGAGTCTGATCTGGATCCAAGTAACGTTCTTGATCTGTTAAAATTCATAGGGCACATGAAAAATGCACCACGTGAGATAACAAATAATAAAGCTACAGACTTTCAACTAAGATCAAATTGAATTGAATTGGAAACAATCTATGCTGATTCAGTTATGTGTAATTTGATTGTTGTTATTGAGCTATAGCTGAATAACTAACAAACTAATAATGAAACCAATATGATTCCAAATTTTAGGGGTGTTTTTTCATGGTCAAGGAGTCATATTATGAGGGTCAAACTGTGATAGGATTATTGCTTTTAGGTGTAATGGCAGAATGGGGAAACTGATCTCCCTTGGCAGAGGTGCACACCCTGAGTGTTGTCTGGTGTTATCTTAGCTGTACTGTATGAATGTGGGCTTAAGAGGTCAAGGCCCAAAGCTCACCATTGCTCACCATTGTAACTTTTTCTTTCATTTTCCTCCTCTGTATTCCAAAGCATTTACTTTATATCTTCATTCACTTCCTATATCTTTTTTGAATTACTAGAGATTGCCTTCAAATAGTAAATGCCCAAATGATTTTGCCTTTAGTGGAAACTTCAGTGATGTAGGCCTACAATGTTTCACCGGGATGACGTTATATTTGGTGCATGCAGCTTGTGCATATAGCATCTACATTTGTCTCTGACTGTCTACGTATCCCCACAGTGAACCTCAGCTGATGCAGAAGTATTTGATTCTCTCCAAAGAGCTCAGATCAGCAGAGGTCCTTATCTCTGTAAACCCCCCCAAGTGATGGAGAGTGGTTCACTGGTCTGAGGGAGCAGATCAGCAGGGTTATCTCTGGTCCTCAGCCTGGGGGGGAATGTGCAGGTGAACCAGGAATAAAAGCATCTTTAGGCCACAGGACATGCTTGCAGTAGTGCATAGCAGATGTTGAGATGTGTGGTTGCAGCATCAACTGAATTGTGGGTGGTGGTTGGCGGTGGTTGAGGGCAAGGCTTCAGACTGGGTTTGGCACTCAAACTGTTATCACACCTGACAGTGTCTGGTTTGGGATCCAGTGGTGCATGTGGCATACGTACGTGGCTGGTCATCTGTAAGGCAGAGTGATAAGGTGTGACGTGTCACGCGCCACATTAGGCCCTGCCAGAGGATGTGCTCGACAGACCACAGGAACTTCACTCCAGCACAGTGTTTAGCCTCGACTCATATTGTCAGACCAACTGACCGATAGTTCCAGTTTCACATCTGGGGTTTTATTTATAGAGTATAGTATCAGACTTCCTCCTTTATTTAGCTAGTTTTTATAGGATTATCATAAAAAACTAAACAAGAAGGGTAGCCATTGATTAACTTAGTTCATTATTCAAGGGAGTTTTTCTAAAACATTCGCGAAGAAGGTTTTATTTTCGCCTGTATCCTTTGGTTGGTTGGTTGGTTGCTCAGCAGGATTAAGCAAAAACTACTGGACTGATTTCCTAGGAATTTGGCAGAACAATATGAAAGAAACCAATCGATGTTGGTGCAGATCCAGGATCAGGAATTATTTTGATACTCTCTTTAACATTTATGCTCTACTGAGTTCATCAAATGCAGTTTTACTCTCTTATACGTTTGTCATATCACATTTTGTATTACTTTCTGGTGGTATTGCATTATTTATTATGTTTTTGTGGTGTTACATTTAGTATAACCTAATATGTGATTTGTTATTCATACATAATTCATACATTCATAATGATTCCAGTCCCTCTTTCCTCCAGTGTGATACAAGTATCCGAAAACAAAGCTCCTTCAATTTAAATAAAACGCCAGTAGTGATTTTGGAGCCAAGCAAAAGTGCACTACACTTCACTACGAACCATGTTTGACACAAGCAAAAGATACGTGTGCAGTCAGCAATGTACAGTTAATGAATGACTGACTACCACTGGAGATTGTACTGTTTGCCTCACTGTTTGGCTCTATCTTGACCTCATTCCCTCCCGTTGTGTCTCTCAGCCCTGCAGTGTGCAGGCTTCTGGTGTAGCATCTTCCCTGTCACTGTTTAGATCAGGGGAGGGAGAGAACAGGACTGAGCTATACCTGAAGAGGAAGGACAGACCAGGCGGGCCGCTGTGGTCTTGTCTAGACTGACTAACTCATCAGAAAGTACACTTCCTAAACCTCTCTGATGAATCCGAATAGAACGTATGCACCGTGTCATATCTATGATTCACTGCTGTCCCAAGTCCAAGTTTGGCCTGAGGGCCCTCAGACCTCTTAATCATCATGCATGCCTGAGTGTGTATGTTGTTTAACAAAACAAGTGAGACAGACAAGGAATGAATGAGCTTGTTTGCATACCACAGTGATTCTATAAAAGTTTCTATGTTTTTTAAAGTTTATGTTTTCTGTGTCAGAAAGAGTAAACAGGATCTCATCACTCCTTAAAAATGTCTCCCGGAGCATAGCACTTTACTCGTTTCATGTGCTCGTCTCGGTTTTTGTGGGTTTGAGGGAGGCAGGGTATTTATGCATGTGGGTCGGCTTGAATATCTGTGTCTTGTTTTGCGCAGTCATAATGTGCAGTCAAGGGCATAACTAGATGAGTGAAAATGTCATGCAACAGTAGGGATAATGCATGCTAAGCACGTGTGGAGGTCACTTGGTCACATTTGCATACAACGATGTGCCAAAAATAATCAAATCAGCATTTGTTAGCACACACAAACGCACAGACAATGAAACTGTGATTCACGTCTACATTATATAAAAATAAATTGTTGTGTGTCAGAATGAAAAAAAAGTGTTATAACTCATTACCAAGAGTATTTGCTTGCTTTCAATTTACAATATGTTTGTTTTAAATAAACTGAGATTAGGGTCATGAACTTTCTTAATTACCTGTTCCTCACCTTCCACTTCATTTTTAGTTCCCAGCTGTAATAAGTTGGGACTCAGCCAACATCCCCAAGAGAGAAGTGTTAAGTGTGTGCTGGCATAATCTGACAGAATTTTTTTTAGAGTGCAGGTCTTTACTAAAGCTGTGCCTGGGGCAGCTGCCTGATCCTGTCTTTACATTTAACAGGAGCGTTTGTGAACGCACACTCCCATTAACAGAAACACGCGTACACCCACTGATGCAAACACAGCTGAACACGCAGCCAAACTACAGTACGTGTGTGTGTGCACAAGTGCACGCACTTTGCACATGCTGCACACACACACAGGTGCTTGAATGTGCAGCACTGCTAGTCAGCGTTGGTTAAGTTCCAGGAGACTAGCTGCAGAGTAATGAAATTCAGCGGAACACAGCGGAGTATTTTTTTCTATTTGTTGTCATGTCTGAGTAAGAACAGAGAAACAAATAACGCCATTTGATGTCGGCACAGTTTTTCATTTGTCAGCTATTATCAAAGTCCCACAGCCGGGCAGAGCGCAGGGCCCTGAAACCTTTGGCCATGGAATCCAGGAGGAAGCCATTAGAGGAGCTTCACTGGAGAGCTAGGCGTCCCTCCCACTTGCTTCACATCAGGGCACAAGATCATCCAGAGCACCCACTGTGTGTGACATCCAGGCAGAGGAACATTTCTTGCTCACCATGTGGAATTTCTCCCCTTGGCTTATTGGGCATGAGCTTTTCAATCCTGTCAATTAGCCACGTCTGAATATAGCCCATTAATATTAGAATGCATTGGTTCAGTATATACACACGTAGACTATTGACATTTAGAGGTTACACATTAATAGAGTAAGGTATATATCCAGAATCAAGGTCAAGGTAATTTATTAGTGCAACACCTGTTTTTACATCATACACAGGTAATTAAATTCTAAATAGAATAAGATAAAAACAATTAAGAGCAATATACAGTTATTTGTAAATAGATAAACCTAATAATCAAATAAACCTAAAGGCTATCTTTTTTAAAAAGTATTTCACATTGCCTGTTCCTCAGGCCTGATTTGCATTCAGTCTTTGACCCAGGCAGTAAATCTAAAATGACTCCCTCATAAGCCTCTGACACATTTGAGAGCTGTTATAAGGTGTGACAGAAGACAAGAAGCGCTACAGCAGACTGAAAATAGCAGAGAACTGTCTCCTGAAAAGCTTAATTGTTCCATGCTGTGACCTTAAATTCACTCTCACTTACAGAGGCTCATTTAGCTTGCTCTTTTTTTTTTTTTTTTTAGAAATGTTATTCCCTTTTTGAATAACACAGGGAAACGGCATTGTTGTTTGTACAGACCTGCGGAGGAGAAATTCAAACAGAAACAAATAAATGTTAGACAGCAGACGGGACAGGTTTCTCTATATGACATCGTAGGTTTATGACTTATCAAAAGAGGCAAGATGGGGACAGGGTAATGTAATGTAAATTTACAGAAGAAGGGGATTTGTTAAATCAAACACATAGAAATTCTTACAGCGAGTGTGATAATCCCCTAGGATTTGTGACAGTGTAGCCTCTGTGGCACATGCTTCAGAGTCTGATATTTGCATCTGCACAGAAATCGTATGCTCTGCTTGCCTCCCAGCTTCCCTGCCAGAAATAACGGCGATATTTGCTGTGTCACAAGAACACATTATCAAACAGCGAAATCACTGGGAATCACAATGTCACATGTCCCAGTGTGCAAACGTCAATCTCGGATCCCAGCAAGCTACATAGCACACTTATGTAAGCGTCAGTGCAGTTTATGTGCATCTGCAAAACGATTCTTTGGAACCTTAAAAGTTGTAAACAATTCATGTCAGCGAGGTTCACATTCAGATTGGAAAATGGAGCCCAATTAGCATATATGCAGAGAGGCTTTGCATGCTTGACATCCTCTCAGCCCCTCTGCTGGAAATAGCCATGCACACAACATCCTCTGATTACATTGATATGTAGATTCATGCATCTGCAAAGATTAGTTATTCATTAATGTATTTGCTTTGAATTCTCGGGTGAGTGTACCTCAGACAGAAGTCTGGGGCAAAACCGAATGCATCAGAGGGAAAATGTCACAAATGATCACACAAAATCCACATCAAAAATATGCAGGTTCGGTGACCCACAACAACATAAACCCAATAGGGCGTTATGATTAAGAAAATCCTTTGGCACTGGGGTTAAAAACAGAGAAAGTATAAACATAATTATCAGCCTTTTCATCTTCACAGCAGAATTAGTTTTTCTTGCTCTAAGTGGGCTGCAAGGATTAATCACTGCAGCCTGTGTGAGTTCATAAGCTGTAGCGTTCTGTCATCCTCTCATAAAAAGCATCATGGATCACCAGTTTGCTTCTTCTGTGTCCTCTCTTGCGGCCACACTGCGAGCACTTTTTAACTTTAAAAATAGGCTCGCAACAGAGAGTGCCAAGAAATGCTCAACACCAAACAATGTCCCCTTGCTCGTATCCTCACCACAAAATGGCTGGATGAGCTGATAAAGGCAGAGAGAGAGAGAAAAAAATCACATCAAATAAAGCTATATATCAATCAAAGCTGGGGTTGGTAATTTATTTTAGAAGCATTTTTGTTATCATTTTTTTTATTAACATCCTGAGAGCAAACAATGGATCAATTGATCTGATAAAAAAAAAAGAAAGAACAATGTGGGGTTTGCAGGCCTGTAATGATCCCATCCAATAATTTCATTCAGCCCGAATAAAACACTTTAACACCCAGCTTGCCTATCCTGTACCTGCCAGCCCATGTGCACTCCGTCAGGGCACTCATTGCACATGTTTGAAGTCTTCCGAGCTGGTATAATGCTAAAGCTATCAGCGAGCTAATTGCACAGGAATGGCAGAGAAAGCGCAGGCTTAATTTCCCGGCACTAACGTGGTTGGTCGACAGCTGTGAGCGCTAACAGTAGCCATGTTTATTGTTTACGTTCAATATGATAATAATGTTAGGCGTTTTCTTACATGTGAATGAGACATGAGGTAGTTAGATGTGCTTGATAATGACAACAACACAATGCTATATCTTTTAGGGGAGTGGCTTTGGAGGGAGGCCTGATGTGTTTTTTTTGTTTTTTTCAAAAAGTTGGATAGTCTTAGAATCTGTCTTGCTCTTGCTAGTTTCTGCAGTGTCTCCAGCTCAAGTTATAATTTGTACAATGCTGATCCATGTACACACCAAATGCACAGTCTCAGAGCCAATCAGCTTTGTGTCATCCTTATTTTGGGACAAGAAATAAAAATGACACTCCTTAGACTTTGGGAGGAGTTCTCTGTATTTAATATTTAATAATAAAATCTACACCTGGGGACACTTTATGGATTTTCTAAGCCGAAACATGAGTTATGATTAGTTAACCTTTTGACCAGGGTGACGGTGGGAAAGACTGAGAAATAATCCATGTTGTTTTCAAAAATATTGTACTCTTCTTGTACACCTCTTTTTTTTTCTTCTTCTCCACAATCATTTACTTGTCTGGATTTGATGGTATACTATGGTATTTCCTGCCAAGACCGAAGGTATTTTATCTGTTTATTTATTTATTTTAAATGTATTTATTTATTTATTTAAATTAATTAAATTAATTAAATTAAATTAATTTTTATTGTTTTATTTGTTTGTTTGTTTCTTGCTTGAATCCCCAATTAATAAAAAAAATTAGATTGAAAAAAATAAAATCAACATTTGGGAATTTATGAGGTTCCAACTTTTGTTTAATAGCATTAAAATGTTTTAAATAGGCACCATCTAAGTAAGTCACTGTGGCAAAAACATGTGGAGGGAGCAAAATACCTCATATCACTAATCAGGACACATAATCAATGGGTAACAGAATTCAGCATAACACTGAGATGTCAGCAAGTATCAGTCCAGGAGGAGTAAAAGAAATAAGTTCAGCAATGGGTCATATGTTTATTTGGCAGAAAAACTAAAGACACATATTGTCGTCCTATTCAGGCCCAGAAAAACATGGATTTTTTTTTCAGTGTCGAAACAAAGGTGGGCCAAATACATTTTTTAAAAGTTCAATCCATCTCTGCTGACGCTGCTGAAAATCTCTGGCCCTAAGTGAAGACTAATTGTGTTCTGCTAGATTGCTCCTAACTAATCAAGATCTTCCTCTTCCTGTCCACCCCTGCTGAAAATGATGATCTATGGCTTATGTGTACATAAGACATCAGTTTGTGTTGCCTCGGTGGTGACTGGTTTTCATAGGTAATGATGCTAAATTACACAACTGGGACCAAAGGAGGCCAGCAAGTCATCCATCAGGGGCTAGTTACAAGCTGCTGCTGGGGGCATTATTCAAACCCCAGTCCACTCAAACACACACAGCTTTGTGTGTCCACTCCCCCCTCTTTCTCTCTAACTCTCTCTCTCTCTCTCACACACACACACACGCACACACACACACACACACACACACACACACACACACACACACACAATATTTGGTTGGCAAAGATTGCCCCGGGCCACTAAAGGGGACATCTCACTCTTTTATCCATGTTGAGTCATTGTGGTGGTGTCAGCTGGTGCTGCCTCTTTTATCACACTGGAAGCTAATGGAAGCAGCAACTGGAGAAGGTGGGGGAGAAGACACATGCGCGCGCACACACACACACACACACACACACACACACACACACACACACACACACAGATAAACAGAGAGCCATAAGAGGTTGGGGAGATGGGGCGGGAAGGCAATCCAGGCCCCGGGGCAAACGCTATGCTGTGTTGTGGATGTTTTTGTTGCGAGGCCTTTGTATCAGCTTGTGTTTCTGACACTTCACAAAGCACAAGGACGGGGCCTCAGACGCTGTTCTCTCACTTTCTTTTCATGTCTTTTTTTTCTTTTTCTTTTTTTTGTGTACAGCAATGTTAAGTTCCATTTTTATCCCATGGAGCTGAGCTGCATGTCCTCTTCACCCAAAACCACTGAGAGAGAGGTTTTGTTTAATTTTACACGTCCCACCTGGCCGCTCTCTTATTAAAGAATAAAAATGAATCCAGCTGGACGACACTTTGCATTTTGTTTTCTTTATCCCTGCTTTTATTGGTCTCATATTTTCCTGTATCTATTAACTGGAAATACTCGACGGATAACAACAGGGGTTATCTACAAGAGAGGGAACAACAGCCAATTACAGGAGGATTCAGCAGCAGCTTATATCTTCTGATAGAATAGTGGGGTTGACCTAATTTCCTGATAACAGTGTTGAAAAGCACAGGGCTGCGACTTTAAACACACATACTATGAGGGACATATGCCAGGCTTGTATTGTATTTATATTTTCTAGAACTCTTTATTTTTTCAGTCTTTTTTCTGTTTGTGGAACATAACAATCGTGCTTTATCATGTGACACCATTTAGATACATATCATGTTTCTATTATGTTTTACATTAGGCAGTGAGACAGTTAAAAATATACAAAACAATATTGTTTTACTAGACATAGTTTCTATTTTAATATAATAATATCATTATCTTCATGTCATAATCATTTCGTATATTTCTGTTAAGATATGTGCTTTAGCTTCTGTGATCAAAATATTATTGCAGAAAACAGCGACTCCATTGTTTCAACATTTAGACAATAACTTCCAATGTAATACAGACATTCACAGTTACATGTTTTACACAGTACGGTTTTACAACAAAGTTCCAGAGAAAACTGTGGTAGAATAACTTTATACAAAATTCACACGACATGAACTGTTAGCCATTTCACATTTTCGCTCAGTTGCTTTGCTTTTCAAAGTAAACATGTTCTCTTTCAACCGGATGCCTTTCGCTGTAGCTGCCATAGAAGCAAACTAACATTGTCCTAACACGCCATGGCAAAAGTGTGGGGAAATTAAAGCTTTGTGCTTTTCACTAGTAAAGCAAAGACAACATAAACAAAAAGAGAAACAGACCACTTGCTGACCGGCCTGCACTTATACGACTACATATGTATTGCTGAATACATATTGATCAATCTATAATTGATCATAACGCATAAAGAAAAAATAATGACTGTACTTAAACATTGAGTTAGTCCAGGTTTCTGTGCTAGCATACAAAGTTGTATTTTGTAGTTCTGCCCAGTCATGTAAACAGACTATAGCTCAGTTGAAATTATTGGCTTAAGGCCGTCTCTCTTCTTCTTCTTCTTCTTCTTTTTTTTTTGTTTGTCAGGAGACATTTCAGAATTTTTTCACTGATGTTCCTGAGGAAAGCATGCAAAACGTAAACAGGATTGACTGTCAGCATTAAGGGATAGTCACTGTTTGTAAATCGCTTTTCTAACCCTGTGCTTTTTTTTTCCTTTTTTTTTCTTCCTCGTACTTCCTCGTACCCTGTGCTTTGCCAACCAAACACTAAATGGCATAGTTTTTGCTTTTGTCTGCCTAATGATTTTGGTCCTCCATCACAACACATATAGTATAAAACATCCTAAAAATAATTCTAAAAATGTTTCAATCACATAAAAGTTTTCCCTTTTTTGCTGAAAAAAAAGGAAGGAAAATAACAGTCTCTCATACACACAGAATCTTTTGCAACAAATACTGGTTTGCTCCAGAGTTCCCAAACTTGAACCTCTTATATTGGCATTGTGCTTACTCAGAGCTCCTTGTTTGTATTGTGGCCTGCAGTCCACCTCACAGAGTGCAACGTTCTGAAAAGAGACAACTGTGTGAGGTTTAGTAAACACCCACAATAAAATTGACACCATCCCTTGCACTCTTCAATTATGTCAATTTTGGTCACTACTTCATCTACTATATTCACACGGTATTTACTTGATTCATGAAGATATTCAACAAATCTCTAATCTATATCTCTATGTTTTTTTTCTTTTCTCACAGTATTACACAGTATGCTTATATTTTTTCAGAGTTATGGTTGTATTTGTGGACACTAACAGTCTTTGAAATTGTTTTTGTTTTTTTAGAACGCAAACCAACAACAAGACATCATTGGCTTGGCCTTACAAATGCAGAAAAATTAAACATGGTTTGAAAATCTATTTTGATCACATATTGCCCCTGGAGGTAGGTGAATCAATTAAAATCTTTGAAGTCCTTTGTAATGTTCTCTTTTGTCTACATGCTCCATGAGGGATTCTTTGTTGTCTACACATTGGCCTCGGCATTGGTCAGATTAGAGGTCAGGCTTGTTGGGTTTGGGGGGTTAAGAGGCTCCGTTAGGCTAGCCAGGGCGGGCGGTGGGCTGGTTGGGCTGCCAGTTATGGTGGTGGGGTTTGCTGGACTGGCCATGGTGGTGGTGGTGGTGATGGTGGTGGTGATGGTAGGAATAGTTGCCGGGTTCACCGGGCTAGCAGCTGTGGCTGGATTGGCTGGTGGAGCAGCTGGGTTAGCAGGGGTCACAGGGCTGGCTGAGTTTACAGGAGCTGGATTGGTGGGGCTGGAAGGGTTTGCCGGAGGTGGGTTGGCAGGGCTAACGGGATTGGACGGATTGACAGGACTGGATAGGTTAGCAGTGTTGGTTTCCATCTGCTGCTCAGGTCCGTTCTCCTGAGGTCGCCTGACAACTGCAGGAGGCTGAAACATTATCCGAAGTCGCTATGAGAGAAAGAAAACACAGTTGCATAAGAGGTTTATGGTAAGTTACAGAGTCAAAATAGTTGTTAAGATAAAAACCTGGCTAACTCATTGAATGTTCTGTCATTTGCTTCTCTCATGGTCAGTAGATGTTTTTTTTTTTTCAGTAGATGTATACTTTTGCACTGGAAATCGCCTAAGCCTCCCTCAGAACGTTTTTGGCAAACTGAACTTATGTCATTCCTTAAACAGGAAAAAATTATATTTTTCCTCAGAGGGTCAACTAATAAATTCTACACTACATGGCAACCTATTCTCTCATATTTATATATAGATAGAGCAATTGATGCTTCTATTGCCTAGAAATGTACTTTATCATTGCTGGAATTAAGTTATGCTTATGGTTTTGAACTTTTGAAGTCTTATATATATGATATATATATGTATGTAATACAAATGTATGTGGGTATCATATATATCTTATATACAGTACCAGTCAATAGTTTGGACACAGTTACCCATCCACTTGAATGGGAAACTGTGTCCAAATTTTTGACTGGTAGTGTATGTATATATCTTATATAATGTTTACACTATACTGTACATTTTTTTATATTTCTATTTTCTCATCTTTTTTGTCTGTTTGTTTTCATGCTTAAAAATATAAAAAAATGGACATGTTTATGTTTATGATATGCTAAGTTCAAACAATGATGCAGTGTCCCAATAAAAAATAGAAAGAAAAAAACAAATCTGGATAAACCAACAGACAATCTTACCTCTTTGTAAGTACCCTTGAGTCCGAGATACATATAGATCATATATCCTGGTATGAGAATCATGGAGGAAAGCGCCATGAGCCAGCCAACTCCCTGACCCCAGCCCGGGAACACATAGTCTCCCATTTTGAGAGGAACCATTTGTATGGCGCTGAACAGGAACACCCCCTGTGGGAGACACGAGACGCTTTATGCATCCTGACACCAGTGACTACAGGCAGCGCTGTCTCCGCCTGACATGGCTGCAGGCAGGTATTATTGACTTTATTTATTGTTTCATTTATCATGTCATGACTTTAGATGTACTGTTATATTAGTTCCAAGTACTCACACCAACGATGAGAGGGGTGAACACGACCCAGCACATCTTCCACCATATACAAGGCTTGTAGCCAATCATCTCCTGGATGTTGTCATAGAACTTGTTCACACCTGTGAGACAAATGAGTCTATGATCAAAATATTCATATCCAATTTATTTCAATTTTCTGCTGTCCCACCATGCATGTTGATGAGGATGGTGGGGTGGAACACATGAGTGCTCATGACCTTGAGGCTGCATTTGAGGCGCCGCAAATATCTCTGGATAGATGTGACATTTTCCAACCTGCATATTTACTCTGACTGTTCATATTTGTAATATTTCACTAACTCCCTCTTGGTAATTTGAAAAAAAATTACACATTCTGAAAGATAATTTAGTTCGGTTTTGCTACAGTGCATGAAACAACACGATGCTCACCGTAGCACCAGGATATAGAGATGCATTCAAAGAAGACAAGGAACAGCAGACTCATTCCACTGGCAGAGTAGTAGTCAAACAGTTTGAACACATAGATTCCACCCTGGTTACAGAAAAAGGGATAAGTGTAAAAGACATGTTGTGCAGATACAAATGATCATACTCTGATATTGCATTTCGTGCTATCAATAGAACAAATCAAAATTTAGATGCGTGGATTTTACTTGAATCAATTCATGATATATTTTACTTTTATGACTCATTTGTTCAGCCTTGTGCCATAATAGTCAGCACCAATAAAAGAGAGCTGCCCCTCTGTACCTGTGTGATGTTTGAAAGTCCGATCACATAGGACACCAGACAGACAACTGCGATGAAGATCTCTCGTCTGCCCCTAAGAGCTCTGGGAAACTCATCCACCAGAGCAGTGATGAAGCCTTCAACGGTGCAGAACTGAAGGACAAAATCATAGAAACAGTGTTAAGAACAAGTGTGAATTTTTGCATCATTCGAATCTGTTGCTCCTTCTGTGACACACATATGTTTTAATGTGTAGAGTGCATTTATTTATTTATTTATTTTTGTATTTTTCTGTTATCTGTTATTTTAGTTGTTAGGCTGACTGATGATGAGAAATGTCAAAGAATTGCTGTGTGCACCAAACCATAGGATAAAAGCATCAAAGTAATCTTCTGAATGACCAAGCATCAACTTTATGGAGGCCATTTTGTTAATAGCTCTGTTATGCAAACGCTCAGTGGCAGTATCATTTAGAATGGAGTTATAATATGTATTTTACTCTGATGCATGGTCACAGCCAGTGTATAGCTGCATGTATACATTTTTTCCTAGTCTGTATGGCCATATTCATTCTTTGTATACCCAAATATGCACAAAAGAAAACAAAGACACCAAGACAGTGAATCCTGCAGGCACATGAAGGTGGTTAAGTTGCATTAAAAAAGACTTAAAAGCTGATGTGAAAGCTCAGCTATATCTGTCCACCAGACTTGCATGTGTATCATGCAGAAAGCAGGGTTGAGTTGCATGATATGTACCTGAATTTCAAACATCTAGGTCAGCCCATGAGCAGATCATCTACAAGCCCCTTACCTGGCTGTCAATCCCCAGCATGAGCAGCATAGAGAAGAACAGAATGGCCCAGAGAGGAGACACAGGCAACTGGGTCACAGCCTCTGGGTAGGCCAGAAAAGCTAAGCCAGGACCTGGATTGGAAATAGGAAAATGATATTTAATCGGGTTTATTCTCATAGCACTCTGATAGAAAAGCACACAACAAAAGCTGTGTTTAGCAGTCAGTCTCAATGTCAGAACATCTTTTTTCTTACAGAAACAGGACTATTATACTGAAGAAGGTATACATGCGTTGCTACCTGAAGCTGCTACATCGGCGATGTCTTTCTTTGTCACATGTGCCATGAAGCCCACAATAGAGAAGATTACGAAACCAGCAAACATGCTGGTACATGAGTTGATGCAGCACACGATGACAGAGTCTCTGAGGGGAGGGAATATGATATTGGCCTGTTGTCAAAGATTTAAGTTCACTTGCTTTTTTTTTTTTTCTTTCTTTCTTGTGTTAAGCTTCACTCGAAACAGTCCACATAGGAGACACTAAGATCTGAAAGAGTAGCTGTGAGAATGCATCACTGTTTGGCCAAAATAATTTTTTTTATGTTTATTATACAAATGAATGAATATAATTCAACAACTCATGAGATATAATAAGAATTACTATATTTTTTATATATAGAAATGTACAGTAGAGATTTCTAGAGATAGATCATTGTGAAACAAGGACACAAATTGAATGCAACTATTTTTATGTAACTGCTTATTTATGTGACCCAGAACTATGGAGCTGTTGGAGAAAACACACAGGCTTTGCAATCGTGCTGGTTTTTTTTTTTTTTCCTTCAGCTCGCACACCAACAGCAGGAAACAGCCTTCTCCTTAGATTGTTACTGCATTCATGTCAGCAACTCAAATTAATAAGACCCTTTTAGGGCTGTTATCAAGAATCCTTGGAAAAGATCTTTAATATGAGCACATAATATAGAAAATTATTCATTTAATTACTGCCAATTTCAGCCATTACGATTTGCTATGCTATATTAAATTCAGCATCATTCTCTGTCTCTGCCCCATAGATGACCTCGATATGAATCATCATCAGTCTTACCTGTAAACATTGTTATTGAAAGGGTTATAGCTGCCCAGAGCTATAAGTGACCCCAATCCCAATCCATAGGAGAAAAAGATCTGAGTAGCTGCATCCAGCCATACCTGACGAAGGAACACAAGTAATTAGCTGCACGAGGTCGAACTCTTCTCACTCAGGCGTGCGATACACAAGTATTAATCATACAATACTATGTTATTACCTCTGATTCTTTGAGCTTTTGAAAGTCAGGTGTGATATAGAACATTATTCCCTCTTTAGCTCCAGGAAGAGTCACTCCACGGATGAAGAGAATGAACAGCATAAAGTACGGGTATGTAGCAGAGAAGTAAACGACCTATAAAATGAACGAGACCGTTACAGGCAAGATTACACCATTGCACCTTAAGCAAATTTATGATGCATACCGAATTTGTGAATCTCGATTTCACCCACTGATCAAAAACTGTCATGAGGGTTGTAACATTTTCTAGATTTATTTTCTTCTGTCTTCTCCATACAATACAAAACAAAACAAAACAAAACGAAACCCATAAGGAGGCCAAATATTCAGCAAAGAAATCACTGCAGCTTCACTTTGAATGTTGATGTGAATTCATGACACTGTGCAAACCATTTGTGAGCGAAAATATGAAGGGGGGATGGGGCGCTTCGTGTCCAAAACAAATTTTATTTGCCATGGTCACGTGATGCAGAAGACTTTCAAAATGTGGCACCACAAGGGAGGGAAACTGCTCCAAGTGAAGGGAGAGGACAAAACCAGATTACAGCGTATGGCTGTTTCTCGCTCATCCTATCATGAATCCACACTCAGTGTAGACACAGTGTCAGGAGAATTGGAATTAGAGAAGCTGCCATGAGGCAGAGTCGGATTAGTGAACATGAGTGTTTGATTTCTCTTCTTTTTTGAATCTGGACAATGCTGACTGCAATCTAAATGATTGATGAGGTGATATTAGACTGATTAATATTTCATAGCTGTCACACACTACTCCATATTTTTAACCTGCATACCATAAGAGGTCTTTGATACCCAAATCTGGCAAATGTCTTACCTTCCCTGTCCAGCTAACCCCTTTCCAGATACAGAAGTACACAAGGACCCAGGCGATGGCCAGTGTTATAGCCAGTGGCACTCGAATCTGGCCTGGTTTTTCCAAGCCATCGGTCATTTCATGCATGTTGCGCCTGTAAGTCGGAGCAAGCAACAATAAGACTATTATGCACACAACTAAATACACATGCAGCAGAAGAGGCTGTCTTTTATGTATCTCTGGGATGCATGCAGAACACTTTAGACTTCGCTGTTTCAAAAGCAAGAGAAAGAAGTCAATATCTTACTCCCAAAACTCCATCACTGCACTGGTGAGATTGGTGGTATCTAAAATGGAGTGGTTTGTGTAACATTTCTCTGTGTTCCAAGGATTGTTACATGACCTCCAAGGAAGTTCCTGCAGAACAAAAATGAGTTTTTCTCCTCTTTGACACACACAAGGATTTTAAATTTCTTATGGGTATTGCAGGCTGCAATTTCTCATTAAGTGATTTAACAACCTTGACCCTATGCTGTTTTTGGCTGTTAATAGGTCGTGTGAGTATGCCTTTTGACACTTACAGTGGTGAAGGAGTTGTACAGATAGTAAATGGCCCAAGCAATGATTACAATGTAGTAAATGTTGAGCCAGAAGGACAGGACAGCTGCTGCAAGGCCCACACCTATCATACAGAAATGAATTAGGCGCTGTAATGAAACTGATATATATGTTACATGGCCATAAAGCCTGATAGTCAAAATTATTTCTATGATAGCACCAAATATGAATAAGTTTAGCACAGGCCTGGTATCAAGACACAATTCTCCATAAATATTCAGATGCAGGGAGGTGTACCTTTAAACATAGGGGCCAGTTTCCACACACCAAGCCCTCCAATGGAGGTGTATTGACCAAGGGAGCATTCCAGTAGAAACAAGGGGACTCCAGCAAAAATGAGAGTCAAAAAATAGGGAATCAAGAAGGCTCCTGGATGGACAAAAGTAGATGAAGTTACACATAGAAAATTATCAATCTTTGGCTAAAACTGAGCTGACGCATTACTTAAAAACCACAGCACAACGTCAATTAATTAGGGTTGCAAATGTGGCTTATATTCATTCTATTCATGTAGTCTACAAGGTCAATTAGATAAGCCCGACTATGTGTATCATGGAGCTGAATGGGCCGTGCAGTTTGCTTAAATTAGCAGTGAAAATAATGTTTACCTCCACCGTTTTTTCCACAGAGATAGGGAAATCTCCAAACGTTTCCCAGTCCAATTGCATAACCCACACACGACAGGAGAAAATCAAATTTCCCCCCCCATGTTTCTCTATCAGGCAATTCCTTTTTCTGCTTTTCGGGTTTCACGTCCAGTGACTTGGGCTTGTCATTATTTGTGGCCACCTCGTTCAGTTCTGTGACTTGTCCATCCGTTTTAGTGCCGTTCGTCGCCATGTCTCTGGATTTGGCAGAGGTCCTGGCAGTCGGACGGGAGACTTCAGCACCAGTCCACGTAGACAGCAGCTTCGCGGTTTTTAGACCTAACCTTTGGACCAAATGTCTGGAGATGAAGCCTGAACACACACGGCTCGTCAGTCGCCGTTAACCTGGAATCGTGAATAAAGCATGGTCGGTTTTTCAGGAGGCGCTGAAAATGTGGTTACTTGTGATGCAAATATGGATACATTTTGCACTACATCAATTCATACATCGACAGGTGCACAAAACAATATCAATTAAATTCAAAAATACTGTTTTACTGAAATATGTTGTGAAAACGCAGAATCAAGCATTTCATGAACATTTGGCTCCCTGACAAAATATTCATTCACATCAGACTCAATAAACACCAAAAACCATCGAAGGCAAAGTCATGTTGGACTTGCTCCAATAACTAAATCACATACAACAGATTGCGAGTAAATTAACAGCAGCTAAAGACAAATCAGCACACGCGACAGCAAAAACAAAGTCTGCAATTAAATAAGACAAAATGAAAATTGATATTACAAACACCGACAGAGAAAAAAAGAGAAAACTTTAAAACAAATTACAGGAACCAAAACGTACTGCAAGCGCAAGACGCACCGTAGCAAAAGCAAATAGCCTATGAGAAAAAAGCATAATGAATACAACCAATTACCACCTGCAGATTCCTCGAACAGTTTTCCACATAGAGAACCACAAGCAGCAAGGGCACAGAGATGTCTCAAACAAACTGGAACACAAAACGCATAGTGGAGACAAAGGGATGTCCAATGCGTAAAAGCTTTACGCATCAAGCTGCACAAATAGCCACCCCATTCTATCCGATTAATTGAGTACCAAACGCGTTATTAAACGCACAAGAACGCATATCCACACTCGCAACATCCAATAGACAAGCAAACCGCAACCAATTCTGCATTTAATTGGCTATTGCATCTAGATGCGGAGCGCATCGTGCAGTCATTATATTGACCCAAGCAACGTATTGACAGTCTCATTCACAATTTAATCACACTCACCGTGGCTGCAAACAACAAGAAAAGCAAATCATGCATTAACCACACTCGTTTGTGTGGAGGTTCAAACGCGCAGACACGCACAGACAGAACGCAAGGATTCAGCACCCAGCTTACTCACAATGAATCTGTGATCTGTGCCGCCGAGGATACGCTGCCTGCCACAAATCTCGAAACGAGGTATCCGTATATTCCTCCTGTGGATGAAGTTGTAAACTCCCAATATTTCTTGCAACATAAATAGGTGTTACTTCCATTAAAAGACTTAAAGGGACCATGCAGTGTTAGAGGTGTCCAAGCGGGAGCTGTCCAGCGGGGATCAGTGCTGAAGACCAGGAGGAGGAAGAGGAGGAGGAGGAGGAGGCAGAATCAACACGGGCAGCAGCCGCTTCGCCTTGTGCGACTGTCTAACATCAACAACCAGAGACTCAACTCCCATCTACACAGCCTCAATGTCATCTCAAAGTCGCCCCCCTCCTCCTCCTCTTCATCCTCGTCTATTGGCTGCACTGCTACTCTTGCAGCATGTTTGTTTTATAATTGAAATTGGTTTACTCTTTCCATCCATATGAATAAATACCAATAATGAGGTATTCACGTTTTCTGTTGTCATGACCTCCCATAAATAGGCAGGCAAGTTTTCTAATATACGAACAGACAATCATTTCGAAGTGAGTTTAAAAAAAATAATTATTTAATTCGGCTCCCAAACACTTATAGGATTTTAACTGTTTAAAAATGTAAATGCCTCTCCTAAACACCCCCTCCCGCCCCCCGCCCCCGTAAAAGACCCCCCCCCACCACCACAGGAATAAAATGTATGGTCGAGGTGTAAAATGGAAGCATATGGAGGGTAATATAAGCGGCATTATGAGGTCCAAACGCGTTTATTTGGGTATATTTGGAAGCTGAGAACAATCAGAGGCTGTCAGTGGAACTGGCAAATTGTGATTAAGGGAGCCCATCAATAAAGGGAGGGAACATTGGCTGGTTGTCTAACTCTGCATGTAATCGTCCAAAGCCCGACGTCTTCCACAAATGATGGGATGATATGCGAGGAATTAACTCGTGGACCATAAACTGATACTTAAAAATGGACAAATGACAAAAAGACGTTTTCTTTTTTTTTCTGATTGGGGGAAACACCGCGAGGCTGGAGAAGAAGAAAAAAAACGTTGACACACAGCAAATCGTCGAAGAGTGATTTTTATTTTCTTCTTTTTTCTAAAGAAACCACCCGGAAAGTGAAAGACAAAGAGCCAAACATTCTTTAGGAAGCAGTTCGTCATTTTCAAGAGCCACGGTAAGTGATCCACGGTCTGTGCGAATGGGCCCACTTGTTTGATTTACTTGAATATTCAGCACAAGTTTGTCTTCAGCTCAGCTCTTCTTGCGTGATCAGTGATGTCACGTCGACTTCTGCCTGCTGTCCCCTTCCCTGACTTCACAGCATCTGCAGACTTTGTAGTTTATTACCTTCATCCTTGCAGTTTTCTTTCAAAATCCACATGTACTCGCTGTAAAAGTAGGTGCACTTCTTATGTTAGTGAGGTCGAGGGAGACTACACACTGACTAGGGCTGACTAGTAGTGGAAAAAAACTCCTGGAAGTGCTCTGGCAGGGAGATCAGGAGCGTTCACATTCCAGTGTGAATGTTCCTATCAGACTGAGAGGGCACCAGATGGCAAACCAATGAGGGGTGAACTAACCTACTCAGTGATACCACATGAAATGCAGCATTTAAAATCCCATCTGGGTTGCCGTCCCTGCGGACATGGAGTGTGAAACATGACACATATTTATACACCTGCTGATGGAGCACACAGGCATGTCCAATAGGCTGGTGACATGTATGCTCAGCCAACTGACCTCCTAACCCCGCAGGTTTGATGCAGCTCACCGCCTCTTTTCACCAGCAGCCCACCGTATCTTCATTTCCGTTGGACGCAGGAATGCTGTACCTGCTCCATTAGGCTGGGAGTTCTTGTCCTCTCTGTTAATGACTTTTAGAGTATGTGTCTGAGATTGAGGCTTAGGCTGCCCCTCTTTACTGGCTCACTGGATGTAAAATCATCTTAATGTCTGGGAGGTATTAACACTGAAGATTCACTAATGGGTTCTTGTCATTTTTTTTTATGCGCACACATTAATAAATGTGACACTTCAGAACCAGCATCAAACTAAATATTTATTGGAAGAATGTATTATTACCAGGATATATTTGAAGCTTTATTTTACGCGAATGCCTAACTAATCAGATCCATTAATTAAAGTCAAAATAATCCAAACAAAGATTTTAACCACCAATGATCGGCTGCTGATTCTATCTATTCAACTCACACTGATAGACTTTTATATATTGTGCTGTTTTATGTAGTCTATTTGCTGCTTTGTGGTTGTTTTTGTCTACCTGCCCATCGGACTACAAATGTAAATTAGCTGCAAGATAACTCTGATGCAAAAATAAACAATTAACTAAAACTAAAACAAAAACTAAATTGTAAATAAATCCGGTGCTTTAAGGGCTTTAAATACAAACTCATTTAAAATAAAATTTAAAAAAACACATGAGAATTGACAAAATTCCATCTAAAATGTAAACAGGAGCTTCTCTGGATGAGGCGCAAACAGTGTTGATGTATCATCCAGAGGATGATGACAGGCCACTCTATGAATCTGTCCTCCATCTGTGTTCACTTGACATCCGTAGTTTTAAATGCTCGATAATCTCTGTGCAACATGCATTTCTGTTTGCAGAGAGCATTTCATGGATATTTCTCAGCAACACCAGTCTGCAATTGGAGACCACAAAATGAACTGATTAACATGATGATTAGTCATTAGCATGCTAATCATAAGCAATTCACATATTTTATTCATATTGTGGCTGACTTGTTTTCCTCCTTCTGCTACACATCCTATTTTATTTTCATTGTAAACATGAGAAGTCAACCTGCTCAACACTATATGATTTTCACATATAGGGCATCTATATTTTCAATTTATATTCATATATGAGAACATAATTATGTTGAATGACGATAAACCTACGTGATATGATATCAACAAAACCCTTCAGGCAGTCTTCAGCTGTGTATTTAATACAAAGTGCTGTCTGTTTTCTGTTTCCGTCTGTTTGTTTTCATCAGCCCGATGGTTGTGGATTGCTGCTGTGCGTTTTTCCAGTGAGCCCTGAGAGTGTGTAGAGTACAATACCGCTGTGTGTGTGTGTGTCCGCCTGTGCCGTGCAGGTGAACGGATGGCATACATTTCACCGGGGATGTAAGGCATAACTGAGTAACAGCTCATTCAATATCTCTATATAAAGCGTAAATATAATTTGGTCTGACCTCCCAGGGATGATTGATGAAATTAATCTTGCACCTGCACAAGCTGCACAAAAACACCTGAGACGTTGCTTGTACAGCTGCACCATATTGTGATCTCCGCTGTGTATAACCACCAAAGATACAGCACACCGAGCTCACTTTTAAGGCTAGATGCTCTTGTTTGTCTGTGCTTCTTTAGTATAGCATTTGTTTAGCATGACCTAAATTGCTATGAAGTGAGTGCCTCAGCAGCTCTGTCTCGCCTCTCTCTTTCTCCCTCCCTGCGTCTCTCTCTTTCTCTCTCTGTCTCTTTGTATGCTTTCATGCTTTCTTTTCTCTCTTCACTCTTTCATGCAGACACACACACACACACACACACACACACACACACATATATAGAAACAGGCAAAACAAGCTGGAAAGCAATTTTTTTTTAAATCAACAAACAGCTTTTGGCAGATATTCTTTACATTCAGAGTGAAATATTGTAGGGTGTAGGAGTCCCTTAGGTAGGCTGGCCAATGATATTTCAGGCTTAGTGAGTGAATCATCTACCAAATTTCTGAAGCATACTCTTATTCTACCCTCAGTGTGTGTGTGTTTTTTTCTGACTTTACCTTCCTGAAGGGATCAGCTATGCAAAGAAGTTAAATCCCACAGCTGCAAAAGACTAGCGTTTTCCTCTGATGGGGTTCTGATGTAGCATTTGCCAGTCAAAAGAAACGCATTTTCACAAATCCAATGGAATTAGACAGCCATGATTTAAGAGAGAATCAGCCAAGTTGCAGGTTTAACGTGTTTGACATCTAAACACCAACATGCTACAAGCATGATGGGGACAGGTACTTGATCTGTTGACATGCCTGTGTGACAGCCAGCACACGGTGTGGATTTAGTAAACATATGACCTCCATGATAACCACTATGGGGGCACTAAATCGCTTCAAATTTTGTTCATGTGTTGCTAGGCAACAGCATAATCTGTGTCCGTCTCTCCCTCCTTACATGTCTCGCCACTGGGAATGCTGTGCTGCTATCATTGAAAATGGTTAATTAACTTCTACAAAAAGTCCATTAATGGTGCAGATTAGGCTTCTAAGGGTTAGAAAGCACATCTGGGCTGCACAGAAATATTAATAATTTCACACAAGTACAAGGGCTTCTGCAATATGTGCTTAGACAGGATGTATTTTAAAACACAGCATTGCTATATACTAATAGTTTATACATATATATATATATATATATATATATGGAAAAGTGCATAACATTTTTTTGTCAATTGCATTTAAGTTCATTTTTTTGTCACTTGCATTTAAGTTCACCTACATTATAAGTCTGGTAATATGTTAATAATAACTATTTAATTGTTCAAACAGCATAATAAGAGTGCAGAGAAAACACAATGTTGAATTAGTAGGATATATACGATGTGAAATATATCATATTGCAAAATGCAATAATGATAAATCGGAGTTAGGAGTTGCTTATTTCCATACTGTTATCCTGGATTAATGACAATCTCAGGGTCACAGCATGCATATAGAAGGCACAAACCCAGTGTAGGCATAAGACGAACCACTACAGTGACACTTCATTAGTGGGGGGCTGATCAATACAGCTGATCAATGGCCTCCAATGGGAGTAAAACCTATCACTAGACCCTCTAAGGGTTCGTATACATTTTAAGAAGTGTTGTTAAATGTACAGAGAAAGTCCAGCTCGATAGATTTACATCAGTGAGTAACAGGTTGTTTGTTTCCATGATAAGAGCAGACTTTGTGATGAGATCTAATCCATAATCAGGAGGTTTTAAGTGTGTACTAAAAACAAAAGTGTGTATTATTATAGTGGTAAAGATTGACAGTCGGACTACGGAAAAGTTGTGTATCCATTAACATGTTTTTATATTTCAGAATATCTGGCTTGCCCTGCAAATTGTTCTGTGCTTGCCAATATTTAAAATCTTAGATCTGCATTATCTTGTTTTAAAAGGTATTTACTAGGTTTTTTCTATCCAGTCTTCTTATTTCAAGACTGAACTAACTTATTTTAAGAGATCTTGACAAGTAAAATGATCTTGCTACATGGACAGATATATAGTTTCAGACCATTTTCTCCTCGAAGTCATTGCTTATTTCTTGTATTCTAGCCACTCTTTTCTGCAGTGCTGTTAAGAGGATAAAGGAACAAGTTAATTCTGTGGGATTCTTCTGATCAGGGTGCAGGGTGTGCACTAAAGGTTCCAACTATTGGCTAATCAAATATTGTACAGCTGAGAAACTGTCACAGAAAAGGAGAAAACATTTTCACTGCACATAAAAATATGTCAGCATCAGGGAAAGTGTGGGGAGTGAAGGGAGACGAAGGGGAAGGTCCATAATCAACATCACCAAATATGAGGGAGCCACGACATGGAGCTCTTTAAATGCGAGCTTTGACAGAAGTCTGCAATCCTTTCTCACCACAGTGCCCCTGCTAATCCCCTCCATTCAACCACATCACTATGGAAACTGACTGGATGTCTCACCCTTGCTGCCTAACTTGTGCCATCCAGCCATGTCTGCCACTGACACGGAGGATGTGCAGTTAAATGCTGCCTTATCACAGTTCCACTATACGCCATGTCTCCATTCTGTAAGATTATTGGCAGTTATTGGCTGTGATATTGATTCAGCACCATTAGGTTACTGTTTTCTAAGATCACTAAGGCAGTTCCAGAAGAGATCATCACTGCAGTATGAGCTCAAAGCTTTGCAACTAAGCCTTCAGGAGAAAAACATGGCTATATGGTGGGGAGTTTGAGGTGGAGGGAGCAAATTTTTCATATTCCTGTGCCGGCTATCTATTTCATTCCTTTGCCTTTCCTCTGGCAAAATTGCAGGAGAATATTTGTCATGGTTTAAACAGGTTTATCAGCTTCAAAGCTGAGGGAGCTGGCCATCCAATCCATCAGTGAGACCATGCAATCCTTCCAGCACTGACAAGAATGGGTTAGAGCATGTGGACAAAATTTCCCAGCTAAGCTCCCAATTCAGAGCTTTTACATAAAGCTCGGAGAAGCAAATTTGCATTTTCCATTGACGTCAGCTTTAATCCATCCCAAACCACTTCTTCAACCCCCTCAACATATTGGAGAAGAGCCGTGGTAATTGCTAATTAAATGAAAAAGATGGTTAGAATTACTGGCAACATCAGCCTAGTCAGCGCTAACACTGATAGCCTGAGATAAGTTGTAATCAGCAGGAGAGCAGAGCCCACAGGTAAATGCAGCCTAAACATGGGTTTGTGTAAATGAAGCTAGTGCTACATGTATTTTGAAAGGCTTCGGCTTTCTGGAAAACAAAAAAACAAAACAGGAAGTCAACTTAATCATCCCTGTTTATTTTGCTTGTTGCTGTCATTTTACATCTTTTCATAAAATGCAGGACACAAATTACCTGCCTGGCTGAGTTGTTATCCCAAATCTGACACACATTGCATGCTGAGCAGTGACATCATATGTTAAATTATGTTCCTCTGCACTTATACTACATTATAATTATTTTTGTTTTGATTAATCGATCAGTCGTATTGTCTATACAATATCAAAAGCAATAACAAATTTCTATTTGAAGGTATTAGAGGTTAATGCAGCCAAAGTGGAGTCATCAAATTGCTTATTGTGTTTCAAATGAGACTGATGTGAAACATTGAAAACAGGAAATCATCGTGGAGCACTGCTCCTCCAATGTATTTGGGAATTTAATTGGCTGACAGTTTTTACTTTTCATTGGCACTGGCCGATAGGCATGCTCCCAAACACTTTCAAGAATCTATCTATCTATCTATCTATCTATCTATATATATATATATATATATATATATAAATTAAACTGATTCACATCATCTGACAAGAAACCCATTGCTTGCCTCAAGAGAAATTTACTCTAAGAGTGTTGGTTAAGAAATGGGTTTATTATCATAAAAAGAGGAAAAAATATTTTAAAGTAGTATTTTGTTTATTTGGTGTTATTTGTGTAACACATTGGCAAATAATGAATTCTGAAATAAGAAGTCTTTGAAAAATTATTAATTCAAGTTTCTTACAAATTCATATCAGTACAACAGTCTGCAGCATTTTATTTTATGTATGTTAGTACCAACTTAATTTTTTGTTTGGATTACTAAGATGTCTCTGTAGGAAATACCATCTTGTCTGATGTGTTTGGACAGCCAAAACATTTTTTCAAAACAGATTTGAAAAATGCAAGCGCACTCAAAGTAGTATGGAGTTCTGTTTTCTTTATTTGTCTTTGAAAACTGGCTGTCTCCACGAGTACTTATAAAACCAACTGTTCACCATATCCACAGGGTAAACACATAACATGTAAAATAATTTTAAAAATTCTATCCTTTCACGCAGTTCCACAGGATATAAGATCACATTAATTATTTGTTTTTCAGCTGGTGCTTGATTCTGTTTATGGCATTGTATCTGCACTCATCAGCTGTCTTTTTGTCACCTACCGTAAGGACAGGACCTTATTATAGATTGTATTTAATGACACCTGATATCAGTGACTACAGAGTCATGTAACCTTCACTGAAACTCTACAGGAGACTGTAACACTGCACAGAATGAAAGACTGAGGACTCGTTGAAAGTATCATAAATACTGAGAGAAAAATATTAACCAACGTTAGTATTGTATACATCTTAACAAGGCTAAGTGTCTACAGCTAGGGGCTCTGTGATTCTGTACAGGCATAGTATAGGATGCCAGCATGCTAGAAGCGGTGATGTTAATGTGATAATGCTTAGCGTGTATAATATTTACGATGATTTCCATCCTATAGTTTATTAATAATAATAATAATAATGATAAATAATAGCATGTTTAAAAAATAATGTTTCCATACATTTCTAAAAGTTAGCGATCATACAGTCTTGAGATATTTAGCATGCTTGTTAACATTTGATGATTAATGTAAAGTAAAAAGTTCAGCTGAGGCCGCTGGAAATGTCATTTGTCATTCATTTAACAGGTATTGTGGTCTTAATGAAAACTGACCTACATGAATAAGCTCATACAATTCATTCCAATTTCATGGTAATCCATCCAGCAGTAGTAACTCATTCAAAACCCCAAAGGTGAACTTCATGGTGGTGCCAGAGGAAAAATAAAGTGATCACCAAAGTCATTGTCAAAGTAAAATGTAGGTAACCTCAGAAAGAGCAACAGAGGAAGGATTCCAGTAGAGGAAGGGATGCATGCAGTGGATGCTGTGTGTACAGAATAGACCATGTGGTCAAATGTGGGTGATTTGGTTTCAATTTTAGCTGCAGAATTCTGAGCATTTGAAGACTTTTGATAACACAACACAGCAGGCCTGACAACAGAACATGAAAACATTATAATCTACTGTTCATAGTAAATTTTTGAACATTTGCCCCTGCAAAAGGGGACATATAGCTATAGGGTTGTCGGTCTGACCATCCATACATACTGTATGTGCGTATGTTACGTGGAATAGTCTGTCCACATCTCTTCAAAAACCGTGGGACAGAATTCAAGGACATTTCACTCATGCTTTGTAGGGGCCTTAAAGGTGTGCGTCTCATAATAGGATTTTTCATTTTGCCTTTTACATTTTTACACACATCTGAACTTGGTGATTTCCATGTCATTCACCTATGATAGGGCGTATGGTCTATCCACCTCTCCTCAGAATTCAATGAAATTTCATTTTGCTTATTTTAACATTTTTATGCAGTTTTGAACTGTGTCGTTCTGCTATTATTCTGCTAGGATAGAGTTTATGGTCTATTCACATCAGCACAAAATGAGTTTTTCCAATAGCAGGGGGGCATCTTTGTCCTTGGACACAAATTTTCTAGTTTCTGTCTCCTTCTGCAAAACATTTTTGTGGTCTCCATTAGAGCAGAAATGTTTTGGTGCCATAGGTACAAATGAATCAGCACACACTGAAGCCACTTGAGGACAGAGACACACATTCTCAGTCGAGTTGCGGTTGCAAAACTAGCCTTCTGATTCAACCGAGCTACGTTATGCTATTTAACCTTTTGCACTCTGTTGGGATAAAGGACATGGATCACAATTTGTTTTACGAGAGAAGCTGTGGAGAGGTGTTAATAAGCTGCTGTCACTGTCATACATGACATGCATGAAGACAAAGCCAGAGGTTGTGAGTATGTGCCAGATGCCTGATGGTGTTTGTGTCTGTATCTAGAGATCGCAAATGAGCTTATGTAACAAATGCAACGTGTGTGTGTGTGTGTGTGTGTGTGTGTGTGTGTGTGTGTGTGTGTGTGTGTGTGTGTGTGTGTGTGTGTGTGTTTGTGTCTGCACGGATGCTTGTTGTATGTTTACGTAGAAATGTGAATAATCATTGCAGTGTATTAGCAAAGTGATGCAACACCTCGAATATATCCATCTCCCAAAATGGGACGGATGCATGCGCAAGAGATGAAGTCACTTAATTTAGTTGTTGGCAATGGCATCAGGAAACACTGACCTTTCGTTGGTTCCTTGAGGCCACAAAGTGAGTCACATGACAGCCGGATATTTTCAGTGCCTCCTGTCACTGGCCTTGTCAAATCACAGCACACTTCACTGAAGCCTAGTAGGCCCTAGGCTGGACCTCAGCTACACAGACAGATGCAAAGGTGTTTGTTTTTTTCCCTTTCTTTTAGCCGGAGTGTAGAGCAACTCTGAATCACAGGGAAGAACACGAGGGCACTGCAGGAGTATGTGCACTGTATGTTAGTGTGCGACTGTGTTTGCACATAAGAGCAGGGGAGAGAGACATACTAAGGGAGACACAGACTGTCTGCAGGACCAATGAATTTCAGGCCAATTTATCTTATGAATGAGCCTCTGGAGGGCATTCATCCCCAGACAGTTCCACGAATTGTACAACAAAGAAAACTGTACTTCTGCAACAGCCTCAAATGGCAACATTAGGAATGCAGGATCAATAAACAGGGTTGCTTTCTTTTAAATTTGTTTTCTAGCAGAGGTGAACAAACAGCTAAAACCAAAAAAGAATGAATGATTTCATTGGAATGGAACACTATCCTCTTTTTGGTTCCCATTTTAGGCAGATCATATTGGTGCATTGTGACTTAGACTCTCACCTGGGGCTGATTTAATGCTGACAGACTGTTGCAGACTCAGGCGGTACCCCAGACAAAATCATTTCAAAGAGTCTGCAGTCACGCTGTCCTGTGAGGCTGTACTAAGGCCCAGTGATGCTTTGAGCTAAATGCTAAAGCCAGCATGCAAACATGCTCAAAATATGACCTGCTGGTGACACAAGAGGAGAAGTCTGGGTTCAAGTCAGTTGGACAATGAATGTCACTGCAAAAGAAAGAGTGCCAATACAGAAGCTGACCCGCTGGTGGCATTGGAAGAAAGGTAGGGGGGGCCTCAGAGTTGGTGGGATTCATTATCTGTAAAACAACTGGATATCAGCATTTGGTTTCATGGAAATCCATCAATCTTCACCCACTGATGCACCAGTAAGGATTATTTTCAAATATTTGAATTAACATTTGCACATCATTTGATAAGGATGCTCCTTTCTTCTTATACTTAATGGATGTAAGGGGAAATGACAATTAACAGTTTTTTTGCATATTTTATTATTCTTAGATGGAAGTTAGGCTTTCTCATTCTCTAGAATCCGAGAGCCAAAACAAGATATTTCAGATTTGATTGAGCTCTGAAAGGTCGCTGGCATTCTAGAAATGGGATGATGAAAAAAATGTGACCCGTTTTCTGTCGATACGCTTTTAATAGAGATACATTATTAAATGTAATTTAAATGTAATAAATGTGATAGTGCTGAAGTAATGCTGCTGTTCATTTGACTTGCGAGTTTATAAAGAATTGTTAGAAACCCTGAGGGCCCACAGATTCCATTTCAGAGAGATGCTCTTTGAGGGGAGGATGGCAGAGACACTGACAAATCCAAAATGGTTGTGTGCACGCAGGGAGAATTTTTGCTCTTCTCATAGGCTCCATTTATCAGGGTTTCCAAAATGCGTTTACTTTGTGTTTTGCTGACATCCACCTTGTTTCGCCACCATATATTTTTCTGCTATGTGTGGAAAAATAACAATAATTGCACAATTTTTCAATCCTCCAATTCCAATTTCTCAACATTTACAGCTAGATAATACAGCATAAACATATACATATCAATATGTTGTGTCCCCACACCAAACATTGTGCTCCTTCTTTTCCAGCTCCACTCTGTAAATGTTATACTCATTTTTATTTAGATTTCTTTCTCTGCTCAAAACACTTTTTAAAAACTTTTTTTTTTATGTAAAATTTTCAGCATATATTTGGTCATATCGTGTGATTTTGTACGTGTGGGTATGTTTTTCTGGAAGCAACTGAAAATAGACAGTGATGCTCTGAACTGACCACTACTGTTGTGAGACTTGTTTGTACCTCTGTTAATGTTACATTTCTCTGTTAATGACAGAGCTTTCATTCTTATCTCACAGGGACGTTGATGCACAATAGGATTATTTGACAGCATAGATAGCAAGAACCACAGTGTGTTTTGGTAAAGAAAATGATAAGTTGCATCAATATAGGCCAAAATCACACATCATAATAATAATACCTCTGTAGGCTTTACAATCTGTCCAGTGTGCAGCAACCTCTGTCCTAAGACCCTCAATATGAATGAGGAAATAAGTCCTTCAAAAAACTCTGAACTGGGGAAAAAATGGACCTCTGGAGTTTGTATTAATATTATTTAAATGCAAAAAGCAATGTAGATTTTAGTTGCTATTTTACTTGTTCCTCAAAGTAGACAGGTACGTAGGACCGACCAATCTTTCTCAGTGGCAGCCCCTAAACCCTGGAATGATGTCCCGCCCAGATGAGGTCATCAACGTCACTACCACTGTTCAAATCTTGATCAACAACACCTTCTCTCACTATCTACTTCCCATTTTTATATGTTTTCTTTGTGTACAGTATTTTTGACTACCTGTGTAGACTTTCATACGCTTCAATCTTATTTTGTCTAAATCTGTTTTTAAGGTTAAATTTTTTTTTTTCTTAACGTTTTTTATTTGCTTGGATTTGTTTTAATTTATTCTTGTGCAAGACTTTGGACAAGGCTGTGTTGTATTTTAAATGTGCTATTCAATATCTAGCAGTAACTAGTACAGTATTCATAAGAGGGCCTTAACAAAAACACATGGGAATATTCTTTATTTACTCGATCACTATTTTTTCCCCAACATTGCCACAAGAAATCTTATTTGATAATAGCGTCTCAAGACAGAATCTTGACCGCTCCTTTTGCTGCAACATAGAAGGAACACATTTTCTCTATTGCTTGAGGGGAACGTCATCTACCATGTATCTGAGAGGAAATCTTTTCTGGGTGTCTGATGCACTATTATATAGAAATTGGAGGGGAAGGGGGGAGGTGGGTTTGGGTAGAAAGGGTGGTAGGCGACTTGGTGGTCCAGTGGACTGGAAAACGCTGCCCCCTGGCAGGAAGTTACTGGCTCTATCAGGGCTGGAGCTAATGTGGCCACTGCCTCATTAGAGCACTGATGTAAGGAACACTGCGTAGCACCGAGAGCCTCAGCGCAAAGAGTTTCAGAAAAGAACCACTGAAAGCAGTGAAGCAAACTGACGACTACCCTCTCCATCATCTCAGAAGACAAATCTCTCAATTTGGGTTAGACATTGTCACTGATCAGAGATCGGCCTTCTCTGATAAAGCATTCACTGGACAGAAAGAGATGCTTTCATGATGAAAAACACTCATTCATTCAGTCATATGCAGAGCATTCACAGCCTGCCACAACAGGAGCTGCTGACAGGTTGGTCGTCGGTGAAAGGAGGCAGAGATAGAGAAATGGAAAGAGAGAGGAAGGGAGGAAAGAATAGAGAGAAAGAAAGAAGAAGTGACAGCCTCAGCTCCCCTCCTCCCCTCTGCAATCAAGGAGGTGAGGACACAGAGAGGAGGAGGAGGATAGAGCGTACGACCTATGCTTCAAGCTCAGCTGCACGTCAGCCCAATCACACGAGTATTTATATTGACATGATGTATGCTGTGTATAGTAGCAAATCCTCACAAATGCAGTACAGCTGATACAGTACAGCCAGCAGGAGATGTTACACCTCAGCAGCACCTCAAGCAGTCAGTCTGAGACGTGAAATGTAATTATTTGGACTTGTGGATTTATTTGATTTTCATGAATAGTTCTGGAGAACAAACCATTGTTAACCCTAATTGTGACCCCATATCTGTATGCAATTTGGATTTGTGCATATATGCATGGGAGAAACGACGACTAGAAAATAACAGTCACTCTGAGGACAAAATGTGGTGGCAAGGAGTCAGAGAAGGAGGTGGAGGGGGAAATAGCCCCGCTCATCTCCTCTGATTTTCTGCCCGTTTCTACCCAGCAGAGTTTCTATGGCAACCCCTCAAAAAGCGGTGTGCGGTGAATTGTGGATTTGAGATGCGCTGTCTGATTGCGCTGTGTGAAGGAGATGGCTGGCTCTTTCGTCAGCCTTCGTCTGTAAGAGGAAATTGGTGGAGAGCACCAATGAAACAACACTCCATATGCTTTCTGTGATGTGTGTGCCAGTCTTTGGTGCTACAGTGTGTGTGTGTGTGTGTGTGTGTGTGTGTGTGTGTGTGTGTGTGTGTGTGTGTGTGTGTGTGTGTGCATGTGTGTGCACGCTGAACAAAGCTTTACATTTGGATCTAGTGCCCCCTGCAGAGCTGCTTGTCGCTCTTGGCACCCACCAGACTCCACTCTGCTCCCCGTATGAATCTGTCTGGCTGACCATGTACACTCATCAGTATGCTTTGGGTTTCAGCTGGTCATCGCTGGTCGGCGCCACCGATGACGATTCATTTCTGTTCTGAGGTCCAAAAGCATTGCATGCAGTGCTGTGTTTTTTGATTATGAAATTTTGACAAATGACACAAGCAAAACCAGGACAAAATCTTATTTTGCCTCATTCACCCCCTCCCATCCCCTCCCCACCTCACTGCCTGTCTATTTCCATGGAGAAATGGAGCCGCAGCGCACCTATGTATGCGACCGATGTGCCCTGATGTGAGGTCTCTGTCAGGGGATCTGTGTTAGAGTTGGACATGTATGTTGTTCAGTGTGAGTTCCGTCTCACTCGCTGCTTCATCTGTGTGATGCTTGTAAGCTGTGCCAGTCCCCATTAGCATCCCATTATAAACCAGCATGATCACTCGTCACTTGGAATGCCTACCAATGCATGCTCTGTGTGTGTGTGTGTGTGCATGTGTGTGTGTGTGAGTGTGAGAGAGAGAGCGAGAAAGAGAGCGAGAGAGAGAGCTCGTGTGTGAACGTGCGCGTGAATCACACTGTCAAGTGATTGAGATGGGGGGGAAAAATTAAGCAAAGTCTGTGTACAATTCAATTTAAATATGTCTGGTACCCAGAAAGTGTTTGGTTTGTTTGACCCAGATTTCTCAACAACCCCACTGTTGATAAATTGGATATCCAGAGGCAGCCTTGAGCAGCTATCATGAGGCCATATATAGCAAACAGCACCCTCTGCTGACGAAATCTGTGCTGCACCTGAAGACTATAGAACCGAATCCAGAGTCTTCTTCATAGCTGCAATTTGTATGATTTCAGCAACATGGTGCATGTGATGTAAATAAATGCAGGTAAACACTGTGTGGTTAAATACTGGCTGGTTCTCTCAAATTCCAAAGACTCATTTTCTATTAATTCTAATGCTATTCTTGGATTTACTTGCTCTGGTTTTTAGATAGCTTTTTCCAAAGATTTGTGCCTTCATCCCAATACAATGAAGGAATAAAAAAAAAAAAAAAATTCATGTCCTCGTATCACTGGAAATTTTAAAGTCATAACATGTTATTCCATAAACAGTTTTGTCATTACTCCATAATCTTCAGTAGGAAAAACAAAGACCCATTATAAACTTTTCATAATGATGTCTGTCGATGATCCAGTCAGGGACATGCTGCCCTTGTTTCTAGAAAGATGTCAAGCCTTAGTTTAAAATTCAGTGTATTGCGGTGGAGGCAAAAAAACAACCTCATAAGCAATGCAATTTTTTGTCATTTTGGGTGAATAATCTCTTTATTTTGCTTCTTTTTTGTCTCTTTCTCTACAAATAACATCTGAATGTTCATCATTAAGTCATAATGTCTGCACACAGACACGTGCACATACCTGTCTTTATGGTCAGGTCTTTCTGACCCACAGTAACACCTCTCACATCTTCCTCTGCTCTGGCTCCACAGAGCTCTCCTCCCTTCATGGTCTGCTGGCTGTGGGTCTGCATCATGGCCTCCACCGGCTTAGCTCCTCTATCACCCCCCGCCCTACAGACACACACACAACCTCCTGAGCCCTCTGCGTCTCTGGTCCAAGTCTAGAGGAATGTTGAGTGTCTCTATAGCCCCCTCCCTAGAGATTAGGCTTCACCATGCATATACTCCCCTCACTTCATTCCATTCCAAAGTATGCCTCTTAAGAGCTGCTGCATTTTTATCTGAGCCCGGTGATTGTGAGAGATTGGCCAAATGACACACATACAGAGACACCCATTCGTGGACACATGCTGAGGCACAAACAGAGGGGAGGCCAGTCCGTCCAGGGAGGGACCAGACAGCGCCAGGCTCCAGCTATAAAACCCTCCCAGAATGAGGCCAGTGTCCTGCCCTGAGCTGGACAGTACCTCTTTCTTCTGTACCAGGACGCCATCGGGACAGGCAGCAGACAAGCCTCCAACATGAACGACATCTACAAGGCAGCGGTACGTCCTCTTACATCTCATACAACTGAAAATGTGCTGATGAAGTAATCTTAATTTATGGGATACACACCAAAATTCTGTGCGTGCACTAAATCTGGTATGAGTGTGATTTTATTTTGATCACAAACCCTAATCCTGAACATTTTTTATTAATTTTTTCCATATGATCAGTCATTTCTAAGACTATAATGTTATCCTATCCTATTTAAGTGGAATATTCTGGCACTTGTGTGTTCATTTGATGTTTAAAAAAAAGTCCCCCATCAGTTTGTTCATCTGACTGAACTTCTATGGTTGACAAATCCCTGTTGATTCAGCATGCACAGCACATTGCCTCCATCACCAGCTGATGTAAAGAGCCTTGACACCATATACGTCTCTAGATGTTCTCCTACTTCAGCCCTATCAGGGCAGATAAGAGCAACTCAGGAGGTCACTGACAGGACAGGTCCCTGTTCCGCACTCTGCTGCTTCATCCATGACTTCAAATGGAACAATCTCGCTTCACGCAGCTAATTTTGGCCAGTTGCTCAGAAGCTTTTGCGTCCATGGTTCTCTGGTGCCAGAGAAGGGCTTCAGGTTTAGACAAACCCCCACAACTGAATTCCTGCATTATCTATGAGCCCAAGAGCTGCAAGGCTGTCTGTCCACCTGGACGGCCGGCCGGCTGTCCCGTCCACTCATATCCCAAGTGAGCAGTACAGCTGAGACATTATAAACAAGCAGGAATGTATATTACATGTGTTTGTTTAGATCGACGTTTTCATATATCATCGCCACAGGAGTGTACGTGTGTCTGTGTGTGTATGAGTGTGACTGCAACTCTGTGTGTTTAATTTATAGTGGACGACAGACAATAACTCTTACATAAGCAGCTGTCTCCCTCTCTCATTCGTGGTAGCTTTTCCAGGATTACTGTTCCATTGTTGGGTCAGATCCACAGCTATGCTAATTTAAAGCACTGTGTATTGTGTCCTTTATCTGAGGTTCCTGATCCTCCTGTCTGTTTATTTTTACCTCCTCCTCTTACTGGCTCTCTCATATGATATGTAGGTGCTGTGTTTTGTCAAGGATAGCCCAGTGTGAGGGTCCAAAATATTAGCTTTGTTAATTTAGCAAAACATCTATTCCAGAGGCTGGTTTCACTCTTCATATTTTTTGCCAATTCCATAAATGAGACACTTAATGAGCAGATATGTTTTTGGGAATGTACAAAATATACAAATTGCCCAAATTTGGACATAGAATAGTAAGCAAAGTATTTACTATTTAAAGTCTTTACTTCTTACAGGTTGAACAGCTGACAGATGAACAGAAAAATGGTGAGTAAATTAAAGTCTTACAGTGTACATGTCATCAGGTTCTTCAAGCATGTGTCAGGAAGTCAAGATTTTATTTCAGATATGAATTAATGAACGTGCACATTATGCATGATGTTGCAACTTTGCACAGAGCCACGCCACATTCACTGGTGACATGTTTCCCTGTGTGCTGCTGTGGTGTTGCAGAGTTCAAGGCAGCCTTTGACATCTTTGTACAAGATGCAGAAGACGGTTGCATCAGCACCAAGGAGCTGGGGAAGGTCATGAGGATGCTCGGCCAGAATCCCACACCAGAGGAGCTCCAGGAGATGATTGATGAGGTGGATGAAGACGGTAAATCAAAATACTGCCGCGCCACAAGTACAACAAAACTAAATGAGCAGCTGAGTGATCGTTGAACCTTTTCGTCTCCGTGGACAAGCTGGGAGGGCCAACGTGGCGCAGTCATGTTGTGAGACAAGTGCAGTTCAAATCCCTCTTAATGCCAAATGATGGCCAAGGATCATATATCCAAAAAGATGTCAGGCTGAATTAAAGGGAAATGCGTATCAGATGATGCAGAAGTCATCTTGAATTTTCCACAAAACGTGATGATGAAAGATGAAACAAACATTAAATCTTTTGTGACTAAGGCTACATCAGGAGACATTTAAATGCCCAATAAATTAATAAAAAATAATAAATAAAGACTCATAAACATAGACACAAATTCTGCTTATGACATAATTCCATATAAACCTCATTTTCACTATACAATTTTGCCACTGGGCACAAAATAAGAAGGCTGACTGGTGATGCAGGCTCCTTGACACCCTTTCTGTCTGATTTCATGTCTCCATTAAAGGCTAAATATATGGATGAACTCACACTTTTGACCTTATTGTTATGGTAGTTGCCACTGTAATAGAAATATTCTCCCAGTGTGGGGTGTAAGGACATTATTACGTGCATTGTGTGTGTGTGTGTGTGTGCGTGCGTGCAGGGAGCGGCACGGTGGACTTTGACGAGTTCCTGGTCATGATGGTGAGATGCATGAAGGATGACAGCAAAGGAAAAACAGAGGAGGAACTGGCAGAGCTGTTTCGCATGTTTGACAAGTGAGTTTCATGTTTAAAACCAGTCGCTAGGTTGTCCCGTTGAATTGAAAGCAGGTCACTGGCATGATTTTATAACCACAAAAAGATATCGAACTTGACAAAATATCTACAACAAGGAGGTGTTTTTAAAAAAAATCTTAAAATCACTACAGACCAGTAATCAATTTTTTCTCCTCATAGTGTGGTATGCTCCCCATGTGCAACTATGTGAACTGACTAAATGCCAAGTAGTTCTGCAGAGTACAGCATCTAGTTTGCTCCATAATCCTATTTGACAGCACAGAATATTTCAAACACCCACTCCGTGTAAGCCAGACACCTCGTCTGAGCATCAAAGAACAAACTTGCCATACTTTTTTTCTCACCAAGATGATTCCCAAGTACTTAAAGGAAGGATATGATCCGTGGCATGTCACACACAAAAACGCCACCTCCTCCACTGCCATCTGTGACGCTTAACATGGGTTTGTTATGTGCATTAACATGCTTTACTCCTTTGATTCTGCAGGAACGCAGATGGCTACATTGACCTGGAAGAGCTGAAAATGATGCTGGAATCTACAGGAGAGACAATTACTGAGGACGACATTGAGGAGCTGATGAAAGATGGAGACAAGAACAACGACGGCAAAATAGACTATGACGGTGAGGAGTATGAACTGTGTTAAACTGACACATCAAATAAAGCCATTTTTTGATTAAGGTAGTAGCTATTTGCTAAATATGTCTTCCTTCATTTCACAGAGTTCTTGGAGTTCATGAAAGGAGTGGAGTAATCCTGAAGAAGGGAAGATCCAGAGTGTTATTTTTATATTTATCTGTGACTCCATCATCTGTGAAAAACTGGAAGCCGACTGGGATGCTGTTAATAGAAACAATGGAACGACTTTGCAAGATTCAATCGCATATTGTAGCTGAATGTTTCTGTGTTTTTCTACCATCTCTTGCATTGTTGTAAATACAGTTTGTAACTACTTTTGGCACCCATGTATACTGAATTTGTATAAATGTATTAAAATGACGTCTATTTTTAGAAGCCACGGTATACCAGTTTGGCTGCGTGACATATCGACTTTATGTTTGGTTCTGACTAAATTTCATCTCTGAAACGCCACAGCCAGTTTAGAATTCTTCTAACTGAGAGGTTGATGCTGTTTACCTGGGCAGAAAATGTATGTGTGCACAAAGCAGAACACATCCAAGAGTTGTCACAGTTTTGCACCAGGCTCTGGTTGACTAACCACACTTTTAGAACAATGTGCTGGATCCAATCTGTATACCGTGTATGAGCTGATGTGCTCATTGCATACATTTCTGCATGTTTAAGATAAAAAACCCTCAGGATGTTTTCTTCCAATCTCATGCCCCTGGAATGCCTGCTTATTTCTACATGAAAAGTCTGCTTGGAATATGCATTCATGTAATAAACAAGATTTGTCAGAGCAGTTGTCGATTTGTCATTTAGTTGATCTCATTTCAATTTCTTTTCACAATATTCAATTTAAAGATGGAGTTTTTCATTCACCATCATTTGTGGAAACTCCAGTTAATACTTTGTACTTTACAACTTTTGTTATGGAGGAGCAAAGAACACTTATTTCATTATTTAAATCCTGATTTGCCTTAATTGTCGATGGATTTTACAACATGACCATATGTTTCCCTCTCTGCCCTGCTGTTCACTTCAAGCAAATAAACAAGCAACACTGAAATATTACCGTTGTAATGTCAAAACTAGAAGTGTCTATCCTCAAATTTTGATGTATCTGTCTAATTCGAGCTCTACAGTGCCTGTTGTCTGCGGCATGTGAACTATTCACATGGTTTCCGTGTAAGTATCTAGTTACACAGTATATTGAGACAGGAGCTATTTATGTCTCATCATGTTAATGCCCATGTTAGGGGATCTGGATTGACCAGTTGACAATCAGATGCCTTTGTCCATATAAAGAATGCTATTCATCTGCAAACAGATAATAGTTCTATTGTTAAACCTTTTAATTCTGACATATGTGTCAGCACATTTAAATACCTATATTAGAGCAGACAGATTCATTTCATATGAAACCTGTAATTATAGATCATGTATTTATTTATTGGTTTTAGGCTTTAGTGCCACATTCAGAGGGACATGTTACCAAAACAATACAATCATATTCTTAAAACATCCACAATGTTCCTGTTAAATGTGTAAAACATAATTCCCAGTTAACAGGCTGCAGTTTTAGTAGCAGAGTGGTCATGCAGTTAGCACTGTGACCACTAGATGTCAGCAGAAATACACAAACTTCGCTGTTTGACTCAGATAAAAGATGAGCTTTTCATGGCACAGCTACAGTCTTTTCCAATGATACTGTACATAATATTCATTCACTAGTCTTTGAAAATAGATAGATTGTTCCAGTCAGAATGAAAATGGGTTGAATATTTTGAGCATCTCACATGTTTGATAATTCCATGTTTAAAGTGGTTAAAATAATCTTCATTATAGCATTTGAAAAAAATTGAAACTCCATTCTTGGAGAGAGTGACTGATGGGATGAGTTAATATCCATCCATTTCCAAATATATATAAATGTAGCAGGCCTATATATATGTTTTAGAATGCATCCACCATTTTTAAATTGCAAAACTGTTCTTATACATAGCTTCATTATGTGAAAATGGATTGGCTGTGCTTTGTGTGAGCAGATGACGTCAGTGGCCTGACAGATGACAGCATGCACAGGCCTCCCTCCATCCCTCTCTGTTGTCCCTGAGGACCCTGTTAGCTCCATTCGATCCTAATGGTCTGTGCTACTTATGGGATTTTAAACCCCAATCAGCAGCACTGCCCTGTCAGACAGGGCAAATATAACTCACTACATCAACTGCGCTGTTATGTTCAGTACAGCTGCACTGACCAAAAATACAGCATTAAGTGATACTATGAGGTGTAAAGATGTCATGTTAAAATTTGACATGTTGGTTTATTATCACTCAGACTGCACCGCTCTGCTGCCAAAGTTGTTTATAAGCTCTATAAGCCGCCGTCTGCCACATGGAACGGGATGAGTAGCGCTCTCCCTGCCATCAATGGGAGGCTGGGCAACAGCAGAGCAGATAGTGTGAATGAATCTGGGGTGTGGCGCACTAGCAGCAAGTTGGGTGGAGAAGTTATGCAAGACAAGTCTGATGACTCATGCCTGCTGTTAGTAAAACACACTGCGGTCATGAGCCACCTTTGGTAATGTGGATTTCAGGGAAACATAAAAGCCACCATAAAACCTGTCTCCTCATTGTGCGTAAGATTCAATGCCCTGTAACACTGAACTGAGATAGTGGAGATTTGCATATATATATATAAGGGTAAGCTTACAATATTATGTAAATGACTTTCATTCAAGGTTTTATTCTACCAGTGGGAGTGCATTTGTTGTGTGTGCGCTGGGTAAAATGGGTTTTTCCAAGAGTGAATCGGGTTGATACGGAGCTGTATATGGCACACACAGACACACACACACACACACACACACACACACACACACACACACACACACACACACAGTTCTGTTTTATTGATTAATAAAACATCCATTCATACAGTACTGAGAGATCATAAAGTCATGATCCAGCATGAAATAGCGCTCAAACTGTATTCCTAAAGCTACAACACCAGAGATTCTCATAAAGTTTTTTCAGCTCAGTATGATTTATTGATGTAAAAAATCCCCAGAAGAGCGAGGAATACCCCGGACATGGTTCAAAGATTGAGAGGCGTTAACTACTCATACCATCTCTCTGCCACCCACACATACGGACTGGTTTGAAGCCAGCAGGCTTTTGGATTTAGAGGATTCCTGTTTGTCTTGCTTCTCTGCATCACATGGTCTTGGAAGTTGTCCAGTGCTGAATTTCACAGCCTAATTTCAGAAAAACTTTCCATACCACCATTCAGTGTATTGATAAATGCTCCAAAATGTCTTGATTAATAGTAAGCTAATATTCCTATTGAGGCCATATGATAATGTTTCCAACTGATTGCCTTGCTCTTGAAGGTAAAAGAATCATTTTATGTTGCCATCTATAAGCAAAGTTCTAAAAAGTAAAGATCCTGATTCTGATTAAATACAGAAACTTTGATTATTTCCTCTTGTTGGAGAGCAAATAGTAAGAAGTTATTTTGTTGCCATAAATACACAATGAAGAAGCTGAACGTTTCAGTCGAAGAAAGAGTGGAACGACTGCAAATCAAACTTGAACAGACAGAATATTGTATCATGATGCTCCATCCCACTTCTGATGCTGAGAACACTGAAGTACTGTTTCTGGACTGCCCGGCCATAATAGCCCATAGAGGAGCTAGACTATAAGACATAGAATGCTCAAATTCCACAAAGACTATTCATTGATTCAAATGAATAACAGTGATTGTTTTAATTTAATGTAGCACTGGAGGGGTCATCTATTTTTACCACTTTAAAAAGGAAATCTGTTTGTATGTAAAATGATGGAGGACGTATTCAGATAGTATATGTATTTCAATTAGAGGAGACAAGTAAATGAAGTAAAGATAATTGTATTTTACAGCAGATGACTTGTGATAATTAGTCTGTCAGAATGCATTTGGCGCTTACACTCTTCAAGGAGATTGAGATTGAAGGGCATCTGCCATGAGCAGCAGCAGAATAAATCCCCCAACTGAAGTCCAGACACTGGTGGTGGCGGCGACTGATGACTCTGCTGAGACTAATGAGGCTGATGAAATGATCAAGTTGGTGAATCTGCAAAGACTGGGCACTGATGGGGAGGTGGAGGGTGTGCATAACAACAGCATGAATGAACTAGAGGTACAGAGAGAATCATATTTAAAATGACAGCTGCAAGATGATGGGCTGACATTTGAAGGTGTGTTGCTGTGTTATTGGATAGATGTGACCAGCTCAGCTGAGGACTCAAATGCCCCAGACACTAAACAGCAGAAGGCAAAGACTGAGGATGCATAAGAGGTGTGATTGACAGGATGTATGAAACTAAAATATGGCCTAAGTGTGCAAAATGAGCTTCATATAAAAGTAGCAATATTACAGTCTACTCAAAATACTCAACTAGAGTAACTATATAAGTGCTCCTTGAGAAGAAAACTGTGCCAAACACATTTAATGCTTGATTATTATTGTTATTTCATCGACATACGAGTAGCATTTTGATGTTGCTGTATTATAGTAGTACATTATGTTTTCTAAGCCAATGTATGTGCACTATTAATCTGTTAAGGTAACTCACTGGTGGTTCAGTGGTGGAATGAGTGTGAACATTTTGATTTTATGTTGCGTCACAATAGGGTATTTAATAATTTAGTTATCAATAGGTTTGATGCGAATGTGAGGAAAGAGTGTGACGTATGTGGAGTGAGTGTGGAAATTTGTATGCATGAATTCGTAGAATGTAGTGAGTTGGAAACTTTTTTTGTGTGAAAATGAAATGGTGCACGGTGCACAGTTACAATGACAAAAAGAGGACTTCGTGGACAATTGTATGGAGGGGAGCACATTTGTTTTTTAAATTACAATATGTACATATTACCTTTTGAGTTGATATGAGAAGCGCAGCAGACAGTGGCCTTTTTAAACTTCCTGCAGATCTGTAGAGTGATTATAAGCATTAATTGTTAGTATAGTTGCACTTATTTCAGTCTTGGGTCTCCACTAACTCCTGAGGGAAACATTTGGCTCTTTACCCTCTAATGAATCAGGATGTTCACAGACTCAGTTGCCAACTTTGTCTTGTCTGATGTTTGACATCTGCTGGTAGTAAGACGTTATCAGAACCTTTTTTTAAATTTTTTATCAGACAGTAAACCAAAAGAGCAAAGTTGAGGGCAGGAAAACTGAGAAAACGTGCTACAAGATGTTTAAGGTGCTGAGGGGAACTGTGGAGTTTGATCAGCTGTTAATATGAAATATTGATGAGAGAGTAAATGCTTTCCACTGAGTGTTTATTTGTTTGTTTTAATAAACAGACTCTTGGAAATTCCCATCCTCTGAACTGTGACATAATTATTTTGGCCTTCGGTGTTGTAGAAGCGCATCCCAAGGCACAGACATGCTCTTTTGGCTCACTTAGCACTTCTGTGCTGTAAGTAACATATGGCCTCGTGTGAATGGCATACCAGACAGCAACACAGTTCCCTGCATGGCCTCCTATGTAGATCCCAAGCAAGAACATATGATTGACAGACGACCTTAGCTCTGTTGGGTTGAGGAATACACAAGGAATGCTGCCTTTCATTCATTTTGCCACACATTAAACTGCAAACAAACATGACTTTGTTCTTGGTGCTTGGCAAGTACTGTACATCACCAGATGGTGAAATTGGCCACGGAATGAGAAACTTCTGGCATTAACAGATGGATGCCTAGCTCTGCCACGAGTATTCCATGTGGCTGTATTTTACACTTAACACATGACCCAGTGTTCTTCTTGCCAAAACTAACACTTCTCTTCCTCCTAAGAGGACCTACATGTTTCGCAAGAGTTAGCTGAGGGATGTGAGAGCTGTTTCGAAGAGATAGCATATCTGTAGTCGGTTCCTGGACAGATAAGATACTTCCTGTTTGATGACCGGAAAATCTAGCCTGACTTGAGGATTTCATAACAGCAGTCATCTGAATATTCACTGGTGACAACATTGCAAATAAGGTCAGCATATGATTCATTTGTTATTCTTAGTTATGTTAAGTTGATACATTTTATAGTATGGTGACAAACTGCAGCTGTGCCAAACTTAAAAAGTGTCACATTCACCACTATCACTGGTAACAAACATTTATTTTAGTCCTTTTATAATATTCTGGCTAAATGCTGTCTCAATAATAAATACACGGCTAAAAGGGCTGCGCAACATCCGTGATCTCATCCCGTTTTCATTGACATGATGACAGAGAAACCGTTTGAAAAAACCCCCAAAAACCCCACTGAGATTAGGATTATTCTCCTCAGCCCTGAACATCTGCTGTACGCGCACAGAGTGAATAAAAGATTCCTTCAGTGAAGACGCCAGTAATTCACATGGGATTGGCTTTTTAGAGCATGTATGTTCTTTTAACCACAGCAGGTGTGAACCAGCTCAGACTGGGTTCTAAAACACACACACACACACACACACACACACACACACACACACACACACACACACACACAGAAAAAAAAAAATCCTGTCGGTTTCATGCACATCTGCTTCCCCAGCAACTGCTGCTGAGTAAGCACTGCAATAGCCTGTTTCCCCTCATGGGTGATCACAACAGGACAAAAATACTCAACTTATCTGTCACACAAAATATACTGTGAGCGCAAAAAAAGATCAAGCAGCGAGTGACTCACACACACACACAGACATCCTTTTTTCTATATATGGAAATTATATATTTTTCCTAATCAATCGTCACAAGAATCGCTTGTCTTTTTTCACAATAAGCTCTGAATGTCCATCTACCTGAGCAGACGTGAGTTTCCCATTGGTTTTCTCGAGTAGGTGACAGTGCAAAAACAGGAGCTGTTGAGACCGCACACCTCGCTTCTGAAGTTGGCAGCGCACAAAGTGATTTATAATTATTGGATGCAGAAGCCTATGCTTAACTCTCTCTCTCAGGTGAGATGCTCAGCATGGTAGAGTTGCTGCCAAAATATAGGCCTGCAAGGGAATCCCACACATGAACAGCTCCTGGTGTAGGCTGAAGATCTGGGTTGAAGATTACGCTACGCCAGAGCAATAACTAGAAAGAACAGCCTCTCGGTTTTATGCCTCTGAGCACCGGTCAAAAAGCAGTTTGGATGCACGTCTATTCAGAGCCATAGGTGTAGGAAAGGCTTTTAAGAAAATACTTCTTTTTTTTTTTTTAATTCAAGTTATTAAGTGTAATTTCACTATAATGGCATTTTATTCCAGTGACTCATTTCCTGAAAAAAAAGGCGATTTTGACAGCTTATAGAGAGCTTTGTCACATGGTGAAACATCAATCGCCTTAAGCTCAAGAACAGCGAATGAATGTGCTTGAGGAGAACAACTGTTAATATCTAATGGAGAGTAGAAAAAAATTAAAAATAAATCCTTACATGTGTACACATGCTTGGCCAATAAAGCTTCGGATAGAAACAAAAAGGAGCAACAAATTTTAAAACTTTGATGCTTCACACACATCCTCAACCCAGCAGCACAGAATTGTACAAAGACTGTCACCAATTCAGTGTCCAACGAAATGTGAGATATGGTCGCAAGTTTCCCTATGTGGTCCTGATTTATGGCACTGACTCATGGTGTCAGCAGAACATTACGATGCCACAGTGACATTCACTTTTGACCTTTTGGATATAAATGTCATCACTTCATTATTTTATCCAAGTGGACACTTTTGTGAAATGTTGTCATAATTAGAGTGTGAAATCTATAGATAGATTGATGTGTATATATAAATCATTAGTCATTATTGGTGTACAGTACTGCTGTTATACTGTAAATGTATATTGTCAGTGACAGACCCCTCTGATTAATGGCTTTCAGACAATCACCCCCGTTGCCTCTGCCTTATCGTGGGTGTCTTTTCAGACCCAATCATAGGTTTGCCTTGCAGGTATGTGGCCAGCCAGGTTCAGTCATGCCTGAAAACCAATCACTCAACAGCTTTTATTATCACAAATAAGAGGTGTTGCTAGGCAAGTCTCTTCTTGTGCCGAGTCACCGCTGCGAAAGTTGAAGATTTTAGTTGAAGCCTCCTGCAGTATTCTCAGAAATCTCAGCCTGAAGCTGGAACTCGACCTATTTTAGCGCTGTATTTAAGTCATTAAATCCCGCAGTGACGGTTATCGGATGATGAACTGCTGCACGGATGACCTACACATTCCCCTGACCCATTTTTCCTGACTAAGAAAGCTTGGCTTCAGTTCATGAACTTATTTCTTCAGGGAATGGAATTCACTTTGTCATGTGGTGAACATATGCAGAAATGTCCCATACAAGGTAAAAACAATACCATATCAATGGAGCGTACAAGGAAATGGACCGACGCATAAATCTCACTTAACAGAATACTTCAGTAACTTTACACTTGAATTTGGAAATGCTCATACTTTGAGTATTTTAGGGACTAACTGAGAGTGGTATAGCACTTTAGCCTATAAATGTTAAAATCCTTAACTAACAAAAAAGTGATAAACTAAGGCTTGTTCGCATGTATTGTGCAACGTTGTTATTAAATTTGAACACTCCCAAAGTTGCAGGAGAGCTTTGAGAAGTCCCGTATTTGCAGTGGAGTACATGTTGTGTCATCTTCCTCTTCCATTAAGCGCTCTTTGAGTGACTGGTAGTGGGTGTGTCTGCACTGTGGTATTGACAGATCTGTCCTCGTCACTAGTCTTTGTGTCAAATAGGCCGTGGGAGACAGGAAGCCAAACATCAAGAGTGGACAGAAAGCAGACATTTAACCACACCTAGAGTGTTGGGGCCCGGACAGACACTATTCTCAACAACTTGAATTCTCAGAGCAATTTTATGTCCTGTCTCAACCACATAACCACATGTTTGTTTTATGAGAGTTTGCTACCAACAAAGACAAATTAAAGATATTCACATAAAAATAGACAATATATTTGTTGTAGAAACTTGTACAGAATGTCTTGGACATTTAGATTTACATATACTACACAAAAAGGGTAAAAATAGGGTGACAATCGCATCCTTCATTATTTTGAGAAAATGTCCCCTATATAACCACATTTTAGGTACAACTTTACGAACATACCAAACACAACAGCCCTTGGATGCACATTAAGAGGCCATGACGAGAGACAGTTGCCTTGTATAAAAATCCCTGAAAATATCTCTCTGTGAGGTACAAACACATTTGTCAAACTCATTTACTGAAATGTCTTCTCATATACCGAATTTGCTCATTTGTTCAGAGATGAGACTGGCAATAGAGAACAGCTAATTAGACATCCTGCTTCCCTTAACATTATTGCCACAGAAGGAGTAGCTGCAGACTGAGGCTTGTCAGATTATGCGAACATCCATTCCTTTATATACTGATTTTTCCTTTCAGGTGTGACAGAGACCAGTCCTATAAACTATACCTCAGTTAAATTTCAATACCATGTTGAGGTGTGGTCTAAGGCCTCAATGACAAAAGGCAATATGACCAAAAAGTTACATAACAGTATCCTTGGTAGATATATTCACAGGCAAACAATGCAGTTACAAGCAACAGAACGTACAGGAGTGTTTCTGAAGAAGTACATGTTTTAACTCACAGAAGGGGCCACTTAATCTTGTGTTTAAAGAATAAAATTTAAAAAGTCTGCTGCAAGAGAGCTGCCAACAGCCATCATAAGAAAAATAATTCAAGGCAGAATCCTTGTAATAGCTAATTGCGTACAATCAAAACATCTTGGATTGGTCCCCAGAAAACACACTGATTAGTCAATAACTCTTTTAGACCCTCGAGGCAATAATCACAACTAAAGTAACAAAGCAATACGTAAGTATCTACTTTGGAGCTGGTGAATAACAAAATTACGGTCAAAAGACAATCATAGATTTGATAGAAAATGTATGAAATGTCCTTCTGTTATGGCTGTATATGATCTTTGCTTAATGCCACGTCTGTAAAAAGCTGAATTCATCTTTGTGTTAGCTATTAAGGCATGGAGACTGGATTTAATGGAGTCTGCATACGGGCTCTGTTACATTAAAAGTTCAGTGTCGTTCCATTTGGTGCAAAAATACTGTTACCCGAGTTACTGCTTGTGTCAGCTCGTTAGGCATCTGACAGGTTCCGAAAAACACCAGAGAAAACTACGAAAAGGCTGTCCAATCCGCCCTCATGTCGACTCCAGCGTGTCCAGCTGGAAGACGTTGTGATTGGTCGGCGTGGTGAAGAAGAGCTGCTCCTTGCTGGTGGAACGGTTATCACAGGGACTGTGCAGCCCCAGCGTCCTCTCAAAGTCCAGGAGCTGACCCATGAAGTTGAAGTTGGGGGAAATGTTAGACTTCTTCCTCTTGACAAAGTCATAAGCGTCATTGAGAGACAGATTGAGTCTCTGCATCAGATAAGCCACGGTGACTGTGACCGAGCGACTGATGCCAGCCAGGCAGTGGACCAAGATGCCACACTGCTTTGACCTGGCCTCATCTGTGAGAGAGAGAAAAACTGCAGTCAGCAGAAGGTCAAACACACCTTTGCAGTTATCAGATTAATCAAAGTAATACTATCATTGATTCATATTTTACTGTACTACAATGCTTTTTGTAGTTGCTACTGTTATTATGGCTCTTAGTTACAAGTAACCCTGTTGTTGGCACAATAAGCTGTTGATTGAGAGGCTCAATTCTTCACAATTCAACAGAGAACAGTTCACCTAATGACATGCTAGCTACAGACATTAGCATCAAAGATAATCCCAGAGAGTGGAAACAACATTTCCTTCCTCATTCTACCTCTAAACCCATAGGAAACTAGTTCATGGTGCACAGCCTTGCAACCACCAAACAAACAATTCAAAGGCTGTGGCTTCAGGTGCAGCTGTGGTGAGAGACAAGGAGTCAAAATGAAATTGAAATATTATGTTGTGGCGCCATGAGACACAGGAAAATGTATGTTTATTTTCAAGACTAATGCGTTGTTACACTGTGTCAAATGAAATTTCGTGATATTGGTGTACGACAGCCGATAACATAAGTGGTTACAGAGGGAATGTTTATTATGCCTTGCAGGATGAACCACAATTTGTTAATACAAAATCCACCTAACACACAACCTCATTCACACACCAGCTTACCAAATAATTAATGTCAATAAAATATTGAGTTGATTCATTGTTTGTTTATCATCAAACAAATCAGGAAACAATGACTTCATTAACACTTTGGTTTAAGTCTCACATTTCAAAGAGTGCCAAGCTTCTGTACTCCTAACAAAACAAACAACTGAACACAAACAAACATGTATGTAGAAGACATGTGTTTTCTGAGAAGTCACTGAGTTTTAACAAAACCAGTTAAAGACCTCACCTATAAATGATATGGCCTCTGGGAAGAACTGGGACAGGTTCTGACTCCAGTGGTCCGAAATGGGAATCTGCTTGTACCTGAAGTGGCCGTCATGCTCAAACATGTTGGGGAGATTGGGTGTGACGTTCAGGATGTACTTGATGTTGTATTGGCCCAGCACGTCTAGGTTAGTGGAGTCTTTGGCACAGCCCAGGTAAAGGTAGGGTAGGATCTCAACAGGGAAGGCGGGCTGGTTGTTGGGTACAGGGCTCTCCTCGGACTCTGTGGCACTGCTCGGCTCTCGATCAGATTCCCCGTCGGAACAATCTGAGCTGATCCGGAGATTTCCAAAACCCAGAACAGGCAGTGGAGGAGAGGAGCTGGGACAGGAGCTGTCGAGAAGGGTCTCACAGTGTTCTGGGTACTCTGTGTGGAACTTCACAAATCCGCCTGAACAAGAGCCAAAACACAAATGAGGAAAGTTGAATCAATATGGTTTCATTTTTAAGGGACACTTAACATATTTGTATTTACAATTTCAAAGGCAAGCAGTCAGTGAGATATTGGAGCAGAGTTGTAAAGAAGTAGCTCAAGTTCCCCCTCCCTTAAACACCATTCATGAAATGCACGCCTGTTCCTGCTGGAGCAAAACATGGCGCAGCCATTTTGGAATTTTAATTGAGAATCTCAGTAGCACACAACACACAAACTTTTGAACAGGCGAAGCCGATGCGCAGTAGCGTAAACTATTTCAACGCTACAACACAACAATGACATTAACCGAGACAAACGTAACTCGTAAAAATCAAACATTACTTCATGATAGATGAAGAAAAACTCCTCTTCCGTTTGACGTCTCTTTCATGACGAATCGTTCGCTGCTGACAGTTTAGAAAGATGCTAGGTTTACTGATATCGCGCTAATGCTAGCTTGACATTTACCAAAATAAACATTTTAGCGACGCTTTCCGACGCCATAAACACAGCATAACTAAATAGCCATAATGTTGTAACTTATGATTTCATTGTACTCTGGGTTTGTTCGACAGAAAAACTATTTACCTTCCAGGTAAAAAGCTTTACAGCCGTCTTCCCACAGTTTTTGAAGAAGTAGACCCAAAACCGACGCTGGAGCTCCACAGTCCTGCCAGTCCACTGTGCACTCATCGTACAGGACTACTGTGTCCGTCTTACACCGTCTTATGAACTTCTCTTTATCCTCGTGGTTGGGGATGATAGTCCGGATGGGTATGTTGCCCTTCTTGAACCTCCGGAGCATCAGCCCCGGTATGGCCAGGTTTATGGCGGTCTCTATGTGGGATGATTCATAAAGCTCATGTGAGCGACAGTCCAGCAGGAGCAGAGAAGTGCCTCCGGACTCAAACTCCAGTTGCAGCCATTCCACGCTTTTACTTGGCGTCACATTAGACATATCGGATTCAATATCATACTACACGCAAGCACAAACACTTACATGGTCCACCAAACGACGATAAACTACATTTCAGCCGAAAAAAAGAGGCGTCAAATGTTGTCCCACCAGTGCATGGCGCTTCTGCTTGAGCGAAGAGATTTCCCCTTTTTGCCTCTTCTGTATTTCCATCAGTTAGTCCCGGCCTGCCTCAGAGATAATGGAGACATATTTACACTTTATTTACGATACAGGAGTCTACACGTGAATGTTTTGTAGCCAATAATCTCTTCATCAACTTCAGCTACTCCACACCGTACCAGGATCCTCCTCCAAGCACATTCACGTTTCCCCATTCAAATACATGGAGGTTTTTTTTTTGTTTTTTTTTTAGTTGACAGAGGAGCAACTCAAGAGGGAGGAGTTTATTCCTTATGATTTAAAGTCATAGCAGAACAAACACAAAGTTTACTACGAACAGATCTGAATGGAATCATTTCGCCAATAACAGTGTTGTCAATCTCACTCATCATATTTACTCAAATAATTTTAAAAAATCTAATTAAACGATAGCAAAAAGAGAAAAAAAAGAAATCATAGATAGCCAGGTTGTCATAATTAACAACCACTAAATATGACCCCTCCATTTCTTCATCAACTAAATGGTTCTGACTCCCAAATGACACCATTTAACTTCTATTTCTTGCTCAAATTTTATCACTTCAATATTCCAATGGCGGCTCAGTTAATATAACAATAATCTTGCATAGTTGCACGATTAAATTCATGACAAACACTCACAAAATGGCATGAATCCAGTTTCATTCCTGAAGGGCCAAACTTCACTGCCTACTTTAAATTGGTGATGCATTTTTTTCAGAAGGCAGAACATTTCACTATGGAATTATGTTATCATCTCTCATGATAATATTTATTATCAGATTTGACACACCTTTGGAAATACTATCTTCCTCAATTTTCATTTTATTTTTTAGGTGTAGTGTAGCAGAGATCTTTTTAAATATTACATAGTTACCTCAATAGAATTCACAAGCATGTTGCTGTGCATGAGTACCTTTTCTTAGAGTGCAACCACAACATTCCCATGGTTCACTTGTGATGTGTTTAATAATGCACATGAATGGTGAATGTGTAGGAATAAGAGGGGGGGAGAGAGAGAGAGACGCATGCAGTGGAAATCCAACTATGTAGCTCATCTGTCTGCGCACGTGAGTGGGGGGGGGGACACACAGATGTGAAGAGCATCAGGATTAACACAGAATGAGGAGTAGAGCTGAACCTGCACACACTGACACACACACACACACACACACAGAAATAGCCTCAACCATAGAGTGATGAAACACATAATAACAGGCACCATATCACTGCTCACCACTCTCCATCTCAACATCCACCTCTGACAACAAACCACCACACAATGTGAAGAAAACAGGCTGCATGTGGCCCCGCATACCCACATGATTGCTGTTCCAGTTGACCTCTCCTCTAGGAAGTGTAGAGGTGTTGGGCCTGCCCTGGGACTTTCTGAGATAATGATCTGAGCAGCCTGCATCTATAAAAGACAGTAATAAATGAGGAACAATAATGTCCGATACTGGATTTACTGTATATGAAGCAAGAGTCAGTTTAGGGTGATGGATGTATATTAATCAAATCCAAGAATGATGATGTTGGGTATGATTGTATATGATTAAATCTTATAATTTGAAATCCAAATCAGCTAAATCAACACATGTAATTAGTGTTGCATTAAAAGATAATCAAAGATTCATGTTCTGAGCAGACGGTGCTTGCATGTAAGTGGTGGTCACCTGACTGCTCCACTTCCACCAATACTGTGGTTACATAACATGCTCCAAACGTGAGCTCATGGTAATTCTCTTAGACGAAATAGAGGAAACGGTGGTCTTTGGCTTGGAGAATCTCAGGTTTTCATGTCAAGTGCTTTGTTGAGGGCTTTCATGCATACCCGACTGGCACAAAAACACACCAGTCACGTGCAGATGTACAGTGGGATGCATTCAGAGATGAGATAGATGGGAGGAGAGCTTCCTCTCCATTGATGTCTCTCTGCATGTGGGAGTAAAGGGATTTCATTGAGCTAACCTTATCTAAACATGATGATCTCCTACGCTGACATGCTGTGAGGCACGCTGAAGTGCATTTGCTGTATTTCATTACAACCAATATGATTTCCAGAGTTATACATAGGAAACACAATTTCCTGTTCATCATTGATACCATCTAGTGGTTCATCATGAAGGCTGCTGCTGCAGCTCTGAGTCATCCGCAAAGCAGGGAGGTGTCTGACGTCACAGCCTCACAGATGCAAAGAGAGACCAAGCATGCCTCCGTGTGGTGAAACCGAGAACGCCAGGAAATGCATTTCATGAATGAATGAATGAATGACCAGATGACCACAAAGCCCTTAAGATTATACAACACCACTACTTGACAAATCTGACTTTTGCTAAACTGGTGGGCTTTCCAACAAACATATCACATAGTTATTGAGGAATTTATGCAATATGCCTTTCTTGTTGATAGAACTATCACCCATTTATTTATGTAGTAAATGGCATGTGCAGAGGGAAGCAATGACACATTCCATGTTATAACTGGAAAGAGAGATATGTCTTTTTTGCCAGGATTTTAATGCATTAGTTTACATGTACAGTTTATTTATGGGCAGCAAATACGGTAAAAAAAATGGTACAAGCTCAAAAAGACATGGTTGCACCATATTAGTGATTTGGAATATTGTGTGTTCACTGTATAACCGATTTGAAATGTGCAGGTGAAATGTCATCCCATCTGCTATCTCATAAAAATAGTCAGATAGAGTATTCAGATTAGATCTTTGTGTGACTCATATGCACATTTGCAATGAATCAGTAAGATAAACCATCCATATTTTCTTTGTATTATTATGGGGAAATTAGGAAAAAGTAAGTAAAGCACAATAAAACAATAAGATTACCTTTGCTGTGGTTTTGTTATAAGAACTGAACCCTCTCCACAGCAATTTAATATCCAAGAGTTAAAACATGTTCATTCAGCCTTTAGAAGCTCTGAAACTTTCTGTCTCAATTGATTCACATTTGTTTTCCTAGAAAAATTAATGATATATGTATGGGACAAACAAATTTACAAATATAAGTATTCATAAATGTTTAGCATTTAAAAAATTAGCTTTAGCTAACTGATGTCTGAGCAGTTGATTGATTTAAGAACAAAACGATGTGTGATAAATGGCTGTATTCATGACCTTTATGAAGCAAATACCTGCACCAGAACAAGTGTTGGCTCATTTATTAATGAACTCGTGGTTGGTGTTGTCCTTGAAAACCCCATTTTCACACATAAATGAAATCAATTCAGGTGCAAGTCATGAACATTACCTTTAAAAGTGAACACAGAGTAAATGAGCATTTTTTACCACATATCTTTAGTGACTCAATTTACTTGTATGGATAAATTCAATTCAAATATAGTAAATAAATTGTATACTCAGAGGTGGGGCTTGCAGGGATTCATTGTTTTAATGTGAGGTTCAGGCCACTGCTGATATCATGTGACTGAGGCCAGTGAAGTAGGACATCTCCCTCTCGCTCATCAGCTCAAAGTGAAGAGGCCGCTGGCAAAAGTGTCACTCTGCTGAGGAGGGTGGCCTCAGCACCAAACCCACCTCCTTCCACGTCTTCAGCAGTCGGTCTGTGGAGATAACGAACAGTTGATGATACAACTATGTTTACATAAAATTATGTAATCCTAACACTGCTGGGGATTCAAATAAATTACGTGCAGAGACTTCATGCTCTTCATCATTGATCAGACAGTTTTATTTAGGTTTTAGGGATAGTGCATACTCCAGTTTGTACAATATTCTGGTAGGCTAGCATTTTACCAAGGGTCTGTGAAATATTGTATAAGTGCAATAATGTGTTTTAAATTAGTATTTTACCAAAGGTCTGAAAAATACTGTATATGCACAATTATGTGGTTGAACAAGTATTCAACTGGGTATTGTGCAATACTGTAATAGGTGCAATACTTGGGTTAAATTTGTTATTAGACATTGTGTAAGATTGTTGTGGGAGTTTGTAACGTGTTCATGTCAGGTCGTTTATCGTGTTATCCTTTGTGTATGTAGCGCCATGTATGAAAATCACACTGAGTTTGCCTATGGGGACAATAAAGTATCTACCTACCTACCTACCTACCTACCTCATGTTTGCTTATAATGAATTTAATTTGAATATATCAGTGATATTTTGTTCTGTCTTTTTCCAAGTGACAATTTTATATCCAGCAGTCATGTTAAATACTTTCAGCCTTCCAGAGGATCTGAGAGGAGCTGAAAACACTGATATTTCTAAATGTAAACCCATCTATTTAGGCTGTTTTTATGCAGTATTTAATCATTAATGGCTTTAAATTTTTTACTTATTTATTCATCACAACATTTTATTGTCAGTCATTACTTTTCTTTTTTATTTCATTTTTGAATTTGTTGTTATTATTTCATAATGAAAATTGTCGTCTTGGTGTGCATCAGTCTCTAAATCCATTTCAACTTCAATTGTTTCATCCATCACTTGTAAAGCAATTTGAACACATGCAAGTTGTTTGAAAGGTGCTGTATAAATAATGTTTGATTGATTATTTGTAGATGCTGAACACAACAAGAAACCTTTTGAAAGTCAAAAAAGGTCCGTATTGGAATATTTTTTATCCCTGAGAGGAGCGACGTAAATTATAGTCAGCATACCCACAAAGTAGAGCATCATTTGGGGGGTATGGTGAGGTGTGGGGGCGATGCGCAGCAGCTCCTCTCCTTTAGCTACTGTGGGGTAGTTGATTGCCTGAACATAGATGTTGTAGCGAGACATCATGATGTCACAGATAGCAGTGTTCTTCTCTGCATCTGCAACCTGTCAAACACAAAAATGTAAGATTCACATTTCTACTGCATTCTGATGTAGGTGTAGCGGTAAACAGTGTGACTTTTGGTCAATACAACAAACACCAAATGTACAGCTTGTCAAGGTGGCAGGGTTGACAGGTGGTTAGAGACTGCAGCACCACTTAAATGGATGAATATTACATCTCTCACCCGAACAGGAATAATGTGGCTTGGGCAACAGACCACAGGAAGGCCTGAGTCCATCAGCATCTGCCGGAGCAGACTGACACTTCTCTGATGTTTCCTCCTGAGCGCCTGGCCTTCCTCACTTTTAAGGACCTTGATGGACTCCGTTGCCCCTGCCAACAGCATGGGCGGCAAGGAAGTGGTGAAGATAAAGCCCGCGGCGTAGGAGCGTACTGTGTCCACCAGGGTGCTGGTGCTGGCAATGTAGCCGCCAACACAGCCAAATGCCTTGCCTGGTGATGAAATCCATAACAAGTCACAGAGGCACATATTTAACTGGTGAGGGTGTTATGATAGGTGTCCCCTAATTAATTAGAGTTATAGTTACCCAGGGTACCAGAGATTATGTCCATCTTGTGCATGACTCTGTCTCTGTCTCCTATCCCTCCTCCTCGGGGACCATACAAGCCCACAGCATGAACTTCATCCACAAAGGTAATGGCACCAAACTTGTGGGCAATGTTGCACATCTCTTCCAGTGGGCACACTGCCCCTGCAAAGAGCACACTGGTCATTTGACATACATTTATCAATATTAAAAGCTATATTACTATTGTTAATATTATTCCTATTTAAAGTTTTGTGGTTTCCACACAGAGAAGTCCCAGGTCCTCATGTGGATTTGAACCTAGGACCTTCTTGCTATGAGGCAACAGCACTACCCACTGCATCAACATGCCACCCTTGTACAATACGTTTATATAATAAAACTAAATGCTAAAAGTCCTGTTATTCCTTGTTTTTCATCTAAATATTTCTTCGAAACACATAAATCATAAATAAATGTGTAAAATACTTTAAAACCTGTTAAATAAAAGTGGTAAATTCACAGAGGTCTGTGTGCTTACCATCCATTGAATGCACTGTCTCAAAGGCAACAATCTTTGGAGTGGAAGGGTCTGACTTCTCTAGCAGCTCTTGAAGGTGGGTGACGTCATTGTGACGGAAGATGAACTTGTTGACCCCACTGTTTCTTATACCGTGGATCACTGAAGCATGGTTGCCAGCGTCAGAGTAGATTTCACAATCTAGAGGTGTAAACTGATTTCAGATGTGTTTCATCCTCAATTCTCTACTATGGATTTAAGTCTGCATCAAGAAAATGTCTGATAAAATTAATTTAAATTTCATATCAAAGCAAAGACAAAGAACATTTAGGTCACATATGTTATAATATTTCCCAGGTTACCTGGTAGCATTTTTGCCAGAGTGAACAATGTGGAGTCATTGGCGACAAAGCAGGAAGTGAACAGAAGTGCAGAATCCTTGCCGTGCAGATCAGCTAGCTCATATTCAAGTTCCATGTGGAATTTGCTTGTCCCTGAAATGTTTCGGGTGCCTCCTGCACCAGCACCATGTTTTCTTAAAGTCTCCCTTGATGCAAAAATGAAGGGTTAAAACTTAGAACTATCTGATTCTCATCATTTATAAGGGCTGAATCTGTAAATATCACCACCGTTATTGTGTTCGGTTGCACTAACCAGGATATTGGTACCCATTGATCGGTGAGCCTACTCACATAATAGCGTTGGTGACTTTGGGGTGACAGCTCATGCCGAGGTAGTCGTTGCTGCACCACACAGACACGTCTCTTTTCCTGTGAAAAGACTCTGAGTAGTCGTCTGCCATGGGGAACGAGAAAGCATTCCGATTCACTGTTTTAAAGACCCTGTATGTGTGATCCGTCTTCTTGCTTTCAATCTTCGTTTCAAAAAACTTGTCATACTGGAAGGTGACAACTGATGGAGGGAAAAATGAGAGGAGGGTTTTAGGAGCTAAAAAAAAAAAAAGACACTTTACTTTTGGAGAATTTTGAAGAAGACTTTGACTTTCTCACTGTCAGACAGATTATCCTTTAGCAGGCGAGACCCTTTGGAAGATCTGGGTTTGTGAAGGTTTTTTGGTGCCCCTGTTCTGGCCTTGTCCTCCTCAATAAGATCCACTACCCGTGCATTCACGTCTCTTTTCTCTGCTCAAGAAATATGCACAGTATCAATGATCTCAAAATCAAGGCGAAACATTAATTTGTAATGCACTTTGAATGTCATTTGAGCATATGCATAAAAGAACTTTCACAATTTGCATAACTGACTTACTGCATGGGTATACGATGACAGGTGGGCTGTGCGACTGTTTACCTGGGGGGATAGAGTGCACCTCCTCAACATCCTCTTGCAGCTCCTTACTAGCCTCTGTTACAACCCTGTTATTTTCTGCAGCTAGGAAGGGGCATTTGGAGCCTACAGCCAGGCTAGTGGGTGGTGTAACGTGACCTGTGGGCAACCTGACATCATGTTTCTCATCTGCAGAACAGGGGAGTAACCATAAAAATAAACCATGATTGCTTTTACATCATAATCATATTGATCAATTATATAATAGATAATAACAACTGACCATTTGCTTGGCTGTCTTCGGACACAGAGGCTGAAGAGTACAGAGCTCTGGCCAGAGGTCCGGAGGCTAGGTCCGTCATCACAGGGCACCTTTGGGTATATCCTACCAGCTTCCTGCAAACACTGGGCACAGCAGTCAGGAAAGGGCACCGGCAAAACACTGCGTCCATATGAGATGCTCTTGACCTAAATGAGAAGGAAAAGGGAAAGCAGTTCTTGAGAATTTCCAAAATAAAGCAGAATCCATTGCAAAAAGATCAGATATTTGAATGAAACCTGCTCTTTGCTACTTTAGACTAACATTTTTAAATAAAGGGCTAATATTTAAGATTATTTTATACCAAAACGGATCCCATTAAAATGCTGCCTCTACACACCTGTCAGCTATCTCCTAATGCAACAGTCACTTTTACCTGAACACAACCCAGTCCCCCTTGATGTAACAGACAAACAGAGTCTTGCGAAACATGACTGACTCCACACTAATCTATTACCCTCGAGGATTTTATGCTTGAGGCCATAGGGATAATTTACATTCACTCTGCTGTGGTCAGCTGTCCCTGACAAGGAGGAAAGGGAAGGCCTTTCAAGGACCTGTCTTACCTAAAGCCCCCACCATCCCCTTTTTTAAATTACAAAACAGGAGCTGGATCTTTGTCGCTGATCATCCACAAACACAAACAAGATCTCTTGATGCTTTTGACGTATTTCTGGAGGCTTTTAGTAAATATTAGTAGCCTAAAGCAGACTTCGTCATCTAAAAGTAAAGTTACACTGGAAATGAGCAGATCCATTTTTCTTTAAACATTTGATGAGTATGAGGACATTAAGTGAAGCTTTATTTGATGGCAGAGAAATACTTCTACTAGTAGCTCACCTTCAACAAGCTGGTTAACATGACATGCAAACCATCATTGATGAATTCAGCTCTCACATGAGCCCGCCTGGTTTCTCCTTGGCACATTTCTACAGACAATTGATTTTTGCAAATAGCAATTTATTAAAAAAATCATTATATATATATTTAATGTTTTTATATAGTTATTACCTATTTTTTGTGGTACATTTGTCACTTATGGTTAAAAGTAAACAAATATGAAAAAGGACACAAATAAATAAAATAGCACTGTTTTCTAAAGATAATCCTTCCTTGATACCGATTCTCTCCTTTGTAACAACTGAAAGCTGATCTATTTATCACAGTAAATAATAAGCTTATATTGCAGGGTCTTGTTCTCCCATTTAATGAACACTGTCTCCACCTGCTGGAGACTATAAAGAACAGCAAAATGAAACTTCACAGTGTACTGGATGTGGTACACCAATGACCAGATACTCCAAGAACCAGCAAACTCTTCGGCTCTTTTTAGTCTTTGCTCCAGTATACATAGTGATGTGCAATGGGTGTAGAACATGCAAGACAAATGTGGATTATTTAACTCCATGAATGAAACTGACACATGTAGTGTGACTTTGTAACAGGTTCAAAGATATTAACAAGGCCAACATATAGAGAACAAAAAAAACATGCTCTAAATCATCAATGGGTTTTATCACAGGGTTTTAAGGAGACAACTAGAAAATATAGTCACATACAGTCACTAATACATATGCAAACATTATGAACAAACAAACTTCAATTTTAAATGTCTGACAAGGTCAGACAGGGCAGTTGCATGAAGACCTCTCTTAAGTTTCACAACCAACTTTGGCAGTTCACTTTTTATTAGTGGCAGCACTGAGTTCATACCCAGCCCCCATAACGTATCTTGTTGGGCAGGTAGATGCTGGTGAGGAAGTCGGGGGCAATGGCTGCCAGGGACTGTATTTCGGCCTTGACTTTACCCTGCTGCATCAGTTCCATCTACAACAAGAAAACACATGCAATTTCAACAGGGATGCGAGAGGCAGCCTTGGAAACAAGCACAAATCATCAGGTGTTCATCTTTATTCTTTATTCTAAGTACCAGTAAGCTAAGAACTCTCACGTGAATTCCTGTTGTGAATGACATGAGCGAATGTTTGAACTATGGAAACTTCTGAGGAAAAACACATTTTCATTTTAAAAAAGGAACATGGTGTTTCAGACCAATGCGTTCCCAAGTATGCTCACACGGGGATGGAAATAGTAGAAAACACTGTCAGCAGAAAATTAGCCTGCAGGGTGGGGTCTTTTCTTTTGAAAAGAAAAAAAATGACGTAATGAGGAGGTAAAACATGGTTTTAGTCAGCAGAAATTAGAAGAAAATCTGTTGTTGATTTTTTTTTTTTTTTAAATCTGTCAACAACAAACACAACCAATTATTTCTTAATGTAGATAACTTAACGGACAGGATGATCGAAATAAGGACAGTTCTTCTGCATTTGTGCATTGAATAGAATATTCTATAAAAGCATTCAATATTGTTAACATACCTCTGAGAGAACCTGTCGGTCATTAACAGGGGTGGTTCATCTTTGATAGAGCACCCCAATGGTTTACATTGTTCAGTTTTTAAGTTGAACTGTTTGATATTAATTTTAGAGCCCCCACTAATTTTCTCCTCATATTTAAACACATTTAACAAAAAATAAATAAAAAAAATCCATGGATTTATGGAAAATTTCCATTCCTGCTGACAGGTGCCAAGGGTGGTGAGTTTGGTGAATTAGGGGTGTCTGAGGTGGGCAAGATTTAGATTTGACTGATGTCATATTTGCCATTCAGTCACTTAAAGGTTAAATCTCACATTCATCCAGTCAAATGTTTCTTCGTGCTCTAGCAGAAGAATGTCACATGTATTACATGTATTTCCTCTGACCCTGAGAGAGAATGCGACCACATTTAACGCATTAATTTAGACCTGAGAACTATTCCCATACTCAACTCTTCCTTTAATCCCTCTCCTCCCCCCCTCCCTCTTCTCTCACCTCTTTCTGCCAGTCTTTTTGGCTGGTTAGGTACGGCCTTTTGAGGAGGCTGTTGAGTTTGCTTTCGTCTCTCTCGGTGAGGGGGATCAGGGCATCCTCTGGAACCCGCAACCTGAAGAATGAAATGTTGATTTACCTACACATAATTCATTTCCTGAAAATGACAGCAGGCAGTTCTATTGATGGATAACGTCCCTACAGGCCGTTTCCATACATTAAACAGCTCACATAAAGGAGTTATTTTGTGTATGTTAAGGAGGGAACAGGAGAGAAAAACTGTACAGACTACAATTAAATGTATGTCGAATAGCCCTTTTGGCCTAAATTTGTTCAAAGGGACATATACTTAAAACTCAATATGCTCTCAGACGCAGTTTGTTGAAGGGAAAAAAAGTGAGGGCGACAGCAACAGAAACCAAAACAAACAATCTAAATGTCCCCAGAATATAATCCCAATTAGAGGCAGGAGGAGGAAGAAGGAAGTAGTGAATGTTGAGTCCAAACCTCTGGAGGTCAGAGGGGAGGAGGCCCAGCCACATAACGCTGGGGACGGTTAGACTGTGGGCCTCAAAAGACATGGCCTGTGGAAAAACCAAGGCACACACAGACATACACACACGCCCAGTCACACCCACACACACACAAGAGTATATCTCAAGTAAACATAAACAGCACTGTCCTGCAGCAGCGGGGTTATGCCCAACACATGTTTAAAATGAAGTTAATGACCATCAGGATGATTACATTAGATGAACAAAGAAATTGGCGCACAATCACTCAACATTTTCACCTCGTAAAATGTCAGATTAAATATTGCAAGACAGATGATCTTTGTGATCATTTACGCAACGAGGGGCATAATTACATAGAGCTAACAGTAAAACACTGAACAGGCCACATTGGATAATACACAGTACTGGAATAACTGGTGTGGTGACACTCACCACTGATCCATACTTGTAGATGCACATGATCTCAATCCCTGGGAAAATCAGAAGAGACAGAGGTACGCTGCAATCACTGGCACACCAAGCAATTATCCTAAGAGATGTGTTAGGGAGCTTAGAACAAAGTAAAACATTACATATGTGTCTTGTCATGCAATGGGATAAGGGTTGGGGTAAGGGAACTGACGGAAAATGAGCCATCCAGCCTAGATGAGATCACGGAAACGGAAATAACACCCGACTTGGCACCACGCACAGGACAGGTGCTAACATCTGCTCGCTCAGCGGGATACGTGTGCGCCAAGATGAAAAGAGAGCCAAGTGTTGTTAAATATGTGGAAATACGTAAAGTATGTGTGAGAGGTAAAGCTGGTTTCCACTCGGACAGATGATGTGTACCATGAGGGTCGGCATCCACCAGAGCGAAGACGGGGATGTGCAGCGTATCCCAAAGCTTTCTCACCATCAACCTGCTGTTCACATCTGGCACGCCTTTACCCTGATCAACACAAACACAACCGTTATCTACAACCCCGTTTCCAAAAAAGTTGGAACGCTGTGTAAAATGTAAATAAAAAACATTATGCAATGATTTGCAAATGATTGAAACCCCATTTGTAATTGAAAATAGCACAAAGACAACATTTCAAATGTTGAAACAGAAAAATGTAATTGTTTTTGAAAATGATATCCTCATTCAGAATTCGATGGCAGCAACAAGTTTCAAAAAAGTTGAGACAGGGTCATGTTTACCACTGTGTTGCATCACCTCTTCTTTTAACAACACTCTGTAAGCGTTTGAGAACTGAGGAGACCAATTGCTGTAATTTTGAAAGTGGTACATTTTCCATTCTTACCTGATGGATCTCAGCTGCTCAAGAGTTCTGGGCCTCCTTTGTCGTATTGTACGTTTCATAATGCACCAAACATTTTCAGTGGGTGACGTGCCGGGACTGCAGGCAGGTTAGTTTAGCACCTGCACTCTTTTACTACAGAGCCATGCTGTTGTAATATGTGCAGAATGTAGTTTGGCATCGTCTTGCTGAAAGAAGCAAGGCCTTCCCTGAAAAAGACATGGTCTACTTGGCAGCATATGTTGCTCCAAATCCTGTATATATCGTTCACCATTAATGTTGCCTTCACAAATGTGCAGGTTACCCATGCTATGTGCACTAATGCACCCCCATACCATCATGGATGCTGGGTTTTCAACTGTGAACTGATAACAAATTGGATGGTCCCTCTCCTCTTTAACCTGGAGGACGCGACATCGATGATTTCCAAAAAGAATTTCAGATTTTGATTCGTCAGACCACAGGACAGATTTCCACTTCACCTCAGTCCATCTTAAATGAGCTCAGGCCCAGTGAAGGTGGCAGATTCTGGATCTGGTTTATATACGGTTTCCTCTTTGCATGGTAGAGTTTCACCTGTCAATTGTGGATGCAGCGACGAACTGTGTTGACAGACAATGGCTTTTGAAGTGTTCCTGAGCCCATGTAGTGATGTCCACTACAGAATCCTGTCTGTTTTTAATACAGTGATGTCCACTACAGAATCCTGTCTGTTTTTAATACAGTGATGTCCACTACAGAATCCTGTCTGTTTTTAATGCAGTGATGTCCACTACAGAATCCTGTCTGTTTTTAATGCAGTGATGTCCACTACAGAATCCTGTCTGTTTTTAATGCAGTGATGTCCACTACAGAATCCTGTCTGTTTTTAATGCAGTGATGTCCACTACAGAATCCTGTCTGTTTTTAATGCAGCGATCTCCACCACAGAATACTGTCTGTTTTTAATGCAGCGATCTCCACTACAGAATCCTGTCTGTTTTTAATGCAGTGATGTCCACTACAGAATCCTGTCTGTTTTTAATGCAGTGATGTCCACCACAGAATCCTGTCTGTTTTTAATGTGGTACTGTCTGAGGGCCCGAAGATCATGGCCACCCAATATTGGTTTTCAGCCTCGTCCCTGACACTCTCTGACACTTTAATGATATTGTTACTGTAGACGATGAAATCCGCAAATTCTTTGCAATTTTGCGTTGAGAAACATTATTCTTGAACTGTTGCACTATGTGCCAGCACAGTCTTTCACAGTGGTGAATCCCTCCCCATCTTTACCTCAGAAAGTCTCAGCCTCTCTGGATGCTCTTTTATACCCAGTCATGTTACTAACCTGTTGCCAGTTAACTTAATTAGTTTTGAAATGTTTCACCAGGTGTTTTCTTTGAGCATTTCACAACTTTTCCAGTCTTTTATTGCCACTGTCCCAACTTTTCTGAAATGTGTTGCTGGCATCAAATTCAAAATGGGCATATAATTTTCAGAAAAACAATGAAATAGCTCATTTTCAACATCTGATATGTTGTCTCTGTGCTATTCTTAATTAAATATAGGGATTCAATGTTTTGCAAATCATCACATTCTGTTTCTATCTACATTTTACACAGCGTCCCGACTTGTTTGGAAACGAGGTTGTATACATAACATCAATACTGCCCTTAAGGGGAAGAGACAACATTAAAATGAAAAGGAAAAAAAAATCTTCATCAGAAATTTGTCACCAAAAAAGGGAAACACACTGTAATGATGATGCAAGGAGAGAGTTTTGTGCAGAAATCGTCATCCAGAAGTCTCTGAAATGTTGCATCCTTCTCAACGATCAAGACAAATTTTGCAGGTGATACAATATCTATACATGATGAAGGAAAATGCAGACCCCACACAGACATGATTAATTAGAATATTCAATAGGACATTCTCAAATGTTTCTGAGAGTAACTAAAAAGGGAAGGTATATGCATACGCAGTACAACGGTCAAACCCATCACAAAGGATACTTCTAATCCCCCCGATGTTTGATGAAACTGCAACAGCCTAATACAAAACATGGAGATAAAAACTAGTTCAACTAATAAAAACACATCTGTGACTAAAATAATTACTATTGTTAATTTGTAAACACAAGGTACTCTGTGGCTTTCTTGACACACCTCATGGTGCAGCAGAGCAATGCTAGCATATTGTTTGCATCAAACACAAGCACATGAATGCCACACACTACAGGATTACATGATACACATTTCTGCTGATGGTGTAAGTCGGTGTCAAACAGAGTAGCCCTCGAGCTACAACATCGTTGTTCTCAAAATGTTAAAAAATGTTTTGAAAATGTAAAGTATTCAACACGGATACAAGCAATGCTTTTGGTGACAAACAATTATAAATAAACCTATTATTGATTAAAACTCCTCAGGATACCTTTAAGTCAAAGGGGTCGTTTGTTTAGTTTGTTGAGGCAACTTACAGCAGAACTGGAGTGGCAGTCAATCCTTGTGCCGTCCTCCTCCATATAAGACAGATCACCTGAGATTAATCCTTTGGATGTGGCCAGCTGGAGACAGAGAAGCAATATCCACACACTCAAGTTAATACAGGCTTATATATTAACACATACTGTATACACAAACTTCTGACACAGCCTGTGAATTCAACTTGAATTCAATTTCTGTGTGATCACAAGAACCATATTTTTCCCCCACAGGTGTTTCCTAAGATATGAACAAACTGATGAAAATATAGGACTAAACTAACAGATTTCATTTGTGGGACATGAGCTAATAATAACAAAGAATATCCAGAGGAATTTTACTGTGAGGTTTCAATGTCCGAGTTTTGTGTTTCCTCCATACAATCACGCATTTACACTGTGCTCACATCAACATGTACACGCACACTTACCACATGTAATGATCTGCGAGGAAGCTTAAGCATGCAGGAGATGTCGTCCACTATACTATCAACAGTTCTTTGTGAACCAAACAGCTGTGTATTGTTGTAATAGATGTCTCTGGTGAAACAATAAGTAAATCCGTATGAGAGAAAATTCAGCTATAACCAAGCCAAAGAAAAATACTTTACAAAAAACATACTACCATGTACAGAACATACATTTTATCTGGCTTTGGTGATAATTTCAATGTAAATTGATGGTGAATTATAACCTTTTTGTAGCATACGTGTTGCTCTGCACAAGTCTGTAGATGACCGATAAAATCTTGAGAATTTGCGCTTTAAACACAGAGACAAAAAACAAAAATCAATCATTTTCTTGTGAACATTAAACACCATATTCATCATAGCAAGTGTTTATGACAGGAAAAACATACAAAATAAAACATATTCTGTCTCTGCCAATTTGTCACCTAAAACAAAGTCTGACTTGTGCTGCAGTTGGTGCAGTTTATGCGTGAATATAAATGAAAGTCTTTGAAGCAAAGAACAACTGCAGTTGGTTTTTTTTGGACTAAATGAAATGTTGGTTGACAGGAAAACAAACAACATAAGCGAATATGAGAAAAGAGGTTGTGTATCTGCTCACCAAATTTAGTGACAGACGAAGCACAGTCGCTCCTAATGGTGACGACAGAACTTCCTGAGTTCAGTTGAAGGCCGATGGCACTGTCAAAACTTAAATAGAGAGTAATGAAAGGAAAATTGATGAAAAGAAGCCATCAAAAAAAAAAAAAATCTACACAGATTGTATGTGCTGCATTTACTTTTTCAGCTTTGAGAATTCACTCCCCCACCTGTAAGCCATCTAAAATTCCCCACACCCTTAGGGCTACCCGTGAGAAGGCCTCCCACGTACCTCACCAACATGATTCCTCTGTGAAACCTTTGGTGTTTAATCTGTGGGATTTTCACATTTGAAAAAGCTGAGGCAGAATGTGCTTTAAGCTGCGGCAACGTTTGATCCAAACAAGACCAGACAGTCTTTTTTTTCCACTGAACATAAAGCCTTTGCAGTCTGGACACATTAAAGCTTTTTGTAAAGCTGTGTTTGTGTGTGTGTGTGTGTGTGTGTGTGTGTGTGTGTGTAGGCAAGTGCTTTTCAATTCCTTGTTAGCCTGTCATCTTTTAAGCAGCAGAGTTAATTCAACTACAATCTCTCTGAGCCAAGTTACAAGTTTAATTTTTTTTCCCAGTCGCTTTGTTGCCCAGACAGTCTACTTTAACAGTCCTTGTACAAATTCAGTCAGAACTGAAGTGTGTATTTCCTCTTTAACCAAAGTGAAAAAGCAGTCCGACCATCTTGTGTGGCCTGACCTCCCACAAAGAGGTAAATGTTTATTTCTTTACCCAACATTACTGCTTGCGTTTATCTTTTAAAGGTTGGACAGTGTGCTGGGATTTCACACAGTCAGTGTCTAAAAATTACAGTGCTGAGGATGGGTAGAAAAAGATTCTCCTGCCACAGTGTGTTTAACTCAAGTTACCTGATGTTGGCCCAGTTGGATCTGTTGGGCAGTGCCAGGGCAGGGGCCTCATCTTTGGACAGACTGGTGACTATTCCTTGGATTATGTTCTCGATGCGATTCAAAACTTCCCTTTTGGAAATGAAGATGGACAGAGAGGATGACATTGCATGACAAATATAATGCTGCAGTCAGCCTAGCAAAGACAGTAATTGCTGCAGTGAATGTTGAAACTCACAGTGAGAATAGGTTTGGGGCGGGGAAAACATAGCACAGGAATTCTTTTTTTTTTTTTTTTTTCATGATACCTCAGCTTTAAAAACATAGACATATACTGCTATAGAGTACAGTAGATTTTCTGGAAAACCTGAGAAACTGTTCATGGATAAAAACAAACACACAGGGATGTTCATTTTTGACTAATCCGGTGAATTATGTTTCTAGATATTTTTAATAGCTTGTAGGTTCTCTTTTTTGAATGTTGACTGTACTTGTGAGAGTTAATTACAAAAAATAGGTTGCTTCAAAATATTTCATTCAAATACTGAAATTCTTCTTCTTCTGTATTTCAGACAGAATAAGTAAAGGATGAGTCAGGAGATGTGGCGAAGGGAGACATTTAGTAAAGAGCCCCGGGATGAATTTGAACCCACAGCACTGCTGAGGACTCACCTTCAGTACCCGGGTCTCTTAAGTAAATAGCCAACACCTGCAAATAATAATAATTAGCTCTGGTACTGTTAGCATACGGTAATTACAGTGCAGAGTAAAAGCTAGCCAGCTTCAACGCACTTTAACAAACACATCAATCATTATACCTCACAGCGAATGCACCTGCCACACTGTACCTCTTGTATTGGGAGACAGAAACGATAGTTAGCTAACACAGCATCACATTAGAAGGACAATAACAACAGAGACCGTGAACTTACTGATTCATTTCTTCTTTAACACGCTGGCGGTCTGCTAAGAGTTCGACTTTGTGTAGCAGCTGGGCACGGAGCTTGTCAATTTCAGAAAAAATGTCTACTCCACCGGACCCCATAGTGTAAAAAGACTGCATAGAAAAATACATAAACTATCTTCCCGCGGAAAAGATGTAGTTGAAGACTTGCGCTCTCTGCGTAGCTAACGCGTTTTACGTAGCTAGCTGATTGGCCTAATTCCCAGCAGGAACTATTCACCTTGCTGTAGTTTTTTGGACCATGCAGCCATGATTCCAAGGAGGCGGGATGCTGTGTTTTTAAAAAATGAATGCTTTACTTTTTCTAACCATTTACATAACTTGAAAACAGTACAGACAATAAGCATGAAACACACCTCTATTTTTTGGCCCAATTTGAGAAAACCTATTCTCTATTTTAAAATTGATTGCACCCCTATATGTAGGCCAGGTTTTGTGTGTAAAATGTTGAATACTCCAGCTGTATCACCTGAGACATGTTTTGATGTTTAGACATCTTTGTTTTTTTAATCAATTAAATTAAGACAATCATATGAAGTTAATAAGAAACAAAACACAGCTTGTTATTTTAACTTGACCCAAAATTGCCTGATTAAATTTGAAAAGAAACATAGTTGTGGGTTTTTAAATCCCTTGAATGCATTCAATATTTTTATCTCATCATCTTCACTGACTTTTGTCAATATATGGTTGCTCTAAATTTGATGCCAACATCACATTTCAAACAAGTTAGAACAGGAACAACAGGAGACTAGAGACAGGAATGCTCTATAAACACCTGTTTAGAACATTCCTAAGGTAAACCGGTTAATTGGTAACAGCTGATAGTATCATGATTGGAAATGAAAGGGGTATCCTCGGGAAGGACACCCAGCAGCCTGGTAATAATCACAAGAAGCTACCAGTCTTTTTCTTTAAGTTAAAGGTCAATGCACATTTGCAAATTGTGTCCATTAATAAGATTCAGGAAAGCATTTGGGCTGATTAGCACCTAATTGCTGTAAGGTAGTAGGCTGGTGGTGTTTACAGAAATCCCCATCAGCACCCCCTGTGGCTCTCAGTAATGGGACCTTATATGTGAGCTTGCTGCTGCTTGTCCAAAGCAAAAGGTGTGTATTTACCTTATGTGTGTGTGCGGTGGTTTCAGTTGTGAGGGTGAGTGGTCACAAGTGTTTTGAGTAGCAAATAAACCAAATATATACAGCATCTGTCGGCCATGTGTAAGGGATTTTTAAATACAATTTTGATTATGGTTGTGTGTAATCATAATATTGGCCAGCATGTTTTACAGCCCAGTGAGATGTTATAAATGTTTTGGTAGTTCAGTTCCAGACATACTGCAAGTTCCAAACATAACAACACCATTAAATAAATACAAAACCTTGAGGAAATCCCACATGTTGCTTCATCAGGAACCGTTCAAAAACTGTTTACGTTTCTTTTCACATCACCTTGCGGTAATGTCTCATTTTTGTTAAAACAGAGAAGTATGCTTAAATTCTGAAACTATTAGGTCATATGGAGTCCCCACCTTCAAGAATCGCTGGCAGTCATGCTGTGTCTGTTTGCAGAGGCACTGCAGTCTTTCTTTCACAGTGTGAAGGCCTGGTCAGAGTGTGTGGGAGCCAGGATCTAAAAAGAGGAGGTCTGTGCCCCTGACCCGACCCTGAATATTTCCTAATGTGCAGCTTTACCAAAGGTCCCCCTTTCCCCTGAGTGGCTTTGACAAGCTGCTTCCGTAGTAATGGCTCTTAATTTCTGAGTAATTGCTATCTCTAAGTGATGAGGGACAACCCCTCACCCAAGCTTAAAAAAATCTTAACATGTGGAATACGACAGGTTGTGGGGGTCCTTTTTCTTCTGTTCCAGAAAGGCTGAGACCCCTGCTGTTCCTTTGCCCAGGAGAGATTTGTGTCGAGTGCGAGGCCCTAACCTGAGGAGACAGAGTGCAACGAGTCATGTGCTTGTCTCGGGATGAGTGTTTGTGCTGAGCTGGAGGGGGGAACATGGGGGAAGTAAGGGGCTGCAGGGTCAGAGGAAAGAGAGCGGGGGCACTCACTGCAGGTGAGGGGGATTAGCTGCAGCTAGAGGCCCAAAGAAACTAAATACAGATCTGTCAACCTAATCCTCACAAATAGAAAACAGAGCTGCCCTCCCTTCACAATCCACATAGTTCAGCACATCCACCTCCTGCTTCTCTGCCCCCCCTCCCATCCACCTCAGGCTCTCCTGCTCCTCTGTTTCTCATCAGCTTTTGGCCTGGGCCAGTCTGGCTTTGCTGCCTCCTCCTTAATGGCTTCTCAGACCAGCATCCCCTAAAGAGGAGCTGACTGATCACCCAGGGTCCTCAGTGATTGACAGACCAACACAGTCTTACAGAATGATGAGAGCAAAAGTCAAAGGTGCAAGGCCTCTCACTGCAAAGACAACAGTCTAAATGAGACCTCTGTCTAGAGCTACGTGGAACTGAGTAGACCTTTATCAGGCCCGGACACCTCAGTAATGGATGCTGATAAGTGTGTGGCTGGGCACAGAGACCAGCTCAGTGTCAAACCAAGTCTTTGCTGATGACACAAGTGACAGAGTGCCTGAGTGATAACATCCTGCAATGGATAAGCTCTTTAAGTCAGGCATTATCGAAAGCTTAACTAAAACAGCATCCTTGATGGTCTGCAACACTAACTATAACTGATGGGTTTGGCTGGACTGCTGAGAGCTATGAATCAGAACCAAGCTACTCTGGTGTTCCCGAGTGCCATACGCAGCTGCAGACAGTGGGGGAGTGACAGGACATACCGGATACAGGCCAAAGTAGGTACTGAATGACAGATGGCATGGTGCAGCATTTCACGCAAAGAATTTCTGCACGTCAGCACCTCCGCCAAGGGGTTTATGTTTCTCCCGTGTTCGTTGATTGTTTGTTTGTTGGTTTGATTGTTAGAAGGATGGATTTTCACAAAACTCGGAGGACTGATGGGGCATATGCCACGAAAGAACCTAATAAATTTAGGTGTGTATACGGATAAAGGAGGCAGATGGAATACATTTTTTTCTTCTTTAACATTGCCATTCTGGATATGTGATGCACCAACTAATTTGTTATATTATTGCCAAACAGATATCTATTAAACTGAATATGCAATGAGCATGAAGAAAATAATGATTTGTACATAAATATTTTTTAAATATTTTTAGTCATATCTGGCAATGTTTTAGTTCTGAAGTGATAACTTCATAAGAAAGCTAAACAGATCTGACAAGGTATTGTAAAGCACTTGGATTCAATAATTGGCTCTGCCAACGAGGTTATGATTTCACCTAATTCCATTTGTTTGTTTATTGGTTAGCTGGTTTGTTTGTTAGCAGGATTACTCAAAATCTGCAGGGCAAATTTCCACGGAACTCGGTGCATGGTTTAGACAAGAAACCATTAGATGTTGCTGCATATCCGAACAGAGAGGCGGATCCAGGAATTTCTTTTTTATACCTTTCCTTAACATTGCTATATAGGACATTTATCAACATTTTCCAAAGTACGCAAATACTACTAAACCGATTTCCATGAAACTTTGTTGAGGGGTGGGGCATGGGCCAGGTAAGCTAAACAAACCTTTAAGATAAGATAAGATAAGCTATAATTTATTGTCCCTGTGGGGAAATTCTTTCTCTGCATTTGACCCATCCCTGAGGAGCAGTGGGCTGCCATTACCAGGAGCAGATTGGGGTTTAGTAGGATACTTTGACATGTAGACCTATGGGAAGTGGGGATCGAACCACTGACCTTCTGATAAGTGGACAACCGCTCTTACCCGCTAGGCCACATCTGCCCTCACAGCTGACTAGGATTGTTCAGCCTAGACATGTGCGCTATTGAGTACCATTCTATTGCAACACTGGATCCAGATTTTTAAAAATTCTATCAAGCTCTAAACCAAAATGGGATGTACAAAGTGAAGTATTTTGAAGCTGTTTCATATACCCACCCCCTCGCCTTCTCCTGCCTGTCTCACAGCTGTGTCTCATATGTTCATGAGGCCCCTGGAAGTGTGAGACACCAGAAGGGGAACATTTGCAAGAGCTCAGCTCCACCTGGTTTGGCTGTTTTAACAGGCCGCTGGTTCGTGCAGTGCACACAGTGGGGTTACGCCAAAAACGTAGACATGGGCGGACAGGGCAGGCAGATGAGGAGGGAGAGAGGAAAAAATGTGCCTCCACCCTCTCCTGTCCTTGCACCCCGACCCCACACTGTTTCATTTGAGGGTCAGTTTACTTTGAAAAATGTTTTACTGTATCGTCTTTGGGTCTCCTTGGTCAGACCCCCCTCCACCAAACTTCATCCTCCTCCCATGCACAGGCCTTCAAAGGAGTGCTGCCTGCTGGTCTCTGAAGCAACACAAGAAATAAATATTAATCTGACATCTGACCGCATGCTTTGAGCTCCTAATAGAGATAAACAGGCAGATGTGAAAATCACTAAGCCCTACCTGATAAAGAGAAAGAGAAAACGTGGAGATGGTTTATGTGTGTGTTTTGTGTGCCAGTGTGAGTTTCCAGGGATGTTTCACTGCACTGCTGTGTGGTCTTCTTTGGAGCTTAATATCATGCACCAACCTGTTGAGCTGTCATCTTGGATCATAGTGAGAAGAGTGATGTATGTGTGTACATACATATATATATATATATATATATGTATGTGTGTGTGTGTGTGTGTTTCAGGCTAAATTCTGAATTTGCGCTCCTTTGAATAGGATTTTCTCTATACAGACATCAGGAAAGAAGTGATGGACCATAACTGTGATATGAAGGGCCTAATAGTGTATAGCATATATCATAGTCATGGATGTAAAGCTGTTTTTAGGTATACATGCTGGCAGAAGGGTGTCCACTCTCTTCAATGACCAGGCACAATTAGTGTATGTTTTATTTTATTTAATTGTCCTACCATTAACCTATAATGGTGCAGGTCATGATAGAATGTATTTCAGATTGTCTAAATGCGTAAGTGGCTGTGTGTATCTTAGAAAAAGATATGAGATTGTTGTGAAATATTTTTCTGTGTGTGTGTGATGAAAGATTCAAATGCTTTTGGTTCTGCTTTTCTGCTTTAGCTCTCCTTGTCAAAGACCCCTCAGTCCTGCTCGCCCAGCCTGGCCTCAGCCTGTGCCCACTGTTTACTGTGACTGTCATCAGGCCCCTGGAGGCCAAAACAAAGGGGGGTCTGTTCCTTTTGTGTTGCCCAGGATTGTCAGTCCCTCTCTGGGCACAAACTGAGCCAAGAGCTGGGGGTTGTTGGTTGAGCACTGGGGCGGCGGGGGGTTTGATCTCACCAGCCTTACAGTAAGAGAGCGGTAGGAGGAGAATTAGTGTTAAACAATGAGACAGAGGGAAAAGTAAACTGGAGAGAGAAAGAGAGGAAGATGTATAGTTATGACTGAAACCAAGATCCTTTCATGTCCCCTGTCAGAAACCACTGAAATGTAAACACCTGCAGCCATTAGCTGATTCTATCTGAGGCACCGGATATAAATGTTTATATGTTACAGACTACTACTGAAAGGACTTTTAAAATTAAATAGGGGATTAGATATACAGAATGAGTAGTGGCAGTGTCAGCTTTCAGGCTTTAAGCCGTGTTGAATTGTCATTGGAAGAGGACGAATGGAACGCCTTTGATAACTAGAACAACCACATTAAATGAGCAGTGTAGAAGACCACAAGACACGCTCCACCTTTGTTTTTACCCTTTCTTCTGTTTGCAATAATAGCTTGGGCAGCCTCTCTTGCTGTGCCATTGAAGCCTAATTTTATTGTCATAAAAGTCACCTGGCAAGCTGTAGCCCTGAAACATCTCAACCACGGAGCCTTTAAAACTCCACTCTCTATGTAGTGGACAGGTTTTAGGAGGTTTTGCCTAGGTAAAGTGGTTGTTTCTTGTGCAATGGCCATCTGAAACTCCTCTGCATGTGTCAGTGAGAGCAAAATGCACAAGAGGGTCAGGAGCGTTCCATTAAAGCTTGGTGTTTAAGAGGTGCTGGGGCCAGGGGGGCAGATGGAAGGATGAAGCAGCTGCCAAACATCTGCACCCTTCCTTCTCAGTGTACTCTGTGTATCGCTGCCTTTGTCACAAACTTCCTGCTCCAGCAGTAGGAACAGAAAGCTTGGATCTATTAAAATACAGCATGACATGGCAACTGTGAGGCACTAACCACCTCATTGACTACTAACTTTTTTCCATTGTAAGGAAGAATGGTTTTTAGAGAGTGCACCTGTAGATCACTGAGTCACTACAGTGTAGATCACTGAGTCACAGTGGTGGCATTACAACTATCAGTTGGAACCTCTCCCTGAGTACTGAATCATTCTCCCACACAAGCAAATAACTATTCTCTCTTATGAAGGCCGTTATTATTCCAAAACACTGACATTGAAAGGCCTATTGTCACTGTGTGCACATCTGTCATTACTGAATCTACACAACCTTACGCACAACAGGAATCGTGTTAAAGGAATGACGAAATGTGCTTAATCATTTAAACTGAAGCATCATACAAATCCTGTCTAAATCCGTTTTGTATTTGCACATGTAGCCTCAAGCTCCAACTGGTAACAAAGTCCAACTTCGCTCTATCTCCATTAGTAAACCACAACATTCTCTCTCTCTCTCTCTCTCTCTCTCTCTCTCTCTCCTGCTCCTCCCAGCACACAGCGCCTCCTCAGAACTTGCTCTTGTCTGCTCGCAGCTCCCATTCTGCAGTTGCAGTTGGTAGATTAGCTGTGGGCCGCAGGTTGTGGATGAGGACTGACGGTCCGCGCGACCATAATCTGGACAGAAAACCAATCAATAAAGGGACTTTGAAGTTAAGTTGATGTTTCATTTTAGATCACTTCCCTCAACATGAGGGACCGCACTTGACGTTGGGTATTGAATCTGTTCTTATTAGTTCAATATCCATTTCCAGAATTTCGGCAAACAGAACTGGGCGCAATTACGCACGGCGACTACTATGGCACTGATTTCGAACAGACGTGCTCCAGCTTTGCTCTTAGTTTGGAGCTACTGCGTCCTGGCAGATACAGCTTTTACGAACTTTACTTTGGACAACGAGTTCCACTCCAGCTTCATCCACCGTCGGCTAAAGAGCCAGGAGCGCAGAGAGATGCAGCGGGAGATTCTTTCGATTCTGGGGCTGCCGCACCGGCCACGACCTCACATCCACGGAAAGCACAACGCTGCCCCGATGTTTATGTTGGACTTGTACAATGCCATGTCCACAGAGGGCGACGAGGACAGATACTCATACCCCTACAAGCCGGTCTTCACCACCCAGGGGCCCCCGATAGCCAGCCTGCAAGACAACAACTTCCTGAACGATGCAGACATGGTCATGAGCTTTGTCAATTTAGGTAAGCTCTTTAATTTTTCACCATTTGTATTCCCAAAAAGTAAAAAAAAAAAAGTAAAAAGTTTCAAACACGACGTACAAAGATCATTAGTAATACCACAAGGTATAGGTGATTATTTTGATTGCCACAGACATTAGAGGTCCCTAAACCATGGATATAAATGATCTCGTTCATCACACTTGTTACCTCACCTAAAAGAGCTTCGCATGTATTTTTCTGATGCCAGCACAATGACCATGTTTACACAGCACTAGGTGCAGTTTTCCTGCTAAAACCAGGAGTGTCACATTCCAGTGTCCATCTCTGCTAAACAGCTGTGCAACCAGCTAATGTTCAGGCGCTGGAGCCAAGGATGATGGACCAGCCAGCAGCTAATATGTCAACCATGTGTTATCTAAAGAATGAGTAAGTCAACAGCAGACTGGGTTCAAGGTGCACTGAGTCCTCCCTTCACCCTAATCAAGAGTAAGACACAAAATAATAGCAGTCAGTGATGTTCCATATGTATTTTCCTTTGATCACACAACCAGGTATTAAGTTGTAGGAGGCACTTCATTCCAGCAGAATAAAATCTTATTTAGTTATGGGTTGTTAAATGTTGCTTCCTGGACTGCTGTGCTTATCAGGCATTTACTGAAATCCAGCAGTCTTGGAATCTTTTATTGATTTGGGCCACAGAGGTTGTTAAGTGCTAATCAGCATAATATTTGCAGGCAGTGTCAGATTCATAGATAGATAAATACATCATTATAATTCAATTTGATCAACAAATTATGTAGTCAACTGGCCCACATATGTTCCAAATGAGTAGCTGTGTTTTAGTTTTAGCGTATTAACCTTTTATCATATAATTTGTACACATAATGAAATTCTGAGTAGGCAATATTTCTAAGCCACCAGAATTTCAGTGGTATTGTGCAAGGAGTCTGAAGTATACATTCAACCCTGGAAAGATCAGTGTTGCAGCGTCTAGGCTAAGGCAAAGGAGGTGACACTGGTTCCTCCACTGCACTGTGTAATTACTGTGGGTTCTGCTGCATTGTGACTATTTTTGACAGGCTGTGACACAGATGGATTTGACCACAGAGACTCGCAAAGTCAAGGGCCAAGGCTGACGAGAAAGACAGGATCTTTTGAAAGAGAGACAGATGGAGAGGGAGAGAGTGAAGGCGAGAGAGAGAGGAATAGATGAGATATAACTGGTACTTGTCCATTTGTTTTGCAAGGATGATTGCAAAACACCATTATTATTAAATATATTACAGAATGATAGAAACAGCTACATTGTCTCCCTGAATAACTGGTGGTATTTCCCCAAGGTGAGTCTTCCTCATCGCACATGATCAGTGTTTCCATATATGTTGCTCCCTGCCTCATGTTGCTTTTATCATTAGTGTTTTGTTTGTCCATCAATCAAATGTAATAATATCAAATATTTCTGCAGCTGGCTTGATTGAAAGCACCAGAAATTATCATGACCCTTCATATGAAGGAGAAGTAAGTGATGGCTATCACATGGATTGACCATTTCATCTGAAAATTCTTTCCTATTCTCTTTTGCTCATTACCTCCGCCAAGGAGGTTATGTGATCAGTTTGGTTTGTCTGTTTGTGTGTTTGTTTGTTAGCAGGTTTACACAAAAATGAATGGACAGATTTGCATGAAATGTTCACCAAAGATGGACCCTAGCATATCCTAGCGGTGATTACATTTTGGTGATGATCCGGATCAGAATCTGGATCTGGGAATTTTTTTAAAGGGCCTTGGCGGAGGTTTGTCTCTTGTTGTGGGCATGTTTTCTTATTAAGGTTGCCTGAGAGCAAAATGAGTACGGCTTTTATTTAAAAACTGTCCGTCAGAAGTCAGCACATCTTGATATCTAACGTGACACGGTACATAAGTCAGACTCCTGACTTCCTGAGAGGCCTGTTTTAATGCATTGGTTTGCATCTGATTTTACTGTGGGTGCACCATAGAGCCACAGTGATAGAATGTACCAATCAAAGAGCATATCTCAGAGCACGAAGTCGCCCAGTATTAAAACTTTTTATTTTACTCAGTCCTCCTCTTCGTGATTGCCACTCACGGGAGATGATACATTTAGTGCGTGTGTGCAAGTGTTGCAAACTTGACTACAGCCAGCTAGGGCGGGTGTGGGCTCTGGGACAGACCCCAGGCCAGGGACGTCCGCTCATGGAGTGACTTCAGTTTAAAAGCCCAGCTGTGTAAATGGCTTACAGCATACATTTAGAATGCACACTGCTGCATGAAACACAGGTCACCCAGGCACTGGGTGTGTGCCATGATTACTCCAGTATTAACACAACACACACATCCACTGTCTCTCAAGTTGGCAACCAAAAAGAATGAAAAAATGTACAACAACAAAATTGTGAAAGTTGAACATATACATATATATATACATATATATACATATATACATATACATATATATACATATTTGAACATATAACTTGCCAACACTTACAAAAATCGTATGTAATCTGTCTATCTATCTACAGATATGTAGTATACTGTATACACACACGCATCTATACATATGACATCCTTTTCTTAGTATAGGCTGTCATCCCAGTGGTCTCTGCCAGCATTAGCCCTCAGCCACCGTGAATTAAGGCATTTCCTCTCTAACAAACCACAGCTTCCAGGGCTTTTGGCCTCTACTGAGCTACAGTTTAGTTAAGTTCATGTCAAACTCTCACACAGGCCAGTCGCACTTAGCCATCCAGCCACATGAACAAACTTAACACCCAAACTTAAATACCAACATTCACCTCCAAGACCACAGGGAAGGTCCGTGACTTAGATGTCTGCTATTTGCTTCCTGGATGACTTAAACAGGTTATATTCTCTTACAGTAAACGAAGTACGTTAGTCACAGCTTCCTTGTTTTCTCGGTTCTCATGGAGTCCTGCATGGATTCATGTAGCCTTAGGTGAGTCTGTGGAAAAGAGGCAACTCTTTGATCCATGTTTGTGTCTGTTAGAGCTTGCCAATAATGCAATTTAATGGTTCATACATGTTCAGTGGATTCACATTGTGATGATATGGTCTTATCATGTTATTAATCTAAGTAAAGGATAAGACTGAGATTATGTTTCTAACTGTCAGCAAAATTTCATAAAGAGACCTAAACCAACAATGCACATATTGTTATGTATACTTTACAACGTCCTAACCCAGTCCATGTCATCCAGCCCACAAAATATTAGGCTTCAGTTAATTCATTTTACTCACTTTTTACATGTTTGTGTGGATGTTGATATTCTTTGAATCTCAGTGACACAACCCTGACTCATGGGGCCCCTACCTGTGCAAAAATGATGCTCTGAGGGGCCGTTTACATGACCATCGTTTCACCCAAAAACAGAAACTTTTTGTTGCCTTTTAGCCGTCCGTTCACATGAGTGCAGCGTTTTTTACGGGAACTGAAACCGCAAACTTTTGAAGACGGGTTGCAGAGTGGAATCTTTTCAAAAACGCCACCGTACTGTTGTCGTATAAACAGGCAAAACGCAACTCTGGCTGAAAACAATGAGGACACAGCCCCGCTTCGCACATGCTTATCACGGTTCCTGCCAGCCTCATTCGGGTACACAGACAGCAAAGAGCCTACTATGGCCAGAACAACAATAAGAATGCAGATAGCGCAGTGGTTTAAGTGCGCGCTCCGTATACAGAGGCCGCAGCCTCCTGCGGCGGCCGTGGGCTTGATTCCCCTTTGCCCCTCTACCCCTTACTGTCTCTCCCCATTTCCTGTCATATTTTCAGCTGTCCTATCTCAATAAAGGCAAAAATGCCCCCAAAAATAACTTAAAAAAAAAAAAGTTAAATGCTATCAAGCTATTGAAAAGAATGTGCTACCAGGGTGCATTTAATTGCTCGGAGTTCTGCTGCCAGATGTGATAGGATTCAGTAAACAGAGTTGAAAAGCAGCACAAACAAGCAAAGTTCCACTGCTTTATTTCTCTCGTTCTTGCAATTTGTTATCGCACCCAGTTCAAGACATTATGTTGCCCGTTAGTTTTAGTATTGGGTCATATAAGGCTGTGATCTGAGAGGGGAAGAGGTATGGTACAGACTTAGTGCAGTGCATTCGCTTGCTAATTATCCTCTGCTGTACCTTGGTGACCTGACAGGGTAGCACCTGCCCTCCATCGTTCAGGGCCCTCGGTTTGCTCCCATAGGAGTCACTACACACTTGTCTGCTGGGTTTTCACAGATTTCATCATAGAACGTGTTAATAGGTTGGTAATAGAGAGCAGAGCGGGGCATAAATGTCTTACTGGTAAATTAGTTTGGATTTATTTGAGGAAGCATTGTGTCACCAGCTCTCACACTCAACACTGCGTGCTCAGAAGCAGCTGTGTCACTACAGTCACGCCAGAGGCACGCAGCTCTAGTTTTATAGCTCATAGCAGAGAAGCAGAGAGGTCCGCGCTTGTAATCTCAAATGAATAACTCCAATATCTTCTCTTTTAAAACTAGAATATATTCATATTAATTTTGCTCGCCCATTCTCTCCCCACCCTTTTCTCTATTGTGTCTTGCATTCCTCTCCACAGTGGGCTGCCCAATGGTACCGAGGTTAATACAGATGTTTCCCTTTGTCTGCAGTCCAATGCAGCTGTGGTGAGAAACTATATCTCTTCTGAGCCCAACAAGTCCCCTCATCTCGACCTCTACCATCATGTCGACCCTGTCTCCAGTCTGTCCCACACACAGGACCATCTGATACCAAATATCCGCCAGTATCAACAGTATTGATTATTAGGACTGGCCTCCTAGTTTTAATTAGTTGGTTTTCTTAGAGTCCCAGTGGTGTTGTGTTCCGTTTGGTCTCCAACCTCCTGCTCCAGCCCTCACCTCCAGGGGCTTAAACCTCTCTTGCTTCTCGGCATAAAACATTTCAACACTTCTTTCATAATTTTTTTTTTTTTTTGTGTGTGTGTTTTTCCACTCCCCACCTCACTCTCTCACACATATACACATACATATACAACTGTACACATAAACATACGCACACTTTCTCTGAATCCAAACCACAGCTTTACTTTAATCTCTACTTCATTTCTCACCCCTTCTCCCTCTCATAAACACACACACACACACACACACACACACACACACACACACACACACACACACACACACACACTCAACTCCATTGTTGAGTTGTTGTAATTTGATCGATTCTTCTGTCTCAGGCTCTCCATCTCAAACCGGAAGCTGCTTCCCCAAACGTGTTAAAAGGAGACTTCTCATTACATGATTACAAGAAGATTAAAACAAATGTGTTGAAGGCCCATCATTCCTATGTGCGTTCTGCTTGTCCTTGACACTTAGTACAACTTTTTTCCTCCTGTGGATTCATACGATTGCTTCTGTATACACTCTCAGTGGACTAAAAGTACATACATATGTGTGTACACACATGCATATATGTAGAGAGAAATACTCTTTTTTTTTCTTTGCCCAAAAGGAATGTTTCTGGAGCTAATTAGTGTTATTGAGTGCATGCTTTATTGCCTTCTGCTGGACCGGGAGTGAGCAGAAGCAGAGGAATGTAACGGTTGGTACAGATAGCCCCTGCCTTCCTGTCGGGTAATTTCTCTTAATGTCCTCCACAATTTGATATATTACGTCAAGGTCTGGTGTGTAAATAAATACCACAGATGGAGACCAAGAATCTATCCGCTCATAAGCTTCAGGCAGCTTTACAAATCCACAGCTGCAGAAATCCTGGAAAATCATGTTATTCTTTCCTTTTATTACGTCTCAGATTCACCTGTTGAACCCAGGAGTTCAGAATGACATCTGGATGTACATAGCAGAGCTGCTGCACTCTTGGCTAAGGCACTCGCTGGGAGAGATGATGAAACACTCTGCAGGTGGGACTTGACAATATGGCAAGTGGTCAAAAGGCCCAAATGTACTAAACAGCAGGTGCTCTAGCTCTGCTTCAATGATGGACAGACCCCCTTATTGCCAGGAATGTTGGTTTTAATTTAAGTTTTTGTAATAATTTCACTCTTTCGTGCTGACATTTTCTTTCTTCTTTCTGTCTCTCCAAAAGTAGCTCCTTTTTTAGTGTTCAATTCACACAATATGTGATCACGGCAAGATACACACATTAAGAGGACTAATTCATGCATTAAAGTGAGTTTGAAGCTTTACAAAGTGCTGAATGAATGATAACAGAATGAATGATATTTCCACAGATTTAGTCACTTCTCTTTCATCTGGGTTACTTTGGCCTTGCCTTATCAGTGGCCGGCAGCACATAAGACTCCCCTGCACTTCTATGCAGCGGGTACCAAGCAGCGAAGCTGAGAGAGCAGATGTGGGACAGAGCACAGCCAGAGATCCTGGGACCAACAGCTTTGCTGCTCCAAAAACAAATACAGCACTATTTGCTTGGTACTGGGGCACTGACAAGGTGGAGGGGAGAGTAGGAAGGAGATGAGAGGAAAAAGAAACAAGAGAAGAAGAAAAGAGAGAGAGGAGAGGAAAGGCCAAGACAGCAGGACAGGGAAAAGGTGGAAAAAGACCATTTCTTTCTTTTTCTTTTGAGAATATCACGTGCTTTAGAGCATTTGTGTTAGAGCACTTATGTGTGTTTGTGCATAATGAAATACTATTTTAGAGCCACATACCCTGCCCAGTCACCAGCTGCATTGTATGATGTGTGTAGTTCTCCTAGAGGAAGATTGTGTTAGCGGAAGCCTGTAATACTGACCAGATTCCTCACCAGTTTCCAACAGCCAAATCAAAGCTTGTAAAAGCTGAGCAACAACTCTTAAGTTTAAGTGTTTTTATGATAAGTGATTAAATTTTGCAGCATGGAACTGCATGTGGCAAGTGTCTAATTGTTCAGGCAAGCGTACAGCTGTATTTGCAGTGCGTTCCTCCACAGCTTTTTTGTTAATGCGGGAAAAAAAAGCAATGGGCTGTACTTAAACAAAACAAACAGCAAGCTTTTAAAATCAGGGTGCCAACGCGCCTTTTAAGTGTGCATGAGATGTTGCTCTGGGATGCAGGAGGAAATTATAAAAAGTTTTATGTAGACACCATGCAGACACAACTATGGGTCTCTCTCTGCCAAAGTGCACATTGTACGTGAATTTTCTTGAGGTCTATAATAAGAGGCGGCTCGACTGGTTCAGGAGGGTGTGTCTCCTGTGGCCACAAAATTAAAGAACATAAAAGCAAGGGGATGAGGGTAAGAAAGAGAGGGGGGAACTGAACTGCTGTGGTTCCATGCTTTTGAGTTTTTTTATCCTGCAATTAAGAGGAAGTGGTATCAGCAGTAAGATCCCTCACTGCTTGGAACAGATCTCTCCACACCCCATCATACCTGTCCCAGTACATTATATCAAACCACAGAACAGAGAGTGCTGAGCACTTAGAATGTGGTTTATTTGTTTATTTGTTCTCACTGTTGCCTTTCACTTATGTACAAGCTCTCTTGACAGACCTTTGAGAGTACATGATGACATGACATGACTCAGTTTCTCCTATAGGCCCGTCAGTAAGTGCAGTGTGGGCTCCTCAGATTAACCACTTTGTCTTACAGCCAATGACTGGTTCATCAAAATTACAAAGATATAAATACAAAGAAGGTATACAGAATTGATTTCTCACTAATCTCTATTGAAGAAATTGCACTTGACAGCATGTATTACCTTGAATAACAATCATTCTTGAATTTCTTAAATTAGAATCTTTAACGTTGTGAGCACCACAAATTGCTTTGGTGTGACTGCAAAAATTCCAGAGATGGGTATCACAAAACTGTTGTAAATTAAAGGATTAATTTGACATTTTGTGAAATATGCTGATATGCTTTCTTGCTTCTTGTGAGATAAGATTGATACCAATCTCAAATCTGTCTGTGAAATACGAAGCTACAACCATCAGCCAGCTTTCTTAGGGACAGAGTACGTCTTCTGCGCTCATTCCGTATGTAATTGGACACGTTTTCTGAGAACTTGCGGATAAGGACGAGACGGACGAAGCGGAGCAATACCACTGGAAATGGTTGAGGACAGTGTAGCTACAATTCAGGCAAGGCACCACAAATACATACAGCAACAACTAAGAAGAAAAAAGTGGAGCCATAAAGTGTCCGACCGTCGCCATATTTGTTGTTGTCAAAACTTTTGAAACTTCACTAATGTTAACATCCATTCATCCATCCATTTTCTGTAGCCGCTTATCCTGTGCTGTTTCGCGGTGGGCGATAGGCGGGGTACACCCCACACAAGTCACCAGTTCATCACAGGGCCTAATGTTAACATATTATCATATCTGTATTATTTGTTTAGTAAGTTTAAGGGGCGCTGGTAGGGTCATTATATATATATTTAATAGACAGATATCAGTCATCTCATCTCATCTCATCTCATGTAATTGCTCAGAAAACAAAGAAGCTAATTTCCTGAAATATTGATGTATTTCTATATCAAAACTATTTAAATGGCTGGAGACCAGTTGAAATAAGAGAGAAAACATGTGATTTTGTAGTTTGGATGAGCCGACCCTTTAACACAGCTGCTGTAAGGGAAGACAGTGCTAGACTTTACAATCAGATACGTTCCCGTGAGTTCAGGCTGTTGCCAATATACATCTCTGGTCCATAATGCGCAGCTAACCGTGAGGTGGAACCTAGCACTAGAGTTTATGGGTGCAGAGAGCAAGCATGTTTGATGGCCTAAGAGGGAGAGAGAGAGGTCAACAAAGCTTCCGAGAGTATAATCGGAGACCTCTTGGTTGCCTTCAGGCTAGAGAGGTTTGGTTTGACCGCAAGCCTTAAACATAAAGACTCTTCTTCCTGTGGTTACTGCTTTTATATTTACACACAGACTCAAAAGCAAAATGTGAATGAGCACACATACACTGTGGTGAGTTAATGGTTGTTAAGGGTGGGTAAGTTATAGCATGAAACTCGGCTGACCCTGTCCCAGGGAGCCAGTGCTGTCAGGCCCTACAGCAGTACAAATACATCACAGAGGCATGATGTCATCAGCAGTCACCGCTGGGCAGGATGTTTCCTAATGTGGTAATCACCCTACTGTGGGTCACCCAGTACCCAAGAGATCATACCCTTTACTCTTTATAGAATAAACATCTTGAGCAATCTGCCCCTTCCTTGCACTCCATTTTCTCCCCCCTTTCCTTTTAGCTTAACTATGACTTACTTGTTCCCAGCACTGGACATAAAGCATTGTCAGTGAAACAGAAAGAAAGGAGACGGATCATGGTGCACCAATCAAATGCATGTCTTTGTGTAGAGTTACAGTCCCCATCATCTGCCACCGCATTCACACCATGATCTGATCGTTGGTTTGTGGTTTAGGGAATCAGACTTTAGACTTTAGACTTTATTGTCCCCAAGGGGAAATTCTTTTCCACAGCACTGTACAAGTCACATCACACATGTTACACACATGCATACAGTGACAGAAATACAACAACACATCAGGTGTGGTGGTAGTGTTAATGGGCTCTACAGGGAACCCAGAATGAGGTGCAGCTAAAGGTGGCACAGTTATCTCAAGACAACTGAAGGTTGGATGGGAGGGGAAGGGAGCTTAAGCTGGCGGATGAGAGAAGTGAGATTGGTGCCAGGGGTGAGACCCCCCCATGAAGAGCAGCGGAAGCGTGCAAAGTGGGACTGAGGGGTGTGAGGGTGCTGAATAGACACCTGAGCTAATGCGAGCTGTCATATTGACAGGGGGGGAGGGGGGAGGAGGAGGAAAGAGACATGCAAGAAAAGAGAAAAGTTAGTTAAAGGACAAGGCTTGTTATCTAATGTTTTTGTTGTTTGGAGCCTCAAGTCCTATTAAAGCTATTAATCTATAAACATGCATCACAAAATATATGTTTATCTATGTGTTTCATTAGAAAAGGCAAAATAGAGAACCGTTTCAGCAAATGCTACTAAAAAGGAGTAAATAGTACATTTTATGGAATCAAGTCACAAAAAACCTACACTGCCCATGTTCATAGTAATGAATGGACATTTCACCCAGTGCAACAGTGTAGATCAGCAATATGTTTTTAATAGATTTTGGCAAGAGGAATAAGCTTTATTCGGTTTTGATATGTGCAAGAATATGTGGGTAAGTGTGAGGGTAAGTGTGTGCGTCACACTTCAAACTGAACAAGCTTTCTCAAAAACTGTTCATGATAAAAGAATTGAATTTTGTGGGCAGCTTCACTCTGTACTGCTGTACATTGAGTTTAAAAACTATTTATTTTATTGAGGTTATGGGCCTTTGATATGAATTTTGCACTTGGCACATAATGTTGTTGCTGAAGATAGAAGAATGTACTTCTCTGATCATCAACTGATGGTTGCATACTTCCCTCTCCAACATCTGCAGTAGTACTACCAGAGTCTAGAACACAGGTCCTACTCAGTTTATAAAATATTGAAGCTTTAAGTTACATTAGCTGCTTTCAAGCTGAACTAACATTTGCACTTTCATTTTCCATTTTTACCATCATAGTTTCACGTTGATAAATGTTGGCTCATTTTACTTAAGTATGCACTAGAAACAAGTATCATGTGGCAAGGGACATTGATGACTATTATTCTTGTTGATCTTTTTGGGAATTTGTAGATAAGAAAAATATAGAATATCAACTTGTCCTTTGTCAACATTCAAATGTTTACTGTTAACAAGACAAGGGACAGCTTAAAGCTTCTTTTTTTTACAAAGAAAAAAAAATGAGAATGAATGATGAGAATAAAGTTAGATTAACTTTGATTCAGAAATCACTGAAGGGATTTAGAGTAGTAAATCTCAAATCACTGTGGATTATGTTCTGGAAAAAGATCTGAAGTTTTTAACTGTCAGCAGGCATAGGCTCTCAATAATAGAGAACATGATAAGGAAGCTGCATGCACTGTGGGGAGGCATAAATCTTGAAAGATGCTAACACAATGTTCATATGGTAGTAACCCTCTGGTTGCCAGGTGCACAGACATCATCATCCTGACGTCTTTGATGTGCAGCTGTGCGGCATGCAAAAGTCAAGTGATGGCGGATAACTGCATTATCAGAAGTTTGCTTTAAAAGGAAATCAGATGTCAGACCAAATGATAAAAGCAGCGCTGTGTGTGTATCTATGTATGCTTGTGTGTGTTTGCTCCTTTGCATGTTGCATCTCTAATTATGGATTACAGAAACCCATAATGATTGTGTTACCGTGCTCTGACGCACAAGACCTTTTGCTTCACAGGAACTATTTTGTGATCATTGTGTGTGTGTATGTGTGTGGGTGTGTGTGTGTGAGAGAGAGAGAGAGAGAGAGAGAGAGAGAGAGAGGAGCAGCAACAGATTGACGCCAGCTATTCAAAAGGAAGGGCTCTTGTGTCACGAGAGGGAGTGTTCGCCGTGTTTGCGGTGAATGTGTGTTTGCAACACAGGTTGGCCGATGGCTACTCACTTCCTCTCAGAGGAAGTAATAAATGCACCCGCTTGGCTTTGACTGTTCCTCTTCCCCTCATCTAATGACTGCCATACTGTTATAATGACTTGTAAGAGAAGTGAAAGAAGAAGAGAGACAAAAGCAGAATCATGGCAGAGGCTTATGCTACACTCCGTTGGCTGCTCTCATCTTTCCTCAAATTGTATAAATCATCAATGCATGAAATGCATGTATTGAAGACTGGGACTGGAGGGTGATGTGAGAGAAATAGCTTGAGTTTCACAGCAGCGTCCAGCTGTTCTCACAAGCAAAGATAAAGAAGTTTTACAGTGAAGGGGCCGGCGGCTGCTCTGGAGGCTAAAGAACAGGTCTGGCTTTCCTCCAGAGGAAGTGCACCTGCACTGGGTTACAGGAGGAGAGAGAGGTCCCTGTTGAGGTAGAGAGAAGAATAAGCTTCACAGGAACAGCTGAGAGGTATAAAGGAGAAATGAGAATATGTGAAAGGGTAGCAAATTATTCCCTGGATTGAAAATAAAATGAAAATGTTTGCCCTTTGTTATTTTCCTCCCCTGCATTGAGAACATGGCCCCTTGACTACACATGTTTGCAGTAATGCCTGGTAATATGGTTGAAATCAATATCATAAAATGAGTACGAACATTTTTCTAACTTGAATTTATGCTAAATATTGTAAATCTATGAAACTCAGAAATGCAGTTTAGAAAGACAATGATTCTAAGATACAGCCTAGGGTCCCAAGATAAGTCTGTGGGGGCCTGTTTGCATGTTTGCATATTTGATACTCACCTTTTTACATCAACTTTTAGGCCTCTGTGAATCCTTGAAAATAAGCAAGCTGAGAAGGAAAAAAACAGGCCTTGTATTTTGTTGAATTTCTCACATTGTATGCACACATCCAGGGCCACAAGCTCTCATGGCTGCTTTGCTATTAAGGGTCACACCCCAAAAAAGTTGGGAACCATTGGGTATATATAGAGTCTGAGTGTGAGGTGAGTTGCAGGTGTGCAGGTGTGGTCATGATGACTCACATGAGTTTTAGATAATTTCAGCAGCAGAACACACACTCACTGTGTTTGCTTGGTGGCTTGGTGACAGCCCAGGTTGATGGACCGGTCCACAGACTGGTACAAGAGTGGAAAGAAAAGGTGAAATAAATAAGTTGGGGTTTTGGTTGAAGCGATGTTGAATTGATTAAGGTCTATGGTGAAGTCCACATAACTCCATTGTTTTCAGGGAGAGTCGAACAGCTTTTCAAAGCAGTCCAATATGTGAGCATAGCAGATGGAGGACAATGTGAGCCTAAAGCTGGGCCATGTAATGGCCAACAGAGCAGAGCTGTCCCTCATTGAAGAGTAATTAGATCCTTTCTTTACTCCTGCTCTGGCCAATCATCTCACAGTACTGCCTTTGTATAATGTCCTTCAGCAACTGGGTTTAATAGAGATATAAATGAAAGGGTATGTAGGGGAGAGACTCCACTGGGAAAACTATGTATCAGGGAAGAGGAGAACCAGGGCTGAGGAAGACAAAGAGGCAGGTGTGCAGTGAAAGAAATGACACACTGTGTAGTAAAAAATTTACATCATTGCACACTATTACTGACAGCTGGTAGAACAAAAATGCTGTTGTCACAAATTCTTTTGAAATGCAGTTCAGTTTTTGTGTGTGTTTGTGTTCCATTACTGTGATGATAGTTTGGCAGAGGTCCTGGGCCTTGCATTTCCTGCAGACTTCAGAGACAGTCAGATCTGATAAAGAATTGTTGAGTAGCAACAGATGATCAATGTTTGGCTGCTGAAGAAGGCAGAGGGAGGGCTGCTGGAGAGGGCTTTCCTCTGTTATCCAGCTGTGACTCAGCCCTGCACGGGCATGTGTCTGATATCTAACTTTGTAAGTGCGAGTAATTATTGTGATGCACTTCAGTCTGTACACACTATCACTTGGTGGTGTCATCAGAAAGCATCAAATTAAGTTTCACGTTGTCTTTCAACCATTGTTATAAAGAAGTAACTCCAAAAGGACCAGCTGCAGCTGCTCTTTGTGCAAAATGAAGAACTGACTCTTCAAACTGAGCAAATCAAACAGAGCCTAAGGTAACCCCTGGCTCTAGGGATGTCTCTGTTTGTTGACGTGTGGGTGAGTCAGTCAGTTAGTCCAACAGTGTGGTCCAGACTCAAATATCTTGACAACTAGATGGATTACCACGAAATTTTATACAGACATTCATGGTCTCCAGAGGATGAATCTTGGTGATTTTTGGTGATCATCTCCTGACTTTTCCTCTTGCACCATTATGAGTTTCACAGTTGTGGTTTTGACTGATATGCCTCAACAACTATTCAAATATAATGTCCCAATAAGGATCAATTATATTAATTCTGCTACCCCTTAACTCTTCATCTAGCCTCATCATCAAGTCGATATTTGAGTTTCTCCAATACCTTGGTTTATGACCGAGTACCTGCAAAACTTATGACTCCCCCATCAAATTCTAGCAAGCTAATATACTGAACTTTGCCTGTTAAGATAGCAAACATTATACTTGTTCAGCAGGAACGTGTTAGCATCGTCATTGTGAGCATGTAAACATGCTAACATATCATTCAGCTCAAAGCACAACTATACAGCTTCACAGAGCTGCTAGCTCGGCTGTGGGCTCTCAGTCTTTTTCAGGTAACCAATCAATTCTTTCAACATATAAATGTGGTGAAGAATGTGAACAATAACCGAAACCTAAAAATATTCCATTCACAATGTTATACTATCACTTGCAGTGCACCGATACAAGTATGTGTGGGGGGTCTGTCTGTCAATTTATGGAGAAAGAGGTGAAGGAGGACTCAGGAGATGACGAGAGACAAGCAGCTGACCCCTGGGTTATCCTGTTGGGACATGAGAGGAGCAGGGTCATTGCGGGGGGCATATTTTGAGTGCTGGGGGTTGGAAAGCTGGGATTTGGGGTTAAGAGAGAGGAAGGGATGTAGATGGGGTACACCAAACATGGAGCCCCAAGTCATGAGAACCAGATTAACAGCAGACTGAATGACTCTCTGGGGCTATAAGAGGAAGACGAGGAAAAGGAAGGTCCTCATAAAGCTGTCTGCCTGCATGTCTATATCACTGGCTCAGTGCACGCCAGATACATACAGCTCCTACTACTAGTCCTCATAAAAGTTTCAATTATAAGCCAACATGTGCTCTATAGATGATTTTAGAATTAAATTATGTCAGCTCCTTCCTAACGACTGAGATGTATGGATTGTGGAGAAAGAAATATAGTAGAAGATCTGAGAGGAAAAGACATTTGTTCTCAACCTCTTTTGCGAACATGTTTTATTCTTATAAGATGCAGCTCAACACATTTTTTAATCACAAATGAAGCAGTATATATATATATATATACACATTTTGTATTACTGCTGGTAAAGCCAAGACGCAAAAGAGCTCAAATCAATAGAAGCAGCAATATCTGTTTATTTACAATCTGTCCGATGATTTCTTCTTGTCTTGCAGTGGAGCACGATAAGGAATTCCTACCTGTGCGGCGGCATCACAGAGAGTTCAGATTTGACCTATCACGAATCCCAGAGGGCGAGGCGGTCACCGCTGCTGAGTTTCGTATATATAAAGACTTCATCCACGAACGCTACGATAATGAGACCTTCCGCATCAGCGTCTACCAGGTGCTGGAGGAACATTCTGACAGGTAAGCATGGGTATATTGTTATGTTTTTTTTATTAATGTTTTTAAGCAATGACTGTACCTGGAATGGTGCTGGAATGATTTGTTCATCGATGATTCAACCTTTTTCTTAAAAGCACTGAAATGAATTATGACTAAATTCCTTTTAACGGCCTTTGGTTTTGGCCTGGTGGTTGTAAATAATGACATCACCATGGGAAGTGGGAATTTGTGGTTGGCCTTTTTCATTATCTTCCTTTATATTTTATAGACTCAATTCATCAAACGTTAACATATTCATCATGAAAATAAACATACCCAGTAAATTACAGTCCTTATTTGGACTTTGGAAGCTGCTCTATCAGAACCACCTTCTCCACGTGGTTAATGTGGGCCATCCAGAAGGGGTATCTAACTCTGGAACAGACAATGTCCTGCTCTCCTCGACCCCTTCTGAAGGTTTTTGTTGTCCAGAGGGAACAACACAGTCATTTTTGCTTTGCCAGAGACTGACCTTGGTACATGAATGAAGCAGAGCTCTGTGACACACTATCTGCCCAGACAGAAAATAGGTCAGGATAAATGAATGGGCTCATGAAGAACAAGAGATTTTAGTCTCTGATGGTGAAAGAGCAGAAAATCCAGAGCTCGGTGTCGGACAATAGGACTGACTTGGATATGTTCTTCTTCAATCGCTACTTTTCACATTCTTTTTTTTCTTCTTTGCAGCACTTTTTTTTGGGTCTCTCTTTCTCTTTTTTTTTACTTTCTGGCTCCCCCACGAAATTCCAACCGGTGATGGACTGTGTGTAGTGTGAGAAAGGATTGGTCGTTTATGAAGTCATTATTGTCAATTAAGAAAATGAAGTGTCCCCCTGGGCCTCACCATCTGGAGGTCCCCCCCCCTTTTTGCTCTCTCTCTCTCTCACTCCGTCACACTCCTCTGACTCCCTCTCTCCACTCCATTACTTTGCTGCGCTTCGGTCACTTAAGTTTACACTATGTCACAACCTATGTTTTGTAATTGTGCATATAATCCCTGTTGATTTATGATCACCTCTGACTTTAATGCTGAACTTGTATTGTCTTCTGTGACCTCCACCAGGGAGTCAGACCTGTTTCTGCTGGACTCGCGGGTGATCTGGGCTGCAGAGGAGGGCTGGTTGGTGTTTGACGTGACAGCAACCAGTAACCACTGGGTCCTGAACCCTGGCCGAAACTTGGGTCTTCAGCTGGCCCTGGAGAGCACAAATGGTGAGTGTCACTCAGATTAGTGTATTCCTCAGCATGTAGGAAATATGTGAGGCGGCCTTGTTACTGCTGAGGCATGTTCTGCACAGAGATAGACAGCTGACGAAAATATATAGGAAGATAAATATGCATAGAAATTAGAAATTTTACCAAACAAAAATTCTATAAGCTTCAAAGATACATTTATTGCAGTGTTTTTTTTTATTGGGTGTTGTAAACCTAGGTATACGTACTGGGAAATAGTAAATATCTTAATTATGATGAAGTATTATGTATTAAAATCAATTACTACTAGTAACTACTAGATAAATCTTGTGAAAAGCAATGCTGGATTTGAGTATCTGATAGCAATTATACTTGATTTAAAATGGAGTGATGACCACAATCAACTAACACATTTTCAAACAGTCCCATTTTAACTCCATGTATCAATGTAATGAATTTCTGGCAAACACAGGTCTGCATTATGATATAACATGCATAAGCCTGCATCAAGGCTGTTCTCTTAAAGGCCGCAGAATCACGTGTGATTCTTTGTGTGCACTCAGGAAAACAAAAATGAAGCCCTGCTCCTCATCAGTCATCATCAGTCAGTCATCACTGTCTTCATCAGTCATACCCTGAGCATCATTAGAAGGCATGCAGAAAATACACTGCAATATCATAAAGATAACATCTCAACAGGAGTTTGTCATCACAAGGGTTAGTCAGTGGAAAATTTTATAAACAGTGAGAAGCACAAGAGCATTTTTGAGGACAATATCGCTCACTGGATGGCATGATGTTACATGTTAGGTGGGGAAAACAGACACTGTTTTTGCTTTCATGTAGTGGGAGAGGAGTGCTGGAGAGGCTGTATTCATCATGAGTGTGTGTTGGATCGGGTATGAAGGGTTATAGGTGAGCATGTACAGACAGGCACACAGGACGTCCCATCGCCTGCGGTAACTACAAACCTTTATTTACCACCAGACGGAGTTCAGATGCACATTCTTCTGTTGGAGAAGTAGATAGACGCACATGAGAGAGTTAGAGTGCACATGCATTCAAATGCACAACCACTCACACATTAAACGCCTAAAAACACAAGTAGAGAGGGCTTTGATGTCAGTGCTGCGTTTGCTCTTGGCATTTGAGAGGTTGAGAATGGATGAGAAAAAGGGAAAGGAATTCACAGAGGAAATTTCATTTGTAAAACTGAATGCGGTTTTATTGATTCACGGTCATGAAACCGAGGCACACACACACACATGCATTCATTTCGTTTCAAAAGCATTCCCTTGCACGGCCTCATATAAATGTAAAATCTAGATTTCTGTGATGGCAACACCTGTTTTACTGTGCTCTCTGTCTCCCCCTACAGGAGAGAGTATCAATCCTCGTGTGGCAGGGCTGATTGGTCGCAGTGGGCCTCAGAATAAGCAACCCTTCATGGTGGCCTTCTTCAAAGCCACTGAAGTGCACCTGCGAAGCATCCGCTCAGCACCAGGGGGGGGCAAACAGCGTAACCCCAACCGCTCTAAAGGGGCAAAGAGCCAAGAGGCGCTCAGAGTGGCCAATGTTGCAGGTAAACACTCAGAGTGTGTTATGGTTCAACAAAATACTGGACCCAAATGCAGACAAAACAGGAAGAAGAAAATGTAGTTGAGGGATTTAATTAAATAATAGTCCAAACATAACATAATAGTCCAAAATGAAAGATCAGGGCAAAATCCAGAACAAAGGCAAAATGGTAGGAACACAGGTAGTAACAGAAATCCAAGGCAAAAAATCCATAAAGAGGAAGAAGCAAAAACTGAGTTCCTAAAAACAGGCAGAGAGACAAAATAATATTGTAACTAATAAATCAAGGAGAAAAACTTATACAGGGGAGATTCCAAGAACACAGATGGGAACACTGGAGAGCACACGAGGCCAAACAGGGCAAAACAGGGCAAAACAGGGCAAAACAGACGAACTGACAATGAACAGGTCGAATCACACAGACTAAATACACTGAGTGAAGACACATTTATTTATTGATTTATTTGGATCCCTCTCTTCCTGGGTTCCACACAAGTAAACATTACAACATCTTACAAAACAATAGTCTGACAAACAGGTTGTACAGGGAGGAGCAGACAATTTGGGGTCAGGTGGAAATAATCAGAGGGAGAAAACAAGAGGGAAAACTTACAGCGGAAGACACAGGAAAGGTGCAACAAAAACACTAACAGACAGAATACATGAGTACAGAGGGAGAGACAATGATCTGAACTGAAAACATCAACAGGGGAACCAAATGGACAACGCAAATGACAAGGAAATACAGGAAATGTAAAGCACAAGACATGACATAAGAATGCTGCTTACAAAATAAAATAGGAAATAAACTCAAAACCCACGACCATGACAAAGTGTGTGTGCTGTATATACAGTCAGTGCTATTTATGCTGATGTGTTGAGCTGACCCCTGCTTTAATCTGGCTTTTATTGGTTATGTGTGGAACCCATGCAATGGGACACAGATGTCAGGTCGATTCATACTTTATGTTCTTATAGTACAAGACAACACATATGGTGCATACTAACTGACACTCTGGAGAATCCACAAAAATGCAATATATCCCAAATCTCTTAGACACGCTGCCCCCTTTTCCTGGAATAAGATACAGAAGGACCCGAAACTGTCAGAACTTGTTACTTTGGGGGAATTTAAGTCAATGTGATTGCTTTTAAAACTACATTGGAATCACTTTTTTTTTTAAAAACAACTTTTTAACTAATTAGTCCTTGGTTTGATTTTTTTTATGTATTTATTTGTGTTGTATTTATTCATTTTCTAGTGCATGGAAAGTGTTTGATTGTCATGTCTCCTTATTATTGTACCAGTTTTTTGTATGCTGCTCTCTTGGCTGGGTCACTCATGGAAAAGAGATTTTTAACCTCAATAACCTGGTTAAATAAAGGATATATATATATATATATATATATATATATATATATATATATATATATATATATATATATATATATATATAAATCAACATGTGCATTCCATTGGAATTGATGTGATTCTTGCCAGATAAATTATGAGATGCACTCAAGGCCTTTGTTTCAGAGGTGTGAGATGGCTGTGTTTATGTGAAGCACTGAAACATTAGACTGTAATGCCGGAGCTTCAGATGTCCCTCTGCTGTCTGTATTTATTTACACAAGCATTACAGAGCTGTTGGGGCCAAGTTCCCTGCATGGAGGTAAGGCAGTGCAAACTTTTATGGCAGAACTCATATGCAGGTTGCTGTGGGGGCAACCAGGACCACAGCACATGTGGCAAATGCGCCTGTTTGGATAGCAGTGGTCTTTAAGTGGATGATGAGAACCAGTCGCTCATGATGGTTTCCAATGTGAATCAGTATTAGGAACTTATGTACCACAGAGACCCAGAGGTCACCAGAAGAAGAGAGCGATAACATTTGATGAAAACAGACTATTTTTTTTACACACTGATGGGTCTAAACAGGAAAAGAAGTGTTAACATGAGTGTAGAGAGAGGGGAGATAATAAATAAAGACAGGCGAGCCTATTCTGTGTGCACATCTGTTTCATCCAGTGGAAACTCAAAGCCCAGCAGAGTGACCTCTAAGCAGGGTGGCCCATTCATTTGAAACAATTACCAAACTGCTGCTGAATCTGGAGGTGATTTCCTTCAGCCATTGTTTAAATGTTAATGTTTTGCATGAGGATACTGGCCATGTTTAGGTCTGTTCTTTATCATCTCACCCCTAGTTGGGGCCTGACTACAGGAATTAGTAAGTCTTGTAGCTGAATGGGATAGAAGCACATGTACTGAAATACAAGCTCTCTCTGTCTTTGTCTGTCTTTTGTCTCCCACAGAAAACAGCAGCACTGATCAGAAGCAGGCGTGTAAGAAGCATGAGCTCTACGTCAGTTTCAGAGACTTGGGTTGGCAGGTACGGAAAGCATTCCTTGACCAGGAAGCCAAAATTGTTTGGCCCATCAGAATCCTAACTCAGACTCTCCTGGTTGCTGGTCTTATCCCAGAATCCTGATGACTGACACACCAGAATCAGCTCATATGGTACAGCTCATATGGTCCAAATGTGGGATTTCCAGTGGGAGACAAGTCCACCACATTTGTGCTGAATGATTCAAGATTTAAGATGTTTATTGTCACACCGGTTTTACAAGTACAATTGTGTGAAAAACTTTTGCCGGGAAGCTCCAAGAAAAGAAGAAAAATTAAGATAGGAAGAAAGAGTAAGATAAGTACACACAATGATAATAATAAGATAAATAATAGCGAGATAAATGGTATAAATATGCATAATAAAACTGTATTTACAATATTAGAAATAAAGAATAAAAATGCCCAGTACTGAAGATATTGCACTAAGGTTAATTGCAAGAAGATTCTAAGCAAAAACTAACAACTATCAAACAAAAACTAACAAACTAACAAACAAAAACTAACAAAGAGCCAAAACTGACTAAAGAACATAAAACTAACATAACATAATTAACATAAAACAGCTAAATAATCAAAACAGATACAGAGCTCCCCGACATGTCGCCCTCTCTCTACGGCGCCATCTTAAAAGATTTGAGTTTTGAATTTGACTTTTGGACTGTTTTTAAGACAAAACAAGCTATTTAAACTGTTCAACTTTGGAGGAAGAAATTTTATTTTTCACTGTTTTCCAACATTTTTTTTTTTAGAGAGGACAAGAAAATAAGGGACAGATATAGTGTAAATTTATATTTTGATTTACAGCTGATCATGTGCAATTTTGATTCAGTCCTTAAAGACCCTACAATCAAATATAAGGTAGTAATCTGACAACATTATCTATTATTATTTCTTTCATAAATATCAAAAAGTGATGGGTAACAGGGGAGTGGGACAACAGTGTCTGGGTTTGAAAAGCTCCTTATATAGAGGACGTTCACTGTGTCCCCCTCCCTTCTAAAATCAAAGTTATGTCTCCATGACCTCCCATTGGTCCAAATTTGGCTCAAGTCTGCTACGTAACTGGAGCTGATGTATCCAAAGTCTGCATCTGCAAATCCTCGGCACATCTAAACATCTACAACTCCAATATCTCCAATATTTCTGTTTTCAGCACTTCTCAGTTCTCCGAGCTAAATTTCTCTCTCTCCCTCCTCACTCTCAGGACTGGATCATCGCTCCAGAGGGATATGCAGCGTACTATTGCGAGGGGGAGTGTGCCTTCCCGTTGAATTCCTACATGAATGCCACAAACCATGCCATCGTACAAACACTTGTGAGTAACCATAAAAGCAGGAAACAAAAACCCAGAGGTCATGTTTAGAGTCTAATCATCTCATCAAGTGTCATAACAATGCAGCCGCTGTCGGAACCACTGCATTCAACGAGCCAGAGTATACTGTCAGTGATGTGACAGACGATGAGGCCAATAGTTTCTAGATTTAGTGTCTGGCTCTTTATGAAACAACCATTTGTCAGTAGTCATTTGACTTTCCCCTCCTCTTCCCAGGTTCATTTTATTAACCCGGAGACGGTTCCTAAGCCCTGTTGTGCCCCCACGCAGCTCCATGCCATCTCAGTTCTCTACTTTGATGACAGCTCCAACGTCATTCTCAAGAAATACCGCAACATGGTCGTCAGAGCTTGTGGCTGCCATTAGACTGTCAGCATCTTCGCACAGAGACACACACACACACACACACACACACACACACACACACACACACAGACACGCACACACAAGTAGAGAGGGACTCCCCTTGCTCTTGAAAACGATGAGAACGGATTACAAAATAAAGGACATGTGAGTTCGAGTGACGAGGACAGAAAGACTCTTGAGTTTTCAAGGTTTTCCTGAAGTAAACACGATGTGGAGAGACTCCTCTACACAAAGCACGCACACACACACATGAACAAACGCGCCCACACACACAGGTTTGTGCTTTCTACTGTGTATACAAGACATTAAAAGCAGTGATTGGACTGTATATACATTCACAGTCAACAATCTTTTGTTCTATTGTAGTTCATTCCTTTACTTTAGATTTATATATATATTTTTATGACCGAGAGAGTCGGATGGATGTTCTGAATTTCTTCCATGTACAATACTGTGTAAATAATTTTTTCAAAGTATAAAGTGTATTTATTTCTTGGAATGTCACTCGTGTTTTCTCCTGTATGTACAGTAATGCTGCCCGTTTTCTTTCACATGACACTACACACAATGTACGAGGAAACTGAAACAAATTTGACAGAAAACTACTCTATGAGTTCAAACCCAAACGCATCTCTCTGTGCCTCAGCTGTACATGTATGCTGATGATGGGAGGCTATTTACGACAACATGGACCTGCATGAAATGTCTGCATATTTCATCAGTTGCACATTTTATAGCAACGATCGGCTGAACTGTCAGAGAGAGAAAAGGAGAACTTTGTACGAAGCATCTTGTTCTATGTGCTAGACATTTTCAGGTCTATTTTCCTCTGCTGTAATACAGTCTGTCATATTTAAAAAGATCTATTTATTAAGAGCTGGCTATGATGTTCTACAGTGCGCTCCGATGTCTCAACCGTGTTTTACTGCTGAACTGGTACAACAATAAACTGGGAGAAAGGCAGCCGGACCATCTTGATGTGTGTGTTTTTTTTTTGTAATATGGATGATTAGTAGAGTTAAATGGCCAAGTTGAGAGAGGACATAATGCTGGTGCAGCACCTTTTCCACATTCCTGCACAGATACATGGATCGTAGTTAAATCCTCCACCTGCTGACTGGAGAACTGTCTGAGATGTGCTTCCATATTCAGAAGCAAAATGAACTTCTGTTTTCTCAGGCTTATGGTTAGCTACTATGTGTGTGTGTGTGTGTGTGTGTGTGTGTGTGTGTGTGCACGTCTATGTCTGTTTTATGTTTGTGGGGTGGATTTGGTTTTCCTCTGGCTGTGGATTTGTGGATGTCTGGACATTTATTTCCACATAAATCACATTGCCTTCAAGCTTAAATAAATTCGCTCTATGAATGAAAAGGGCCCGGCGGGAGGCACCATGGAGTAGTGGTTACCGTTGCTGCCTCACAGCGAGAAGGTTCTGAGTTTGAATCCTGACCTGGGGGACTTCTCTGTGCGGAATTCACATGTCCTTCTGCATGGGTTCTCTCCGGATGCTCTGGCTCCCTCCCACAGTTCAAACACATGCCTTATGTCTTTCTATGTGTCAGCCCTGTGATGAACTGGCGACCTCTCAAGAGTGTACCCTGCCTCAGGTGGGATGACTCCAGCCCCCCATGACTCTGCACAGGATAAGCAGTGATGAATAATCCATTTGTCTTTTTAAAAAAAAAATTTTGATTGTTGACATTGATTGTTGACATTCACCTAATTTACTTACACAGAGGAACAATAATAGGCCTACAGCTTTACATATAAACTTTAAAAATAGGGTTAGGCAGTAACACAGGTTTACGCTGCTCTCTGCTGGTGAAAACTACAATGTGCAATGATAATTTGCCCTTGATTTTGTTGTACAGTACTCTGGACCTTTTTTTTTTTATAGAGGCCTATTTCGTATCAATAAAACTTTTGGAGTTTTTATTGCCCACCCACTCAGGGCCATGAGCTGATCTGACTGAATGAATACATCTTTAGTCAGCATCATAAACCCTGCAAGGAGAAGGAAGAGAAGGAGGAAGAGAACTTTACACCCACATACTTTCATTTTCACATGTTTCGTTATGATTCGTACAAGTGTCTGTATGGGTGTGTCTTTAAGTAGTCTATGGGTCCACCCCGCACTCTTTAATTCTACTTAGCAGTTTTGTGGACCACTAATCAGCTTTCCTTACACTTCCATTGTTATCATATCTTATACTTAATGCTGAGTTTAATGAGCTGAGTCATTAAATAAATGGAGAGGTCATCCTTTGGTTCGCTTTCTGGCCACGTAAAATCGACTTTTATCCATTTAACAGCATGAAGTTTGCATTTGTTCATGATATTCTTCTCACTGATCTGCAGCCTGGCTGTGAGTAGTTTACGGCCCTCCCTCCTGCGCGTCATTTGGAAATAAACTTTCAGCTCTACCCTTCTTTACCCTCACTGAACATGCGGGGGAAACCGAAAGTTTAAACTAAGTTTCACTTTCGTTCTTAAAGGTATGTGCGTAAATCGGTTTAGAAGGTCGACAGCCTTAGAATCATATCTTGATATTTGTCTCGTTTGCAAGGTGGTGACGTGATTAAACTGTCCGAGCGACTATTTGGCTATTGCTGACACTGGAAAGGAAAGTTTTACAGAGGTTTACGTACAAAATTTGTGCTGAAGATGGAAAGAGGAGCTAAGATGCACATGAGAGAGTGGCTGATAACTCAGATAGAGAGTGGGAAATACAGAGGATTGTATTGGGAAGATGAGGACAAAACTATGTTCAGGATTCCGTGGAAGCACGCAGCCAAGAAGGACTACAGAGAGACGGCAGACGCAGCTCTGTTCAAGGTCTGTTTGATGATTTAAAACATGTGGATTGTGAAATTATGGTCAGACACAGTTTTAGCATGCTGCCAAAGTGTCAATGGTTTAAAATAGCCTAATGTTTCCCATGTATTTATTGAATTTACTTTGGTATCCCAACAAAATAGATTTATAATGGCGATTATTATTGTTGTTATTATTAGGGGTTAAAGTGGGATTTGACAGGTAGGGAAGAGTAGCGCCAAGAGCCAGACTAGGTCCAGAGAAAACATGCAATATAATAAATATATTATTACATACTTAAAATATGCATGATTTAATTACATTATTTCTAGTACTATGACATTATTAAATGACCGACTGATACGAGAAACGACAGCAGTACGGACAGTAAAGTGGTGTGACTATAAAGTACTGTATGGTGCTAAGAAGATCATTTTACAATACTCAGGATTCTGAGTATTGTAAAATGATTATCAATAGTGCTGTTCAACTGCAGTTAAATTAATATCCAGTTCCACTACATGACATCATTTCTATGCATTTTAGACCACAATATAAAAATGAACAACAAATATCGATTGTAATTGTTGGAAATTGTATAGATTTATTTATTTTATAATATAGATATTATTTATAATTGTATATTTTATATAATGAAATATTAATTTGATTTATTCCACCAAATTAATGCAAAATGTGTCCTAACTTGGAGTTGTCGTATAACCAATCGGGGACCTCTGATTTGTGAAGTGAATCACTCTGGCCAAAGGATTGGGACATGGTGGGGGCAGAGGATCCACCGGCGATGACCACATGACTAAGGCTGTGGTGGTGTGGATTTTTCCTTACATGGTGATAAAGCATTATGTAACAGTGGGATGATTACCCCACCTCCCAAAAAAAAAAAAAATAGCAACACAAAAACAGTTAAAGGCTACCCTGAAATAAAACACTATTTAAAATCATGAAATCATAGGCTAGCCTAAAATATTTAAAATACTGCAGGGGAGAAGACAATTACATGCATACAGGAAAATCTACTGCTCATCTCAAGACACCTCTATTGAAATAAGAGCGGCCGACAATGGGGGATAAACCTGGCTTTTAAAATAATAAGTTAACATACTTAAAAGTATGAGCTAAGAGGGACTGATAGAGCGGGCGTAAAGTACACATACTCAGTTGAAATGAAAATCAAACTATCTGCCATTCAAACACAGTCATTGATCAGGCTCTCCAGATGGTTGTCGCGCCAGCTATGGCTGCACTGCCTGTGCAGGGATCTTAAACGATGGCCGGATATTCATGTTTGCAACAGGGCTGCTGTCATCTTCCATATAAAGAAACGTTAGAGACATGCAGTGACAGGGCATGCTTAAGTGAGATAACCTTGCAAGTTAAAATAACATGAGGTTCTAACACATCATATGTGCTCCTATAGCTTTCACCAGCAAAAATAAATAAATAAATAAAATAAAATAAAATGAAAAGTGCATCTATGGCTGTTGTCAGTTGGACACTGATTGGTTTAATTCATGTTTAATTCATGTTATGCCCGAAACACACTTATAGTATGAATAATTAATGGTCCTTTTAAGTAGCAAAAGTGAGTTAGACTGAATGAACTTGGCCCCACTGTGTTTAAGCAGTTGTTCATGACTATTATTGTTAAACTGCTCATTGTTTTGAAATATTCATTCTTAAGCATGTATTTCAATCTTTTCATTCAGGCCTGGGCTGTTTACAAGGGTAAGTACAGGGAAGGGAGGGATAAAGCCGACCCCACCATGTGGAAGACCCGTCTCCGCTGTGCGCTCAACAAGAGCACAGACTTCCAGGAAGTCCCCCAACGCAACCAGCTGGACATCACTGAACCCTATAAAGTGTACCTTATCATGCCCAGCTATGAGCCCTCCAGGCCAGCAGGTGAAAACAATTAAAACTACTTTCCTCTCATACAGATTATATCTGAGCGGTTGGGCAGTGGTTGCCTCTTAAAATACAAAATTGCACCAAAATAAAAGAGAAAAAGGTAAATAAAAGCAAATATAATAAGGAATGTAATGCGTATTTAATTGACTAATGGTTTCAAGTAGTTTTTTTTCATTTTTTGTCAGTTTACCTATGCAAAAAAGTAATTTTTTTGTGTTTTTTGCACTCATTTTTGCTCCTCAGAGGCTCCGCAGACAAAGGATCAAGTGATCATCCAGGCTGAGAAGTTGCCAGGGAGCCCTGGTTTCATGGACAAACAGGTAAAAGAACCAACAAACTATAAATTGACAAAATGTAATACTGAACTCTTTTGACATTCTACAATGGATTATATACTGCTCTGGGACAAGTGTTTTTCACCGGTGTTTATTTGGAGCCTCATCATTTATGAGCTATCCATACTTTTACACTGGTGAATAACAATGTGTTCTTGCACCAGGAAACATTGGTTTGGGGATATGTGGGGAATTCAGGTCAAGCTGATCTAATCTTATCACATCCAATCATAGATCATATCAAAAAAATTTAGCTGGTAAACCTCATGAAAAGTGTACCTAATTTTTTTTTTTTCCTTCATAGCTTCATCATCAGAAGGTATCATTTCATGCAACTAAAGAAGAAGGAAAACCATTGAGCAGTAAGGGCTTCACACACAAGCTGTTACTGTTCTATAGAATGGTTATGAAGGAACATGCCCATAGATGTCAGACAGGCAATCATCCCCTATGGATTTAGCATTAATCTTCAGTCGTATTGCTTTTCACCCAAAGAAGCCACCAAAGCAAAGAATTGTGAACTGAAATGATCAAGTCATCAAATGGTGATAATTATCTTTGTCACGATATCCAAGTTCCAAGATCCCATTGGAGCAATCCAAACAGTGGCTGCTATAATAAAAAAAAAACTACTTAATTTATTTGACATATGCACATAATGTAAATAGCTTCAAGAATATGAGATGTTTTTGACTATTAGACCCCATCCTGATCTAATCTGAAGGGGCCATCGAGAAACTCCCACTGTATGAGTGGGATATCTTTACAAAAGAGAATAGATAAAAAGTTACTGAAAACATGGCTGTAATCGAAGAAGGCCCTATTTTGTCTAATTTAGGATCCCTACTTTTAGCTGGCCTTGACCCAGTCGTGGGCTTATCATGTGGGATGGGACTTGTGAATATTTGCTTTAAAGGGCCCTACTTGTATCCCACCCTTGCCAAATCTTTGGCATACATGGGGAGACACCCTTGGTGCCTATATAGATTCAATGAACAAATATTTATGGACTCAATTTGGTTCTCTCAAATATGACCCAAATGCAGCCCCATCTCTAACCTAAGTTGGGTCCGCATGTTCATAATGATAGGAATTTAAAACAAAAAAAAATCTAATCCTCTAATCTCTAAATATACTTATCGTTCTAACTGATTTTATAATGTCTGTGTTTTTCATTAGACATTTTCATGAGGGAGCACATGTATTGTGTGCTCACGGGACGAAAACCTCAAAATCAGGGCCATGCTCCTACAACCGTCATCAGCCCTGCACTTTCTATATCAGGTAAGAAAGCTTACGGGACTACATAACACATCCCTTGCACTGTATGACCTGGAATACAAGTTGCATTTTGTGTGCACAGACTTTCGGATGCAGGTGGTGTTGCTGTACCATGGCCAGAGGGTGATGAAAGTGACCACCAGGAGCCCAGATGGGTGCTTCATCATGCAAGGCTGTGCTCCATTGGGAAATGAACAAATCTACGGGCCCTGCACCGCCCAGCAGCTCTCTTTTCCATCCCCTGGTTCCGTATCCCTGCCGTCAAGCATGGCTGAAGCAATGAACCGCCTTCTTTGTCACCTGGAGAGGGGTGTGCTATTATGGGTGGCTCCAGATGGGGTGTTCATCAAGCGCTTCTGCCAGGGCAGAGTGTACTGGAGCGGACCCATGGCCCAAAACACAGACCGGCCCAACAAACTCGAGCGAGAAAAGACCTTCAAACTGCTTGATATACCCAGATTTCTCAACGGTAAGGCAGGGCACGATTACTTTAACAGAAAAACTACCATATTAAATAAATTAAATGAACTATTACATGAATAAAATAATAATAATAGTGGATTTGCCTCTTTATGTGTGACCCTTACTTAAATGTTGGGAAGGAAAACTATGTTCAACTCAGTTAAAATACTCTTACTTCTTGTCTTACGTGATTTTTTGCCAGTCCAAATGCCATATTAGATGGGGATTTTTTTTTTATAGTCACAGAGTAATGGTGAAAATACAATACCTCATGAGTATAAGGCCACTGACTGAGTGGCTGATCGATGAACTTACCTGACCTTTTCAGCCGGCTGAGTGTTAAGAATTTCCCCATTTGAGCTGATTCATTTTGAAAATGAATAGCATCAACTGTTTCCTATTACTGAACTGTGGGAGAACACATGCTGTACAACTTGTATGATTGTAATAATTTGGGTGTTGCAGTTGCTAGGCCGTTGTATTGGTCCATTGCTGTGAAGAGAGAGCTGAGCCATAAAGCAAAGCTCTAAATTTACCAATCAATCTACGTTCCAGTCCTCACCCATGGTCATGAGCTCTGGGTAATGACCCCTCTCAGGGTGTCTGGCCTCAGCCTAAGAGACAGGGTGAGGAGCATAGAAAGGAGCCAGTTGAGGTGATTCAGGCATCTGATGAGGATGCCTGCAGGGCGCCTCCCTTTATAGATTTCCTGGGCACGTCCAACTACGGTAGACTTAAAATTCGCTGGAGGCATTACGTATGTAATCACTCCGGGATCATCCAGGAGGAGCTGGAAAGTGTTGCTGGGGAGAGGGATGAGTGGAATATCCTTACCCTGCTGCCACCATGACTCGACCCTAGAACAGTGGAGGATTTAGTGGATTTTGAAAATAAGTGACTGCAATAATTAATGATCCATTTTACATGGCTTAATATAAAACAACTTGTGTACTCATACTTGCAGCAATACATCCAAGAATTCACATAATACACACGACTACTGACTCCTGTAACAAATTGGCCATATTTTTTTGCAAATTGACCATTATTTTTTAGTGTTATGTTATTATTCTGATTTTAGATACAAAAGCTATTACAGTTTGAAATCATTAGCAATCGGATTGTCATGGAAATCTATCTGGAACAGAATATGTTGATTCCAAGAGAGACAGAATGTTTGGGATACTTTGGAGATAAAAGAATGAAAATGTCAGATTATAGCTCGAATCTAAGATGTAATGTGTCGATATGATCAAATCTGAAGTTTCAAATGCAAAATGTGTGCAGAGCTCCAGAGCTGTTTACAGGGGAAGGGCTCCATGCCTTCTTATGAGATTGAGCTCTGCTTCGGAGAAGAGTATCCAGACCCCAAGGTGCCAACTACCAGGAAGCTGATCATGGCTCAGGTGGGTGGAAAAGAGAACAAGAATTGTTCAGCTTTGATTAGAATTTTAAAATCATGTTCTTTACTTTAACATTTAGATATTTGTCACCATAGGACTCTCAAACTATTGAATGCTCCCTTTTGTCTCATTCTTATTTAAAAAATGTACAATGTCGCAGGAGGATGAAATCACAATTACACCTTTTTTTAAACTTTTGTCATCACTTGGACTTACTTTACAATATTGAAACAATAATCAGTAGTGTGAACAGATATTGCAAATTCTCACTAAATAAGTCACCATTGTTCATGAAAATATATTGGCATAATTAAAATTCTACCCTCATGTAAACTATAGCAGTCAATGGGAAATGTAGTGTTTTTAAACTTCATTTCTCGTGTATGGAGCCATCAACATTTCTTGTCTTGGTGTGACATACATTTTGGCACTCATTTGAAATCTGCCTTTACATGCAACCCTGTTGATTGACAAAGTCACAGTGTGAAGGCACTTATGGCGCCTTACTTAGAGGGTAGCTCAGCACGATCATGACTTTGCCTTGGTATCAAATGAGCCCTGTCATGATAATAATAATAATAATAATGTCATAATGAACATCCCATACCTACATGCTGTAAAGATTCATTCCAGGCAGAGCCTTATAATTCCTGTCTTTAAGTGCTCCCTGTCAGTCAGGGGTGCTGCAGCAGCATTTTCAACCACCAGCAGAGGTCCTTATAAGCATACTAATTGTGTACTACACTGTGTCCTGCTGACCAGGTGGTGCCCTTGTTTGCAGTGGAGCTGCTACAGAGGTTCAACTTGGCAGAGATTGAGGAGAAGCAGCTGAATCTCACCTTCAACACAGAAGGAGAGCAGATATAGGAGGATAGAGAATGTACAGTAGCGTTGCGTCAGGGTAGCCATGAACAATTTACAAATTTATCATTGAGGTTTTATTTCCTCTCTGCCATTATCTTGAGTGATCAGTGGAGATGTGTATTTGATTAAGAGAAAAATTGAGCTGTGTTGTAGACAATTTTGTAATGCATAAAGTAAAAAGATGTTTTATGTTATTTTTAGCTTTAGCCTATATTGATTTTTTTTTAATTCACTGTGCAGCTAGACTGGCAAGACTTTTCAGTTGTTGTTGAAGAAAACATGTTTAACCCAATAAAAAAAAAAGATTATTAATATTTTCAATTTAAAAAGAATGTCCACATTTTTTGCTATCCCCATATTCAGCACATGAATGAAACAGTTCTTTGAGTGTCTAGCACGTTACAACACATTCAGAGAATTAATTGACACTTTGAATTAAATGTATAAAGCTTTTTTTTCCTTTATTTCTAGCGAACATCATTTAACAGATTCACAATTTTGAAAAATATACATTTTTGTAGCTATAACATTTAAAAAGTAAAGTTAACAATTCAGATTTTCTTTTTGAACATAAAAAACAAACAGACACAAAAACTAAAGTGAGAGAGTGTGCTGAATCAGAGGAGATACCCGTATCTGAGTTTAAAATACTTTCATCGTTTTCCCTGTCTTCAAACATATACAGTACGTAAAAAATGAGATGGGAACAGAAGCGTACAGTACACAGGGGTCAAGAGTATTCACAAAGCATCATGTTCCAACGTGTTATTAGCACCATGACTCTTCAGCCGAACAGCTCTTTTGACTTTTTCTATCATTCAGTTTTTAATGGAAAAACACCATGAGTGTCAAGGACATGTGGCCCAGACCTTTCTGCATGGGTGGGATTGTCTTTTACGTAGTTTTCATTAGTGTTCTTCCTTTCTCAGAGATAATGTTAAGAACATATTGGAGGGTAATGCCTTGACAAACAGTTTAAAATGACTCCCAGTGATGAAAATATAAAAGGCGAAGAGTTGTTCATACATTCACCTTGCCTGCCCAGGCCAACACGTAGATATTGGCTTGGGAGCAAGAAAATAATTGGAAAAACTAAAACTAAAACAAAATGAAAATGCATTGCAAAACTGACAGAGAAATTGCATTAAATCGGTTTAGCATATTTACTGTATATAACATCTGTAATGTAATATATATTGTTTAGTTTTGTTCATATATGTCTGCACTTTGCGTTTACTTTCATAGCACTGATTGAAAATCGATAACCTGCAGAAAACACTGTCAGTAACTAGGTGTGCGGGACAATCATTACAAAAACAGAGTGAACACATGACAAGTGCTTGATTGTCTCACTAAATGTCTTCAGTGTGTTTGTAAGGAGCCATCCAGAGATCCCTCTGCTGTGGCTCCTCTCAGGGCTGTGCTAATCAAGGCTGCGGAAAGGAAAGGAAAGGATGAGTGCAACAAGGGCTAAGCTAGGATGGACAGGGTTAAGAATTTGGGCAGAGGTCTGGACACCCGTAAATTGCGCTTTTTATTGTTTTTTAAAATCCTTCCCTGCAACCCTACCTTGAGGTCTCTCCATTGTTTGTCTTTGTGGGTGCAACAGAGACAAGTAGGGTGTGTATGTGCTTAAGTTTGTGTGTAAGTAAGCCCGAATATGTATGCATTTTTCAGTATCTACTGCCACTTCATTAGCTTGTAGCCATGAGGTAAATCCAGGAGGCCAGGAGCATCAGTTCCGGTTGACGGAAGGGCTTCCGGGGCAGACCAGCGCCTTTTGCGTGGACATTGTTGCTCCTGAATGGGAGGCTCTGCAGTCAGAGTGTCTGGAGGGCCCGGTGTTGTGGGAGGTGGGTGGTGAGGAAGAGGAGGAGGAGGAGGGGGAGGTGGCATCTCCTCCCTGTGTGAAGTGTTGGACCTTCCTGCTGCCCTGGAGGGTGGTTGGATGCGATGGGCTTTGGAGCCGGTCCGAGTGTTTGTCCGGTGGGTTTGGGAGGGTGTGGGGGTAAGAGCCAGGCAGACGTCTCCCTCCATGAGCTGGCGGCAGGGCAAGCCATAGAGCTGTGAGGTTCTCTGGGGACAGCAAGAAGACCAGCCTTGGTCCTGCACAAAGAACGGATACTCCACCAAGACCCTCAGAAACTCCTACACAAAACCACAACATTGTTATACACTCAACTGAGAAGTCTCTCATGTATGTCACTTATTATCACCAGAATCTGACTTTGATGTGTAACATTATTCATTATGTAAAAGGAAATAGGCTAATCTGAACTGAGATGATCAAGACAAGCCTAAACTGTGACTGATTTGCTTTAACGCTCATCTTGTCATCCACTTATTATTAATGTATTTGTGAAAATCCTGCAATGTAGATACTTGTTGCTAAAGCATATATCTGAGGAAAAAGCTGACCTGAGTGTTGAGGTCTGTGAGGTGGACCTGCAGGTGGCTGAAGCCCTGTGCACTGCTGGGGGAGATTAGCAGCACAGTACATGTGCTGAGGTGGAACTCTGGAGAGGTGTCTGCACTCCTTAGAAAGTCCTCTGTTTGCAGCTCCTCTACTCGCTTCAACTGCCCGCTGGCCAACTCAATTAGAGAACCCTTGGTGAAGTGAGGTAGGAGTGCCGGGGGAGATGGGTGAAGATGGGCAGGAGATAGCTCTTTCCCTCTGTCTCTTTCTATTTTCTGCCGTCGCTCACTGTCTCTTTGTTGGTCTTTGTAATGCTGAAGGTGCTTCTCTTTATCCTTGTCTCTGTCTCGCTCCCTGTCCCTCTGTAGGACTTTTTCTCTGTCTTTTTCTTGGTCTATGTCCCGGTCTCGTGACCGGTCATGGCTATTAAGCCGACCCAGGGGTGACTGTGATGAGTTCCTTAGATTTTGCTGCTTGGTGCCTTGCTCCCTGTGCAGGTTGTACAGAGGTGTTCCTGAGGGGCTGAAGAGTGGGTAGGTCTGGGCCTGAGGGCTGGGGTTGCACACTAATCCCAAGGAGTAGTAGATCTGTCCTTCAGCTGTTGTGGCCCCTAAAGGATCCAATAGTCCCCCTCTACCTGCCCTGGGGATTATTCCCAGGGGATGGGGACTGGTGGAGAGTAAATTGGAACTTGACTTAACTATTCCATGCAGATGTCTGTCCTGCAGTGAGGAATGTGGCTCAGGGTCCTCCTGAGCTTGACAGTCTGACAAAAATGGCCCTCCAGAATGTACACGGGGCATTAGATCTTCCTGCTGTTTTCGTCCACCATTGGTATGGGAGCTGTGCAGACTGAAGTCTAGCCTAGTTCGGCTGCTGTCATTCCCATATTCACCTGTGAGCAGAGGCCTGGAGGTTGAGGCAGTCCAGCTGCCTGGCCCATCCAGACCATTGGGTTTCTTGGCAAGGTACCTGTATCTGGCTTCAACTAAGTTTGGATCTTGAGGGTAAAGAGAGTGGTGGCTAAACAAATATGACGGGGAGAAGAGAGAGGAGCTGTTGTCCCGTCGAGTACTGTTATAGCAGGACCACATCTCTCTAGAATTGGCTGGGAAGGGAGCCTTGAAAGAGGAGGCAGAGGAGGAAGATGGAGAAGGTGGCAAGGAGAGGGGCCCTTCCCCTCTTAGCCACCTGGAGTGGTGGGTCAGGGATGAGGAGAGAGCATCATCTCTCCAGGCGGGAGATCCTGAGGCCCTCCTCTCACTGACCGGCCCTGGGAAAAGGGGGAGAGAGACAGAGGGCGAGTAGCTCAGATGCCAAGGTAGGGGCAGGGGGAGGCCTGATGCTGGATCAGGAAGGGTTGGTGAAGTATGTAAGAGATGGGGGTTTGGGTCATTCAGAGCTCGGTCCCTGTCACTGGCCTCCCTGGCTCCCTCCCCTCCCCCTGCACAGGACCGACTACGGAGCGGCACAGGGGGTTTAAACTCATCAAGAGGGACCTGGTGTTCTACCGATCCTTGCCGATTCTCCCTTTTCTTGGGAGGAAGGCACTCTTTGCCGCGGTCGGGGCTGGGATTCATGGGTGGGCTCCAGCGGCAGTGGGGGCCCCCTTTGTGTGGGTGTAGACTAGGTCACATGAGCCTTACTGGAGAATGTGGAGCACAGACAGAGGGGACGGCTGCTACACAGCATCACTGTCTGTTCACAGTTGATTCTTTTGTACTAAAGCACCGATCACCTAGGGAAGAGATGAATAAGGACAGAAACAGAGACAAGGTTGGTAAAAAGGAGGAAGAGGACAGAGAACAAAGTAAAAGAGATTCAGTGTGGACATAAAAAAGGACAGACTGTCTGGTTCTGGCATCGGTTATTAAGACTTAGCTGTCAGTCTGGTCAGACATGCAAACAAACATTCAGCTGCATCAGACAGATGGAGAGAAATCAGCCAGTCGTCCTCATATAAACTATTAAAACGATAGACATTCTTAGCAGTCTCAAATTAGTCATTACCTATGTACACTGTGGTGGGACTGAAACTACCCAACTTACTTGTTTCATTCAAAAACATTTCTCCCACATTTGGGCTCAAAATACATTTTGCAGCCAAAGAAGTTCAGAGGCGGTGCAGTATGTGTGTGTAAAAGCACACACACAGAACACTCACAGCAGGCGAGTTTTCATCTCTGACTCTCAGGGGATGATTGAAATATGTAGATATGCTTTTGTACCACTTTGATGAACCACCCCCATGACACCCCCGGGTGTTCTTTGTATTCTATATAAGCTTGCTACTAGCACCCCCTACCCCTTCTCTTTCAGACACACACACACAGACAGCAACAGACACACAAATGCTCCCTCAGGCAGCTGCACTTACTCCCCCAGTGATAGGCAAAGCTGGTTACCACCCACCCAAAAGCTGGCAGAAACACTGTTGATATTACCACCAGTTATTGTGGATACTGGATATGTGTCTTTGCATATTAATTATGTCTTGCAACAGGGGTGTAGGGAAATATGTTTGACTGTTTGTGTCTGCGTATGTATGAATGCCATGTCTGTGTGCATGTGTAACTTTTTTTCCCGGGAGGAACGTGTGAATGTGTTTATTTGTTTGGGTCTTTGTGTGCGCATGTGTTTGTGTGTGAGTCTTCAAATGTGTCAGAGATTTTGCAGCCTTGTTTCATTCAGTGAGAAGTGCGGGGGAGCTCTACTAATTCCTCTGCAAATGTATTAAATGAGCTCTTTTGAAGTGATGGCTGCCACACCAGCTCTTCCCTCCACCTCCACCACCATCGCAGCACCCCGGCACCAAGCTGCCACTCAGCCCCTCACTCACCCTCACGTCTGTCTCAACTCCCTGCCGTCTCACCATCAACTCCACTGTCACCATGGCAACTGTATCCGCACACACATCCAGTCGGTTATAGAGGTTAGACAAGGATACTCCATGGACTGGCAGGTAAACTGTTGCTCAAGTGACTTAGTCCAAAATCATAATAAGTGTTAGAGTGGAGCAAGCTGTTTGTGCATCTGAGTGAAAAACGGAAAACAGGGCAGTGAGAGGAGGGGGTCTCATTGAGACACTGACAAGACGGATGTAATGAAGCAGAACATGGTTGTCCCTGCTCTGCCTCAGCTCTCGTAGGTTTTCCTGATGGACAGACAGCTTTAATTGATGATACATTCACCACTGACTGCCTCTGTTGTCTCATTTGTGGTTAACACTAAATTAATCACATCAGTTCCCCATGTCAAAGCCACTACAGCTGACCCCTGTTAGCTCGGAGTGGGTTGGAAAAATGATGAGAATAGAAAGCTATCTTATTCTTAGCTGATGACCCATAATTGGTGGTTTGTGATCTAGTGTCAATAAGGGTTAAACCCTTTTTGAGTTACGTTTACATGCTCAACTAAATTTCATAGTGCGCTGTGGGAATGAAAGAGGTACCATTCTCCCTGTTCAGTGTATCACACTGATTTTGACGCTGTCATTTTATGATAAAACAGTTGCATAATGCTGCTCTAAGTGATATTTTCAGTTCATCTAAAAGATGGTATAGCCTGCTGTGGGCTGAAAAATCCATTGACCGTTCTGGTTCATGAAAATCGATACATTTGAGATAAAAAGCTCTCAGAAAGTAGAAACAATTATAAACTGTTCCTTACACAAACCATACGCATCTTTATTTATGGTTTTCTGTCAATATTTGTCCAGAAATAATCATTTTTGATCACATTAATTATTACAAATTAATTATTATAATCTATAATTACTGTGACAACTAGTTAATATTATAAAAATAACATAATGTCAGTATCTACACAGTTAAGGAATTTACTCACTAAAAAGAAAGAAAACTTTAAAAAATTTCCACAATAACAACAACAACAATAATAATAATAATGATAATAATAATACATTTTCCATGACTATAAATACATTTTCCTATAAAATAAGAAATGAAAAAAAACTAAATTTAAGAAATACATTTTCAATTTATGCATTCAAAAGGTCCAATTTGTCGAGTTTATACATAATTTACTTTGGCTACACAAGTTGAACTGGAACCCAGAATTATTAAAAGTTTAAAACAATCTGGTTTCAGTTGTTGTCCTCAAACGACTCAAACATCCTTGTCATTGTCAAAAACGACCTAATTTAAACCTGCCAAAATGTACAGGTAAACAACGAATACAACCGTGTATGTGGAGGAGTTTGGAGGGAAATTGCCTCTAACAAAATTACTCCTACACTGTACAGATATGTACATTTTAACTGGAGCTACTGTGGTTGTAGCATTTAAATACGTACAGTATATAACAAAACAACAGATCACAGGCATAATGACCTTAGACATTCCTTCTAACGAAATGCTCCCCCAGACTTTTGATTTAATTTGTAATAATAAATGCATTTTATCTAAAAGGTTCTTCTCATATTTTCCTTAAAACTGCAAAAAAAACTACCTAAAATAAAAGAAATAAACACTAAATTTGAGGAGAAATGGCTTAATAATAAAACTGAA